>CM031942.1:27092007-27692007 GCA_018703725.1 Brassica juncea | reverse complement strand
TTTGAGACATCTCCTAGCAAAGAAGGATGCCAAGCCAAGACTACTAAGGTGGATCCTTTTGCTTCAAGAGTTTGACTTGGAGATTAGAGACAAGCCAGGGATTGAGAATGGAGTTGCTGATCACTTATCCAGGTTGAGAATTGAAGGAGGAATCCCTATTGATGAGGGCCTCAGAGAAGAGCATGTCCTAGCCATCATGTCAGTGGTAGCAGCCATTGAGACTGGAAAAAAGATTGAAGAGGTTAAGGCAGCTGAAGAGAACGGACCTTGGTATGCTGATTTGGTTAACTATTTAGCCACTGGAAAAGAGCCATTGGGACTTGCAGGGTATGAGAAGAAGAAGTTCTACAAGGATGTGAAGAGATACTATTGGGATGAACCATACCTCTACACCCTATGCAAGGATCAGATTTATAGAAGAGTGGTGGCTGAAGAAGAAGTTGAAGGAATCCTCTCACATTGCCATGGATCTCCCTATGGAGGCCATTTTGCTCCATTCAAGACTGTCTCAAAGGTGTTACAAGCTGGATTTTGGTGGCCACACATGTTCAGGGACTCACAAGACTTCATTTCAAGATGTGACTCTTGCCAAAGGAGTGGGAACATTACTAAAAGAAATGAGATGCCTCAAAACCCAATCCTTGAAGTGGAAGTGTTTGATGTTTGGGGGATTGATTTCATGGGACCTTTCCCCTCTTCCTATGGCAACAAATACATCTTGGTGGCTGTGGACTATGTATCAAAGTGGGTGGAAGCAATAGCAAGTCCTACAAATGATTCAAGAGTAGTGGTCAAAATGTTCAAGAGCACTATTTTCCCAAGATTTGGAGTTCCAAGAGTGGTCATAAGTGATGGAGGTTCACACTTCATCAACAAGGTATTTGAGAGTCTTCTCAAGAGGAATGGAGTAAAGCACAAGGTTGCAACACCTTATCACCCTCAAACTAGTGGCCAAGTGGAAGTCTCCAACAAGCAAATCAAGGGGATCTTGGAAAAGGTTGTAGGAACCAAGAGGAAGGATTGGTCAGCCAAGCTTGATGATGCTCTTTGGGCATATAGAACAGCATTCAAGACTCCTCTAGGCACCACTCCCTTCAACATTGTCTATGGAAAATCTTGCCACCTGCCAGTTGAGCTTGAATACAAGGCATTGTGGGCTGTGAAGCTTCTAAACTTTGACATCAAGTGTGCAAAGGAGAAAAGACTTCTTCAACTCAATGAGCTGGATGAGATAAGGATGGATGCTTTTGAGAACTCAAGGATCTACAAGGAAAAGACAAAGGCCTTCCATGATAGGCACATCCTCAAGAGAGAGTTCAAGGCAGGAGATCAAGTGCTTCTTTACAACTCTAGACTTAAGCTATTTCCAGGAAAGTTAAAGTCAAGGTGGTCTGGTCCATTTGTGATCAAAGAAGTGAGACCCTATGGAGCCATTGTGCTTTGGAACAAGGATGGTGGAGACTTCACAGTGAATGGCCAAAGACTCAAGGAATACATGACCACAGTACCAAAGGAGGATGGGACATCAACCCCACTCTCTGATGCTCCCCTTGCCTAATCTCAAAGGAGGCAAAGTCAAGCTAGTGACTTTAAACAAGCTCACTTGGGAGGAAGTCCCATGGTTATCCTTGTACATATTGCATTAGGATTCCTTTTATTTTTCATCAAAAAGTCCTTTGAATGATGATGGGGCTAGATTGGGAGTTTTGGAGATGAGTTCACTGCGGTTTTGAGATGGAAGAGACATGAAAGGAAGTGGTTTAAACTTGGCACCTTGGTGAAATTCAGACTTGGAAGCAGGACGGATGTACCCGGGTTGTGCTACCCGGGACACGGCACCCGCACGGGTGAATCAAGCCAGACGGACTGACGAACGGACGGATGTACCCGGGGTGACCTACGCGGGACACGGCACCCGCACGGGTGATTCAAGCCGGACAGACGGATGAGCAGGACGGACATACCCGGGTTGACCTACTCGGGACGCAGCACCCGCACGGACGGTCGATGCTGGACGGACGGACACACCCGGGTTGACCTACTCGGGACGCAGCGCCCGCACGGGACAGACGAGCACCCGGGTGGACCTACGCGGGATGCGCCACCCGCACGGGACGATCAAGCACACGCGGGTGTACGTACCCGAGCCAGTCCGAATGCCCCAGCACCCGCGTCCCACTTTCACCCGCGTACCCTCGCCCGAACGCGACCCGCCCGGCCCAGGTAAGTGCTTCTTCCCTTATTTCCTAATCTGAAAAGTCAGCTCATTACTTCTCTGGAAGATACGATGGGAAGTGTGTTTACTCGTACTTGAGAGGCCCCACCACAGTTGAGCTGCTTCTCCCTAACTATGAGCTCACTACTTTGAGCACACCGGGTACTATGAGTTTTGATATCAGTGAGCAGCACCTCCTGGGCAGTCATAGAGCTCTTGGCCCTATGACATTGAAGATGAATGAGAAAGCAGCAGCAAAGGCAGCTAAGTTTGATCAGGGATACTCAAGCAGAGCCACAGCTCATCTCTTTGGTCCTCCTCGTTATACGTTTGAGCAATGCACAGGTGCTTTGCCTTTTGGTCCCATTCGCCAAGCTCATGACCAGATTAGCACACTGCAAAGGTGGAACAGAGCTCAAGATAGGACCATCTTCAAGCTCACCAAGAAGTGCAAGGAATTGAGGAAAACTGTAAAGAGACAAGCTGAAGCTTCAGCTAAGTTCATGAGAAAGGTTGCTGATGTTCTGACTAAGGGAGCTGTAGCAGGCTGCAAGGCTGAGGACTTCGATCTTGCGACTTTCCTTGCACCACTTCCTCTACCCATTCTCGACCCAAACACACCACAAACCGAGAAGCAAGCCCTCCGCAGCTTGAGGAACCCCTACATCGCCCCATCCGCGTCCGGAAACAAGTCACCAAGCCTAAGCACCACTGCTGATGAAGACGAGTCTGAGGGTGAGGCATCAGCCTCTTCCCATGCTCCATAGAGGTACTCCAACACCCTACCATTGTATATACCATTCATCATTTCATTTAGCTTTATTTCTCTTCCTTTAGGCCCTTCTCAACATTTAACAAACACAGAGACTGTGTGAATTAAGTGTGGGGGAGGTGCCAAGTTGCTGATCATCTTGTGTTTTATGTCATGAGCATGCATTTGTAGATAGTTATTGCATAGAAAAACCAAAAAAATTTGAAAAAATTTGAAAAGCACAAAAAGAATCATGTAGTTGCATTAGGATTGAGTCTAGATCATTCAATTGCATAGAAAAAAAAAATAATAATAAATCATCATATAGGTTGCATCATGCATAAGGGGACAAGGATGATAGTTGCCTTGAAAAGATGCTCATGCTAAGTTCTTAAAGTGATACCCTTCATAAGCATAGTAAGTAGCTTGAGCAATCTTAGGATGGCTTGTAAACTTTTTGCCTTGAAATCTCTTCCTAAAGCTTATTTGATTGATTGATGCCATCTCTTTGAAGTTTGCTCCTGTCATATTTAGACTCTAGTCTCTTGCTCATGGTCCCTTGTGTACTAAGTCATGGATAGAACACTTGAGCTGTCCCTCCCATTCTTTGTCTATCTTTTTTGACAAGCTCAAGTGGCACTCCACGCCCTAAAACCCTTACCTCCTTTCAAGCTTTCATTATTTGTTGAGTGAGGCCTTCTTTAGAAAGCTTTACATGTGCATAATGTTGAGAGTATTGGGAACGACAATGCTTGATCTCCATTTTTAGCTAGATTAGACACTCATTAATGTCTAGCTTCTAGGATGGGGGTGAGTGTTGTATGGTATGATCTTGAGGAAATGAAAGGTTTATGAAAGAAAAGGTTGACTCATGAGACTCCATTGTTATAAGTGATTAAGTCTAGAAGGGATAAGAGGAATGAAAGATTGTAAGCTCCAAATAGTTTGAAAAGTCTTGGCCCCCATAAAAAAAAAAAATAAAAATAAAAAAAAAAATAAAAAAAGAAGAGAAAAAGAAAGAGAAAAAAAAAGAAAAAAAAAAAATAAAAAAAATAATAATGAAAGGGGGCTAGCAATATCTAGAATGAGCTGAAAAGAGTTTGAAATATGTAAATTCCCTTGTAGACTTCATTAAGAAGGAGTTTCAAATGAGAAAATATTTTGAGCATTTGGGGAAAATCTTTGGGTGAGAGATGTGAGTGGCATTTTGGCATTGGGAATAAAGATGTGATCTATGTATTTTGGGAAAGGGTAGAACAATGGAGATTGAGCATTGTATGCATGAGTTGATCCCTTTCTTAGATATATTATGTGCAATGTCAAGGCTACTTGTTTTGAGAGTAAACCACCCCTTGAAAGATCCCTTTGAACCCCTTGTTTCACTTGAATAAAACCTTCTACCACCAAACCAAATGACTTGGACCATTTGACCATTTGCAAGAAGTCTTTTGAGTTTGCTTAATGATTGTTAGAGGGCAAATGGAATTGTGGGTTGTGGATTCATGATGAGTAAGTGTAGGGATCAAAGGAGTTAAGATAGGCCTTGTTGAGTTAGAGTTGGATTGAGTTTTTGCTCCTGCTACTTGGTATGCTTGTGCAAGGTTATCAAGTTGAGAACTAAGAAGAGCATTCTTTTGGCTATGAGTCCCCTCTTTCAAACCTCTCCTCCTTAGTCCTTGCAAGTTTACTTGTGGACAAGTAAAGGACTAGTGTGGGGGAGTTGATGTCTTGCATATTTACATGTTTTTAGTTATCATATCTTATGCATTTTTGCTCATTTAGATTAGGCTTTAGGCATCTTTAGGTTCATTATGCATTCATAAGTCCTTATTAGGTGTTGGAGCACACTTTGGAGATATTGAAGATGTTTGGGAGTTTTGTGATGAAAAAGAAGGGTTTAAAGATGGACATGGACAGAGGCCTTAGGAATACCTTCTGATGCTAATATTTGGTGGAGACATGGCATTCTGAGTTAGCTTTCCAATGGAAGTGGTTTCAAGACATTTGGAGCCATATTGGAGGAGTTATGATCAATTGAGTGGAAGCATGTCAAGCAACCCGGGTGAGCACACCCGAGTCCAACCATCCTTCCTCGCCTGGACAAGCTCAGGACGCGACCAGGACGACCCGGGGACAAGCACCCGCACGTCCCGATTGTGCTGAACGCCTAGAACGGACGCGGTCCATACCACCCGAGCACAAGGACCCGCACGGGACGGACAGACTGGACGCGAGCTCAGGACGCACCCGACCTTGCCTCACCCGCGTACCAGCCTGCACCCGACTAGCACCACCCGGCCACGCACACCCGCACGTCCTGCTAGCCGCTGGACACCCACCACGCGGCCGAACACACCCGGCCTAGAAAGGCCGCACGGCCTGGACGCCGGACGAGCAAGCCATACCCGACCTGGGCATACCCGGCCTGGACAGGCACTAGCTGACCCGGGTGGCTGAGTTTCTTCCTTTCTCCTTGTTTCTCATTGGTCGAAAATCACTTGGCCAAGGGCTTTTTAGACTTTCTCCTTTTATGTGTTTAGGGCTTTTAAGCCTACTATAAATACTCTCATTAACCCAAGTTTGGGGATTATGTTATTTATGATCTAAGAACAAAACCTTTGAGTAAAAACTTCATCTTTGAATTATTAATCTCATCTCATCTTGTGTTCTTGATTGTTTATCTCATCTCCTTTCTTTCTCTATATGTTTATGCTTGAATCTCTCATGGGTTTAAGAATAAGCATGTGGATTAGTGAGTAGATTCTTCTAAGATCCATGGGTTAGGGTGATAGAGAGTGATTAAGTTAGATCCAAGGTGTCTAGAATTAGATCTATCATTTCCTTGCATAGATTTGGTGTTTTTAAAGCTATATTTGAATTGGCCTCTCAAACATAGAGCTATAGGCATTTCATGCCCGGAAGGTGTTCTATGAAATGCCTGAACCAACTCATCTATGCTTCTAGCTTGCTTTGCCTAAGGGATTAGTTGTCTTAGAGGCTAGGATTGCTATTAGACTCGTTCTCATTGTTTGCTTTGATCATTACAGCCAAAGGGATTTGGTGTACTTGGGTGATCATAGCAAAAGAGCATTCATCTAGGGATAGAGCTTGCTTAGTTTAGTTGTCTAGGCATAAGGTTTAGATTGATTGAAAAGTTAGCATCTTGGATTGAAGCTTAATCATTTGATATCAAGTCCCTACACCCATGGGTTTTGCTCTCCTCATAAGAAAGAAAGTTTGCTTATCATTGTGTTTTACTCATTGTTCTAGTTTAATCATCATTCTCTCTAATGGTTGCATTTAGATTGAGCATAGGCTTGCATTCCCTCTGTTTCATTGTCACTTAGGACTTGTTCGACAATCTTTTATACTACATCATTTGATTAGAATCTGAAAAGTTCTATCATCAGTTCATCATAAGCTCTGTGTCCATACTCGTAAAGGACGTCGATCGATAGTAGAATTGGCCTGTTGATCGATGGTTGATCCTTTGTTTCTTTTTGCCGACTGAGAAGATTTCCTGATCCATTAGCCATTGCATGAATTTCTGCTACATCCTCCTTCGAAACAAGTAGAGCTTGTCTATTTATGGCTCGTGTTTGTCCTTCTGGGTCTTTGAGAATACCAAACTCATCTGGTCTGAGATATCCAAAATCTTCATCGGCCTGTGCTCTTGCGTCTGACTCAGGCTCTTGATAAATGTTGATCGATGACTTTTAGTTGCCGTTTGTTGGGGTCAAAATCGGTCACGACTGAATCAATGCCTGAAAGTCCTAGGAAAATGTCCTCTTTGAAAAAAGAGATAAAAAGAGCGCGAAAAACCTAAATCGAGTTTCGTATCAATTCCGAAAAGGGGTTAGACAATAAGTCCTCGAGAAAGGTTACTCTAGGCCTCGAACAAACGAATCTCAAACAACGAAAAAACTAAAAGGCTCGAACGTCCGAACACATTTCCAGCTTACCAAACGAGAAATTCAGGCCAAGCAAGCCGGCCAACTCGCCACAATGGCGAGTTGGACCAAGCACCATGGCCAACTCGCCATTTTGGCGAGTTGGAGCTTGTCCTACTCGCCAAAATGGCGAGTTGGACCAAGTACGATGGCTAACTCGCCATTTTGGAAAGTTGGTTTGACCAATCCATCTTCATCCCGTCCTCGTAGCTTTTTCCTTCGGGGTCGGATCGAACTTGCTCTTGTTCCATCTGGATCGAAGTCACCATCGGAACCTCAAGATGAAGACCGCAAGAACTTGTTTCCGTTTAGGAATTCGAATTGATTGTATAAAACGGCAACAATTAACTGAACACCTTTAACTGCCTTCAACTATACGAGAAATTTGATTTTTCTTCGGAATCGACGTCGTTTCTTAAAAGCACTATTTTGATAAAATCGTAAAAACGCTTCAGTCGGAAAACGGCCCAAGGGTCCAGAGTGCGGATAAAAGCCCACTCATAATTTTATAGGAAATCAAGCCCAATCATTACGATGGTTTATCTTTTAGTCCGCAGGAGAAGATAAATGTCAAGTTCGGAGGATAAATGTGAAGTTTCCAAAGATAAACACGAAAATCGAAGGAAAATAAAATATTTCCGCGAAGCGATAAATTCGACAAAGGGGAGAAAGGGAAAGTGCAAACCGCCTCTAGGAGGATTATATAAAGACATCGAGGTTGAAGATGGAAAGGGGATCGATTTTTAGACTCTAGACGACTTGAGACTCTAGAACTCTTTGCACTTAGAAACCCTAGGCATTATTATCGACATACTGGTTTCTATGACTTTCACTCATACTAGACGAACTCGCCCAGGCAGTTTGATCTCTTGTTCAAATCTTTCTAATTGAACTACGTTCGACTTGATCCTCGAAAGGGGAACGTAAGCAGCCTTTCGTAACGTCCAGTCCCAAATCTTCAAAACCTCTTTCGTCTTTTTCGTCTATTACTAAGTGAGTTGCGACCACATAGGTTCTCGTTGACATAGGTGGTACTGCTGATAAGCTTAGTCTCGTTTTATTGCTTTTTTCATACGATGTCCTTTGTAATCAAGTTTCCTAACAAGCTTCTTGTATGATTTTGTCTCTGGAACGCTCATACACAAATTCGAAATAAAGATCTACTTTTTCCAAACTCGATTTATTGTCTTCACATAGTTTTCCGCATTTATTTGGTCACTTGTCATTGGCTCTCGCGGAGAATCTAGACCTATGGGAAATTAGGGTTTTCCTAACTTTCCTAATTTAAACGGAAATCGAAGGTGTGAATTTCGGTTCCCACAGTTTGGCGCAAGAAGGAGGGGGGGGGGAGTTATGGATAACTCTTACTCATGGCCACAAAACGCTTGATCAAAACGATGTCTTGAAATATGAAAGACAAAATTGCAGCACTGACTCCTCCTATGGCCAACACATACGCAAACTCCGATAGCTCTCGAAAAAATCAAAAATCATTCAAGACTTTTCGCCACATGATGAGCATCAAAACGAGCTTACGATTTCTCTGTCAAAATGGAAAGGGAAACAATAAAACCTGTCAAACCCCGTAAATTTTGTCTCATTACCGAGTTTGAGAAATCTCAGCGAGTAAAGGTTCAACCAAATGACATCTCCCAGAAACGTTTCGGAAAGATGAAACTTGTCTTCTTCGAAATCGCGGAAAATCTTAAGTTACTCTCGGAGAAAGAAGCACAGCAAATCGAGTTATTAACTCACCGCTGTACTTCTGAAAACCTTCGGGGAAAGAAAACTCGCTTTCCCGAAGTGGAGGAGAAAACTATATAACTCTCAGAAACTGAAGAACAGCAAGTAAAGTTGCCAATTCTCCATGGCTGTACTTCTTCCGAATAACTTTCAGAGAAACAAAATTGATTTCTTTAAAAATCGCTCAAAACCTAAATATTGTTATCTCGAAATCAACATCTAAAAATTGCGTCTCTATACGAAAGCTTCCTTGACACACTCTTGATATCTTGCATATTTACATGATTTTAGCTATCATATCTTGTGCATTTTGATCATGTAGATTAGGATTTAGGCATCTTTAGGGTCCATATTGCATTCATATGTCCTTATCAGGTGGTTGAGTGTGATATGGAGTGATTTGAGGTGTTTGGGAGCTTTGTGATCCAAAAGAGGGTGAAGAATGGAGTTTTGCCGAGCATGGACAAGCCACGCATGAGCCAGGACGAGCCTGAACCGGGGAGATGGCCGCAGGTTCCCTTACCCGCGCGGCCGAAGTGAAGCTGGCCGAAGATGGGATGGCCGCGGGTTGATGGCCTCGGGACACCTAACCCGCGCGGCCAAGCCTTGAAGATGGGCGTGGGACGACGCAGGGTGATGGCCGCGGGCTGCCTTACCCGCGCGGCCGGACGTGCTGGACGAAGCAAGGCCAGGCCGCGGGTTGGCCTAACCGCATGGCCTAGGTTTAGACTGAACGAGGAGGACGAGTCATTACAGTCAAAAAGATTTGATGTATTGGGTGATTGTTGCCAAAGAGCATTTATCTTGAGAAAGAACTTATTTAGCTTTGTTGTCTAGGCATAAGGAAAGTGTTTGATTGATAACTTGCCACCCTTAAATCAGATCTTAATCACCCAAAGTCAAAGTCCCTAGCCCCATGGGTCCTCTGTACTCACATTGCTTGAAAGTTTGTTCCTTAATTGCAGTAGATCATTAGTTTCTTAGTTAATATCATCTCTAAACTGGTTGCACTTAGATTAAGTATGAACCTGCATTCTCATTGCCTTGAAATCACTTAGGATTGGATTGACACTCTTCTATACTACTTTGGCACAAAGGAGCCTTGAAAACTCTATTGTCAAATTTGGCGCCGTTGCCAGTTTTAAGTTGATTTTGACATTGAGATTCGATCTTTGCTTGAGACTAAGTCTTATTTTTCTTTTTACTAGTTACTGATACTTGAACTGATACTTGATATACCATAGATTTTACCCATTTTCAGCCATGGTATATATATGTTTTAAGCTTAGTAACTATTATGTTTAAGAGTCTTTCAAGTTATTTATAGGTTCAGGAGTGTTTTGGAGTAAAGTGTTGATTTTGGAGCATTTTGGAGATAATGGAAGATGACACCCGAGATGGACATCGACCAAGCCTTGAGGTCGACACGGAGCACTCACCGTCGATCGACATGCACCTTGCACCGTCGATCGACATGAAGCCATGCGAAGACCACATTTGGCCCAGCCGACTTAAAGCCAAAGACTTCACCAAATTACGGAATTACCCCTGACGAGTTTTAACCTAATACTAAATACTCTGCCAAAGTGTTTAGGCAAGGGAGAGAGCTTTATTGTATTCATACTTTTCACAGCAAAGAGGGGAGATTGAGAGTTGGAGAGAAGATCCAAAGAGATTTGTGATTCGAACTCCATTGATTTTATTCTATCTATTTATGCTTTCTCTTTACCTTGCTTGTGCTATGTGTTACTTGGCTATGTCTGAGTAATCTACTTGTTAGATTTAGGGTTCAAATAGATTGAAGGGATTAGCCCCAACTATAGATTGCTAGTTGTGATATTCATCAACTAGGTTGTTCTTAAAGCTTTATTCTAGATTACTTAACTAGAATATTGATCTTAGGAGTTTGGTAGATTTAAGCATCCTTAAAGTACTGTCCTGAGCTAACCTGATGAGCTAAGATTGCTAGAAGAAAACGAGAGTCGGTCTACGAAGATTAGTGGGCATTATCAACTTTTGCCAAGGCTTAGCTAGAAGTCGTCGATCGGTATCCCAACTGGACAATCGATCGACGTTGCGAAAGGTGTATCGATCGATATCTCTAAAGGATCATCGATCAACACTTTCTTGTGATCAACATACGACGGTTGATATCCAAGATCTAGTTAATTAACCAGTGGGACATCACTGTTGTTAAGCGACTGAGCTCTATTTTATCATGCAAGCAACTGTCAAGCATCTATATCATTATAACCTCTGATTCTTGAATAGAAACCCTAAGTCTAGCGCTTTTTTAATTAAAGTCTCCATCGCTTCATTCTCTGATAGTAGAGCAACTGCCTTGCTCAATTAGGATTTTATTGCTATTTCACATTTAAAACTGCAACTATCTAGAATTAATAGTCTGATAAGATTTAATTGGTTCCCTAGCTCCTTGTGGATTCGATCCCTAAGTACTACATCTGAACCTCTTATTTGAGAGAGTAATTGGTCAGTCTTTAGGGTAATTTGACACCGTATCAAATTTGGAGCCGTTGCCGGGGAGCTTTGATCGCCATTAGATTTAGGCTTATTAATTTTAGGTTTTTATTTTTATTTTTGTTTTGCTGATAGAAACTTTTTCTTGTCTTTTCATGTGCATGCCCAGCAGTATCAGAAGCAACAAGGATAAGCAGCTGCTATTCTCAGAGGATCCTGCTAGTCTGGAACGTTCAATCAAGAAGGACATACACTCAGCATCGATCGACGCTCAAGCTTCCGCGTCGACTGATTCTCGCATACCACAGTCGATCGACACTACACCTCGTACACCGATCGACACGGAACCGCGAAACATGGTTGCGATTGTGATTCTCAAACCAAATGAGAATGGAAACCTGTATGACCAGGATGGTCATCTTCGTAATGAAACAGGTCAAAGCTAGATGCTCAGGGGAATGTCATTCCTGAGCCAGATACTGAAGAGGCTGATCAACTAAAGACATTAGCTGACTACAACCGCCCAGATAATACTACGCCAACAAATCAGCGATTCGTCTTCCAGAGATTCAGAAGCGTAACTTTGAGCTGAAGCCCCAGTACTACTGGCTCGTATCCCAGATACCTTTTGCTGGTCTGCAAAACGAGCATCCTATGGACCATCTTGAGAGGTTTGAGGATCTTATAGCTGAAGTCCGTATAGAAGGAGTCCCTAGGGATTACCTACTCTGCAAACTTTTCAAATACACATTGGTGGGAGAAGCTATGCACTGGCTTAGACAGCTACCACCAGGTTCTCTTACAACCTGGGATGACATCAAGAATGCATTCTTGTGTCAATTTTTCGATGAGAGACGCACAGAAGACTGGAGGGGCAAAATCTCTATATTCACTCAGGAAACTGGAGAATCTTTCAGAGATGTCTGGCATAGATTCAGAGATTTCCAGCGCGACTGTCCACACCATGGATTCAATGAAGTGCAACTGCTGAGCACTTTCTATAGAGGTCTTTCCTTGAGGTATCAGATGGCTCTTGATACAGCTAGTGAGGGAAACTTCAACACAAGGAATCCAAGAGAGGCTAAAAGACTGATAGAGAATTTGGCTAAGAGTAACAGCACCAAAAACACTGACTTTGAGAGGAAGAAATCTGTAGCATCACTTGAGGAGAGTCCGATAGATGAAGTACAAACGAAGTTGGATAAGGTGGAGGAACAGAAGAAGATGTGAACTACATTGGAGGAGTTGGATTTCAGAGGTCTGGAAACCAGAGTGGAAACATGAACTTCTATGGCCAAGGTCAGAGAAACAATTACAACCAGAGTTCACAGTACCAGAAGCCTTACAACAACAGCAGAAACAATGGGAATTCATCTATCATAATCCACCACCACAGACCCAGGAGAGCAGAATTGAAGCAATGATTGATCAGGTTCTTGAAGGCCAGCAGAAACTCACTATGGATTTCAATGGAAAGATTGATTCTGTCTACACTAATCTGAATTCCAAGATAGATACTTTGGGGACTCAAGTGCGAAAACTTGAGATGCATATTGTACAGATTGGAGAAGCCTCTAAAAGAAGAGAGGTAGGAGAGGAAAACATGAAGCACCACGTCAATGCCATCATAGATGATGATTTCTGGCAAGTTTTGAAGCATGAGAAGCTGCAGGAAGGAGATTTCGAAGTGGAAAGCTCCATGAGTTTCGGCAGATCTCAGTGGTGTCGATCGATACCGCATGATACACACCGATCGACATGGGACACTACGGGTCGACTGACAGACCATCACCAACACCGATCGACTTCGACCACCGAGTCCAGTGCATCTTGCAGAGCAGTACGTATACTGACTCACGAAGAATTCACGGAACAACATCCTCACCCACCCACCCCATTCTACTGTAGTATCGACCGCCAGCATGAGCAAGCCGCCGATCGACACCAGGAGGGAACCAACGATCGACACTCATCTACAAGCATCGATCGACGAGCACCTCTAACCTATCGAGTGCAGTTACCTACCAATGACCCAACCCGAACCAATGCACTCAAACCACCACCTATATCATCAGACAACCCATCAGAACCTACAAGCAAACCTTCAAACACTACATCAGATCCTATGGAAGTTGACAAGGCTTCTGAAGGGAGAAATTTGAGGAGGAGAAAGGAGAAGATTCCTAAACATCTGAAGAGGGAAGCTAATGAGATGGAGATGGATGGTTTCACTAAGAGAGTTCTCAGGATTCCAATAGACAAACCTTTTGAGGAGGTTTACTACACACACAGGTTGTGGATGTTCTTCAGAGAGACAAGAACAATTGAGAACGACGTTAGTACTATGTTTCATCACATCAGAGACAAGATGAAACAAAGGATCACACTGGAGAAGAAAGATGATCCAGGGAAGTTTGCAATACCATGTTGTGTTAAAGGTATTGAATTTCCCAATGCACTCTGCGACACAGGAGCATCAGTCAGCATTGGACCAAAGGTTATGGCAGACCAACTAGGTCTGAAAGTGGAGCCTTCATCAGATTCTTTCGTCTTTGTGGATTGTACACAAAGGAACTCAGGAGGTATAATCAGAGACCTTGAAGTGCAGATTGGTAATGCCCTTATCCCAGTAGACTTCCATGTCCTGGACATAAAGCTAAATTGGAACTCTTCCCTCTTGCTTGGAAGAGCCTTCTTAGCTACAGTTGGAGCTGTATGCGACATTAGATCAAACAGATTGTGTCTAACACTGATTGATCCTGCCACCTACTATGACCCAGTCAGAATTGTCAAGAGACAGGTCAACCTCGTGGAAATTGATGATCAGAGAAGTTCATTGGAGCATGCCATTGTGAAGACGAGTATGAGACAGAGTATTCTGCGTCAATCGACACCATAACTGTGCCATCGATCGACGGAGACGACAGCCAAACGACCGACAGCATACCATGCACGTCGATCGACATTGAACCTTCACAAGACAACCTACAATTGCCAGAACAATGCTATCTTAACTTCACCTTTCAACCCAAGAGCAGTCCAGAAGAATATTCAATTGGAAGTTGGGCAGACAGTGGTTTTCACGAGAGCTGCACAGTGGACACAGCCATTCAACCTATTGATGAGCAATATGAAGAAGACTATGAGGAAGAAAGAGCAACAGAGATACATGCTATCCTAGAGGAAAATAGACCCTTGGAACATTCACGATCGGTCGACAGAGCCTTCTCCGCACCGATCGATGAAGAGTCTCATCAGGCAGTACGCGTAGTGGCGTCGATCGACACGCAATCTTGCACATCGATCGACGGAGGTCAAACCGACTTTGGAACAAAAAATGGAAATTTTCCATTCCAAAGTAGGGCAACCCACTACTATAAAAGTAGCCGTCCACCAAGAAGGATTTCTCACCAGAAAGAAGCAGAGGAGATACACGCAGCCAAAGACATACAACCTATTCTTCAAGAAGCAAGAATGAGCAGCAATCACCTCAACAACCCTAATGCAGCAAACAAACGTCCAACATCGATCGACATGACATCATCAACATCGATCGACATCAACCCTAAACTTCAATATACTGCTTTCACTAACAAACTTAAGGATTATGGATATCTTACACCAGATGAATTTGGTATTTTCAGGGAACCAGAAGGCCAAGCACGAGCTATGGATGGAAGAATCATCAACATATCCAAAGATGACATAGCCAACATTCTTCAGGTGGCCAATGGACCAGAAAACCTATTCATGCAGCAGCGTCATTATCCTGGGCACCAGAATGCATCTAGAGACGAGCATGAAGCACCAGTCAACATTTTCCGACCATCCTACCAGCCAGCCAATCGACCATCATTATACGTCAGCATGTCAGCACCGATCGACAGAGTAACACCTACATCGATCGACAGACAACGTGCTGCACCGATCGACAGACCAATCAGATGGGAACAACGATTTTATGATCCGAATGGAACCTGCACAGACGAGTATTGGTATGAAGGAAGAACAGACAAACATGGAGACTCAACAACAGAGGCCTACTTAGAACCAGAACTCTACCCCAAAGATGAGATTAATGAGATGATGTATGGTTTCTCTGGAGCTCAAGAGAAGTCTGAGAAGGAAATCAGGACTGCGATTGCCAACAACTATGATTACATCGATAGAAGTATCACCACGCTCTACAAGTGGATGGACGAGATGCAGTTACAGGTCAACTTTCTGGAAGAACAAAAGGAGGAGGAAGCTAAACAACCAGCATCGATCGACGCACCAGAGGAGATACCGATCGACGCCGAACAACGAGAGACAAGGATACTTGCTCAGAACATGACTCTTCCAACTTAAGCGAACCAATGGGAGACAGCATACATCAATGAGAAGATTTCAGAGACCTGTCATCCTATCAACAACACCGTCACTTGGTTGGTCAAGAGAATTGATTTGCTTACGACAGATTTGAATATGCTGCGCGAAAATTGCCAACAACAGCCACAGCCATCGATTGACATGGACATGCCAGCATCGATCGACAGACGATTCACATCAGTACAGGAAAGACTAGAAACTTTTGAGGGTATGCACGATAAGTAAAGTTCACCTATCATGAGGTTCTGGACTGACCTATTCAAGCAGATGCACGAGCTCAAGGGAGAGGTCAAGACAATCCAGAAAAAAATTGGCTCTAAAGCAGAAGGATCAATATCGATCGACACACAACAACCCATATCGATCGACGCCAAGGAGAAAGAAGAGAAGATCACTTATACAACAGTAGAAGTGGATGAGATCACTTCAAAAATTTACTCAGCCTTGAATACTGTGGAGGACAGACTAGATAGTAAGTGTGACGACATCCAGTACCCTTCAGATTGCAAGGTTCACGACCTTACTGAAGAAATAGAGGATCTACAAAGGGAATTGAGAGCCCTCAGAAGGAAAGTCCGACATCAACACAGAATAGCAGCGACGATCGACGCAGCGAACACCACACCGATCGACGTTGCAACATCCGAAACGATCGGCGCACATAAGGCCGCATCGATCGACACTGACTCCGGACAAGACAAAGAAGTGAACGTGATGCAAATATCAACCAAACTTGAAGACTTATCAGAATACACCTTCAACACATTAGGATGGCATGCACGCAACATGGATTCAATGCAGCAGAAGTTGTCATATCTAAAAGATGTCACACTGAAGCTGAATGAGAGATGGACCAGAAGTGATGCAGCCACAAGAAGTTTCATGGCAACTTGGTTCAACACCTACAAAGAAGATGTGGATGCTTGTTTTCCAGCAAGCAGCTGCCTAAACAACAACTAGCTCATACAACCTCCAAAGTCAAGCTAAATGACTATAACAAAGCGCTGAGTGGGAGAAAACCCACTATTAGGTATTTGATTTTAATTTTTTTAGATTTTCTTATTAATTTTCGTTTTTTTTTTTGCAGAATTCTTTAAAAAAAAATATATACAGGCCCGAGTAGAAGGATGACATCCACATCGACCGACAAGGAGAAGTCGATATCGATCGACAATCCAACACCAGAATCCATCGACGTACACTTGATCGTATCGATCGATTATCACTCCGGTCAGGTTTATCGTTCTAACTCGTTAAATTATGCACTTTGGATTTATTTTCACCTTATCTCCGCCTGTTTTACACTGGGGATAGTGTTATTTAAGTCTGGGGGATGTTTACTGATATTTATCTATTTGTATTCTTATTAAATTATTTTTCAAAAAAGTTTTTATTGAGTCAAGAAGGGAAAATGAACTTAATTTGATTTTTACTTGATTATTTAATCACTCTTTAGAACCATTCTAGATTTCATTGATTGCAGATAGTACTAAGATGCTAAAGTGGATCAACCTGTCAACTATTCACACTTGCTTAGATTGTTTGAAGTAACCAAAGCCGACCTCCAACACTAAACCTGACGAAATCGCTTGTCTTGGGGCTTGGTATACACAGGATTGGAATCCTCCTTTAAACCTGAGAGGTAAAAAGTCTTGGTGATTTTGGTTTCCTTCTCTCATTCCTTTGGCATCCCATATATAAAGAAAAGATTGAGATGATTTCCTGAGAGGCAGAGGGATAGGTACATTACCGAGGACCCCACTATTCTAAATCAAAGGAATGATCACACATTGATGGAAGCGAGGGAAAAATTCCCAATAAAAATCGCCCACTTTGTCAAAAAGGGAAATCAATAAGATGAACCTAAAAGTTCATTGGGATTGAAAAGAAGAGAAAAGAAAAAGAGATTCAGAGAAGGAAAATAGGGAGAAGAGAAACCAGAATGAGACTGCATGTTTACTCAGACATCTGTTGGAGTAAGAATCCAAATATCCTATGATCGATACTCCCAAGGTAAAGCCTGCACTTTTACTTTATGTCAAGAAATGAGGTAGGTAGAGGGGAATGTCAGATAGTATTTGCTAAGTTGCTGGATAGATGAATTTGGTTGCTAAACTAGGATATTGCATAATGTACTTCAGTGATTAAGATCTTTAGACGTGGATTGCAATATTGTAGAGGTGATGATTTCAATGTTTTAAATCTGTGAGTCCCTGCTGTTTTCAAACCTCTTTCAGAGAGAGTGCCTGTTTGTTTTGCTTGAGGATAAGAAAAAGGGTAAGTCTGGGGGAGTTTGATATACCATGGATTTTACCCATTTTCAGCCATGGTATATATATGTTTTAAGCTTAATAACTATTATGTTTTAGAGTCTTTCAAGTTATTAATAGGTTCAGAAGTGTTTTGGAGTAAATGATGATTTTGGAGCATTTTGGAGCATTTTGGAGATGACACCCGAGATGGACATCGACCAAGACTTGAGGTCGACACGGAGCACTCACCGTCGATCGACATGCACCTTGCACCGTCGATCGACATGAAGCCACGCGAAGACCACATTTGGCCCAGCCGACTTGAAGCCAAGACTTCACCAAATTACAAAATTACCCATAATGAGTTTGAACCTAATACTAAATACTCTGCCAAAGTGTTTAGGCAAGGGAGAGAGCTTTATTGTATTCATACTTTTCACAGCAAAGAGGGAGAGATTGAGAGTTGGAGAGAAGATCCAAAGAGATTTGTGATTGGAACTCCATTGATTTTATTCTATCTATTTATGCTTTCTCTTTACCTTGCTTGTGCTATGTGTTACTTGGCTATGTCTGAGTAATCTACTTGTTAGATTTAGGGTTCAAATAGGTTGAAGGGATTAGCCCCAACTATAGATTGCTAGTTATGATATTCATCAACTAGATTGTTCTTAAAGCTTTATTCTAGATTACGACCCAGCCTCTCAGGCCGCGGTCGATGCCTCACGTCGCTCGGTCCATACCCTGACCGAACTTCTAAAAATTTCGCCCTTTATTTAAAACATCGCCCATAAGCGAGGGCTAACTCTGATCCTAGCTCAAGACTACCTTAGTCATTCCCTAGCTTAGATCATTTCAACTTATGCACAGCAAAAAATATCTACATAATGATTGGTCTAAAACCAATCTAACACTTGTCTGGTCACATCACCTCAGCTAATGGTCAGTATACTCAACTACCAGCTATCCCCAAGGTCGATGCTGAACCCAAACCAAGTCATACAATCAGAGGTTCCATTCCCCTAAGCCATTCTATCTAGATCTAAGCATCGTTGCTAGATCGTACCTTTGCCACATCCACGGAGCTTGATAGCTCATTGTCTCAGCTGACTTAGCTGTTTAGCTAGCTCATCCAGCTAGCTGAGCTGCCCCACTTCTCTTGAGGTTTCCCACTCTCTTCCAGCTGATCGAGCTATAAGTTAGCTTTGCCCAGCTCCCCTTCCACTCGTCCAACTCTCCATATACCTGTATAAACCCTTCCCCTTGGTACTTAGTCATTCAGCCAACCATCCCCACATACTAAGTACCTTTGGAAAGTCTTCAGCTACAAAAACGACCTCAAGCAAACATGCTCCAAAAAATTAATTAAAATACATTAAAACTCATGATAAATCCCAACTAACAGAATCCCATAATCAGAATTCTCAGAACCGGTCTCGATCATATAGATCTCGACCGAAATCAGTCAAACCGGCCATAGGGTGACTGCAACAAATCAATCCCTAAAACTCAATTAAAATTCATGACAATTCATGATAAATCATCACTGAGTATAATCCATGGTCGGATCTCAATGAATCCCTCTGGATCATATAGATCTCGACCATGACCAGTCCGGCCGATGGCCAAGGACTTCTTACCTGAACCGGCCAAGGCCTGGTTTAGTACCACCATGTCTCAGGTGTGTTCTCCCATGGAACCAAGTCCTTTCATGGACTAACAAGGCCCATCAGATCCTAAGTCAATCAACCAACCACCCCACATGACTCAGAACTGATGAGTCTTCACACTTCCTAACCGGCCATGGAACCATGTCCCACTGAACCTGATTAGTAATGCTCTTACCACCGGTGCATCCTTTGATCAATCAGATCAGACACCTTGATCCACCATCCAGGGATCAGGTCGTCCATCCTTGCCCATGATCAGATCACACACGGCCTTCCTTGTATAAACACACCAGCACAATACTTGTGGTCCACACCAACAAGTACTAGCTTTACTCCTCTCCTTTGATTGCTGTTGGATCCAAACGAATTGGACCTTGCACTCCACATGGTTCCTTGATACTAGGACCCCCATGTGTCTGATCAATGGTCAGATCCATGGTTCACACCATGATCAAACCCAACATCAAACCATGAACCATCATGGATCACTATCCAAAGAACAATATCTAACTATCACCCCACATGGATGAAGCAGATCAACAATGATCCGCTCCTCCTCTCAGGGTTCTGGATCCTTAGTTTACATCACAATATATGGTCTTCAAGGGGCGTGCCTTACCTTGGCTTAACAGCACCACAAGAGAAAGAAATATAAACCAGAAAGTAATCATAAACATGTTACCTCATCAATGATGATTGTAGATCTTGTGTCATCCCTTGTCATGGATGACCATGCTTCTACAAATCATGCCTCCATCAAGTCTTATCACATATCTCCAGTATTGGTAAGATCCAATCAAGGGTCGTACCAAACTGCCCATCCATGGAACTCTCATGAAACCAGTTTCTGCACTACATCCAACTTCAAGGCTGTTCATGCCTTTCAGAGTGGAGTCCGGCCTTCTCCATTCTCTTATGACCATTTGAGTGTGTCCCCAAGACACAGAGGAAGCCCAGGGAATGATCATCCATGATCAAAACCCATCCAAAAGTCGTTCATCACTTCCCCCTTTGTTTCCCATGAAACTATCTTTCCACACACATCTGCCTTCAAGGCAGTCTCTGCCCTTGGAAGTGGAATCTGGTCTTCCAACTTCTCTCCTGGATATTTGCATGTCTTCTATGAATGTAGAGGATTCCCAGGGCGTGGCCAACAATAATCAAAACTCACCAGAGGGTCGTTCTCAACTCCCCTCTTGATTGCCCTCGAATCTGCCCCTTTACTGCCTTCACATCTCTCTGGTTTGGATTGTTTAATCCGACCTCCTGACCTTTTCTCTCTGTTTTTATTTGTGTTTCGGGGAGGAAGAAGGATCCCTGGCGTGCCTGAAAAGTCACGGACTTGCCCTCATATTTATAGAAAAGGAATGGTTACTTCCCAACCAATGCATCCCTTCTGTTTCATTTCTGGCCATTGATTTAATCAATGGTCCGGATCACACCCATTTGCCTCAGGCAGTTACCAGACGTCCTGGGCCTGTAAAATCACTCCTGAATATGTCCAATACAAGACCAAACCTAATGCAAAGCCACTGGCCCAATCCCAAGAGTCCACCAGCCCATCACCTCACATGACTGCCCGCATGGCCGACCACTGTCCGGACCCAGCCCAACTGCCTAAGACCCGAACACTTAGTAAAGCTTAGTTGAGCTGATCCCCAGCTGACCCAGATGAGTGAGCTAGTACATCCAGCTCAGGGAGCTAACACACTCTGCTTGAGCTCCAAGTGAGCTCCGTCCAGCTGGTTGAGCTTCTTGCTCGCATCACCCAGCTGTGATACACTTCATACAGCTTGATATCTTTATATTATTCAATACCTATAAGTCCCTTGGTCTATTTCTAGACTTAGACTTAGTTCTCCCATGATCCATTCTGATCATGCACCACATCACAGCTTCACCTAGCTGATCGAGTTTCACCCAGACCTCGTCCAGCTACCGAAACACTCGACCAACTCCTTTAAGCTTGTCTCCATCCTATTTTGGTTAAGTATCAGCTGTCTGATCCCTTAAACACGTTTTTGGATCATGAAACGCTTGTCTTTAGGTCATATGACCTGACCGGTGCGTCTCCACGCACAATGGTCCATCCGGACGATCCTACCCAGGATCGGGGACATGACAGATTAGCTAACTAGAATATTGATCTTAGGAGTTTGGTAGATTTAAGTATCCGTAAAGTACTGTCCTGAGCTAACCTGCTGAGCTAAGATTGCTAGAAGAAAATGAGAGTCGATCTAGGAAGATTAGTGGGCATTATCAACTCGTGCCAAGGCTTAGCTAGAAGCCGTCGGTCGATATCCCAACTGGACAATCGATCGACGTTGCGAAAGGTGTATCGATCGATATCTCTTAAGGATCATCGATCGACAATTTCTTGTGATCAACATACGACAGTTGAGATCCAATATCTAGTTAATTAACCAGTGAGACATCACTGTTGTTAAGCGACTGAGCTCTATTTTATCATGCAAGCAACTGTCAAGCATCTATAGCATTATAATCTCTGATTCCTGAATAGAAACCCTAAGTCTAGCGCTTGTTTAATTAAAGTCTCCACCGCTTCATTCTCTGATAGTAGAGCAACTGTCTTGCTCAATTAGGATTTTATTGCTATTTCGCATTTAAAACTGCAACTACCTAGAATTAATAGTCTGATTAGATATAATTGGTTCCCTAGCTCCTTGTGGATTCGGTCCCTAAGTACTACATCAGAACCTCTTATTTGAGAGAGTAATTGGTCAGTCTTTAAGGTAATTTGACACCGTATCAATACTTCTTCCTACTCTCCTATTGCATTTTAGGTGTATGAACTTGAGATGCAGAGGTGCATCAAACCTGGTTCCCACTGTTGGAGAGATTGGTGCACTTGAAAGGGAGATAACAAGGGAGAGAAGAGAGGACGAGCAACAGGCTCACCTGCAGAGATTGGGGTTTGAGATGGAGCACAACCAGAATCAGCTTCATTATGGAGTCGCCCAAGGAGCTGCAAAACTTAGGGCACAGCATCAGCCTCAAGATGGACTTTCTCAGGGAGCTCCAAACCTTAAGGCACATCATCCACAGCGCCAAGCTAGAGCTATTGGCACCTATGACCAGCCTCATATCCATGGTCATAGGCTGGGTATTAGGCCACCCGCTGTGGAGAACAACAACTTTGAGATCAAGGCTGGGCTTATCAGCATGATAGAGAACAACAAGTTTCATGGTCTTGCCTTGGAGGATCCCTTTGATCACTTGTACAACTTTGACAAGTACTGCTCTTTGCCAAACACCAATGGCGTCTCTGAAGATGCTTTCAAGCTGAGCCTGTTTCCCTTCTCCTTGGGAGACAAGGCGCACATAAGGGAAAAGAACCTTCCAAGCAACTCTATCACAACTTGGGATGAGTACAAGACAGCCTTCCTCAACAAGTTCTTCTCAAACTCAAGGACTGCAAGGCTTAGGAATGAGATCTATGGGTTCCAGCAGAAGAATCTTGAAGGTTTTGCTGAAGCATGGGAGAGATTCAAAATCTATTGGTCACAATGCCCAGACCATGGCTTCACCAAGGAGAATCTACTCAGCACCTTCTACAGAGGTGTTCTGCCCAAGTATAGAAGCCAGCTTGATACTGCTAGTAATGGATTTTTCTTCAAAAGATCAGAACAAGATGCAGAGGAACTTGTGAACAACATTGCTCAGAGTGACTCAGTCTACAGTGAGGAGAATGATAGAGGTAGCAGAGGTGATGATCAGTACACAAGGAAAGAGCTGAAGTCTCTACTAGAGAAGGTGGATATAATCATGCCTATGCTTCTTTCATATAAGGCTAAGCAGGAGAAGGTGAACCTTGTTGGTGACCCGAAACAGAAAAAGATTGTTGGGATCAATGAAGTTGCTGGTCTAGAAGGTCAAGAGGAACTGTGTTTTGTGAATGCTAATGGGACCTGGTACAGGAAGGAGCCTAACTTTCAGTACAACAACTACCAGCAAAGGCCCTTCTACAACAATCAGCAAGGAGGCTATCCAGCAAAGCTGAGCAATCCTCCAGGTTTCTCCAACCAAGGGCACCAGTCTACTCAAGGTCAAGCTGGGTCTTCCACTTCTGCACCTCAAGAGAGCAGCACAGACTCTATGTTGAAGCAAATCTTAGAGTCTCAAATTAGACATGAGAAGAACCTTGAGTATGAGCTGAAAAATCTACAGTCTAAGGTTGATAGGAACTACACTGACCTCAACAACAAGTTTCTACAACTTTCATATCACTCCAAAGCTTTGAAGACTCAGTTTGTATCTATGCCTTCAACCTCCAAGAGCCCAATGGGATCTCTACCATGGAAACAAGAGAAGAATCCCAAGGAGTATTGCAATGTTGTCTTCTCTCCTCCTTCTTCAGAGATTGAGTTGAGTGATCATGAGAAAGAGGCGGATGAGATTGAAAGGCTAGTGTTTGGAACTGAGATTGAGCAAGTTGAAAGAATGTTTGTAGCCACAGCTGAGGCAAAGGTTGTGAAGGAAGCTGAAAGGAAGGTTGAAGCAAAGATTCTGATGGGAGTTGAGCCCAAGGCTGAGGACCAAGTTGAAAGAAGATTTGATCACATGCTGAAAAAGGTTAAGTTGGAAGACACCAATGAGGTTGAGCTGTCACCCTATGACAAGCTCCCTTTTCCACAAAGGATCCTCCCAAAAGCTCAGAAGAAGGTGATCTCCAAGTTCAGGAAAGACATGAATGATATTGGAGTCAAGCTTCCAGAGATCTCAGGTATGCGTGAGGCTCATGTCCAGATGATGCTCATTAAGGACATTCTAGACCGCCAAGCAGAAGTAGCAGAGCTTCTCAACATCTCAACTTTGAAGCTTGGCCCACTAGTCACACCAAAATCTCTTCCTAAGCTAGAGTCCCAAAGGGAAATTCACCTTGTCTTTCTCCCTTGGTAAGCTCACTATGGATGATGCCATTGTTGATTCTGGAGCAAATGTGAATGTGATCTCATTGGAGATGGTGAAGAGTCTTGGGATTGAGAACATGGAGCCAGATACTTCCTCTCTCACGTTTGGGGATTCCTCTTCTACAACCCCTATTGGTCTCATCAAGGACTTTCCCTTGAAGATTGGATCCTGCACCATTCCCATTGACCTCACTGTCTTGAAGATGGCAACTGAGAAGAGAGTTCCATTGATCCTGGGTACACCTTTCCTTACCATTGTTGGCGCTTGCATTGATTTTCCTAACAAGAAGGTCACCCTCAACAATGTGAATAAAGTTGTCTCTTATCCGCTCCAATCTCCAATGGATGTTAAGTACTGTGGAATATTCACTTCTGGAGAACTATCTGTTAAAAAGATCAAAGCTGAAGTGGTTGTTTATGAGGAAGAAGGTCTTTCTGGAGAGTCTTCTAAAGAGTGGTGTGATGAGCACTTGGAAAGTGCTAAAAAGGAGGGGGTGAGTAGAGCCATAAAGGCTACTCATGACAAGAAGAAAATTCTGAAAGAACCTCACCCTCCACCTATTGGCCTGCTCCCACACACTCTCACTCTCCATCCAATGAATCTCAAGGATGGTGCCATTGAGTACAAGATCAAGTACAAGGGCAGGTCCAAGCCATTCTCAAGTGCAAGGGCCATCATCACTCCTCAGCTCCAAGATGACCCCATCAAGCTTCAAGAGCCCCTCTCTCAGATCCTCATGATCACTCTTGAGGGTGGGAAGGATCCTCCTTCTCACTAGCCAAGTGAAAAGGTAGTCAGGCTAGTGACTCAAAACAAGCTCAATTGGGAGGAAGTCCCATGGTTATCCTTGTATATAATCTTACTATTTCTATCTTTCAATTTTTAATAAGTGTGGTTGAGGTTTCCAGGTTGAGCCTAGCACTAGAGGAGAGAAGAAAGGTGGTGAAGCACATGAGCCTTATGTTCGACACCCTGTAGCAGCCTCCTCTAGTCGCTATGAAGCAGGCCAGCTCCTAGCACCAGCCCCAGGCGCTAAATACCACACCCCAATCTCCTCTTGAGGTATCACTCCAACCATTCTTTGTACATACCATTGCTTTTATCATATTTTCGGTATCTTCTTCTATCTTACTCACACAAAGACTGTGTGATTTATGTTTGGGGGAGGTACTAAGTATTTTATCATGTTTGCTTTGTTGATTTTGAGTCTCATGCATTGCATTGTTCATACATATATGCATAGAAAAACCAAAAAAAATTGAAACTTTTTGAAAAATGCAAAAAGAAGCATGTAGTTGAATCACTTGCATTCTTAAGATTGAGTCTAGAGCATATAGGTTGCATTCTCTTGCATATGGAGCAGCTGTTGAAATTTCCTTGAAAGAACGCTTGTTTGCACTGAAATTGGCACCATAGCTAAACATATCATGTAGCTTTGGGCATCTCTTTAAAGCCTTGCATGCTTCGAGCCTTGAAAACTCTTCTTGAAACATGTTTGCTTGCTTGATATTGGCACTGTTCTTGAAACCACCTCCAACCTGAACTTGGACTTGAATGAACTTAATCTCTCTTGCATATGGGAACTTGCATACTTGGTCATGGATATCATACACATTTGGGTTATCTTATTCCATTGTACCACTCTTTGTTAACCCAAATGGCACTTCCTTACCCTTGAACCCTAGCCATTCTTTGAAGCCTACATTGATTTGCATGAGTGAGGCCTCTTTTGTAGTATATCATGTGCAAAATCTTGAGAGTATTGGGAGCGACATGGATTTGTTCTCATCTCTTGCTAGCACAGGGTCATCATTTAAGATAGCTTCTAGGATGGTGAGTGGGTCTATGTTCCTTAAAGGTTTATATCTTGGGTTTGGAAAATAATAAAGATGAGATTGATGAACAAAAGCGTGTCATGAGAAAGAAAAGCCCTAGGGACCTTAGAATAGAAAGAAAAGAAAGCTCTAGATTGTTTATTGATGCCTTCCCTCTTATGTTAAAAAAAGGATTCAATAAGATAGTGGGGAAGGGGAAAGAAAAAGAGTTAGAGCTTAGAAATGTGAAAAGTTAATAAGAGGTCCCTAGTGGTTAAGTCATAAGAAGAGAGAGTTGTTCATTGGGTGAGTGATGTGAAAGGATGTTACTTTGGGTTATGGGATGAATAGAAGGAGTGTAGAAGTTGTAATCACTTAGGAAAGGGGTAGAATGATGAGGATGGATCCATGTATGCATGAATTGCTCCTAGTCTTAGATAAATTTTGCATAATGATCAAACTCCTTGATTTTTGAGTGATTGCCACCTTAAAATGATGCATTGAACCCTTCTCTTTATGCTTATTAGACCATTTGATCACCTAGCCAAATGATTGAGATCATGTGCCCATTTGTGAGACCTCACCTCGTGTGTGTATGTGTGAATCAATGTGAGGGTTGGTTGCGAGAACTTGTTAGTTGATAAGCATTGCATCTTGTGTAGACGCATAAGAGTATTCATAGGCCTAGAGAAGCTAGAGTATAATAAGAGAGTTTGCTCATGCTATTTGCTATGTTTCATTAGGATGTCAAGTTGAGTGCTATGAGTGTTTATATCTCTTCTTCTTGAGTTTTTGAAAAGTTTACTTGAGGACAAGTAAAGGACTAGTGTGGGGAACTTGATATCTTGCATATTTACATGATTTTAGCTACCATATCTTGTGCATTTTGATCATGTAGATTATGATTTAGGCATCTTTAGGGTCCATATTGCAATCATATGTCCTCTTATCAGGTGTTGGAGTGTACTATGGAGTGATTTGAGGTGTTTGAGAGCTTTCTGATCCAAAAGGGGGTGAAGAATGGAGTTTGGCCAAGCATGGACAAGCCACACGTGAGCCAGGACGAGCCTGACCCGGGGAGATGGCCGCGGGTTCCTTTACCCGCGCGGCCGAGGTGAAGCTGGCCAAAGATGGGACGGCTGCGGGTTGATGGCCTCGGGACATGATATACCATGCATTTGACCCATTTTCATCCATTGAATAATGGTATTTTACTCTATAACTATTATGTTTTCTAGCCTATTAGGTATGTTTTAAGGTTCGGGAGTGTTTTGGAGTAAAGTGATGGTTTTGACGCATTTTGGAGTACAAAAGAGAATTCATCCGAGCTGACCATCAAACCATACAGAGGTCGACAATCAGAGACAATAATGGATCGATGCACATCCTGTGCTATCAATCGATACGGAAAAAAGACCCGACATATGAAGATTATAATTGATCGATGCACATCCTGAGTCATCGATCGATATCGAAGCGCGAAAAGCCTGATTTGGTTCCAGCCGACTTATAGCCCATTACTTCACCAAATTACAAGATTACCCCTGACGAGTTTTTAACCTAATAGATAAAACTTGCCTTGGTGTTAGGAGGCAAGAGAGCTTTTTTGTATTCTTGTTTTTCACAGCAAAGTTAGAGAGATTTTGAGAGTTAGAGAGAAGATCCAGAGAGATTTGTGATTGGAACTCCATTGAGTTTTATTATCTATACTATGCAGTTTTCTAATGCAGCGGACGATAGGTTGAACGGTCGATCTAGGAACTTTTAGGATTCTTCGAGACCTGTTCTTGGATCAATCAAGAGTTTCTTTCGATAGCGTCTTGAGACCAACTTCCTGTTTGATGAATTTAATCGAATCTAAACAAGGCAACTCAAAAAAAGATGAATTGAATCAAATCTCTTTCAAGGTATAAAGCAAAAGCTAGTTTATTAATTATCAAAATCTGAATACAACTTTAGGCTTGGATGCCTATTTATAATAAATTTTTAAATCTAGAAAACCCTAATCTTAACTAAAATAGTAAAACCATTAAAATAAAGAAAATACAAATAAAAGGTAGCTATCTAATTTAATATAATTAACAAAATAAATAATACGATATTTGGAAATATTCCAAATACTTATATGCATCATTCTCTACGGGTTAGAAAAGATTCATCCTCGAATCTTGAATCTGTTTTTCATGGTTGAAATCTTCAAATATTTATCTTCAAATCCGAAATTTGCACAAATTTGAATCTTCTGACTTTGCCCGAAATTTACACGAAACTCGTTTTGCGCAAATTTTGCACGAAACTCGTCTTGCACAAATTTTGCACGGATCTCATCCCGAAGGATTTTTACACGAATCTCGTACGGCCCGATTTTTTCATAGACGAAATTTGCAAAAGAATCTTCATTGAAGACAAAGTCGACAACACATATATCATCTTCGTAGATGTCATAGATGGATCACCGTAGATCTCTCGATAGATTTCAAAGTTCTCTTCTCTCTCAACAAAAGGACTTTCGTCCTGGATAGGATAGATGTTCGCACTCACCATGACATCCAGAATCGTCTTCGATTAAGAAATCAAAGAACATGGCTCTGATACCAACTGATGCAGCGGACGATAGGTTGAATGGTCGATCTAGGAACTTTTAGGATTCTTCGAGACCTGTTCTTGGATCAATCAAGAGTTTCTTTCGATAGCGTCTTGAGACCAACTTCCTGTTTGATGAATTTAATCGAATCTAAATAAGGCAACTCAAAAAAAATGAATTGAATCAAATCTCTTTCAAGGTATAAAGCAAAAGCTAGTTTATTAATTATCAAAATCTGAATACAACTTTAGGTTTGGATGCCTATTTATAATAAATTTTTAAATCTAGAAAACCCTAATCTTAACTAAAATAGGAAAACCATTAAAATATAGAAAATACAAATAAAAGGTAACTATCTAATTTAATATAATTAACAAAATAAATAATAAGATATTTGGAAATATTCCAAATACTTATCTGCATCATTTTCTTACCTTGCTTGTGTTATGAATTGCTTGACCATGTCTGAGTAATTCCATTGTTAGGTTTAGGGTATAAATAGGTTAAAGGGATTAGCCCCAAGCTATAGATTGCTAAGTTGTGATATTCAGTCATTTGGCTAGGTGATCAAATGGTCTAATATGGATGAAAAGGAGGGTTCAATGCATCATTTTAAGGTTGCAAACACTCAAGAATCAAGGAGCTGATCATTATGCAAAATTTATATAAGACTAGAAGCAATTCATGCATACATGGATCCATCCTCATCATTCTACCCCATTCCTAAGTGATTACAAGTTCTACATCCTTTTTATTCATCCCATAACCCAAAATGAAAAACACTCACATCACTCACCCAATGAACAACTTTCTTTCTTATGATAAAACCACTAAGGACCTCTTATTCACTTTTCTAAGCTCTAACTCTCTTTCTTTTACCTTCCCCACTATCTTATTGAATCTTTTTTTAGATATATATAGAGGCGGAAAGTCTCAAACAGTACATAAAAGCTTTCTTATCTTTCTTTTCTAGGTCCCTAGGGTTTTTCTTGCTCATGACACACTTTTGTTCATCAATCTCCACTTTATCGTTTCCCAATCCCAAGATATAAACCTTTAAGGAACAAAGACCCCACTCACCATCCTAGAAGCTAGCTCAAATGATGACCCTATGCTAGCAAGAGATGAGAACAAATCCATGTCGCTCCCAATACTCTCAAGATTTTGCACATGACAAGCTATCAGAATAGGCCTCACTCATGCAAATCAATGCAGGCTTCAAAGAATGGATAGGGTTCAAGGGTATGGAAGTGCCATTTGGGTTAACAAAGAGTGGTACAATGGGAAAAGAATACCCGAATGTGTATGAGATCCATGATCAAGTATGCAAATTCCCATATGCAAGAGAAATTAAGTTCATTGAAGTCTAAGTTCAGGCTGGAGGTTGTTTCAAGAACAATGCCAATATCAAACAAGCAAGCAAGTTTCAAGAAGATTTTTCAAGATTCAAAGCATGCAAGCCTTTCAAAAGATGCTTAAGCTACTTGATATGTTTAAGTAGGGTGCCAAATTCAGTGCAAACAAGTTTTCTTTACAAGGCAATGCTCCATGTGCAAGTGAATGCAACCTATATGCTCTAGACTCAATCTTAAGAATGCAAGTGATGCAACTACATGTTTCAAAAATTTCAATTTTTTTTGGTTTTTCTATGCATATATGAATGTACAATGCAATGCATGAGACTCACAATCCACAAGGAAAACATGATCAAATACCTGGTACCTCCCCCAAACTTAAATCACACAGTCTCTGTGTGAGTAAGAGAGAAGGAGATACCCCAACAAGGCAAAAGAAAATGTATATACAAGAAGGGTTAGAGTGATACCTCATAAGGAGATTTTGGCGTGGTGTTCGGGGCTAGGAGTTGGCTTGATTCAAAACAACTAGAGGAGGCTGCTACATGGAAATCATAAGGCACAGGTGCTTCACCACATTTCTTCTCTCCTCTAGTGCTACGCTCAATCCTGAAAACCTCAGCCACTTTTATTAAAAACTTTAAAAAAAATCAAAATTGCAAAGCTATGTACAAGGATAACCATGGGACTTCCTCCCAAGTGAGCTTGTTTTGAGTCACTAGCTTGACTACCTTGTCTCTTGGACTAGTGAGAAGGAGGATCCTTCCCACTTTCAAGAGTGGTGGTGAGGACCTGGGAGAGAGGCTCTTGAAGCTTGATTGGGTCATCTTGGAGCTGAGGAGTGATGATGGCTCTAGCACTTGAGAATGGTGTGGACTGTCCCTTATGCTTGATCTTGTACTCAATGACACCATCCTTGAGTTTATTTGGATGGAGAGTGAGAGTGTGTGGGAGCAGATCAAGAGGTGGAGGATGAGGTTCTTTCACCATCTTCTTCTTGCCATGAGTGGCCTTTGAGGCTCCATTTACCCCTTCTTTTTTAGCACTTTCCAAGTGCTCAACACAACTCTTTAGAAGACTCTCCATCAAGACCTTCTTTCTTACAAACAACCACTTCATCTTGGGGTTTCTCAACAGCTTGTTCTCCACAAGTGATTATCCCACAATAACCAGCATCCAATGGAGATTGGAGTGGATAGGAAACAACTTTGTTCACATGCATGAGGATGACCTTCTTGTTGGGAAAGTCAATGCAAGCTCCAACTGTTGTGAAGAAAGGAGTGCCAAGGATCAAAGGAACTCTCTTTTCAGTCGCTATCTTCAAAACAGTGAGGTCAATAGGTACGGTGCATGATCCAATCTTCAAAGGGAAGTCCTTGATGATACCAATTGGGGTTGTAGAAGAGGAGTCCCCAAAGGTGAGAGGAGAACTATCTGGCTCAATGCTTTCAATCCCAAGACTCTTCACCATCATGGAAATCACATTCACACTCGCACCACTATTTACAAGAGCATCATCCATAGTTATCTGACCAAGGGAGGAAGACAAGGTGAACTTCCCTTGAGACTCAAGCTTAGGGAGGGATTTTTGAGGGATTGGTGGATCAATCTTCAGAATGGAGATGTCCAAAAGCTCAGCCACTTCAGCTTGGTGGTCTAGAATTTCTTTGATGAGCATCATCTGAACATGAGCTTCACGCATACCCGAGATCTCTGGAAGCTTGACTCCAACATCACTAAGATCTTTCCTGAACTTTGAGATCACCTTCTTCTGAGCTTTAGTGAGAACTCTTTGGGGAAAGGGGAGCTTATCATAGGGTGATAGCTTAACCTCAGTGTTTTCTTTCTTCACCTCTTTCAGCTTGTGGTCAGCACTCTTCTCAACTGGTGTCTCAGCCCTTGGCTCATCCCTTTTCAGAATCCTTACTTCAATCTTCTTGGCAGCTTCCTTCACAACCTTAGCCTCAGATGTGGCTACAACCAATCTCTGAACATGCTCAATCTGAGTTCCAAGCACTAGCCTCTCAATCTCATCAACCTCTTTCTCATGATCACTCAGTTCAATCTCTGAAGTTGTAGAGATGACAACATTGCAAGACTCTTTGGGATTCTTCTATGGTTTTCCTGGTAAAGGTCCCATTGGGCTTGTGGAAGATGAAGACATAGAGGCAACCTGGCTCTCCAAAGCTTTGAGGTGAGAGGCAAGTTGCATGTACTTGTTGAGGTCAGAGTAGTTCCCATCAATCTTTGCATGGATGTTCTTGAACTCATAAATCATTGTCTTCTCATTCCTTGCTTGAAATTCCAAGAGTTGCTTGAACATGGAGTCCACATTTGAATCTCGAGCTTGAGCTTGAGAAGAGCTTCCTTGAGTCTGAGGAGACTGGCTGGCTTGAGGATAGTTCTGCATGGCTTGGTAACCTCCTTGCTGATTGTTGTAGTAAGGCCTTTGCTGATAGTTGTTTTGGTACTGAAAATTTGGCTCTTTCCTATACCATGCGCCATTAGAATTGATGAAGCACAGCTCCTCTTGACCTTCTAAACCATCAACTTCATTAATCCCAGCAGGCTGCTCTTGTTTCTGGTTCCCAGCGTAGTTAATCTGCTCTTGCTTAGCCTTCTCTGCAAGAATCATGTCCAACTTCTCTTGGAGAGATTTCAGCTCCTTCCTTGTGTGCTGATCATCTCCATCAGTGCCTCTGTTCCTTCTATCATGCTCCTCACTGTTTACTGAATCACTCTTGGCCATGTTCTCCACCAGCTCTTCTGCATCCTGCTCAATTATGCCCAAGAAGAAAACATTGCTGGCTGTGTCTAATCTGCTCATGAACTCTAGAAGAGAACCTCTGTAGAAGGTACTAAGCAAACTCTCCTTGGTGAAGCCATGATGTGGGCATTGAGACCAATAGCCCTTGAATCTCCCCCATTCTACACTAAAGCCTTATAGGTTCTTCTACTGAAAGCTAGAGATCTCATTTCTGATCTTAGATGTCCTTGAGGTAGAGAAGAACTTCTCTAGGAAGGCCCTCTTGCACTCATTCCAAGTTGTTATAGAGTCACTTGGAAGAGTCTTCTCCCATTGATGTGCTTTGTCTCCCAAAGAGAAAGGGAACAGCTTTAGCTTGAATGCATCTTCAGAAATACCATTGGTCTTGGACAAGCCACAATACTTATCAAACTTGTCCAAGTGATCAAATGGATCTTCAGCAGCAAGGACATTATACTTGTTGTTCTTTATGGTGTTGAGAAGTCCTGACTTGATCTCAGAGTTTTCGTTCTCCACAGCTGGTGCTCTGATTCACAACCTATGACCATGAATGAGGTTGATCATAGGCTCCAATGGCTCTAGCTTGGCGCTGCGGATGTTGTGGTTGGCGCTGAGGTCTAAGGTTGTCAGCTCTTAGACCATTGCCCCTAGAGCATCACCATCTTGAGGATGATTCTCCATATCAAACCCCAACCTTTGCAAGTGAGCCTTTTGCTCTTCTTCTCTGCTCTTTCTTGCTATCTCCCTCTCAAGTGCAGCAATCTCTTCAACAGTGGGAATCAAGTTTGATGCACCTCTGCTTCTTGTTATCATACACCTGAAATGCAAAGGGCGAAGAACAAGGAGAAGCAATAACACAATAAAAGAAAAATGACTTAGTCTCAAGCAAGTGACTAAATCCCAATGTCAAGATAACCTTAGAAGTTGGCAACGACGCCAATTTGTGCTAGGAGTTTTCAAGGCTCCAAATCGAATGTTGTAGTATAAGAGATTGTCAAACCAATCCTAAGTGATTCTAATGCAAAGGGAATGCAAATCCATGCTTAAGCTAAGTGCAATCAAGATAGTGAAGATGATTATGAACTAAGACAAAACTAAAAATGCAATAAAGGAGTGAACTTTCTTTAACTATGAGGCAAGGGGACTCTTGGGACAAGGGAATTGACCTTGGGTGATTTAGTTTCAATCTAAGATGGCAGAAATACAATCAATCTATCAACCTTAGGCCTAGAACACAATCCTAAACAAGATCTATCTCTAGATGAATGCTAACTCACTAACATATATCAAGCATCTAATCTCTTAGTTTGAATAATATGAAACAAATCTTTAAGAACAAGTCTAATAGCCATCCTAACACCTTTAACAACAAATCTCTTTGGTAAAGAATGTTAAAAGCATCGGAGAGTTGGTTCAGGCATTTCATCGAACACCTTTCTGGCATGAAATGCCTATAGCTCTATTATGAAGAGGCCAACTCCAAAATAGCAATAAAAACACTCGACAAGCAAGGATCAAGAAGGATCTACCGTAGAACATCTTAGATCTACACCTAATCACCCCTAGTCTCCCAAGCAAATGTCTACTCACTAATAGACATGGATAACCCTAAAACAATGGATGATTCAAGGCTAAACATGATAGTGAACAAGATAATCCAATAAACACAAGAGAATAAGATGAAAAAGAATTCAAGATTCAAACTTTCTTCAAGATCCAAATGTGTTCTTAAGAAAAAAGAAGTTAGATCTCACAAAGGAGATTAGAAAAGTATTTATTACTTAGGCCTAGAAAGCCCTAAAACATCATTAAAAATTACTAAAAGGTCCCTGGAATCACATAAGCCACGACCAATCAGAAAAGAGGGTGAAAAACGCTCAGGGGAGATCGGCCGCATCCAACCCACGCACGGCTGACCCGCGCGGGTAGGGTGACCCACGCATCACGTCCCGCACGTCGGCTGTCCTCGTACTGGCCTCATCCCGAGTGGGTAGGGCTTCCTGCGTGCATGGTCCCGCGCATCGGCCTGTTTTCGTAGTGGCCTCATCCCTAGCGGGTGTAGCATCCCGCGCATGTCCAGCCGCGCATCGGCCTGCCTTTGTACTGGCCTGTCCCGAGCGGGTGTAGCATCCCGCGCATGTCCAGCCGCGCATCGGCCATCTCTACTACTCACCAAGGACTGTCCGGCTTATACAATTCAAGGCCGACTCTCCCCAAACTCGGCCAAGCTCCTTCTTGTCCAGCCATCAGCCCGTGCGGGTGGCTTACCCCGGGCACATCAGGCTGGGTATGTCCTGATGTCCTGATCTCGTCCAAGCACCGGGGTAGCCGTACCATCCACCCACGGCAAAGTCTTGATCGTTGTTTGGCTTGTCCTGACCTTGACCAAACTCCATTCTTCATCTTTTTGGACCACAAAGCTCCCAAAACACCTCCAATCACTCTCTAGCACACTCCAGCACCTGATATAGACTTATGAATGCAATATGAAACTAAAGATGCCTAATGCCTAAACTATATGATCAAAATGCACAAGATATGATAGCTAAAAACATATAAATATGCAAGATATCAAGAAGCCATGTTCGGAAACTCGCTAGGCGCTACGCGTGCGGCGCACCCGGGCCTAGCGATTTATTGAAAAAGCAGAAAAAATTGGGAAGTAAGCTGAAGGAATTTTTCGTATTATTATGCGTATTTTCATATCTTTATACATATAATACTTCATTTATACTTATAATACAAAAATTAAGTATAATATATTTTTATATATAAAACACCATTGATATTAAGATTTGTAAATACATATCAAACTAGATCAGAAAAATTATGTTATAATAGGCCTATGAACTGATCTAAACTGGAGTCCGAGAAAATATATTGAGCCCACAAGAGTCTTGTAACATAAAACCTTACAAAAATAGGAAAAAAACTCACGCCACTCTCTTACTTCTTATCTTTTCCTCTTTATTCCATTTTTGTCTGTCATGCGAGAATCCAATACGATCGGAGATGTTTCGGTGGGTTTCGAGTTTCGTAATGCTTTTCATCTGATTGAATTATAGATAGGGAACATGCTTTCTGTGAATCAAAAATAGATCGAGTACTTCAGGGAAAAGATGAAAACTATGATATCTATTAACTACAACGGGATTTTCAAAGAGAGGAAATCGATCATGTCTCTTTTGACTTATAAAAAGAAGGTAAAGTTTGTAACTTTACTGAAGTATATCATCAAGTTTCGATCTTTGATTTTTTTATGGTGATTCGAGAAGGCCACGTCTCTGTTTCCTCTGTATCAGTAACATCTCTTTAGCGCAATATGGCCGATTTTTATTTCAGACGATTTTCCACTTCCACGGCCGCGTAACTTAAAAACACGGTCTCGAGCAGACATAAATCGGTATGTCGTGGAATTCAACCGAATTGGCTCAACTCGCCTCGGCAAGCATACATTTCACGTACTCAAACTCGCCGCGTTTACGAACAAGGAATAAAAGTAATTATGAAGAAGTTATCCCACTTTCAAATCAGGTGATTCGACATATGGAAATTTATTCAAGATTCTAATCAAAACATGATGAAACAAGATGTAAAAATCTTGATTTGTAAACATAACTCAGTGTAGAACCACCAATAAGTTTAATCAATCAATAAAAGTAATGATGAAGAAGTTATCCCACTTTCAAATCAGATGATTCCAGCTTTTGTTGTTTGGACAAATGACAATTTTTTTCATGATTCTAGTCAAACATGATGAAACAAGATGTAAAAAATCTTGATTTGTAAACATAAATCAGTGGAGAATCACCACGAAATTGAATCAATAAAATAAGAGTAATGACGAAGAAGTTATCACACTTTTAAATCAAGTGATTCTAACTTTCCTTCTTTGGTCATATGTCAATTTCTTCAAGATTCTAATCAAACCATGATGAAAAAGATGTAAAAATATTGATTTATAAACATAATTCAGTGGATAATCACAAAAAGTTTAATTAATCAATAAACGTAATGATAAAGATGTTATCCCACTTTCAAATCAGGTGATTCGAGCTTTTCCTGTTTGGACATATGGAAATTTCTTCACGATTTAAATTCAAACATGATGAAACAAGATGTAAAAATTCAAAGGCTTCAAAGAATTTCCAATTTTTTCTAGCCATGACTGGACTTAAGGATATCCAAGCTGAACTACTGGTTACTCCATCAGATTCGCTGTTTAGACAGGAGTTCATGGCTAGAAAAAATTGGAAATTCTTTGACGCAGCTCAAGAAGTGTTTTTTCAAGAAAGTCAAGAATCTGTTGGCTTCATGAGGGTGATGCAAACACAAAATTTTACTACAAGGCAGTGTTGGCTCACCAAGCTCGAAATGAAATTAGATTCTTGATGTATACATCACAAACCAGTCTCCGGTAAAAGACATGTTATTTGCATATTTCTCCAGCCTCCTTGGTTCGGTGGAAAGTGGTGTGCACCCTCTATCGGTGCAAGAGCTTAAGAAGTTACTATCTTTTAGCTGTCCCCCTGCAGTCAAGCAGCTCCTTGTACAAATTCCAGCAAGGGAAGAGGTAAAAAGACTCTATTTTCAATGCCAAAGAGGAAAGTTCCTGGTCCTGATGGCTTCCCACCAGAGTTCTTTTTGGAATCTTGGGAATTAGTTGGAGAAGATACAATCTCAGCCATTATTGAATTCTTCATAGGTGGAAGGATGTTGAACGGTTTCAAAGCAACTGCGATTGCTGTAATACAAAAGATCTCTGGTGCTGATCGCTTGACTTTTTTTTGACCTATTTCACTCTGCTCCACAGTGTACAAGGTGATTGCTAAAACTCTGAAAAAGAAGCTTCAGATAATTGTCTTAGAAGTAGTTCAAAAAAACCAGGTGGGTTTCATCAAAGGAAGATTACTAGTCAAGAACGTTTTGCTGGCATCAGAATTAATTACAGATTTTCATAAAGAGGGCCTGACTTCAAAAGGATGTTTAATGATTGATCTAGCAAAGGCGTATGATCACCTGAGTTGGGAGTTTATACTCAAGATTTTGGAGGCAATTGATCTTCCAGCAGAGATGATAAGTTTAATAAAAAAGTGTATCTGCTCGGTCTCATATAGCGTTGTTGTAAATGGGGAGTTAAATGATCATTTTGCTGGGAAGAAAGGATTGTGCCAATGTGACCCCATTTCTTCACTGCTTTTTGTTCTAGTGATGGATGTTCTGTCGAAATTACTTGATAAGGGTGCCGTGAATAAAGTTTTCAAGCCACATCCTTCCTGTAAAGCTCCTTTAGTAACTCATCTTAGCTTTGGATATGTTGTTCTAATCTTTTTAGATGGATCAGAAGAGTCTCTTGCAGGAATTATGGGTATTCTGGAAGAATTCAGAGTAATCTCGGGTTTGAGGATTAATAGGAAAAAACAGAACTCATGCTTGATGGGGGTAGTACAATGAGGTGTAAAGAGTTAGCAGAACGTATGGGTATCAAGCAAGGAGCTCTCCCGGGGAGATATTTGGGTGTGCCTCAGTCCTCTAAAAAGATGAAGAAGAGTGACTTTCAACCATTACTCAACAAAATCCTTGCAAGATTTAACTCCTTGACAGTAAAACACTTGTCATTTGCAGGCAGATTCCAGCTTGTTCAGGCGGTTATTTACTCAACAATATCCTTTTGGGCTTCAATCTTTATCTTGCCAAATGAATGTGTGCAGATCCTTGAAAAAATGTGCAGTGCCTTCTTGTGTAGAGGAGCACCCAATTCAGCAAGAGGTGCGAAGATCAGTTGGGACTCGGTTGTAGTCCTAAAGAAGTTGGTGGATTACGTTTAAAGCGTTTGGCAGATTGGAACAAGGTTCTAGGACTGAAGCTTATATGGTTGATTTTTGCGGCTGGTGGCTCATTGTGGGTATCTTGGGTAATGGTCAATCTCATTGGCTCAAAAACCTTCTGGAATCTGGACACTCAAAGAAATGGAAGCTGGATTTGGAAAAGTGTGTGTAAGCTCCGAGATATGGCTCGACCAATGGTGAAGTGTGAAGTAGGCTCTGGAATAACTGCAAGTTTCTGGCATGATGATTGGACAGGCGCTGGTCCTTTAATCTTTCACACTGGAAATGCAGGTCCGGCGACTTCAGGGCTGTCTATAGATGCAGTAGTCAGAGACGGTATCAGAGATGGAGCTTGGTGGTTAAATCGAAGCAGAAGCAGAAACCGGATCATTTTGATGTTAAAACGCCCTTCCTGATCCCACCATTATAGAAAACTCAGAATGTGATGATACATATATTTGGGCTCCAGCAAATTCGACGCCTTTTACCATTTTCTCTACCTCGAAAACTTTGTTTTCTTTATATCCGACAGGCAACCCGGTTCAGTGGTATAAGCAGATTTGGTTCACTGGTAGGATTCCTAAGCATGCTTTCTTATCATGGATTGTAGCAAGGGATAGGTGATATACCATGAATTTGACCCAAATTTAGGCATGGCATATGATAGTTTTAGGATATATTTAATCCATTTTGGAGTTTAGATAGCATATTTATAGGTTCAGGAGCGATTGGAGAAAAGATGATGTTTTTGGAGCATTTTGGAGAATTTTACAGATTTATCCCGAGATGACCATATCGACCACCCAAGGTCGACCCAGAGAGAGACGCGTCGATCGACACCCCTTCAGTGGTTTTGATCGATATTTAACACACAGAAGCCCGGTTTGGTCAAAGCCGACTTGAAGCCCAAGATTTCATCCATTTTACCAAAATACCCCTGACGAGTTTTAACCTAATTTTTGAGTATTTAAGTTTTGCCTAAGTGTTTTGGCAAAGAGAGAGTTGTGTGAGAGTTTGAAGAGGTTGTCCTTCAAAGTTTTAGAGAGAGTCTTTTGAGAGTTTTTCATATTATTGTTTTGAGAGAGAGAGAGTTACAATTGAGAGCTTTCTTGAACACCTCTATTTTCCAACTATTCTATCTTTGCAATTTTATTTAATTGTTATGATGTTTTGCTTGGCCATGTCTGAGTAAACACCTTTGTTAGATTTAGGATTTAATTAGGTTTTGAGGGATTAGCCCCAAATATGAATACTTGAGCATGTGATATTTATCTTAAAAGATTGCTCTTAATGCTTGTATAGGAGTAGCTAACCTATACATGATCACAGTGGATATTATCCTTGGATCTATCTTCTTTGAGCTTAGGAATTTGCTGGAAACAAGCGACAGCTGATTTGGCAAACTCCTTAAGCGAACTGTTATCAACCTTGCGCTTAAAGCTTACTAGAGACGCATCGATCGATACTCCTATAGAGTCATCGATCGACGCGAGGCACGGTCGATCGATACGTGCAACAGCAGGTCGATCGACGCCTTCCTATGGTTCACAAATGGGAGTCTCATCGCTTCTAGTAATAGATAACCTAGGACGACAGTTAAAGTTATTGCTATAGTTGGGTTCTATAATATCATGCAAGCATCTTACATAAGCATTCATACTATTATAATCCTGATAACCTGAATAGTAATCCTAAGTCTAACACCTTCACCATATCTGCTAAACACCCAAATCAATCATTTGAGTAATTGTCCGGCTCACCAGTTCTAAGTTTACTTGTTATTTACTGCTCTGAAATCTTTGACCTAGCTTTGTTACAATAAGACCTAGTGTGTTCCCTAGCTCCCTGTGGATTCGATCCCTAAGTACTACAATTTGACCTTTTATTTAAGAGAGCATAAATCACTCCTTAGGGTAATTTGAGTGGTATCAAACTTGGCGCCGTTGCCGGGGAGCTTTGATTGCCATTAGATTTTATTTAAGTCTAGGTTTTCTTTTACTTTACTACTTGTTACTCATAAAATTTTTCTTTTCTTTTCAGGTGTATGCCCAGCATAACCAGAAGCAAAAAGAACAAGGAACTTTTGTCTACTGATCCAGCTGCTTTGGAACGTTCAATCGGCAAACAGATTCGTTCCACATCGATTGATACACCCTCTTGTGCATCGCCCAATATTCATCAACAACCGTCTACCGAGTCTCAAACATCGTCGACCGCTACCAGCTCACCAAAACCGACCGATCTCATTCATCTGACATCGACCGATACCCGTTCATCCACATCGACCGATACTTTTCAGTACCCGTCAACCAACATCTTTCATTCGACATCGACCGATACCGCTATCTGCTTATCGATCGATACTGAGCCGCAGAACATGGTCGCAACATTGATACTCAAGTGAGACGACGAAGGTAACCTGCGTGACCAAGAAGGTCACCTGCGTAAAGCAGCCGGTCAGAGAATTAATGATCAGGGGGATGCAATTCCTGATCCAGACGCTGAGGCTGCTGCAGCCACTGCTCGAGCTGCAGAAGAAGCCAACAGAAACAGATCACTGGCTGACTACAACCGTCCAGATCAATATTATGCCAACAGATCTGCTATTCGTCCTCCAGACATACAGAAGGCTGATTTTGAGGTGAAGCCTCAGTACTACACACTTGTAGGAAAGACACCCTACAGTGGAGCATCCAATGAGCATCCTATGGACCATCTAGAGAGGTACGAGAATCTCATATCTGCTATCAAAGCTAATGGAGTCCCAACTGACTACCTACTTTGCAAGCTCTTCAAACACTCTCTTACTGGAGAAGCTTTGCAATGGCTTAAGCAACTACCACCAGGATCTCTTACATCCTGGGAGGATATCAAGAATGATTTCTTGATTAATTTCAGTGATGAGGCACGTGCAGAGGAGTTGAGAAGCAAGATTGCTACATTCATGCAGAAGCCTGGAAAGCCTTTCAGACATTGTTGGGTTCGTTTTAAATCTTATCAGAGAGATTGTCCACACCACGGATTCAATGATGTGCAGCTACTCAGCACTTTCTTCTGAGGTTTAGATCTGGCCAATCAGACAGCACTAGACACAGCTAGTGAAGGAAACTTCAACACCAGGAATCCAAGAGAGGCTGTGAGACTTATTGAGAACTGGACAACTAGCAACAACATCAAGAACACTGAGTATGAGAGAAGGAAATTGGCAAATGCTCTCGGAAAGGAGCAGTTGGACGATGTGCAGTGTCAACAAGCTTCTAAGGAAGCAAGTTAGCTTTGCAGAAAATGTAGAAGCTATAGAGACTAATGAGGAAAGATATGAAGAAGAAGTAAATTACATAGGAGGATTTCAAAGGCTTGGAAATCAGAATGGAAACAGGAACTTCTATGGCAACAGTCAGAGGAGCAACTACAATCTGAATTCACAACATCAGAACATTTCAGCAACAGAAACTACAACAAGAACAAGAATCTCAACAATTCTTTCTACCAGAATCCACCACCACCTACTCATGAGAGCAAGATTGAAGCAATGCTTGATTCAGTTCTAGAGGGTCAGCAGAGGCTTACTGTGGATTTCAATGGAAAGATAGATGCTGCTTATAATAGCCTGAATGTGAAGTTTGATACCTTGAGCACTCATTTGAAGAAACTAGAGACATGGGTTATTCAAACAGCAGAAGCTATTCAGAGGCAAGAAGCCTTAATAAAAGGTAGAGAGGAAGATCTCATCAGACACCACATCAATGCCATAACAGTAGATGATTTCTGGCAAGTGGATGAGCATGAGAAACTTCAAGAAGGAGACTTTGAAGTTGAGAGCTCCATGACAGTCGGAAGTTCTCACTAGTGTCGACCAACGCCAGACGATGATCATCGATCGACATGGCAAGATGATTATCGATCAATGTTCGAGATACCACATCGATCGATAGAGTCTACAGAGTCTACTGCGGCGAATAGACCAGTCCGGATTATGACACACACAGAGTTCGCAGCTAGGCACCCAAACCCATTCCACCCTTTCATCGATCGATCCCATGAAGATGACATCGATCGCCCAGGCCAACCAGACATCGATCGACATGCTACACCCGACATCGATCGACATACATACATTAATCCACGAGTGAACCTACCTAGGATATATGCAATCCAATTATATGCAGTCAGAGGCCGACCCAAACCTACAGATAACCCACCAGAAGAAGCTGAAGATACATCAGAGCCTATGGAGATAGAACAGGAAAGTGCAAAGAGACAACTAAGAAAAATGAAAGGGAAGATTCCTAAGCCCATTAAAAGGAAAGCTAATGCAAAGGAGTTGGAAAACTTCAATAAAAGAGTTCTAAATATTCCAGCAGAGAAATCCTTTGAGGAAGCATACTTCACACACAGATTGTGGATGTTCTTCAGAGAGACAAGAGTAATAGAGGCTGACATTGAGAAGATGTTCAATCAAATCAGAGAGGATATGAAGAAGATCACACTGGAGAAGAAGAGTGACCCTGGAGAGTTCATTATCTCATGCCTAGTGCAAGACATTGAATTCTCACATGCACTATGTGATACAGGAGCATCAGGCAGCATCCTACCAAAGGTTATGGCAGACCAGTTAGGTCTAAAGGTAGAACCTTCCAAGGAATCATTCTACTTTGTAGATTGTTCTAGAAGGAATTCATTGGGAATCATCAGAGACCTTAAGGTACAGATTGGTAATACCCTAGTTCCAGTTGACTTTCATGTCCTAGACATCAAGTTACATTGGAATTCTTCTCTACTACTTGGAAGAGCATTCCTAGCTACTGTGGGAGCCGTCTGCAATTTATAAACAAGCCAGATGTGTTTGACACTCATTGATCCAGAGATTCACTATGATCCAGTCAAAGTTATCAAGCCAAAGATGTCCTGCAAACAGCCTCCAGATGAAGCAAAACTCGTAGCAACATGTTATTGTGCAGAAGAGTATGAGACAGAGTATTCGAATCGATCGGCACTAATACAGAAACATCGATCCATCCTACTCACCCAGCATCGATCGACCAGTCAACCACCACGTCGATCGATACAAGCAACATTTTTCACTCCACATCGATTGATAGTACACCTATGTACGAAATTGATCAATTTCCAGGTGATTACTTAGATGGGAGTTGGGAACCAGACTACTACCAGCCTACATATGATGTGGAGACTCAAGAAGAAGAGTATGATGAGGATTACATAAGGGAAAGATACATTGAATACTCATTCACTCGCAGAGAAGAAGAGTATGATGAGGACTACAACAAGAACATACCATATATCTACAGAGAAGATGAGGTATACCACCCTCCAATGGAAACAAGAGATGATGAGTATGATGAAGATTTTTGAAAAGAAAGAGAGATTGAGTACTCTTTCGTTAATAGAGATGCAATTCCTATCCACTATGTTCCTCACGAGTTCATTCCAACAAGACCATCAACCAACAAGGATGACAACAGTCTCAACCCGATCCCAAGATAAAATACAAGGAAATCGATCGACACCAGCTTATACACATCTATCGATATGACAGTTTCAAGGACGCAAGATGATTGGCCAGCATACTGCTATCCGATCTTTGCCCTAGAAGCTACTACACCTTCCCAACATGTGGAAGAATTCAATGAGAACCGCAAGGAAGCACCAGCTACCGACCACCAAGAAGTTCTCACTAGAGATGGATCCAAATCACTTGGAACCATGCTGCACGAATCGATCGACGGAACAACGTCAAAATCGATCGATACCCTTCCAAGACAAGGGTAGAAAGAATAAGAATCGATCGACATACGTCAGGACGTATCGATCGATATGAGTCAGACAGACTTTGAGAAAAATGGAAATCTCAAATTTGGAAATTTGGTTGATGATTACTACTATAAAAGGAGCCATGTGGTAGAAGCAGTTTCACAAACCCTAGAAGCAGACAAGATGCATCAACAACCTTCCAACCCTCAGCCACATGGAGAAGAATCCAGTTGCAATCTTCACCATCAGCTACACAACGCGACATCGATCGACGAGCATTCGAATGCATCGATCGATACTCAACCCTTACCATTCGATTTACATAATGATAATAAGTTAGATTCTGGATATCTTACCCTGATGAGTTTGCTATTTTCAGAGATCCAGAAGGCAATGCAAAAGCTATGGATGGCCGTCTCCTACAAGTATCCAAAGAAGACGTCACAGAGATCCTTGCTATGGCCAATGGACAAGACAACCTATTCACTCAAGCTACACCTCCAGATCCAAATCCCTACAGCAGGGCAGAGATGGATGAGAAGCTCAATGATATCTACACCATTCAATATGATTCAATGAATGATTTCAAGTGCAAACTTGATAGTGTCTACCATCCACTCAGTGACAAGATTACATGGTTGACCAAGACCATGGGGGAGCTTGCAGATGATATCACCACCATGGGGCAGAAACCACAAGGAGCTTCAGCATGGAAGCCCTGGAAACCTTTGACATTGACCGATGACCGATGGATACCATCGACCGATGCAGCTTACCAGAGATCGATCGACACCAACTTCTTGAAATCGATATACGCGCTTTACAAGACTGGAAGAGAAGTTGTGTTCTAATGAAGAACGATTTGGTAGTTCCTACTACCCAATGAGTGATGATATGAATGCACTTGAAGCACGAATGGATGCATTACAGCAGGAGATGGACACGATTCAGTATCAACTTGATTTTCAACAGATGACATCTCTATCGACCAATATGCCTGCCAGCACATCGATCAATCCTGATCAAGCACCAGCAGAGAACAAGAAAAAATCGATCGACAATGACAACAGCACAGATCTACACCTACCTTCAGGAACAATACACTTCCATGAAAAAGGAGCTACTCAAAACCATCAAGACAAACAACAAATGGGAAGAACAAGCCTTACAGGAGAATCTTGATGTGTTCCATTTCCACCTCACCACCAGCCTCAATTGGATAGCCAAGAGCTTTGAATTAATGCAAAGAAAATTGCATCTACTCCGCAACAAGCAGAAGAAGCTACAATCGATCGACACAGCTAACAACACGTTGATCGATAGGACGAGAAGCAAGCATGATGGATGGAATACAGAATTCCACTACAAACCAAAGTATGGAGCTAGAGCTTATGATACTTATCAGAGAAAGAAGAGAAGCTGGTCAGACACAACAGAAAATCCAGCCACTCAAAGAAGAAAAGCTACCTACACCAAGAAAGAAGATGACAAGATGATAGTTGAGATCTATGAAGCCTTAGATTATTCATAGAATGAATACTACAGGAAGTTTGAGGAGATATACTTCCCCTTCAACAACAACATTGCTACTCTGAATTCACGAACAGAGAGGATAGACAAGGAGATCAAGGCTATTCAGAGACAACTTGCAATTTACCCTTCACCCTACACATCGACCGATATGCCACCACATGCATCGATCGGCGAGGGCACTATGACATCGATCGATCCTAATGCAACAGCATCGATCGATACTGATACACCATCAATCCGATAGGAGGCCATCACAGACAGATTGGGTGTGATATCTCCAATACATGAAGAACTGCCAGAGCCATCAAGGAACGCTCATGATAAGCTTGAACAGCAGCAGTTCAACATTGAGAAATTTGAGACGAGGCTACATTTGCTGAAAGATGAGTTAGAGGATATGAAAAAAAGATGGACCAGGTCAGATGATGCCACAAGAAGCTTAACTGCAACTCAGTGCACACCAAAAAAGGATGTTTGCACACCAACAAACCACTTATTCCACACCAACTAAGCCATTCAACCTCCAAAGTCAAGCTAAATGACTATAACAAAGCGCTGAGTTGGAGGCAACCCACTATTAGGTAATCTCTTTTATTTCATGCATTACTAGTATTTATTTTCGTTTTTTTGCAAAAAAAAAGAAAGATCCGAGTAGACGTTTGCCATCTCTATCGACCAACGCGACCAAGTCGACATCGATCAACGCGACCAAGTCGACATCGATCAACGACACTACATCCGCCACGATCGAAACACTTTCATCTACATCGATCGATATGGTATCGGTCAGGTATAACGTTCTAACTTGTTCAATTTCGCATTTATACTATAATTTTTTTTATAAACTCCGACTGTTTTACACTAGGGACAGTGTAATATAAGTCTGGGGGGATTACTAATGATTATCTATTATTTTGTCTATTGTTTTGAGTCTTATTTAAAAATTTTATTGAGTCAAGAAAGGGACAATGATCTTATCTAGTTTATTACTTGTCATTTAACCATTTTCTAGACCAGTCTTAGATTCATTGATTGCAGAAGTACTAAAGATACTGAAGTGGATCAGCCTGTCTACTATGTTTGCACCTACTAAGAGTGTTTGAAGGAACCAAAGCTGACCTCCAACCTAATACTTACATTACTTGCCTGTCTTGGGGCTTGGTATACATTGGATCGGGTTCCTCCTGCAAGTCTGGAAGGTAAAAGTCTGTATGTTTCTGGTTCCCTTCTCTCTCTCTCTCTCTCTCTCTCTCTCTCTCTCTCTCTCTCTCTCTCTCTCTCTCTCTCTCTCTCTCTCTCTCTCTCTCTCTCTCTCTCTCTTCAAGCATCCTAGATATAAAAGATTGAGATGATTTTCTGGAAGATGCAGAGGGGTAGGAGTGTTTCCTGTTACCCCAGTATTCTAATTCTGAAAGGAATGATCACACATTGTGGAAACGAGGGATAGGAGTGTCTCCTGTGACCCCAGTATTCGCTACACTTTGTCTAAATAAAGAGCTACAAAAAGTAGAGAGTCAATAAGATGAACAAGATGGACTGCATCAGCATCAATGTTCATTGAAATTGAAACTATAAGGATTCAGAGAAGAGAGAAAGAGGGAAGAGATGGATCAGAGAAGACTACCTTGTGTTCATAAACTTGTTTGAGTAAGAACCCATGTGTCCTTTGATCGATACTCCCAAGGTAAAGCCTACACTTTTATTTTATGCAAGAAATGAGGTTAGTAGAGGAGATTATCAGACAAGATTGGTTGAGTTGTTAACTAGGAAAACTTGGTTGCTATACTAGGATATGGTATAATGTGCTTTTGTAGTTAGAATGATTTTGACTTGGCTTGCACTACTAGGAAGATATGACTGAGATTCTTTAAACTTTTTGAGTCCCTGCTGTTTTCAAACCTTTTCCAGAGAGACTACTAGTTGTTTTTGCTTGAGGACAAGCAAAAGGGTAAGTATGGGGGAGTTGATATACCATGAATTTGACCCGATTTTAGGCATGGTATATGATAGTTTTAGGATATATTTAATCCATTTTAGAGTCTAGATACCATATTTATAGGTCCAGGAGCGATTGGAGAAAAGATGATGTTTTTGGAACATTTTGGAGCATTTTAGAGATTTATCCAGAGATGATCATATCGACCACCCAAGGTCGACACAGAGAGAGACACGTCGATCGACACACCTTCAGTGGTGTCGATCGATATTTAACACACAGAATCCCAGTTTGGTCACAGCCGAATTGAAGCCCAAGACTTCATCCATTTTACCAAAATACCCCTGACGAGTTTTAACCTAATTTTTGAGTATTTAAGTTTTACCTAAGTGTTTTGGCAAAGAGAGAGTTGTGTGAGAGTTTTTAGAGTTTGAAGAGGTTGTCCTTCAAAATTTTAGAGAGAGAGTCTTTTGAGAGTTTTTCATACTGTTAATTTGTGAGAGAGAGAGTTACAATTGAAAGCTTTCTTGAACACCTATATTTTCCATCTATGCTATCTATCGTCTTGATCCCTTGTCTCGAGCTCATGAAGTGCCTTTTGGTGGCTCAACATTTTTGTCGACTTGGTTTAATTATTTTTAGCTTTTGGAGTAGTTTTTTTTTTGCTACGTGGCGTCTATGGTCCACTAGTTTTTTTGTTCTTTTGGCCTTAGCCAGGATTTTGTAGTTTGAAGGTTAATAAATAAAAATAAGTAGTTTACGTAAAAAAAAAATCATACTTTCAAATCAGGTGATTGCATCTTTTGCTGTTTGGATATATGGCAATTTATTCATGATTCTAATCAAACCATGATGAAACAAGATGTAAAAATCTTGATTTGTAAACATAAATCGGTGGAGAATCACTACGAAGTTGAATCAATAAATAAGAGTAATGATGAAGAAGTTATTGCACTTTCAAGTCAGGTGATTCCAACTATCCCTGTTTGGACATATCACAATTTCTTCAAGATTCTAATCAAAACATGATGAAACAAGATGTAAAAAGCTTGATTTTTGAACATAACTCAGTGGAGAATCACCAAGAAGTTTAATCAATTAGTAAGAGGAATGATGAACAAGTTATCCCATTTTTAAATCTGGTTATTCCAGCTTTTCCATTTTTTTTTCAAGATTCTAATCAAACCATGACGAAATAAGATGTAAAAATCTTGATTTGTAAACATAACTCAGTAGAGAATCACACGAAGTTGAATTAATCAAATAAGAGTAATGATTTTGGAGTTATTGCACTTTCATATTAGGTGATTCTAACTTTCCCTGTTTGGAGATATGGCTATTTCTTCAAGATTGTAATGAAACCATGATGTAAAAATCTTGATTTGTAAACATAAATCAGTGGAAAATCACCACGAAGATGAATCAATAAAATAGAGAATAATGAAGAAGTTATTGCACATACAAATAAGGTGATTCCAGCTTTCTTGTTAGGACATATGACAATTTCTTCATGATTCTATTCAAACCATGATGAAAAAAGATGTAAAAAAATATTGATTTGTAAACATAACTTAGTGGAGAATCACCACAAAGTTTAATTAATCAATAAAAGAAAAGATGAAAAAGTTATCCCATTTTAAAATCAGGTGATTCAAACTTTTCCTGTTTGGACATATGGCAATTTCTTCAAGATTTTAATCAAAACTTGATAAAATAAGATGTAGAAAGAATGATTTGTAAACTTAACTTAGTGAAGAAGCACCAAGAAGTTTAATCATTCAATACAAGTAATTATGAAGAAGTTATCCCACTTTCAAATCATGTGATTCGAGCTTTTCTTATTTGGACATATGACAATTTTTTCAAGATTCTAATCAAAACATGATGAAACAAGATGTAAAAATTCTTATTTGTAAACATAACTCAGAGGAGAATCACTAAAAAGTTTAATCAATTAATAAGAATAATGATGAAGAAGTCATCCCACTTTCAAATAAGGTTATTCCAGCTTTGCTATGTAAACTTTACCAAAATTCTAATCGAACCATGATGAAACAAGATGTAATATTGATTTGTAAACATAACTCAGTGGAGAATCACCACGAAGTTGAATTAATCAAATAATTGTAATGATGTAGGAGTTATCGCACTTTCAAATCAGGTGATTCTAGCTTTTCCTGTTTTCACATATGGCCATTTCTTTAAGATTCTAATCAAACCATGATGAAATAAATATAAAAAAAAATATTAATTTGTAACATAAATCAATGGAAAGTCACCACGAAGTTGAATCAATAAAATAAGAGTAATGATGAAGAAGTTATCACACTTTCAAATCAAGTGATTCCAGCTATCCCAGTTTGGACATCTGGCAATTTATTCAAGATTTTATTCAAACCATGTTGAAACAAGATGTAAAAATCTTGATTTGTAAACATAACTCCGTAGAGAATCACCACAAAGTTTAATGAATCAATAAAAATAATGATGAAGAAGTTATCCCACTTTCAAATCAGGTGATTCGAGCTTTTCCTGTTTGGACATATGAAAATTTCTTAAAGATTCTAATCAAAACATAAATATGAAAAAGCTTAATTTGAAAAATAACTCAGTGAAGAATCACCTAGAAGTTTAATAAATTAGTAAGAGTAACGATGAACAAGTTTTCTCACTTTTAAATTTGGTTATTCCTGCTTTCTCTGTTTGAACATATGGCAATTTCTTTATGATTCTAATCAAACCATGATGAAACAAGGTATAAAAAGCTTGATTTGTAAACATAAATAAGTGGAGAATCACCACGAAATTGAATCAATAAAATAAGAGTAATGTTGAAGAAGTTATCACACTTTCAAATTAGGTGATTCCAGCTATCCCTGTTTGGACATATGGTAATTTATTCAAGATTATAATCAAACCATGATGAACCAAGATGTAAAAAACTTGATTTGTAATAAAAAATCATTGGAGAATCACCAAGAAGTTTAATCAATCAATAAAAGTAATTATGAAGAAGTTATCCCACTTTCAAATTAAGTGATTCCAGCTTTTCTTGTTTCGACATATTGCAATTTCTTCAAGATTATAATCAAAACATGATGAAACAAGATGTAAAAAGCTTGATTTGTAAACATAACTCAGTGGAGAATCACCAAGAAGTTTAATCAACTAAGAAGAATAATGATGAAGAAGTTATTCCACTTTCAAATCTGGTTATTCCAGCTTTCCATGTCCGAACATAAAGATTATCTTATAGGGTCCTTCCCACCCGGGGGCGAGTTTCCCTGCTGCTTTTTCTCTGGTATTGCCGGCTACTCGTTGTAGAACCCAATCCCCTTTCTGGAAGTTCCTGACTTTCTTGTTGTAGCTCCTGGTGACATCTTGCTGGGAGGACCCGTTTCTCTGTCGAGCAGCTTCTCTCTTTTCGTCGAGCAAGTCGAGACTCTGAGACATTAGCTTGTCATTCTCCTCTTGGGAGATGAATCCGGAGACGGTTGTCTTAACGTGCATCTCAGTGGGAACTATAGCCTCCGCCACATAGACTAATGAATAGGGAGTTTCCTGCGTCTCTGTCTTGGGAGTAGTCCTATAGGCCCAGAGGACTCCATGTAGTTCTTCTGCCCACTAATACGGTGTCAAGTTACCCTAAACACTGACCGATTACTCTCTCAAATAAGAGGTTCAGATGTAGTACTCAGGGATCGAATCCACAAGGAGCTAGGGAACCAATTAAATCTAATCAGACTATTATTTCTAGGTAGTTGCAGTTTTAAATGTGAAATAGCAATAAAATCCTAATTGAGCAAGGCAGTTGCTCTACGATCAGAGAATGAAGCGGTGGAGATTTTAATTAAACAAGCGCCAGACTTAGGGTTTCAATTCAGGAATCAGAGATTATAATTCTATATATGCTTGCCTGTTGCTTGCATCATAAAATAGAGCTCAATCGCTTAACAACAGTGATGTCTCACTGGTTAATTAACTAGATATTGGATCTCAACCGTCGTATGTTGATCACAAGAAAGTGTCAATCGATGATCCTTTAGAGATATCGATCGATACAGCTTTCGCAACGTCGATCGATTGTCCAGTTGGGATATCGATCAACGGCTTCTAGCTAAGTCTTGGCACGAGTTGATAATGCCCACTAATCTTCCTGGATCGACTCTCGTTTTCTTCTAGCAATCTTAGCTCAACAGGTTAGCTCAGGACAGTACTTTAAGGATGCTTAAATCTACCAAACTCCTAAGATCAATATTCTAGTTAGCTAATCTATAATAAAGCTTTAAGAACAACCTAGTTGATGAATATCACAACTAGCAATCTATAGTTGGGGCTAATCCCTTCAACCTATTTGAACCCTAAATCTAACAAGTAGATTACTCAGACATAGCCAAGTAACACATAGCACAAGCAAGGTAAAGAGAAAACATAAAGAGATAGAATAAAATCAATGGAGTTCGAATCACAAATCTCTTTGGATCTTCTCTCCAACTCTCAATCTCTCCCTCTTTGCTATGAAAAGTATGAATACAATAAAGCTCTCTCCTCTGCCTAAACACTTTGACAGAGTATTAAGTATTAGGTTAAAACTCGTCAGGGTAATTCCGTAATTTGGTGAAGTCTTGGGCTTCAAGTCGGCTGGGCCAAATGTGGTCTTCGCGTGGCTTCATGTCGATCGACGGTGCAAGGTGCATGTCGATCAACGGTGAGTGCTCCGTGTCGACCTCAAGGCTTGGTCGATGTCCATCTCGGGTGTCATCTTCAATTATCTCCAAAATGCTCCAAAATCATCACTTTACTCCAAAACACTCCTGAACCTATAAATAACTTGAAAGACTCTAAAACATAATAGTTATTAAGCTTAAAACATATATATACCATGGCTGAAAATGGGTAAAATCCATGGTATATCAAACTCCCCCAGACTTACCCTTTTGCTTGTCCTCAAGTAAAACAAACAGTCAGTCTCTCTTAAAGAGGTTTTAAAACAGCAGGGACTCACAGACTTAAAACATTGAAATCATCACCTCTACAATATTGCAATCCACATCTAAAGATCTTAATAACAGAAGTACATTATGCAATATCCTAGTTTAGCAACCAAATTCATCTATCCTGCAACTTGGCAAATACTATCTGACATTCCCCTCTACCTACCTCATTTCTTGACATTCCCCTCTACCTACCTCTACAATATTGCAATCCAAATCTAAAGATCTTAATCACAGAAGTATATTATCCAATATCCTAGTTTAGCAACCAAATTCATCTATCCAGCAACTTAGCAAATACTATATGACATTCCCCTCTGCCTACCTCATTTCTTGACATAAAGTAAAAGTGCAGGCTCTACCTTGGGAGTATCGATCACAGGATATTTGGATTCTTACTTCAACAGATGTCTGAGTAAACAGGCAGTCTCATTCTGGTTTCTCTTTTCCCTATTTTCCTTCTATGAATCTCTTTTTCTTTTCTCTTCTTTTCAATCCCAATGAACTTTTAGGTTCATCTTATTGATTTCCCTTTTTGACAAAGTGGGCGATTTTTATTGGGAATTTTTCCCTCGCTTCCATCAATGTGTGATCATTCCTTTGATTTAGAATAGTGGGGTCCTCGGTAATGTACCTACCCCTCTGCCTCTCAGGAAATCATCTCAATCTTTTCTTTATAGATGGGATGCCAAAGGAATGAGAGAAGGAAACCAATATCACCAAAACTTTTACCTCTCAGGTTTGAAGGAGGATTCCAATCTGGTGTATACCAAGCCCCAAGACAAGCGATTTCATCAGGTTTAGTGTTGGAGGTCGGCTTTGGTTACTTCAAACAATCTAAGCAAGTGTGAATAGTTGACAGGTTGATCCACTTTAGCATCTTAGTACTATCTGCAATCAATGAAATCTAGAATGGTGCTAAAGAGTGGTTAGATAATCAAGTAAAAATCAAATTAAGTTCATTGTCCCCTTCTTGACTCAATAAAAACTTTTTTGAAAAATAATTTAATAAGAATATAAATAGATAAATATCAGTAAACATCCCCCCAGACTTAAATTACGCTGTCCCCAATGTAAAACAGTCGGAGATAAGGTGAAAATACATCCAAAGTACATAATTTAACGAGTTAGAATGATAAACCTGACCGGAGTGATAATCGATCGATACGATCAAGTGTACGTCGATCGATTCAGGTGTTGGACTGTCGATCGATATCGACTTCTCCTCGTCGATCGATGTGGATGTCATCCTTCTACTCGGACCTGTTTTTTTTTTTTTTTTTTTTTTTTTTTTAAGAATTCTGCAAAAACCAATACGAAAATTAATAAGAAAATCTAAAAGAATTAAAATCAAATATCTAATAGTGGGTTGCCTCCAACTCTTAGCTTGACTTTGGAGGTTGTATGAGCTAGTTGTTGTTGAGGCAGCTGATTGCTGGAAAACAAGCATCCACATCTTCTTTGTAGGTGTTGAACCAATTGCCATGAAACTTCTTGTGGCTTCATCACTTCTGGTCCATCTCTCATTCAGCTTCAGTGTGACATCTTTGAGATCTGACAGCTTCTGCTGCATTGAATCCATGTTGCGTGCGTGCCATCCAAACGTGTTGAAGGTGTATTCTGATAAGTGTTCAAGTTTGGTTGATATTTGCATCACGTTCACTTCTTTGTCTTGTCCGGATTCTGTGTCGATCGATGCGGCTTTATGCGTGCCGATCGTTTCAGATGTTGCAACGTCGAGCATTGTGGTGTTCGCCGCGTCGATCGTCGCTGCTGTTCTCTGTTGATGTCGGACTTTCCTTCTGAGGCTCTCAATTCCCTTTGTAGATCCTCTATTTCTTCAGTAAGGTTGTGAACCTTGCAATCTAAAGGGTACTGGATGTCGTCAAACTTACTATCTAGTCTGTCCTCCACAGTATTCAAGGCTGAGTAAATTTTTGAAGTGATCTCATCCACTTCTGCTGTTGTATAAGTGATCTGCTCTTCTTTCTCCTTGGTGTCGATCGATATGGGTTGTTGTGTGTCGATCGATATTGATCCTTCTGCTTTAGAGCAATTTGTTTCTGGATTGTCTTGACCTCTCCCTTGAGCTCGTGCATCTGCTTGAATAAGTCAGTCAAGAACCTAATGATAGGTGAACTGTACTTATCGTGCATAGCCTCAAAAGTATCTAGTCTTTCCTGTACTGCTGCGAATCGTCCGTCGATCGATGCTGGCATGTCCGTGTCGATCGATGGCTGTGGCTGTTGTTGGCAATTTTCGCGAAGCATATCCAAATCTGTCGTAAGAAAATTAATTCTCTTGACCAACCAAGTGACGGTGTTGTTGATAGGATGACAGGTCTCTGAAATCTTCTCATTGATGTATGCTGTCCCCCATTGGTTCGCTTCAGTTGGAAGAGTCATGTTCTGAGCAGGTATCCTTTTCTCTCGTTGTTTGGCGTCGATCGGTATCTCCTCTGGTGCGTCGATCGATGCTGGTTTTTTAGCATCCTCTTCCTTTTGTCCTTCCAGAAAGTTGACCTGGAACTGCATCTCGTCCATCCACTTGTAGAGCGTGGTGATACTTCTGTCGGAGTAATCATAGTTGTTGGCAATCGCAGTCCTGATTTCCTTCTCAGACTTCTCTTGAGCTCCAGAGAAACCATACATCATCTCATTAATCTCATCTTTATTGTAGAGTTCTGGCTCTAGGTAGGCCTCTGCTGTTGAGTCTCTATGTTTGTCTGTTCTTCCTCCATACCCATACTCGTCTGTGTAGGTTCCATTCGGATCAAAAACTCATTGTTCCCATCTGATTGGTCTGTCGATCAATGCAGCACGTTGTCAGTCGATCGATTTAGGTGTTACTCGGTCGATCAGTGCTGACATGCTGACGTCGAACGATGGTCGATTGGCTGGTTGGTAGGATGGTCGAATAACGTTGACTGGAGATGCTTGACTGTTGCTTGCATGATAAAATAGAGCTCAATCGCTTAACAACAGTGATGTCTCACTGGTTAATTAACTAGATCTTAGATCTCAACCATCGTATGTTGATCACAAGAAAGTGTCGATCGATGATCCTTTAGAGATATCGATCGATACACCTTTCGCAACGTCGATCGATTGTCCAGTTGGGATATCGATCGACGGCTTCTAGCTAAGCCTTGGCACGAGTTGATAATTCCCACTAATCTTCCTAGATCGACGCTCATTTTCTTCTAGCAATCTTAGCTCAACAGGTTAGCTCAGGACAGTACTTTAAGAATGCTTAAATCTACCAAACTCCTAAGATCAATATTCTAGTTAGCTAATCTAGAATAAAGCATCAAGAACAACCTAGTTGATGAATATCACAACTAGCAATCTATAGTTTGGGCTAATCCCTTCAACCTATTTGAACCCTAAATCTAACAAGTAGATTACTCAGACATAGCCAAGTAACATATAGCACAAGCAAGGTAAAGAGAAAGCAAAAATAGATAGAATAAAATCAACGGAGTTCCAATCACAAATCTCTTTGGATCTTCTCTCCAACTCTCAATCTCTCCCTCTTTGCTGTGAAAAGTATGAATACAATAAAGCTCTCTCCTCTGCCTAAACACTTTGGCAGAGTATTTAGTATTAGGTTAAAACTCGTCAGGGGTAATTCTGTAATTTGGTGAAGTCTTGGGCTTCAAGTCGGCTGGGCCAAATGTGGTCTTCGCGTTGTTTCATGTCGATCCACGGTGCAAGGTGCATGTCGTTCGACGGTGAGTGCTCCGTGTCGACCTCAAGGCTTGGTCGATGTCCATCTCGGGTGTCATCTTCAATTATCTCCAAAATGCTCCAAAATCATCACTTTACTCCAAAACACTCCTGGACCTATAAATAACTTGAAAGACTCGAAAACATAATAGTTATTAAGCTTAAAACATATATATACCATGGCTGAAAATGGGTAAAATCCATGGTATATCACCCACTTCCCGTGAGAACCCTCCAAGCGCTTCTTTAGCATGTTGACCATGGTTTTGTTTGTGGAATCGGCTTGTCCATTGGATTGAGGATGTCTGGGTGTGGCGAAGGTGAGCTTTATGCCCCAGTCCTTGCTGAACTCCTTGAAGTTATGGCTTGTGAACTGCGGCCCATTGTCGGTTATCTGGCTGAGTGCTTCTGCTTCGACCCATTTTGAGAAGTAATCGGTTACCACCAGGAGGAAAACCTTTTCCCCCGGCGCAGTTGGGAATTTTTCCACTATATCCTTGCCCCACTTCCTGAAAGGCCAGGGGAACTTATGGATTTGAGGTTCTCTGGAGGGAGTTTGGACACCGGTGCATGTCTCTGACACTCGTCGCAATATTTGGCTTGGCTGTTGGCATCTCCAGTCATTGTTGGCCAGTAATAGCCTCCTCTTTTGGCTCTTAGTACCAAACTTCTGTCCACTGGAGTGGGATTCGCAGTCTCTTTCGTGTAGTTCCACGAGGATCCTAGTAGCTTCTCGGGGTGTGATGCACCGTAGGTATGGTCCAGAGAAGGATCTTTGATATAGCACTCCTTGAGAGATGCAATATCTTGCTGCTTTCTTCTTAATCCTTCTGCTTTCGTTACGGTCTTCTGGGAGGATATCTTTCTCTAGGTACCGAATTAAGGGAGCCATCCAGGTCTCTCCTTCCTCAATTGCAGAGAAGGCTTCAGACGGTGAATCCGCCAGGGTAGCTGGCCATTGGAGTACCAGCAAGGGGATGGTCATCTGGCTTTTGGTTTCGAGGGCGGAACCTAAATTAGCCAGAGCGTTGGCTTGTGAGTTCCGCTCTCTGGGGATCTGTGTGAGCTTGTAGCTTCTGAATTTTTTGAGAAGACGTTGAGCGACCGCCAGGTATTGGAATATGTTGTCGTCTTTGGCCTGGTATTCCCCCTGCATCTGGTTGATTATCAGCTGAGAATCACTGAGAACCTGGATATTCTCTGTGCCCATCTGGTGGGCGAGTGTCAGCCCAGCGATTAGGGCTTCATACTCGCTTTTGTTGTTGGTTGCCTTGAAGTTTCACCTTACGGTCCTTGAGGCTGTATTCCCGTTGGCGAGGTGAGTACTATCCCTACTCCGGCTCCTAGGATGTTACTGGAACCGTCGACGTACATGGTCCATTCTCCTTCTTTCTTCGTCTACTTTGGAGCCGTACTTCTTGCTCCAGAGCCGGGAGCAAGGCAGGCAAGAAATCAGCTACAAAATCAGCCAGGACCTATGATTTTATAGCTGTAGCCGATCGGAATATCACGTCATACTCTCCCAGCTCTACAGCCCATATAGCCAGGTGTCCTGAGACTTCGGGCTTATGAATGACCAGCTTGATTGGGAAAGAGGTGACAACTACGACTGGCTGAGCCTGGAAGTAAGGCCTCAGTTTGCGGGCAGCGACCATCAGGGCTAGTGTTAGCTTCTCGAGGTGGCTGTAGCGAGTCTCTGCGTCCATGAGAACTTTGCTCACATAGTAGATTGGGAGCTGCTTGCTTCCTTCCTCGCGCACCAGGACGGCGCTCAGGGCATGTTCTAAGACTGCTAGGTACAGCAGTAGTACTTTGCCTATCAAGGGTTTTGACAGGAGAGGAGGTGTGGTGAGATATGCCTTGAGTTTGTGTAGGGCAGATTCACACTTCTCCATCCATTGAGTTTGTGTAGGGCCTGGAATTGAACCTGCTCAGTCCATTCTGCATGTTAGCCTCTGGACTTCCTTGACGTTCCTCGGGGAAGGAATTGATTGGATGGCCCTGATCTGTTCTGTATTAGCTTCGATGCCTTGGTGGGTTACAATGTATCCTAGGAACTTCCCGGAACTTACTCCGAATGAGCATTTAGTCGGGTTGAGTTTCATGCTATACTTTCGCAGAGTAGAGAAAGCTTGCTGCAGATGTGAGATATGATCTTCGGCTTCTAGGGATTTTACTAGCATGTCGTCAATATAGACCTCCATGGTTTGCCCTATTTCATCCGCGAATATCATGTTCACCAGCCTTTGGTAGGTAGATCCGGCGTTCTTCAGGCCGAAAGGCATCACCTTGTAGCAATAGATGCCCCTGGATGTCATGAAATATGTCTTCTCCTGGTTGTCTGGGTGCATGAGTATATGATTGTAGACAGAGAACGCATCCATGAAACTCATTAGCTGGTGCCCGGCTATGGGGTCGACAAGTTTGTCGATATGAGGTAGAGGAAAGGGATCCTTTGGACAGGACTTGTTAAGGTCTGTGAATTCTATATAGACTCTCCACTTCCCGTTCTTTTTCTTGACCACCACTACGTTGGCTAGCCACTCCGGGTATTGTACTTCACGGATGAATCCTGCGTCGAGCAGGTTCTTGACCTCTTCGTTGATGATCACGTCCCTCTCAGGAGCAAACTTCCTCCTCTTCTGCCTGACTGGCTGATGCTGAGGGTCTACTTGAAGCTATGCATGATGACTTCCGGGTTGATCCTGGGCATATCGACGTGGGACGAGGCGAAGCAATTGGAGTTGGACCTGAGGAAGTGTATCAACCTCCTTCTTAGTCCTTCGGAAAGCTTGGAGCCAACCTTGAGGTGTCGAGTCTGGTCCCCTTCGATCAATGGCACATTTTCCATTTCTTCGACCTCCGGCTCTTCGGTATGTCGAATCGGAGGCTTGCTCTGTAATTGCTATAAGACCTTGGTTATTCCCTTCAGAGTAGTCTGGCAACAGGACCGGGAGTTCTCTTGGCCGCCCCTGACTGCTCTTATGCCCCAGGGTGTAGGGAATTTCACCATCTGATGAAGCGTTGAGGGGACGGCCCCCATGTCGTGGATCCAGGGTTGTCCGAGATTATGTTGTAGAATGACAGGCAGTCGACTACAAGGAACTTGGCTGACATATTAATTTCTTCGGCGTACACCGGGAGGATGACTTCTCCGATGGTCTACTTGACCTCTCCAATGAATTCCACAAGGGGGGTTGCCATGCGCGTTAAGGCACTTTCTTCTAACCCCAGATCTTGGTATGCGGTTTGGAAGATGATGTTGCTAGAGCTCCCATTGTCCACCAGTATTCTTTTTTACCAGAAAATTTTCTATAGTGAGCGATATGACCAGGGCGTCATGATGGGGAGCTAGGAGCTTCTTTTGCTCCTTGGCCGTGAAACTTATTTCATCTGCTTCCAAGAGCAGGCGCTTAGGCTTCGCAGTCTCTAAGCCGTGTTTGGTGTTCCAGGTACTTTTCTTGGCGGCTGCATGGCTTATGCCGCTTATCTCCGAGCCTCCAGATATGACGTCGATCGTTCGATCCTGTCGAGGTGGCGAAGCCGTAACACCTTTAGTGGGCTTTCCGGATGTTCCCTTGCTCAGATGGATCTTGGCCTTGTCTGAAAGGAATTCCCAGAGATGTCCCTTCTTGAGTAGCTAGTTGACTTTGATCTTCAGCGAGACACAGTCCTCTTTCTTGTGACCGAGGTCACTATAGAAGTCGCACCAGAGGTCAGGGTTCCGGAAGGAGTCGGGCGCTTTCATCTTCTGAGGCCACTTGACCTGTTGGCCCATCTGCCTCAGAAGATTGATCAGTTCCGGCCTCGACATGGAGAGGTGGGAGATGTCACGTGGAGACTGCAATTCCTTCTGCCTTCTCGGTTGGACGATGCTGATACCTGCCCCGGTTCCTGTTTCCGGAATCCTTGGATGGTCTTTGAGAGGGTCTCTCATCTCGATCGCGCCTCTCTTGCTTGGTTACCTTATGGTCCTGTTTCAGCAATGCCTCGGTGCGGCTCGCGACGTCTTCTTCCCATTTTACCTGAGTCCTAGCTCGGGATAACACATCTTCCATGGTCTTGCACTGGTACTTGGTCAGTTCGTTGTAGAGGTCCTTGTCTGGGAGAAGGCCTCTCTTTAAGGCGGACATTGCAGTGGGGACGTTAAACCCGGGAATCGCCACCTTCTCCTGGTTCAAGTGTGCTATGTAGCTTCGCAATGATTCAGTCCGGCGTTGACGAATCTCATAGAGGCAGTCCGAATTTTTCTCCATGTTCCTGCTACTCGCGAAGCGCTCCACGAACTGGTCGCTGAGAGTCGCGAAAGAATATATGGACCTGGTAGGTAGGTTGATGTACCATTGCAAGGCGGGGCCAACCAGGGTTGAACCGAATCCCTTGCACATCGTGGCTTCACGCGACTCTCTAAGGAGTGCTACGGCGAGCATCCTCTGCTTGTACTGAGCGATGTGGTCGTCCGGATCTCCTATGCCGTCGTACATATTTATGTTGGGGATGGAGAATTTCCTCGGCATTTTGATCAGTGCGATCTCGTCCGCCAAAGGAGTATCTGCGTAGGAGTCGGGACCACTCTTTCAAATCAGGGGAGCTACTCCGGGGAGTCTTTCCACCATGGACTATATATGGTAACGAACTTCTTGGAGAACAGCTGCTCCATATAGGAGGTTATGGAAGACCTCGCCGCCATTACTTCCTTAGGTTTTTCCTTATCTGGCTCCGGCTCGGAGTCACTTTCCACGAGGTTATGGATCTGGATATCTCTGGACTCCACCCTATTTGCCCCGTTTACGTAAAGCGTCGGTTGTGGATGAGTCGCGTCTCCCCCGGAGTTGGGTGTCTCCAAGGTGGGCATAGGACGGATTCGAGTTCGGAAGCGATGCTTCTGGTTGCTAGCCGTGCTGAGGGCTTGGTTTTCGTCTCGGAGAGAAAGATTCTCAGCCTCGAGCTGGTCAAGTTTCTCCGCGCTTTGCTCCAGCCGTTTGGAGTGTTCGTCCAGCTTGTCTTTCAAACTTTGAACTTCCGAGAGGATCTCGGGCTTCTCCGCGGCGTCTTCCCGGGCTTTGTGTAGCTCGGTTTCTTGGCTTTGCAGGTTGTCTAGTTGCCTCTGGAGCTCAGCTTCTCTCGGATTCTGGTAACTCGTCTCGCTCATCCACCACCATCTTCATGTAGTTTGGATTACTCCCCTCCTTCTAGCGCCAATTTGTTAGGGAATTTTTGTGTAGGATCTTTGTGAGTACTACCGAATGATGGACGAGCATGGTAATTCGTTAGATGTATTGAGAGTTACAATAATTTAGGTGTAAAGAAACGTTATATTCAAGAATCGAGCAGGGACTACAATGTTTGGTGTATAAACCCTAGTTCTAGCCGCCTAGCTCTATTCTCCTAGTCTCGAAGTGTCGATCCTTTGCTTTAGGGTTTAGGTCCCTCTTTTATAGTCGTCTTAGGTCGCTGAAGGTCGGTTTGGACGAGTGGAAATCTTCCATATTCGGAAATATGGAAGATTCTTCCTGTTTGAAGTTTTCCATTTTTCCCGGGGGAAGGAACTGTCGCAGGGGTCAGACCCTGGAACCGTTTTTAGCAGGAACCTGGAGGCCGGTGTCCTGTCCGGGGTCTGGAGAAATCTAATACCTAGTATTTTTCCCCAACAATAGGTAAATTACCTGTCAAAATAAGAGCTATAAAAGTAGAAAAGTCAATAAGATGAACCAGATGGACTGCATCAGCATCACTGTTCATTGAAATTAAAACTATAAGGGTTCAGAGAAGAGAGAAAGAGGGAAGAAAGGGATCAGAGAAGACTACATGTGTGTTCAGAAACTTGCTTGAGTGGAGTCCATGTGTCCCTTGATTGATACTCCCAAGGCAAAGCCTACACATTTTTTTTATGCAAGAAATGAGGTTAGTAGAGGGGTTAGTCGGACAAGATTTGCTAAGTTTTTATGGCAAGATGAATTTGGTTGCTAAACTAGGATATGGTACATAAAGTACTTCTAAAGTTATGAGATATTTGATGTGGCTTGCAACATTATAGAGGTGATGATTCTAGGTTTAAAGATTGTGTGAGTCCCTGCTGTTTTCAAACCTCTTTCAGAGAGACTGCCTGTTTCTTTTGCTTGAGGACAAGCAAAAGGGTGAGTCCGGGGGAGTTGATATACCATGGATTTGACCCACTTTTACCCATAGTATATATGTGTTTTAAGATATAATTATTATATTTTGGAGTCTATTAGGTATGTTTTCAGGGTCATGAGTGTTTTGGAAGAAAGTGATGATTTTGGAGCATTTTGGAGCATAAAAGAGATTTCACCCGAGCTGACCATCAAACCAGACCTTAGATCGACATTCAGAATCAATAATCGATCGATGCACAGTCTGTGCCATTGATCAACATCGAAGAAAGTCTACGATTAGAGATAATAATCGATCGATGCACATCCTGTGACATCGATCGAAGACGAATCGCGGAGAAGAATGCCGACTTAAAACCCAAGACTTCACCAAATTACAAGATTTTCACTAACAAGTTTTTAACCTAATATATATAGTTTGCCTAAGTGGTTAAGGCAATGTGTGCTTTCTATTCTCTTGTTTTACACAAGAAAAGGTTTTAGGGATTTCTAGAGTTGGAGACAAGATCCAAATAAATTTGTGATTGGAACTCCATTATTATCTATTTATCTATCTATGCAGTTTTCTCTATACCTTGTAGTTATGAATTACTTATGTCTGAATTGTTTTATTGTTAGATCTAGGGTTCAAATAAATGATATACCATGGATTTGACCCACTTTTACGCATGGTATATAGGTGTTTTAAGATATAATAATTATGTTTTGGAGTCTATTAGGTATGTTTTCAGGTTCAGGAGTGTTTTGGAACAAAGTGATGACTTTGGAGCATTTTGGAGCACAAGAGAGATTTCATCCGAGCTGACCATCAATCCAGACCAGGGGTCGATATTCAGAGTTAATAATCGATCGATACACACTTAGAGCTATCGATCGATATCGAAGAAATGTCCACGATTGGAGTTAATAATCGATCTATGCACCCCCTGTGACATCGATCGATGCTGAACCAAACAGAAGTCAGCCGACTTAAAGCCCAAGACTTCACCAAATTACAAGATTTCTCCTGACGAGTTTTTTATTTAATATTTATAGTTTGCCAATGTGTTTTGAGGAAAAGAGAGATTTTTAATTTTATTGTTTTACACAGTTAAATGTTTTAGGGATTTCTATAGTTGGAGAGAAGATCCAGAGAGATTTGTGATTGGAACTCCATTATTATCTATTTATCTATCTATGCAATTTTCTTTATACCTTGTAGTTATTAATTGCTTAGCCATGTCTGAGTAGTTCTATTGTTAGACTTAGGGTTCAAATAGGTTATGAGGGATTAGCTTCAACAATTGATTGCTAAGTTGTGATATTCATCTTTATACCTTGTAGTTATTAATTGTTTAGCCATGTCTGAGTAGTTCTATTGTTTGATTTAGGGTTCAAATAGGTTATGAGGGATTAGCCCCAACAGTTGAGTGCTAAGTTGTGGTATTCATCATTAGGATGCTCTTAATGCTTGTGTTCTTGAGTACCTAATTAGAACCTTGACCTAGGATATAAGTTATTACTTAACCTTTTCCTGAAACTATCCTAATTGAGCTATGATTGCTAGAGAACGGCATAAGCTGATCTAGGAACCCTTAGTGAGCATTCATTCAAACCGGTCTCAAAGCTTGGCTAGAGCGCGTCAATCGATATTTCTATAGAAAAATCGATCGACGGTGCCAAAGGTGTACCGATTGATATTCCTCTAGAATAATCGATCGACACTTTCTATTGATCAAACCGAAAGGTAAGATCATTAGATCTAGTCAATAGACGGTTCTAGAAGGAGAAAGCTTATCGATTTGTTCTTATGAAGTTGAGCTCTATAATATCATGCATACAACTTGTTAGGCATCTAAAAGATTATAATCCTGATTACCTAAATCGAAACCCTAAGTCTAGCTATTTCTCATAAAAGCTTCAAAATCCTCAATCAATCAATTGAGCAATTACTTGCTCAAAAACATGCTATTTAAGTTTAATCATAATCAACCTAGATTAATCACCCTGATTAGATCTTATTGGTTCCCTAGCTCCTTGTAGATTCGATCCCTAAGTACTACAACTGAACCTCTTATTTGAGAGAGTATAGTTGCTCATAGGGTCATTTGAGAGCATATCAATTTGGCACCGTTGCCGAGGAGCTTTGATCGCGATTAGATTTAATCTTAAGTCTAGGTTAATTCTTCCTTAAAACCACTTTCTTACATCATCTTTTTCTTGTCTTTTCAGGTGCATGCCCAGAAGAACCAGAAGTAACAAGAAAAATCAACTGCTATTCTCAGAAGATCCTGCTAGCTTGGAACGTTATATCCGCAAAGACAAACGCTCTACATCTATCGACATCAGCACTGGTTCATCTACCGATATCTGCATACCACCTTCAACCGAGTCTCCTACTCCGTCGATCGTCGCTCTTCTCCGTCGACTGAGCCTACTCTTCCATCGACCAATTTCCTTCACCCGACATCGATCGATACATCACTTCGTACATTGATTGATACTCAGCCGTGAGACATGGTTGCGACACTGATTCTCAGACATGATGAGAATGGAAACCTGCATGATCTAGAAGGTCATCTGCGTAATGTAGCAGATCAAAAGATAGATGCTCAGGGGACTGTAATCCCTGAGACTGAATTTGAAGCTACAGGAGCTGCTCAACATGTTGATGAGGTTGCTCAACCCAGAGCGTTGGCTGATTACAACCATCCAGATCAGTTCTATGCCAAAAGATCAGCCATTTGCCATCTAGATATCCAGAAAGGCAATTTCGAGTTGAAGCCACAATACTACACACTTGTGGGACAGACACCCTACTGTGGGTTATCTCACGAGCATCCTATAGACCATCTGGAGAGGTTCGAGGATCTTATATCTGCTATCAAAGCCAATGGAGTTGCTGAGGATTATCTTCTTTGCAAGCTTTTCAAGTGCTCACTTGCTGGAGAAGCTTCGAAATGGCTTAAGCAGTTACCACCAGGATCTCTTACATCCTGGGCCGACATCAAGAATGCATTCCTGCGTAATTTCTCTGATGAGGCACGTGCTGAAGACTTGAGGAGCAAGATTGCTACATTCACTCAGGAGCCTACAGAGTCTTTCAGAAGCTCCTGGATCAGATTCAAGTCTTACCAGAGAGATTGTCCACACCACGGATTCAACCAAGTGCAACTGCTCAGCACTTTCTTCAGAGGCATCGCACTTCAATATCAGATGGCTCTGGACACAGCTAGTGAAGGTAACTTCAACACTAGGAATCCAGAAGAGGCTGTGAGACTTATAGAGAACTTGGCACCCAGAAACAGTACCCAGAACACTGACTTTGAGAGGAGGAAATCTGCAACCACCCTTGGGAAGGAACATATGGATGAGGTGAAAGCAAAGCTGGAAAGTAATCACAGGCTTCTAAGGAAGCAAGTTTGCTTAGTATAGGTTGCAGAAGCTGTAGACACAGAGGATAGATCTGAAGCAGAGGAAGAGGATGTGAACTTAATCAGTGGAGCTGGATTTCAGATGTCTGGAAACCAGAGTGGAAACAAAAACTTCTTTCGACAAAAAAGTAATCTCAACCAGAGTTCACAAAAACCCTACAGCAACTACAGCAACTACAGCAACAACAGCACAAGTTATGGAAACTCCTATTACCAGAATCCACCACCACAGACTCAGGAGAGCATGATAGAAGCAATGCTTGACCAGGTTCTTGAACGTCAGCATAAGCTAATAGTGGATTTCAATGGGAAGATTGATGCTGTCTACACCAACCTGGACACAAAGTTTGAGACTTTGAGCACTCATGTGAAGAAATTGGAGATGCAGGTGGTTCAGATAGGAGAAGCTGTTAAGAGGCAGGAAGCCTTAGCAATGGGATAGGTGAAGAATCAACGAAGCACCCCGTGAATGCCATCATAGATGATGATTTCTGGCAAGTGGTGAAGCATGAGAAGCTGCAAGAAGGAGATTTCGAGGTAGAAAGCTCGATGAGTTTCGGCGGATCGCATTGGTGTCGATGGACGCCAACTTTTGATCATCGGTCGATAGACTCCAAAAACAATCAATCGACGGGCTTTGATGAGCATCGACGATTACCTAGATGGAAATATTTATATTGATAGCTGGGAAAGTGATCATTATCATCCAATTTTTGCAGTGGACACTGCCACATCCGAGTTCAGAGGTGAGGAGTATGATGAGGATTACAAGGAGGAACAAGCTACAGAGTATCATGGTCTTCTTGCCGACGAAGAAAGGATTCCTCATTATTCCTATGGAGTAAGGAATGCAACATCGATCGATATAGGTACCTACACATCGATCGACACTCATCATCACCAGGCAGAACATTCACGCGCATCGATCAGCGCATCCTACTACATATCGATTGATACGAAGGCGGCAAAAATTGAGGAAAAAGAAAATTACTCAATTGGCAGTTGGGCAGATGATCGCTATAAAGAGAGTTTTGTAGTAGAGGAAACATCAAACATAGAACCAAACAAGATGCATGAAGGTTGCACTACAGAGAAACTTTTCAACCTCAAGGAACAAGACGATTTGTTTGATAAAGACTACAGAAGGGAAGGGATCCTTATTTACAAGTTTCGCCCTCTCAAACTAGAAGATCAGGCAAGAGCAGAGACAGATTCATTATTTGTAGAAGCCTGCGGGAAGGGCACTCGTTTCAGTTGCATTACTGAAGCAGACAAACATGAAGCAATCAAATAGCAGAAAGAAGGATTGCTCGCCAGAGCTCGAAGAACATCTATCAACAATGCTACTTCAACATCGATCGACATCAATGCAACCGCATCGATCGCCTCGCGTCCGAAACCACAATCCAAGGTAAGCAAACAAAACAATATGGATTATAAATATCTAACACTAGAAGAGTTTGGTATTTTCAGGGATCCAGATGGCCAAGCACGAGCAATATATGGATTGTTGGGGTCAAAATCGGTCAAAGACGCAATCAACACCCGAAAGTCCTCCGAAGGAATCAAGTAACAAATAAAACCAAGAAAAACTAGTTACTCGACGAAAAGTCGGAGGGGATTATCGCATCGTAGTCCCGGACACCAGAAGGAGCGGCCACGGCCTACCCCCGGGCGCCGGCGCAAGCACGACCGGCCTGGCCCCCGGTCGCCGGGCGCCGGCTCGCCCGTGCGGGCACCGGGCGATGAGGCGCCGGCTCGTCCCGTCGCGGCACCCGGGCGGCCGGGCGCCGGCTCGCCCGTGCTGGCAAACCGGGCCACCGGGCGCCCGGCTCGCCCGGTGGCTGGCCCAGGCCGCCGGGCGCCGGCTAGCCAGTGCTTGTCCCAGGCGCCGGGTGCCGAGCTCGTCCGTGCGGTCCCGGCGCTCGGGCGCCAGCTCGCCCGTCCTTGGTCACGGGCGCCGGCGCCAGCATCCATGTCCAAGTCTCGGGGGCCCGCGCGTACGGACTGCTCGACAGATGCGACCTTCTCCCGCAAAAGCCGTCTCAACAACTAGTCCAACTCTACATTTTGTATCTTTGCTCGAAGACTCACCGTTTTACTCCTCGAAGACATGAAACCTGAGAACCCCATTTATGGCCATGTTCTTCCTAGGGATCACGGAATACGCACCTTCCATCGACGTTGGCTTAGTATACAAAATTCCCTCGAAATCGCTAGGGCTAAGGTCCATTCCTAACTCGTAACTCGAGACTAGCACGCCAAGCCAACTCTCTAAGGACGGGACGGTGAGCTGGCTGATCGAAAGTCCGAAAGAACGAAGCGCACGTACAATGGCACCAGGGATCGGGAACCACATGCGGCAGTACACGAGGAAGGCTTCATAACAAGTGAAGAATGGCACGCCTGGCACCCTTGGAGGTCTCCTGGGGATGGGGATGTCCCGCGGAGGCAGACTCGAGCCACATACAGCTCTGTAGTATGCCTCCCTCGTATCTTCCTCAACTCCTTCCTCATGCTTTGGCGCAACCACTTCATCGACGAGAGAATCACCCGAAGATGAGTGAGAAGAAGAATTTCTTTTAGAGGATCTTGATCTTGAAGACATTTTTCTTGAGAGAGAGACTCTAGAAGGTGAAATCCTTGTGATGAAGTAAGATTAACTAAAAATTCTTACTCCATCTGTATAAAGAAGGAAAAAGTTACTATTTACTCCGACTTTCGGGGCAAACGACTACGTCTCCACACCTTCCTATCTAGCCAAACCGCGAGCTAGGACCTGTTACCTAAAACCACGGTCCTAGCTAGCTGGGGGGCTAACTGTTGGGGTCAAAATCGGTCAAAGACGCAATCAACACCCGAAAGTCCTCGGAAGGAATCAAGTGACGAATAAAACCAAGAAAACTAGTTACTCGACGAAAAGTCGGGAGGGGAGTGACCGCATCGTACGTCCCGGACACAGCAGGCGGGCCACGCCTAGCCCGGAGCGCCGGCGCTATGGAAACGTCACCCGACCAGCCTGGCCCCGGGCGCCGGCTCGTCCGTGTCTGCTGCTCATGCTGGCCCTGCCTGCCCCGGTCTCCGCTGGCGCACCGTCGGTTTTGCTGGCTGGCCACCGGCTCTCCTTTGGCTGCTGCCCCAGGCCCCGGGCCACCGGGTCCGTGTTGTGGCTGGCGGCGTCCCCCGCTGCCCCGCGTGCTGTCCCGTGCTGTCGCCCGCCGCTGCGCCCGTGCTGCCCCGCTCGCCCTTGCTGTCACCCCGGCCGGCCCCGTCTACCCCGTTCGTCCCTTGCCCGGGCTCTCTCCCGTCTCCCTCCCGCCGGCGCCGGGGTCGTCGCCCAGCTCCTTGGCTCCGCTCGCCCGTCCTGGTCACGGGCGCGGCGCTAGCATCCAGTCCAAGTCTCGGGGGCCCGCGTACGGACTGCTCGACAGGTGCGACCTTCTTCCCGCAAAGCCGTCTCAACTAGTCCAACTCTACATTTTGTATCTTTGCTCGAAGACTCACCGTTTTACTCCTCGAAGACATGAAACGAGAACCCCATTTATGGCCATGTTCTTCCTAGGGATCACGGAATACGCACCTTCCATCGACGTTGGCTTAGTATACAAAATTCCCTCGAAATCGCTAGGGCTAAGGTCCATACCTAACTCGTAACTCGAGACTAGCACGCCACGCCAACTCTCTAAGGACGGGACAGTGAGCTGGCTGATCGAAAGTCCGAAAGAACGAAGCGCACGTACAATGGCACCAGGGATCGGAAACCACATGCGGCAGTACACGAGGAAAGCTTCATAACAAGTGAAGAAACCCTGCGGAGGATTCCTTGCACTCTCGCCAGCGGTCGGAATCCGGAACAAAACCCCACTTGGAACTTGGTAAAAGTTTCGAAGAATCTTGAGGTACTCGGGAGAGACCATGCTTCGGAGAGAATGGCACGCCTGGCACCCTTGGAGGTCTCCTGGGGATGGGGATGTCCCGCGGAGGCAGACTCGAGCCACATACAGCTCTGTAGTATGCCTCCCTCGTATCTTCCTCAACTCCTTCCTCATGCTTTGGCGCAACCACTTCATCGACGAGAGAATCACCCGAAGATGAGTGAGAAGAAGAATTTCTTTAAGAGGATCTTGATCTTGAAGACATTTTTCTTGAGAGAGAGACTCTAGAAGGTGAAATCCTTGTGATGAAGTAAGAATAACTAAAAATTCTTACTCCATCTTTATAAAGAAGGAAAAGTTACTATTTACTTCGACTTTCGGCAAACGACTACGTCTCCACACCTTCCTATCTAGCCATACCGCGAGCTAGGACCTGTTACCTAAAACCACGGTCCTAGCTAGCTGGGGGGCTAACTGTTGGGGTAAAAATCGGTCAAAGACGCAATCAACACCCGAAAGTCCTCGGAAGGAATCAAATGACGAATAAAACCAATAAAAACTAGTTACTCGACGAAAAGTCGGAGGGAATGATCGCATCGTAGTCCCGGACACCAGCAGGAGCGGCCACGGCCTAGCCCTGGGCACCGGCGCAGGGACGACCGGCCTGGCCCCGGGCGCCGGCTCGCCGTGTCCACTGGCTTGCCTGTGCTGGCCCCGGGTGCCGGGCACCGGCTCGCCCGTGCTGGCACAAGGCCCAGGGCGCCTTCTCGGATGTGCTGGCACCGGGCCCCGTGCGCCGGCTCGCCCGTGCTGGCACCGGGCGCCGACTCGCCGGTGCTGGCGCCGGGCGCCAGCTCGCCCGTGTTGGCCCCGGGAGCCGGGCGCCGGCTTCGCCCGTGCTGGCACCAGGCGCCGTGCGCCGGCTCGCTCGTGCTGGCCCCGGGCTCCGGGCGCCGGCTCAGCCCGTGCTGGCCCCGGGCACCGGTCGCCGGCTCGCCCATGATGGCCCTGGCGCCGGGCGCCGGCGTCGCCCGTGCTTGCACCGGGCGCCGGGAGCCGGCTCGCCAGTGCTGGCACAGGGCAATCGGGCGCCGGCTCGCCCGTGCTGGCACCGAGCGACGGCTCGCCCCTTGCAGGCACCGGGCACCGGCCGCCGGCTCGCCCGTGCTGGCCCGGGCACCGGGGCCGGCTAGCCCGTGCTGGTCCCGGGCGCCCGGGCGCCGGCTCGCCCGTGCGGACGGGTCCCCAGGCGCCGGGCGCCAGCTCGCCGTCTTGGTCACGGGCGCCGGCGCCAGCATCCATGTCAAGTCTCGGGGGCCCGCGTACGGACTGCCGACAGGTGCGACCTTCTCCCCGCAAAGCCGTCTCAACAACTAGTCCAACTCTACATTTTGTATCTTTGCTCGAAGACTCACCGTTTTACTCCTCGAAGACATGAAACCTGAGAACCCCATTTATGGCCATGTTCTTCCTAGGGATCACGGAATACGCACCTTCCATCGACGTTGGCTTAGTATACAAAATTCCCTCGAAATCGCTAGGGCTAAGGTCCATACCTAACTCGTAACTCGAGACTAGCACGCCAAGCCAACTCTCTAAGGACGGGACAGTGAGCTGGCTGATCGAAAGTCCGAAAGAACGAAGCGCACGTACAATGGCACCTGGGATCGGGAACCACATGCGGCAGTACACGAGGAAAGCTTCATAACAAGTGAAGAAACCCTGCGGAGGATTCCTTGCACTCTCGCCAGCGGTCGGAATCCGGAACAAAACCCCACTTGGAACTTGGTAAAAGTTTCGAAGAATCTTGTGGTACTCGGGAGAGACCATGCTCGGAGAGAATGGCACGCCTGGCACCCTTGGAGGTCTCCTGGGGATGGGGATGTCCCGCGGAGGCAGACTCGAGCCACATACAGCTCTGTAGTATGCCTCCCTCGTATCTTCCTCAACTCCTTCCTCATGCTTTGGCGCAACCACTTCATCGACGAGAGAATCACCCGAAGATGAGTGAGAAGAAGAATTTCTTTTAGAGGATCTTGATCTTGAAGACATTTTTCTTGAGAGAGAGACTCTAGAAGGTGAAATCCTTGTGATGAAGTAAGAATAACTAAAAATTCTTACTCCATCTTTATAAAGAAGGAAAAGTTACTATTTACTCCGACTTTCGGCAAACGACTACGTCTCCACACCTTCCTATCTAGCCAAACCGCGAGCTAGGACCTGTTACCTAAAACCACGGTCCTAGCTAGCTGGGGGGCTAACTGTTGGGGTAAAAATCGGTCAAAGACGCAATCAACACCCGAAAGTCCTCGGAAGGAATCAAGTGACGAATAAAACCAAGAAAAACTAGTTACTCGACGAAAAGTCGGAGAGGATGATCGCATCGTAGTCCCGGACACCAGCAGGAGCGGCCACGGCCTAGCCCTGGGCGCCGGCGCAGGGACGACCGGCCTGGCCCCGGGCGCCGGCTCGTCCGTGTCACTGGCTTGCCTGTGCTGGCCCCGGGTGCCTGGCACCGGCTCTCCGGTGCTGGCACAAGGCCCAGGGCGCCTTCTCGGTTGTGCTGGCACCGGGCCCCGGGCGCCGGCTCGCCCGTGCTGGCACCGGGCGCCGACTCGCCGGTGCTGGCGCCGGGCGCCAGCTCGCCCGTGCTGGCCCCGGGAGCCGGGCGCCGGCTTGCCCGTGCTGGCACCGGGCGCCGTGCGCCGGCTCGCTCGTGCTGGCCCCGGCGCCGGGGCGCCGGCTCACCCGTGCTGGCCCCGGGCACGGTCGCCGGCTCGCCCATGCTGGCACCAGGCGCCGGGCGCCGGCTCGCCCGTGCTGGCACCGGGCGCCGGGAGCCGGCTCGCCCGTGCTGGCACCGGGCATCGGGCGCCGGCTCGCCCGTGCTGGCACCGGGCGCGGGCGCGGCTCGCCCGTGCTGGCGCCGGGCGCCGGCTCGCCCCTGCAGGCACAGGGCACCGGCCGCCGGCTCGCCCGTGCTGGCCCCGGTCACCGGGCGCCGGCTAGCCCTTGCTGGTCCCGGGCGCCGGGCGCCGGATCGCCCGTGCGGGTCCCAGGCGCCGGGCCCCAGCTCGCCCGTCTTGGTCACGGGCGCCGGCGCCAGCATCCATGTCCAAGTCTCGGGGGCCCGCGTACGGACTGCTCGACAGGTGCGACCTTCTCCCCGCAAAGCCGTCTCAACAACTAGTCCAACTCTACATTTTGTATCTTTGCTCGAAGACTCACTGTTTTACTCCTCGAAGACATGAAACCTGCGAACCCCATTTATGGCCATGTTCTTCCTAGGGATACGGGAATACGCACCTTCCATCGACGTTGGCTTAGTATACAAAATTCCCTCGAAATCGCTAGGGCTAAGGTCCATACCTAACTCGTAACTCGAGACTAGCACGCCAAGCCAACTCTCTAAGGACGGGACGGTGAGCTGGCTGATCGAAAGTCCGAAAGAACAAAGCGCACGTACAATGGCACCAGGGATCGGGAACCACATGCGGCAGTACACGAGGAAGGCTTCATAACAAGTGAAGAAACCCAGCGGAGGATTCCTTGCACTCTCGCCAGCGGTCGGAATCCGGAACAAAACCCCACTTGGAACTTGGTAAAAGTTTCGAAGAATCTTGAAAAACTAGTTACTCGACGAAAAGTCGGAGGGGATGATCGCATCGTAGTCCCGGACACCAGCAGGAGCGGCCACGGCCAAGCCCTGGGCGCCGGCGCAGGGACGACCGGCCTGGCCCCCGGCGCCGGCTCGCCCGTGCCACTGGCTTCCCTGTGCTGGCCCCGTGTTCCGGGCACCGGCTCGCCCGTTGCTGGCACAAGGCCCGGGCGCCGGCTCGGTTGTGCTGGCACCAGGCCCCGGGCGCCGGCTCGTTCATGCTGGCCCCAGGCACCGGGTCGCCCATGCTGGCACCGGGCGCCGACTCGCCAGTGCTGGCGCTGGGCGCCGGCTCGCCCGTGCTGGCACCAGGCGCCGTGCGTCGGCTCGCTTGTGCTGGCCCCGGGCGCCGGGCGCCGGTTCGCCCGTGCTGGGCCTCGGGCGCCGGTCGCCGGCTCGCCCATGCTGGCCCTGGCGACGGGTGCCGGCTCGCCCGTGCTGGCCCCGGGCGGCCGGCTCGCCCGTGCTCGCCCCGGGCGCCAGTTCGCCCATGCTGGCACGGGCGCCGACTCGCCGGTGCTGGCGCCGGGCGCCAGCTCGCCCGTGCTGGCCCCGGGAGCCAGGCACCGGCTCGCCTGTTCTGGCACCAGGCGCCGTGCGCCGGCTCGCTAGTGCTGGCCCGGCGCCGGGCGCCGGCTCGCCCGTGCTGGCCCCGGGCACCGGTCGCCGGCTCGCCCGTGCTGGCCCCAGGTGCCGGGCGCCGGCTCGCCCGTGCTGGCACCGGGCGCCGGGAGCGGCTCGCCCGTGCTGGCACCGGGCATCGGGCGCCGGCTCGCCCGGTGCTGGCACGGGCGCCGGCTCGCCCGTGCAGGCACCGGACGCCGGCCGCCGGCTCGCCCGTGCTGGCCCCGGAACCGGCGCAGGCTAGCCCGTGCTGGTCCCGGGCGCCGGGCGACGGCTCGCCCGTGCGGGTCCCGGGCGCCGGGCGCCAGCTCGCCCGTCCTGGTCACGGGCGCTGGCGCTAGCATCCATGTCCAAGTCTCGGGGGCCCGCGTACGGACTGCTCGACAGGTGCGACCTTCTTCCCGCAAAGCCGTCTCAACAACTAGTCCAACTCTACATTTTGTATCTTTGCTCGAAGACTCACCGTTTTACTCCTCGAAGACATGAAACGAGAACCCCATTTATGGCCATGTTCTTCCTAGGGATCACGGAATACGCACCTTCCATCGACGTTGGCTTAGTATACAAAATTCCCTCGAAATCGCTAGGGCTAAGGTCCATACCTAACTCGTAACTCGAGACTAGCACGCCACGCCAACTCTCTAAGGACGGGACAGTGAGCTGGCTGATCGAAAGTCCGAAAGAACGAAGCGCACGTACAATGGCACCAGGGATCGGGAACCACATGCGGCAGTACACGAGGAAAGCTTCATAACAAGTGAAGAAACCCTGCGGAGGATTCCTTGCACTCTCGCCAGCGGTCGGAATCCGGAACAAAACCCCACTTGGAACTTGGTAAAAGTTTCGAAGAATCTTGAGGTACTCGGGAGAGACCATGCTTGGAGAGAATGGCACGCCTGGCACCCTTGGAGGTCTCCTGGGGATGGGGATGTCCCGCGGAGGCAGACTCGAGCCACATACAGCTCTGTAGTATGCCTCCCTCGTATCTTCCTCAACTCCTTCCTCATGCTTTGGCGCAACCACTTCATCGACGAGAGAATCACCCGAAGATGAGTGAGAAGAAGAATTTCTTTAAGAGGATCTTGATCTTGAAGACATTTTTCTTGAGAGAGAGACTCTAGAAGGTGAAATCCTTGTGATGAAGTAAGAATAACTAAAAATTCTTACTCCATCTTTATAAAGAAGGAAAAGTTACTATTTACTTCGACTTTCGGCAAACGACTACGTCTCCACACCTTCCTATCTAGCCATACCGCGAGCTAGGACCTGTTACCAAAAACCACGGTCCTAGCTAGCTGGGGGGCTAACTGTTGGGGTCAAAATCGGTCAAAGACGCAATCAACACCCGAAAGTCCTCGGAAGGAATCAAATGACGAATAAAACCAAGAAAAACTAGTTACTCGACGAAAAGTTGGAGGGAATGATCGCATCGTAGTCCCGGACACCAGCAGGAGCGGCCACGGCCTAGCCCTGGGCACCGGCGCAGGGACGACCGGCCTGGCCCCGGGCGCCGGCTCGCCTGTGCCACTGGCTTGCCTGTGCTGGCCCCGGGTGCCGGGCACCGGCTCGCCCGTGCTGGCACAAGGCCCAGGGCGCCTTCTCGGATGTGCTGGCACCGGGCCCCGTGCGCCGGCTCGCCCGTGCTGGCACCGGGCGCCGACTCGCCGGTGCTGGCGCCGGGCGCCAGCTCGCCCGTGTTGGCCCCGGGAGCCGGGCGCCGGCTCGCCCGTGCTGGCACCAGGCGCCGTGCGCCGGCTCGCTCGTGCTGGCCCCGGGCTCCGGGCGCCGGCTCGCCCGTGCTGGCCCCGGGCACCGGTCGCCGGCTCGCCCATGCTGGCCCTTGGCGCCGGGCGCCGGCTCGCCCGTGCTGGCACCGGGCGCCGGGAGCCGGCTCGCCCGTGCTGGCACCGGGCATCGGGCGCCGGCTCGCCCGTGCTGGCACCGAGCGCCGGCTCGCCCCTGCAGGCACCGGGCACCGGCCGCCGGCTCGCCCGTGCTGGCCCCGGGCACCGGGCGCCGGCTAGCCTGTGCTGGTCCCGGGCACCGGGCGCCGGCTCGCCCGTGCGGGTCCCAGGCGCCGGGCGCCAGCTCGCCCGTCTTGGTCACGGGCGCCGGCGCCAGCATCCATGTCCAAGTCTCGGGGGCCCGCGTACGGACTGCTCGACAGGTGCGACCTTCTCCCCGCAAAGCCGTCTCAACAACTAGTCCAACTCTACATTTTGTATCTTTGCTCGAAGACTCACTGTTTTACTCCTCGAAGACATGAAACCTGCGAACCCCATTTATGGCCATGTTCTTCCTAGGGATACGGGAATACGCACCTTCCATCGACGTTGGCTTAGTATACAAAATTCCCTCGAAATCGCTAGGGCTAAGGTCCATACCTAACTCGTAACTCGAGACTAGCACGCCAAGCCAACTCTCCAAGGACGGGACGGTGAGCTGGCTGATCGAAAGTCCGAAAGAACGAAGCGCACGTACAATGGCACCAGGGATCGGGAACCACATGCGGCAGTACACGAGGAAGGCTTCATAACAAGTGAAGAAACCCTGCGGAGGATTCCTTGCACTCTTGCCAGCGGTCGGAATCCGGAACAAAACCCCACTTGGAACTTGGTAAAAGTTTCGAAGAATCTTGAAAAACTAGTTACTCGACGAAAAGTCGGAGGGGATGATCGCATCGTAGTCCCGGACACCAGCAGGAGCGGCCACGGCCAAGCCCTGGGCGCCGGCGCAGGGACGACCGGCCTGCCCCCGGCGCCGGCTCGCCCGTGCCACTGGCTTGCCTGTGCTGGCCCCGGGTTCCGGGCACCGGCTCGCCAGTGCTGGCACAAGGCCCCGGGCGCCGGCTCGGTTGTGCTGGCACCGGGCCCCGGGCGCCGGCTCGTTCGTGCTGGCCCCAGGCACCGGGTCGCCCATGCTGGCACCGGGCGCCGACTCGCCAGTGCTGGCGCTGGGCGCCAGCTCGCCCGTGCTGGCCCCGGGAGCCGGGCGCCGGCTCGCCCGTGCTGGCACCAGGCGCCGTGCTTCGGCTCGCTTGTGCTGGCTCCGGGCGCCGGGAGCCGGTTCGCCCGTGCTGGCCCCGGGCGCCGGTCGCCGGCTCGCCCATGCTGGCCCTGGCCGCCGGGTGCCGGCTCGCCCGTGCTGGCCCGGGCGCCGGGCGCCGGGCGCCGGCTCGCCCGTGCTCTCCCCGGGCGCCAGCTCGCCCATGCTGGCCCCGGGCACCGGGCGCTGGCTCGCTCGTGCTGGTCCCGGGCACCAGGCGCCAGCTCGCCCGTCCTGGTCACGGACGCCGGCGCCAGCATCCATGTCCAAGTCTCGGACGCCCGCGTACGGACTGCTCGACAGGTGCGACCTTCTACCCGCAAAGCCGTCCCGACAACTAGTCCAACTCTACATTTTGTATCTTTGCTCGAAGACTCACCGTTCAACTCCTCAAAGACATGAAGCCTGAGAACCCCATTTCGTTCTGGTCGAAATAAATCAGGAAGGCTTCGGAAGATCACCAAAAGTTTGGTTGACGAATGGATTTCGATTCATCGTATAAAACGATCACGGTTATTTTAAAAACACCAGTCATCTAGACTATACGAGGAGTTGGGGTTCCTTCGGAAAAACAAGCACCATGGCAGGCTAGTCTCTCGCGAAATCGTAAAATGTTCACGGACGAAACAACGGCCCCAGAAGGCCCAAACGCGAATTTCGGTTCCCACAGTTTGGCGCTAGAAGGAGGGGGGGGGTACGGATCTATCTCACTCGCAACCACACACGCTCTGTCTGATATGGCGACTAACACTGACAACCCTCAAACGCACGACGGAACTCCCGTCGATGCCAACGCAACCAACACTCCAGCTGGGAACGTATCAACAGTCATCGCCGACACCACGATACTAGACCAGATGAAAGAAATGTTCGCCTCCGCTCAGAAGTAGGCGGACGAACAAGGAAAACTCGTGGCCTCTCTCGCAAAACTGGTGGAAACCTTAACGGCGAAGGCCAAGAGCAAGGCCCCGCGAGGGATCACAAGAGCCCGCAGCGGCAGAAAACTCGATTTCGAGACTCCGGGCGATCGAGCTGCACGGGCGGACAAGAATTCTTCAGGCCAAAACCCTGACGAACCTCTCCAACCAGGTGCACAACCGACTACGGAGAATCTTCCACCTCCCGCTGGGGACAACGAAGAAAACGACGTCGAACGGGTCGACCTGGACATTAGCGACCAATCCGATCATTCGGATAATAACGCTGACGTTCATCATAGAAGGACCCGAAATCAGTCTGCTCGACAGACGGTGTCCTTCGAAAAACCCATGACAGAAGAGGAAGAAGACCTCTACTGGATAGAACAGGAAGAACTGGTGGAGGATCAAACTCGGATCCATCGTAACCAGCACCGACAAGCTCGGAAGAACGCAGGTAGCGATAGCGAGATCCACGATCTCCGCGAGTCTCTCGCAAAAATAGTTGCCGAGGTAAAAGCGGTGAGAGAACAAATTCACCAGGCAACGAGTGCCGCTTCCGAGATCGATTGACTCCTCGAAGAAGCACGAAAAACGCCCTTCACCGCTAGGATCACAGAAACACGCGTCTCGGACCCTGGAAGATCAGAATTCTCGTCTACGATGGTACCACAGATCCAAAGGCACACTTACAGTCCTTCCAGATCGCGATGGGAAGATGCAAACTCCCGGAGCGTGAACGAGACGCCGGTCACTGCCTTCTCTTTGTCGAGAATCTCAGGGGCGCCGCGCTCGAATAGTTCTCTCGGCTCAAGAGAAACTCCATCGGAAGTTTCCGCCAACTAGCCTCGGCGTTTCTCAAACAGTATTCCATGTTTATGGATAGAGAGACTTCCGACGTGGACTTATGGAGTCTGGCTCAAAAGGAAGACGAATCACTTCGCGACTTCATGAGAAGGTTCAAACTAGTGATGGCCAGAGTGACGGGTATCAGCGACAAAGTCGCGATCGACGCCCTGAGAAAAACTCTCTGGTACAAGTTGAAGTTCCGAAAGTGGATATTGCTGGAGAAACCACGAACAATCCAAGATACCCTCCACAAGGCAACAGACTTCATCGTCATGGAGGAAGAGATGAGAGTCCTATCGCAAAAGCATGGGCCGCAGAAAACATCCTCAAAGAAGAAACCCTCTCCAAGTACGTCCATCACGAAGGGGAAGACATCCAAGGCGAACATACACCAGAGGTCACTCCACCGCGAACTGCAAGGTTCTCGGCGCCAGGCTCGTCGCAAAACTCCTCGTCGGCGAACTGTCGAAGGTTAAGAGTATAAAGACTTGCTCCTGGAGTCGGACCGCCCAAAAACCGACAAGACTGTCTCCGAGAACCACGTGCCTGAAAGTCAATCGGGTGAGAAGCGCGGAAGAAGACAGGACGACCAAGGGAACAACAACAGTCGCCAGAGGGTAAATATTATTATCGGAGGGTCGCAGTTCTATCGAGACTCGGTCTCGTCGATCAAAGCCTACGGGCGGAAAGCCGAGACAAGTTCCAACTGGCTTCCGGATAGCGATATTCCCAACCACACCATCGTTTTCGAGGAACAAGAAACTGTCAGAATCGACAAACCTCATTGCGATCCTCTGGTTATCGACCTGGTAATCCAGGATCTTGAAGTCGGCCGCATCCTTGTCGATACAGGAAGTACGGTCAATGTCATCTTCCGCGACACCCTTTATAGGATGAACATCCTACTTGGGTAAAGTAATCCCAGAGCCAAAACCTTTGACTGGGTTTTCGGGCATCACCTCCATGACCCTTGGGAGCATCAAGCTCCCAGTAATTGCTAAGGAAGTTACAAAGATCGTCGAGTTCGCAGTAGTCGATAACCCGGCCATCTACAATGCAATCATGGGAACCCCTTGGATCAACTCCATGAAGGCAGTACCGTCCACATATCACCTCGGCATCAAATTTCCGACTCCAACCGGAACCGCAGTAATCTGGGGGAGTCAGAAACAGTCGAGACTCTGCTACCTAGCCGAATTCAAACTGCGAAAAGATCGGAACGCCCCTGCGGCTAACCCGAAACGAGCAAAGGAATCACACAACATTCCTGAATACTCAAAAAAAGATGATCCAGAGTCATCCGAACGGGCAACGATTCAAGACAGCGACAAAGTCTCTGAGTCCATCGCCATAAAAGCAGACAACTCGACCCCCGCACAGACCACCGATCCGGCTAGCACGATCGGAATGGTGACACACGGGGAGTAAAAACGTCCGCAGCAACAATCAGAACTACGAGATGGCTTGATCCTCGAAAGAGGTACATAGGCAGCTCGTCGAGACCCGCGAGTTCAGCTATCCCCCTCACCAAAAAGGGGGGGGGGAGTGGGTACGTATACTCCTATACTCCCACAAAGACGCGAAATACCCGCACATGTATTCGAAATTTTCGAATCATTTTCAATAAAATTCTTTTGATCGACCTTTCAATGCATGCTTAATGCAGTAACGCATAAAAACTTCGGAAAAACGAAAATCATACCTTCGGGGAAACGCGAGACGTCGCAATTTCCCAAAGATATCAAAATCGCATCATCCATCAAAAGAGTCCCCCTGCGACTTACAAAAAACAAACGCCCGTCGATTGGCCCCGACGGACGAACACAGAAACGTTTCACTAATACAAAACCGTCGTCAGACCATTTCGCAAGAATAAGGTCCTCTTACATCCGACAAGGATATCATAGCGCGCTATACAAAAAAACTCGAAATTTTGGTTTAGCACTCCGGATAGTCTCTGGAGATAGCTCGATTCTTACTACACAAGTCGCATAAGCCGGCGCCAAGTCGCGGACTTTAATCAGTAAGAATCAGGAAGAAATCACTAACAGGCAAAACAAAAGCCGATCAGTCATCGCATAGCCTTAAAGCTGAGAGTAAGCCTACGTCTTGCCCTAAACCCAGTCTTGCTAGATCTTGACATCTCACAGACATAGTATTGACACCAGATACGAGATCCAAAAACAAGTCTCTCATCGCTAACACCTAAAACACTCGCTACAAAGTAGTACACGGACCTAGCGACAAAATAAGAGTTAGAATACTAAGTGACTACTCGAATTCGATCCTCTACACTTGACGAAAGTATAAATCAAATCACAAGGCAAATTTCTGCAAAATCGACACATAATATATATTCGAGACGCGGAAACGGCAGGGATTCAAAGCCACCAACGGCCAGTCCCGAAAAATATACAAAGTTACGCAACCTCCTACGGTCGCGGAATATACAGAAAACGGCCACATCCGGCCAAGCATACAATCATCAAGATAAAGGGATACAATCCCAACGATCCTCAGTAATCAAGGTCAAGGTATTCGGACGTGAAGATCCCGAACGAAGTCACAAGCTGGTCAACTTCTTCGTCTACGCCTTTTGCGTTTCCACCTGCTCCGGTCTACACCGTGTCCTCCAAAACCTCGATGGGGTCCCAAAGCTTTCAGACCCTTCCCTCGATCGGAGGAACCAAGGATTCAGCTTGAGCACATTCGCTCATGAGACCTTCCATCTCAGCGATCTCGGAGGAGAAGGAGAAGCCCGGGTTCTGCGACTTGTAAAGGTTAGCGACCGATCCCCAACACTCGCGGAAATCACCCACAAACTCTTGAGCTTCCTTCAAGCTCTCGAACTCGGTGGCGAACGATTCAGCCCTCCGCGCCATCTCGGCAGCGATCGCTCTCCTTCCTCTCCTTTCCGCACGCACGAGGGCTAGAGAATGAAGTTCGGCCTGCTTACGGCTTTGTTCCTCAACCTCTTTCCGGAAACAGAAGAGTTCGCGTTCGGCTTCCTCGGCTTTGAAGCGGGAGATCCTCGATCCTCGAAAGCTTCCATCAAGCGCCGCTCCGAACACCCTCATTCCCTATATGAACTTAGGATCAGAAAAATATATATGCAGCAATGGTAATATATACGATCAAAGTTCAAAGGATAAACCTCATTGATTAGACGAGAACCCTCGGCGAACACTTTCTTCTTCGCCTCATCCTCGAGCGACTCATCGATAGTTAACGCTGGAGGGAGACCATCGAAAAAGTTGCTAGGCAGGGGAAACTCGCTAGTTCCACCCACTTCCCCCGGAACAAAGCTGGGGTCTCCTCGAAGGATCTTCCGAGGCCGTCTTGCATTCAACCTCTTTGCCTTTCCGAGCCCTATGTCTCCGCCTCCGAACAGGCAAGACAGCAACCGGCTCGACATCACACGGAACATCGGAAGGTTGAAGAATGACACGGGATCGATGGAGCTCCACCGCATTTCGAATCCGCTCAACGGAAAAGGTACTCCAGAAGAATGGCCTTTCCCGGAGAAGGTCTCGTTTGACGAAAAGATCGGCATGAGTGTGCACAACAATCTTGTTCACTACACGGTAAACAAAAGTTATATCTTCATGCACGTTCAAAGTACGAAAACGAAAAACAGAATTAGTCGTGTTACCGCGATCGAAGTTTCACTCCTGAGGGAACAAGTGAAGGCAGCTTTCCTCAACGGACTCCCCATCTATTCGGACAAAGAAGAAGCGATCGAACCACGATTTGGAGTTCGAAGTACTCCCCATCTATTCTTGATATCTTGCATATTTACATGTTTTAAGCATCCATATCTCATGCATTTTGATCATATAAGTTAGGCATTAGGCATCTTTAGGTTCATTTAGCATTCATTTGTCCTTATCAGGTGTTGGAGTATGCTTTGGTGTGATTTGAGGTGTTTGGAAGCCTTATGGCCCAAAAAGAGATGAAGAATCAAGTTTGGCCATGAAAAGAGAAGTCAATCCATGATCTGGTCAAGACAAATATGAGCATGGACGGAGGTCTTAGAGATATCTTCTAATGCTAAGATTTGGTGGAGACATATCATTTTGAGTTAGCTTTCCAACGGAAGTGGTTTCAAGTCATTTGGAGCCATATTGGAGAAGTTATGATCGATTCATTGGAAGCATGTCAAGACACCCGACCTGGACACCCGACCTAACCTACCCGCACGGGTTGGGCGAGAGATGATGGACGCCAGGGAGTGTACCCGGACTCACACACCCGGGATGAGAACCCCGCACGGCTCCACACACCCGGCCTGGCATACGCGGCCTGAAGGACCCGCACGGCTCACATACGCGGCCTGGCATACGCGGCCTGAAGGACCCGCACGGATCAACATGAGATACGCGGGTCGGCGTACGCGGGTCGGGACTCGACCACCTTACCCGGGTATCGGCCAGTTTCTTCCTTCTTGCTGGATTCTGATTGGCTGAAGACTTAATGACCTCAAGGACTTTTTAGACTTTCTCCTTTATGTTTTTAAAGGCTTTCAAGCCCCCTATAAATACTCTTGTAATCTCATTAAGAGATCTAACTTCTTTTCTCTCAGAAACATAATAAGATCTTGAAGAAAGTTTGGATCTTTGATCCTTTTTATTTCATTTCTTTTGTGTTTAATAGATTATCTTCTTCTCTAATCATGTTTAGCCTTGAATCAACATTGATTTTGAGGTTTTTCATGGTTATTAGTGAGTAGATCTATCTAAGGTTCATGGGCTTGGGAGACTAAGGGTGATTAAGTGTAGATCCAAGGTGTTTAGTGTTAGATCAATCCTTTCCTTGCATTGGTTTGGTGTTCTTCATGCTATATTTGGGTTGGTCTCTCAAACATAGAGCTATAGGCATTTCATGCCCGGAAGGTGTTCTATGAAATGCCTGAACCAACTCATCTATGCTTTTAGCTTGCTTTGTCTAAGGGATTAGTTGTCAAAGAAGCTAGGATTGCTATTAGACTCATTCTCCATGTTTGCTTTGATCATTACAGCCAAAGGGATTTGGTGTACTTGGGTGATCATTGCAAAAGAGCATTCATCTAGGGATAGAGCTTGCTTAGTTTTGTTGTCTAGGCATAAGGAATTAGATTGATTGAAAAGTTGGCATCTTGGATTGAACCTTGATCACCCAAAGTCAATTCCCTTGTCCCAAGAACCCCTTTGCCTCATTGAGAAAGAAAGTTCAATCTTTTATTGCATTTTTAATATTGTCTTAGTTTAATAATCATCCTCTCATCTTGATTGCACTTAGATTAAGCATGAACTTTCATTCCCTCTGTTTCATGGTCACTTAGGACTGGTTCGACATCTTGTATTCTACAACATTTGATTAGGACCTTAGTATACAAAAGTCCCTCGAAATCGCTAGGGCTAAGGTCCATACCTAACTCGTAACTCGAGACTAGCACGCCAAGCCAACTCTCTAAGGACGGGACGGTGAGCTGGCTGATCGAAAGTCCGAAAGAACGAAGCGCACGTACAATGGCACCAGGGATCGGGAACCACATGCGGCAGTACACGAGGAAGGCTTCATAACAAGTGAAGAAGCCCTGCGGAGGATTCCTTGCACTCTCGCCAGCGGTCGGAATCCGGAACGTAACCCCACTCGGAACTTGGTAAAAGTTTCAAAGAATCGTGAGGTACTCGGGAGAGACCATGCTTGGTGAGAATGGCGCGCCTGGCACCCTCGGAGGTCTTTTGGGGATAGGGATGTCCCGTGGAGGCGGACTCGAGCCACATACAGCTCTGTAGTATGCCTCCCTCGTATCTTCCTCAACTCCTTCCTCATGCTTTGGCGCAATCACTTCATCGACGGGAGAATCACCCGAAGATGAGTGAGAAGAAGAATTTCTTTTAGAGGATCTTGATCTTGAAGACATTTTTCTTGAGAGAGAGACTCTAGAAGGTGAAATACTTGTGATGAAGTAAGAATAACTAAAAATTCTTACTCTATCTTTATAAAGAAGGAAAAGTTACTATTTACTCCGACTTTCGGCACACGACTACGTCTCCACACCTTCCTATCTAGCCATACCGCGAGCTAGGACCTGTTACCAAAAACCACGGTCCTAGCTAGCTGGGGGGCTAACTATTGGGGTCAAAATCGGTCAAAGACGCAATCAACACCCGAAAGTCCTCGGAAGGAATCAAGTGACGAATAAGACCAAGAAAAACTAGTTACTCGACGAAAAGTCGAAGGGGATGATCGCATCGTAGACCCGGACACCAGAAGGAGCGGCCACGGCCTAGCCCCGGGCGCCGGCGCAGGGACGACCGGCCTGGCCCCAGGCGCCGGCTAGCCCGTGCCGCTGGCTCGCCCGTGCTGGCCCCGGGCGCCGGCTCGCCCGTGCTGGCACAGGGCCCCGGGCGCCGGCTCTCTTGTGCTGGCACCGGGCCCCGGGTGCCACCTTGCCCGTGCTGGCCTCGGGCGCCGGGCGCCGGCTCGCCTGTGCTGGCCCCGGGCACCGGGTGCCGACTCGCCCGTGCTGGCCCCGGGCGCCGGCTCGCCCGTGCTGGCAGGGGCACCGGGCGCCGGCTCGCCCGTGCTTGCCCCGGGCGCCGGCTCGACCGTGCTGGCACCAGGCACCGGGCGCCGGCTCGCCCGTGCTGGCCCCGGCCGCCGGGCGCCGGCTCGCCCGTGCTGGCACCGGGCACCGGGCGTTGGCTCGCCCGTGCTGGCCCCGGGCGCCGGCTTGCCCATGCAGGCCCAGAGCGCCGGGCGCCGGCTCGCTCGTGCTGGTCCCGGGCGCCGGGCGCCAGCTCGCCCGTCCTGGTCACGGGCGCCGGCTGATGAACCCTAGGAAACGCTACTCGACCGGTAAGGGGGATATGAACTCCGAAAGGAGAACTGATGGTTTGAATGACGACACAATGGGTTGAAATAGAGTTACCGGAAGAGTGGCTCTGATACCACTTGATAAACCCTAGGAAACGCTACTCGACCGGTAAGGGGATATGAACTCCGAAAGGAGAACTGATGGTGTGAATGACGACACAATGGGTTGCGGAAGGCCCAATGATACTGCCAAGGTGTCTGATCAATGCCTGATATGACTCACGGGTCTGTTGAGGAGACGATCTCGATCTGTTGCCGGATGTGACGCACCGGTCCAACGAGAAAGATTGTGTAACTTGGAGCTAACCACACCAAGAAACGAAATGAAGTGTTCTTGACAAAGAACAGAGAGAAAAACTCATAAAAAAAAGGGAAAACAATCTGATTATTTCGTGGGTTGTGATTACATATTTATACTACTATGAGTCAAAGAGAGACTTAATAGTTTTTGTGGAAAATCACACCTAGAAAATGAAAACAAAGACTAGAAAATATTAAAGAGAGTCAAAGACTCTTGATTTCCAGATCTGGACAAAATGGACTCTTCAGCTGATGTCCAGGTTCATTCTGGTCGTGCAGGTCCATGCTGGGAAGGACAAGAACACACGCGGGGTGATCCACACAGCCCGAATTCGCGAGAAATGAAGATCACCTGATTTGTAAATTGCATAACTCCCTCATCTGAACTCCGTTTGATCTGATTCTTCTTCGAATAGTTTCATTATTCAGTTGAGAATATTATCCAAGCAGTTTCACGCGAAGAAGCATCATGGTTTAGAAGATATGCTTTAAACAGTGAATGTGTGTCTGTGTTGCTTCTCGGGTGATCGGGTGGTCGAACCAACTCAAAAGATTAAACCAACTTGCTCAGCTTATCCAAGTGAGTGTCAGTCCAGCTCACTAGATTATTCAGCTCGATCAGCTCGATCTTGGGCACATCATATTATTTTCCAGCAACTGTTTAGTCAAAACTTCGCCCAATACAAGAGGGGGTGGAAACACACCACCAGTGATCAATGAATATTTATAAACCCTAGGAAACGCTACTCGACCGGTAAGGAGGATATGAACTCCGAAAGGAGAACTGATGGTTTGAATGACGACACAATGGGTTGCGGAAGGCCCAATGATACTGCCAAGGTGTCTGATCAACGCCTGATATGACTCACAGGTCCGTTGAGGAGACGATCTCGATCTGTTGCCGGATGTGAAGCACCGGTCCAACGAGAAAGAGTGTGTAACTTGGAGCTAACCACACCAAGAAACGAAGTGAAGTATTCTTGACAAAGAACAGAGAGAAAAACTCATTAAAAAAAGGGAAAACAATCTGATTATTTCGTGGGTTGTGATTACATATTTATACTACTATGAGTCAAAGAGAGACTTAATAGTTTTTGTGGAAAATCACACTTAGAAAATGAAAACAAAGACTAGAAAATAATAAAGAGAGTCAAAGACTCTTGATTTCCAGATCTTGACAAAATGGACTCTTCAGCTGATGTCCAGGTTCATTCTGGTCGTGCAGGTCCATGCTGGGAAGGACAAGAACACACGCGGGACGATCCACACAGCCCGAATTCGCGAGAAATGAAGATCACCTGATTTGTAAATTGCATAACTCCCTCATCTGAACTCCATTTGATCTGATTCTTCTTTGAGTAGTTTCATTATTCAGTTGAGAACATTATCCAAGAAGTTTCACGCGAAGAGACATCATGGTTTAGAAGATATGCTTTAAACAGTGAATGTGTGTCTGTGTTGCTTCTCGGGTGGTCGGGTGGTCGAACCAACTCAGAAGATTAAACCAACTTGCTCAGCTTGTCCAAGTGAGTGTCAGTCCAGCTCACTAGATTATTCAGCTCGATCAGCTCGATCTGGGGCACATCATACTCTCCCTCTTCAAAAGGATTTGTCCTCAAATCCATTTTACCTGATTTAAAAGAAAATGAGTCAGACAAAAAAAATTTAAAAAACATGTAAAGTTCAATGAAGGAGAAATTTGTAGAGAAACTTCCTGAATGTATAGATTGATCTCCAGGTTGCCAATTTCGGGTTTGAAGCTGACTGAATCGGTTAGCTTTCAATTGAGGCAAGTATAGAACTGGTTTGACCGGTTTTGAAAAATAGATCATAACTTCATCATTTCGTGGCCATTTCTCCTGATTTTGGTCTTTCTGGAAAGCTGTGAGATCCATCTGGAATCCTATGATCGGTTTTGGCTCAGGCCGCTTATTTCCTGGGCCTAAATCTCCTTGGGAAATCTGGTACTCGCGGATAGGTGGACTGGAGATCCTCCGGTTTGGAAAATTCATAACTCCTTCATCCGCAAAGCTTTTCATGTGATTCCAGGCCTCCGTGAATCCTTGGTGAGTTGGCCTTCCAGGAAAATTGGATCCATGATAAAAGACCTTCTGAAAGTCGAGATACTCTCCTTGAACTGAACCTCTGTCGCTGGCATCTCCATGGTAGCCAGGTTGGACAGCAATGCAGCTCCAAATCTCAGGCTGTTGGTCAAGGTCAATTCTTTCATTCCTCAGAGGCTGAACCTGTCTTTCCTGGATACTCAAAACAGAAACTAAAAGACCAGGATCATATGTGCAAGACAAGTACTTGTTCAACTCAAAAATCAAGATTTTGTTTTCATGAACAAGTAGCACAAGTGTCAGCTGATCAAGATGCACATCAAAGTAGACATTATAGACCAGAATGGTGTCAAGGCATGCAGAAACATTATTTATTTTCAGAACATGCCTATCCTTCTCAACATCTGAACACACAAGCTTAAGTTCAGATTGAGAATCAAATATCAAAGACTCAGGATGCTTTTCAAAGAAAGTGTTGTAGACCACAATATCATCAAGGCTCAAGACAACACAATTATCACGAAATGATCTTAGAAGATGCCAAGTTTTATCAGTTTTAGAACACACAAGATCAGGCTGCAAAACAGAATCACAAAAATCAAGATCACAAAAATTAATTTTAGTTTCAAGTGATTTTTGTTCCAGCATCTTTTTAATTAAGAAATCATCCAATGCACAAGAGGATGGAAACAAATCATCAGTGATCAGTGCATGTCTAGAAGAACTCAGATCAAAGCCAATGCCTTTGAAAACAAATGAATCAAACGATTTTGTAGCACAAGAATCAGTTTGTTGCAAATCAAGATCTAATGAGTTTTCAAGATGATCAAAATTTTTGCTGCATTTCAAGAACTGATCAAAACTTAAAATAAATCCAGAATTAATGTTATTGCCATTTAGAAAATTTTTTTGATCAAAAAGTTTATCAGGTTCAAGTTTCTTAAAAGAATGAATCATGTTATCAAAAACAGAATTTGAAACACAAAATTCTTTTACTTTTTCAAGACCAAAACATTTTATGTCACTGGAGCTGACTTTAACAAACAAATCAGGCACAGAACTGATGATACTAAGTTTCTTACAATGCTCTTGTGGGTTAGGAGACAAAGGGGCAGGAGTTGTGCCGGGATCAAAGCAAAGATGATTCTCCATGTTGATAGATGTGATGCTTGGTGCTTTCTCCTCAAAGGTTGGACAAAGTTCGTCCAAGTGATCTTCTTCCTCATCAAAGATGGAACATAGGTCAACGTCCATGGGTCTCCTGGTGCCAAGATGTCGTCCTTGATGTGGGTAGTTGAATTGCTCATCCGTAAAAACCTGTGAAACTAGAACAAGACTACTCAGATACTCCGGTTCAAAACAGGTTAGTCCATTAGTCACTTCATCATCATACATAAGATCAGATTTTGGAGAAGGAAGATCACATTCATCCTCACAAATTATCAAACTTTCTAATAGATCTTCATCATATTCATCATAGATGGGTAAAGAATCTGAAAAATCTTTTAGATCTTCAAAGTTGTTCTCAGATGTACCTTTGGGTGTTTCACCGATGAATAATGATGGCTCAGCTACAGGTGCACGTGTGGATGTGCTCTTCTTATGGATCTTTCTGACGTCCATAATGGTTTTCAACATCTCTTTCTCAAAGTTGTCACAAAACTCTTGGACATCAAACTGAAGCAATCGCCTCTTTGGATCAGTCACATCTCTGGTCGTTTTGATTTGCTCTTTGCACCTTCGGTTTGGCTTTTCCTGCACACTAACAAACTCATCAAAATTATTCAAAGGATATTTAAATGGAGTTTGAGAGATAGAATGTCGTTGGGGCTTCTCCTTGCTACTTCTCTTTTGAAGACCAAACATCATAACCTGAAAATCTCAACACAAAAGTTAGTAGATAAAAATCCTCACTCTCTCAAGTGTTTGATCCTCACCCACGCACATGTTTCACTCAGATTTTTATGGTAATCACACAAGAGTTTCTTCTCAAGGTTCTAAGAGAACAGATCAAGGAATCCCAATGGGTAGATCCAAGCAAAACAAAAGGGTTTTTTGGTGTAAGAGAGGAAGATAAGAGATTTATGGTTTTGGAATCCGTCTTAACCACCTCAAAGGCTGGATTTCTCCTCAGCCAGCCGGCTTACTCTTCCACCACCAATCCACAAATCAATCTCTTTTTGAATATATTTTTTTATACTTTTGTTTATAGATTTTTCTTTTTTTCTATTCTTTTTTTTTTCTTTTTTTTCTCTAGTGGATGGTAATGAGGGGCCCGGATTCAACATAGAAAGAAGAAGTGTTTAGAAGAAATGGAAAGATGAGAAGATGGAATGATAATAGAGTTACCGGAAGAGTGGCTCTGATACCACTTGATGAACCCTAGGAAACGCTACTCGACCGGTACGGGGGATATGAACTCCGAAAGGAGAACTGATGGTTTGAATGACGACACAATGGGTTGAAATAGAGTTACTGGAAGAGTGGTTCTGATACCACTTGATAAACCCTAGGAAACGCTACTCGACCGGTACGGGGGATATGAACTCCGAAAGGAGAACTGATGGTTTGAATGACGACACAATGGGTTGAAATAGAGTTACTGGAAGAGTGGTTCTGATACCACTTGATAAACCCTAGGAAACGCTACTCGACCGGTAAGGGGGATATGAACTCCGAAAGGAGAACTGATGGTTTGAATGATGACACAATGGGTTGCGGAAGGCCCAATGATACTGACAAGGTGTCTGATCAACGCCTGATATGACTCACAGGTCCGTTGAGGAGACGATCTTGATCTGTTGCCGGATGTGACGCACCGGTCCAACAAGAAAAAGAGTGTGTAACTTGGAGCTAACCACACCAAGAAACGAAATGAAGTGTTCTTGACAAAGAACAGAGAGAAAAACTCATAAAAAAAGGGAAAACAATCTGATTATTTCGTGGGTTGTGATTACATATTTATACTACTATGAGTCAAAGAGAGACTTAATAGTTTTTGTGGAAAATCACACCTAGAAAATGAAACCAAAGACTAGAAAATATTAAAGAGAGTCAAAGACTCTTGATTTCCAGATCTGGACAAAATGGACTCTTCAGCTGATGTCCAGGTTCATTCTGGTCGTGCAGGTCCATGCTGGGAAGGACAAGAACACACGCGGGACGATCCACACAGCCCGAATTCGCGAGAAATGAAGATCACCTGATTTGTAAATTGCATAACTTCCTCATCTGAACTCTGTTTGATCTGATTCTTCTTCGAGTAGTTTCATTATTCAGTTGAGAAAATTATCCAAGCAGTTTCACGCGAAGAAACATCATGGTCTAGAAGATATGCTTTAAACAGTGAATGTGTGTCTGTGTTGCTTCTCGGGTGGTCGGGTGGTCGAACCAACTCAGAAGATTAAACCAACTTGCTCAGCTTGTCCAAGTGAGTGTCAGTCCAGCTCACTAGATTATTCAGCTCGATCTGGGGCACATCATCGGCGCAACCATCCATGTCCAAGTCTCGGGCGCCTGCGTACGGACTGCTTGACAGGTGCGACCTTCTCCCCGCAAAGCCGTCTCAACAACTAGTCCAACTCTACATTTTGTATCTTTGCTCGAAGACTCACTGTTCAACTCCTCGAAGACATGAAACCTGAGAACCCCATTTCGTTCTGGTCGAAATAAATCGGGAAGGCTTCGGAAGATCACCAAAAGTTTGGTTGACGAATGGATTTCGATTCATCGTATAAAACGATCACGGTTATTCTAAAACCACCAGTCATCTAGACTATACGAGGAGTTGGGGTTCCTTCGGAAAAACAAGCACCATGGCAGGCTAGTCTCTCGCAAAATCGTAAAATGTTCACGGACGAAACAACAGCCCCAGAAGGCCCAAACGCGAGCAAGCGGCCCACTTACGATTTTCCAGGAGATCAAGTCGAAATGGACATGACGGCCCATGTTTATCTTTACATAAAGAGATAAATGTCAAGTTTCCCGAAGATAAATGTCAGGTTTCTTGAAGATAAATGTCAAGTTTCCCGATAAACATGAAGACCGACGAAAATGGAAGAAGCCCGATTCGCGATAGATTCGGCCCAAAGGAGGAATAGACCGTCTTAAGAGGAGTATATAAGGAGAGCTTGGGGCGAGGAGCAAAAGGGAGAGAACAATCTTAGCAGCAACATAGCACTTACAGTAACTTAGGCATTTTTTCCGTTTTTACTAGCGAGCTGCGACTCAACTAGGTTGGATTTAGGCGGCTGGATTAGCGAACTCATCGACAACTCTTGTAGCCGACCTCTTTCCTGTTGTTCACGCTTAAACGCGAATTCGGAAATAAGATCTTTTGCTCTATCTTTTGTTCTTACGATTTTAATATTCCGATTTACTATTTCTCCGTTATATATTGATTGTGTCGTGTGTGGCCCAGCAGATAACCGGGACCTTTAGGGAAGGCTAGGTTTACTTGGCTTTCCTCCAAATCAACAAAACTTGACAGTGCGAATTTTGGATCCCACATGGAAGAACTCTCCAAGCATCCAGGGAGGAAATTGCAGACATCCTACAGATGGCCAACAGACCAGACAACCTCTCCATCTAACTACGCAGCATTCATGAACTCCGCCAGAGGGTTACAGACGAGCATTATGATGCAGCTGGCAGAGTAGACGATCGTTTCGAGACAACACATCGACCACATACTCAGAAATTGATCGACAGGACAATCCCATAATCGATTGAGAGGAGAGTACCACCATCGATTGACACAACAGTCCTACCATCGATCGACAGACCGACAAAATTTGGAAAAAGAGCCTACTGTGAAGGGATTAGGAAATTCTTTTGGGAACAGACGGATGAGTATGGCATCTACTGAGATGAGTCTGGATATGCACGTGGATTAGATGGCAACATCATCAATGTTTCTAAAGATGACATCATGAGTCTACTAAGCAGAGCCTCAATGGACGAGCACTCTTACATATGTCTTCCAGAACATGCCAAGTCATTCACAAGAACCAGTTTAGCACCAGAAATCTACACCAAGGATGAGACTAATGAGATGATATCTGGGATGAATGGAGCTAAACAATGGGAAGAAGAAGCCCTCAAGAATAGACTTGATGACATCTACAACACACTCAACAACAACATCAACTGGCTAACCAAGAGGAGTGAGTTGATGCAGCGAGAATTGACTATGCTTCGCGAGAAGAATGAGCGTCGACAGAAGGAATCTACATCGATCGATACAGAGGCATCACCATCGATCAACGTGAGACTTACATCACTAGAGGATTTGGTGAAATCGTCTGATTACAAGCTTGATGGAGTCTACTATCCGCTCAATGATGACATGGATGGATTAACTTCACGACTGATTCAACTGCAACAAGAAGTCGACACAATTCAGAAGCAACTCGATTATCAAGCAGAGAGATCAAAATCGATCAATGGTACTATTCATACATCGATCAACGTCGACAATCCACCAGCGCCTACTTCTTACACCAGAGCAGAGATTGATCAGATTATAGATAAGATGTACAGAACTCTGGGAGTAACTGAGGACAGGCTTGACAGAAGATGTGATGACATCTATTTCCCATTCAACAACAGCATCAGTGGATTCAACTCACAAACAGAGAGGATGCAGAAGGAAATCAGAGCAATTCAGAGACAACTTGCAAGTCATCCAGAAGTATCAGAATCGATCGACAGAAGTACATGAAAATCGATCGACACATATCAACCATCACCGATCGACGTACCAACACCAGCATTGACAGATACCAAGTATGCATCAGACCGAGAGAAGCTGATAAAGGATAAGCTGTACCTGCTAGATTCAATGTAAAAAGAGCTGAAGGAACTATCAGATTATGCATATGACAAGCTTGGAATGCATTAGTTCAGCATTGAAGGACTGGGAGAGGGGCTACAAGTGATTGAAAACGCTACATCAAAGATGAATGAGAGATGGACCAGAGAGGATGATGCCGCAAGAAGCTTCATTGCCACTAGGTTCCATATGAGCAAAGAGGACCTGCTTTCAACCACACTAGCACAAACACCTCCAAAGTCAAGCTAAATGACTATAACAAAGCGCTGAGTGGGAGGCAACCCACTATTAGGTAATTTTACTTAGTTTTACTCTTTATAGTTACTTATTTTCGTTTTTATCTTTATTGCAGGTCAAAAAAAATTCGAGTAGACAATTGCCCACGAAATCGACCGACGAAACCAGGTCGACATTGATTGACACTGCCACAGCAACAATGATCGACGGACACTTCATCACGTCGATCGACACGGACTTCAGTCAGGTATATCGATCTAACTTGTTAAATTCAGTTCTTATGATTTATGTTTTTCCCTTATCTCTTACTTGATTTACACTGAGAATAGTGTATAATTGAAGTCTGGGGGGGAGTTACTGATATTACTTTATCTTTTGATCTTATTAAATGTTTTCAAAAGTTTTTATTGAGTCAAGAAGGGAGCAATGAACTTTTTCAATCTTTACTTAGTTTCTAACCACTCTCTAGCACTATTTTTAGATTTGTTGACTCTAGAATGCACTAGAGATACTAAAAGTGGATCACCTATCAACTATGACCAGACTTGCTGAGAATGTTTGAAGGAACCAAAGCTGACCTCCAACCTAATTTGACTACTACTTGTCTTGGGGCTTGGTGTACATTGGATCGGGTTCCTCCTGCAAGTCTGGAAGGTAAAAAGTCACATTACAGGAAATATGAATAGTAATAACGGACTAAAAACGCTATGAGTTCTGTATAATAGCGCTTCTTTAGCCGCTCTGACAGCGCCCGTTATAATAGGTCCGACACTTTTAATAGCGGATCTTTCGAATGCTATTGTTAAATAAACAACGATAGCAACTATTTCGTGTTATTAATTTGTTTTTTATTATCCAAAAAAATATTTAAAATAATTGCCAAACCAAGAAAAAAAACTACACCTAAAAATAATTAACCAAAACCCAATTCTTAATTAAATAATTCAAAATTAAATCGAAAATTAATTCATGATTAGAAAAATTAATTTTATTTATTAATTAAGATCAGTATACAAATAATTGGTTTAGAATTAATACTGGTTTATTTTTTAACATTGGTTTACAAACAAACCCGGTTTATTAAACTAATCCTATCTAAACCAAACCTAATAAACCAACCAAAACGAAACCTAATCTATGCCTCTGTGGTCACCTTCCTCTTCCATCTTCTTACGTCTCTGTCTTCTCCCACTTTATATTTTTTTTTCTTCTTGTTCGGCTCATCTCCACCAGCATAGCTTCTTCATATCTGGCTTCTTCCTGTAACAAGAACAAACAAATCAACAATCAAATTAGTTTCGAAATCTAAAACTTAAACTTTAAACTTTTACACTATCAGAAACTGTTCAAAATGAAACTCAGATCCTAAACAGCTCAGATTAATTTCGAAATTGTCTTAAACTTAACAGTATCAATTGAAATAAGATCAAGCATAAACAGAAACAGATTAATCAATCTTCTTAAACCCTACACAAGCAAACACAGATCTGATTTCTCTGCAAGAATATGAAAACTCTAAACTCAGAATTCTGATCAAAGAACTCCCCGGCCAAACTCCATCTCTTCTTTATTCTCTCAGTCTCCTCTCTCTCTGATTGGCTTCGAGTCATCCCGTCCACCATTAAGCTGTAACATCATCGAAGTGTTCGTATCAGTCTGAAACTTTTTACCCTTTTGTTGGAAGAACCTTCGCACCGAACGACGAACGGACAATGCTCAAGCCTCCGCGTGAGCTTCGCGCTCTAGTTCAGTTTCAGTGATTTGAATGAATTGGGCTTTGCTGGAAAAGCCACAGAAGGTTGGAGATGAGATAAAGAAGAAACCTTTCGAAAAGGAATCGACCATAATCATCATAGAGAAGATGATATGCATCGCTTACTCTCTCTCTCTCTCTCTCTCTATCTCTCTCTCTCTCTCTCTCTCTCTCTCTCTCTCTCTCTCTCCGTCTCTCTCTCTCTCCTCTCCTCTCTCTTCTCTCATCTCGTCTCTCTCATCTCTCTCTCTCTCTCTCTCCTCTCTCTCTCTCTCTCTCTCTTTCTCTCTCTCTCTCTCTCTCTCTAACACGAGATCTGCTCAAATCTCGGAAAATAATTAAAAATAAAATAATTGAACAATTAATCTCAGTCGTTGAGTCATTGTCATCCAACGGTGTAAAATGGTGATCTAGGTCAAACCAATAAAAACAAAGGGTGAGGATAGATAAAAGATTGATTTTGGGGCTTTGATTTTGAATTACTCAATGGTTCAAACGAAAAACAATATAAAGTTGTTTTTTTTTGTATTTATAATTATTATAAAAATTTTGAAAGAATGAAATTTATATTATGTATATGGGAAATTTATGTATACATGATATTAAATGTTTGAAAATAGTATTTGGGGTTAAGATGAGTAGTGTTAAAATTTAGATTTAAAGTTAAAATAAATGGTTTAATCAAAAGTCTATACATGAAAACATGAACTAAAAGTCTATCATCAGTGAATGTCCACTGATGATATATCCATTCACATTGTATATTTTTCTGTCTGCAAGTCCTTCGATCTTGGAAATAGAGTGAACCGCTGCATTCACAATGAATCAGATATATCAGAAGAGAGTGGATTCTCTAACAAAGACAACCTCAAAAGTGAGTAACAATCTGTTGCCAAGAGCCATAACCTAGAGTGAGTATACTTGGGAGGTAACAAAACGGTCACGAGGGAAATGGCCAGAGACATAGTCAACTGAAACGTCATGCACAATCGGAGATCATTTCACCATTAGTTGTTATCGACCCTCAAGTAACAAGCTTGAAACTGGGTGTTCAAGCGAACCAATCACCATGCCACAAATCAATGGAGTGAGAACAGGAGGAATACACATACTGTTCCAACAATGATCTGCAACTTGTTTTTACTCCACCTGTGAACATGAAAGCACAACCAAAATCAACAGCATTAGCCTAATTCTTAGATATAATTCAGTAAAAAAAAAAACAGAAAAGGAAGAATCTTCAGATTAACAGACGGTAATCTTCAAGACTACAACATAAGACCTCCCACTCACTAATCTAATGATTCAGTAAACACATATTAAAGAGAGCATTAAAGCGTCTTGTATAAAATTTCTAACAGAAAATATAAACAATCACCTCTGTCTTAAAAAGACATGATCCTTGGCGAAACAATTCAGGAAGCGTCTTGTAATTGATACCAAATTTCTGAAAGAGAAGCTCATTTTTCTGCTGCTTGTGTATACTGCAGGTACCAACGAATATAAAAAACAACGAAACATAATCACTATTAATAAAACCAGGCAAAGAATGTAAAGGAACCATATAGTCATTACGATAAATACATTCCATGGCCAAGAAAACTGTCATGATCCAGCACCCATTCCATCTGAAGCCCAGCGAAACTCAAACCCATTCCCACCAGACCAAGGTAATTGCTATAAAAGCCTCCTTCTCCACTTTGGTTTCTCAGAAACTTCACAAAAGAAAAAAAAAGTTAGAGAGAGAGTGAGCTACGGAAGAGTTGTGTGATCATTTTTCAGTTGGAAAGTCGCCGGAGCTCGACTTCGGAGCAACCGTGCGCAGTGATCCCGCTCAGCTCGCCACCATCGATAATCAGCCTAGGTAACCGCCGGAAAACGCAATGTGTTTAAGTTTAGTTTCGTGCGTTTTAGTAAATCGACCATAACTTCCTAAACGTTGAGAATTTCCTGTATACAAGACCACCATCTTGTTCCTCTCGTCGAGACGAAGCTGTAGCCACCGACCACGCCGCAATCGGAGCCCGGACGAAGCCGTACGCGCCTCCGAAATATCCACCTTTGCGTGCGCGTGAAACGCACGCGCCGCCATCTCCGACGCCCGTCCGCCGGGGCCACCGAGAAGCCGCCGCCGCCGAGATGCCGCCGCCGCGTCTCCTCTGCTCGCCCGCCACCGCCGGTGACTTTCCCGGTAAGCCACCGTTCCTCCGCCGTCCCCGCCGGTGACAGGAGCCGGTGACTCGCCGGCGACTCGCCAACTCGGCCAAGTCGACCCGGTGAGTCAACTCGGCAACTCGGTCAATCGGTTGGTTTAACTGGTTTAATTGTTTTAAATCTATTTTCGGTTGGTTAAGTTAAATCGGTTGGTTATTGGAAATTGATTTTGGTTGGGAGTTAACCGATTTGGAATTAATTAGGATTTGGTTCAATTCGATTCGGATTCGGTTAAGGGAAAACCGGTCAGTTAAGTCAATTCGATTTCTGATCAAGGTTTGACCGGATTGACCTTTGACCAGTGAGTTGACTTTTTCGTAAACTTTGACCAGACCCGTTTTTAACCGTTCGAAGGGCGTTCCGACTCGAAATTTCGCCCTTGTTTCAGATTTGGAGTCCATTTGAGCATCTGGAGTTCATAGAAAACACTTTTCTACATTTTCTAAGGTGAGGGTCTATTCCTGAACTTCTCTTACACGGCTTAGGATTTTGAATAAATATAATTTATTTTTAATATGTTCCGTCTGTGTGAAATCGAGTCTGTCATTGCTTGTTTAGTTATTTAGGTTCCTTGCCTAAACCGGAACTAGGGTGCTAGAGGATTCAACATTTCTTGCTTCACTTAATGTAATTCTTAGTTAGATTTGTTTGAGACGGATGCAGAGACGGACTTCTGTATGCCGGATTGTGTGGAGGTTATAGCCAACTTCATTCGACCAGTTGAGCTGTATCCTAAGAGTGTCGATAAATCGTCTTCAGGCGGTGTTCGAGCACTATCTCGAGCTGTGTTTTGGCCCGATAGTGGGCGGCGAGTGCGCACCTCGCTAGGCCTTTGCTTGTTGTTTGGGTAATTTAGGTACCATGTTTGTACGTATTAGAATTAAATTATATTTATTCATTATGTTATGTCCAAGTCAATGGACTTCGAGATTAGTATCCCATATCTCACTGAGCGACTCCCCTGTTGCTCACCCCTCCTTTTCCCCCTTTCAGGTGAGACCGTCGAGCAGGAGTGATATTATCGGACTCGAGCCTTTCGGTGCTATTTGGGCTTTTGGACTTTATCGCTATTATCGCTTTTATCGTATTGGGCTTTTAGGCCTTTTATCTATCGTTTATGTTATTTTCCTATTTTCGGACTTACGGTTTTATGATGTAATTTGTATTTCGGATATTTATGTTATTATGGATTTCCAGCGTGGACGTTGACTATTATGTATTTATATTTGGAGAATCCGAGTTTGTTCTTTAGTATTTTATTTTGCGTTATTTTATGGAAAACGGGGTGTGAGAAAAACATTAATATATGTCACAGAAAAGCACTAACGACAGACCTTAAGAACCTCTTGTGTTTCACTTATGGTCTTTCCACTTTTAACTAACATCCAAAAACAAGTTTCATACTGAGTCTTGGCGTGGCCTGTAATGAAGAAATGGAAGTTGTTAGTATCAATAATATCTGGAACAGAAATTATCATTACTGTGTGTCAATTATAATATCTATAAGGTCTGAGCGACTTACAGTCTTTTTGTCTCCACGCGAGATAAACTTGAAGGACCTCTGGCGATGCACAAGTTACAACTTTAGAGCTGAAAGAAAGATCATATTCTAATTTTCTTTAGGGAAAGAATTCTTTCCACTTTGTTATATACGCTGCAGCAAAGAAGGAAGCTACCAAAGACAGAATCTTACTGCATATTAAACAAAAACAAGAAAGTAAAGGCTATGAGTCAATCAGAGAAACGAAAAGTACAAATCATTATGCAAAAGATTTTTCTTATATATCGATCAAGTCTGGACGAAGCAATACCTGGCTCGTCTCTGGTAGAATCTTGACGTTTTCTTGAATACAAAGCTACAAAAGACAATTAAAGGCGATGTATAAAGAATGAGAGGGAGTGTAACTTCAAAATCAAAGACAACAAAAGCCAACAAAAGGTGAAATTGGAACCTGTATTCATCACTGAATCCATATGCAAAGATGATATCAGGGTACTCTGTCTGTCTCAGCTCCTCTGCCTTGGCCGCTCCTTCTTCACAAAACATTACCGGTTTCTCCATAGGAGAACGCCTGATCTGAAAAAAAAGTGAGCTTTTTAGGACTCGTAGTTGTTTCAGAATGGATTCCCACAGATGAACCCAGAAAAAAAAAAGAGATGAACACTTACTTGAGCCTAAACGTAGAGTCCCACAGTGAAGTTTTTAGATTCTGAATTGCATGGTTTGATCTCCGACTGAGAAGCCCTTGGATTAAGAATTGCATGATTTTGATCTCCGACACCGAAGCTGCTTCATGCCAATCGAAGAAGAAATCATGAAGGAAACTCGATCTCTCCTTTATTAGTCTCTGGTACAGAAGGTCCAGATTTGGATTTGCTTCTTCATTTCTTCTCAGTTATGTAATAAAAAAAATGAATAATGCAAGCACACAATTGTTACATTTGGAGGCAAATAAAATGGAGTGAGAGGAAAGTGAAATCAGGCTGAGTGGGAAAATCAGTTATTTTTCCGCTTTAGTTTTGTATAGCGTTTTCGTTTTCGCAAATGCTATCTAGAAGTAAGAGGTATGTCAACCATAGCACAATCGAAAAAAACCGCTATTACATTATGCTATTAATACTCATATTTCCTGTAGTGTCTGTGTGTTTCTGGTTCCCTTCTCTCTCCTCCGAGAGAGAGAGAGAGAGGAGCGAGAGAGAGGAGAGAGAGAGAGAGAGAGAGAGAGAGGAGAGGAGAGAGAGAGAGGAAGAGAGAGAGAGCGAGAGAGAGAGAGAGAGAGAGAGAGAGCGAGAGAGGACGAGAGAGCGCGAGAGAGAGAGAGAGCGAGCGCCTGAGCGAGCAAGAGATCTCGAGAGTAAGATATATATTTCGATCGTCTCTCTCTCTCTCTCTCTCTCTCTTCTCTCTCTCTCTCTCTCTCTCTTCTCTCTCCTCTCGCTCTCTCTCTCTCTCTCTCTCCTCTCCTCTCTCTCTCGGCATCCATAGAGTTACAAAGCGAGATGATTTTCTGGAAGATGCAGAGGGGTGGAAGTATCTCGTGTGAACCCAATATTCTAATTTGGAAGGGAATGATCACACACTGTTAGAAAGTGAGGGATAGGTAAATTACCTGAGATCCCATTATTCGCTTACACTTTGTTCAATTGGGAAGTTATGTACTTTAAATATCAAAAAGATGAGCGAAGATCGCCTGATCGACATCACCGTTCATTGGGGTTGAACCTATAAGGATTCAGAGAAGAGAGAAAATGAGAGAGAAGAAAGGGATCAGAGAAGTGTAACGACCCAATCCGAGTCCTGTAATTTTGGCCCAGCAAGGCCCAGTAGGGTTGCAGGAAACCCTAGGTGAGTTACTATTTAAACAAGTCTCACCATAATCTTTCATTCAGAAATCTCTTAAGGCGTCGAACCTCGGCAGATTTTGAGCCGTCAAGCAGATCTGAGTCCGACCAGCCGCGATCACAGCCTTCACCGTCGGGATTGACCAGAGAACCACCGTTAACCGCCGAAGATAACCAGAAACTGTCGTCGCTAATTGTTTTACTTTCGGCCGTTTTGATAAAATGATCATATCTCTCTAACCGCGTGGTATTTCGCAAATCCAAGACCACCGTCGTGTTCGTGACTTCGAGACGAAAAACTCGCCGTGACGCGCCCGCACACGCAGGAAGAAGCCGCGCGCGTGAATCACACGCGCTACCGTCGCCGCCGTCAGTTCGCCGGAGCAGTCGCAGCCAGCCGCCGTTAATTCGCCGCCAGGAATCCGCCACCACATCGCCGCCGTCGGTGACTTTTCCGGTAAGCCGCCGCCGCCTTTCTCGCCGCCGGCGACCAGTCACTGGTGACTCACTGGTTGACTCGGAAACTCGGCCGAGTTGACTCAGCAAGTCAACTCGCTGACCGGTCACACCGGTTGGTTAATTGTCAATTGGGAATTGATTTCGGTTTGGTTTAATTGAATTGCGGTTAGTAATTAAACCAGCGGTTATTGGAAATTTATTTTTGGTTAGGATTAAACCGGGACTTAATTGATTCAGTTCTGGTTTGATTGAAATCGAATCCGGTTAAGGAAAACCGGCGGTTTAATTCGATTTCAATTGGGTCAAGGGTTGACCGGCTTGGGTCAGAGTTGACCGGGTTGACCCTTTGACCAGCGGGTTAACTTTTTGACCAGATTCCCGGTTATCCGTTTTTGACCGTTCAAAGGGCGTTCTGACTCGATTTTTCGCCCTGATTTCAGATTTGGAGTCTGTTTGAGGAGTTGGAGTTCATAGCAGCTACTTTTCCACATTGCTAAGGTAAGGGTCTACCCCGTAAATTCCGTACTGGTGTAGAATTCTTCCTATGATAGGTTTAGTTTCGAAACATGAATTGAGTCGGCTTGAGTCGTGTTTGGTAGTTAGTTCATTCATTGTAAACCGGAACTAGGGGTCTAGAGGATTCAACTATTGTTTGCATTGTATGATGTTAAATGATGATATATATACATATATATATAGTTATAAAGTAGAGACTATGTGATGGTGGGCGGGGGCACGTGGATGCCTGAGCTAGTGACGCAGATATGGTGTGCGGGGGCCCAGAGACCTCTGAGCTAGCAATGCAGATTGTGTGTGTGGGCGGGGTGCAGAGACGTTTGCATATCTACGCAGATTGTGGTGTGCAGGGGTACAGAGGCATACTCTACTAGCGACGCAGAGTATTTATTATCCTTATGAGGAAATGCGGGGTGTATGGACTACCTGTGTGCTATCATTGCATTGTTTGTGTTTGTGTGATGCACTAGGCATCGTGTGTGTTCATGTTAGAACTAAACTTCCATAGTGGGAGTTCTATTTTACTCATGTCAGTGGTTTGCGGGTTAGCATCCCATACCTCACTGAGCGACTCCCCTGTTGCTCACCCTTCTTTTCTTCCCCTTTCAGGTGAAACTGAGCAGACAGAGTGATAGCTATCGGATCGGTGCATTTTGGGAGTTTTATTTCTTGTTTTTCAGACTCGAGACTTTTATGTTTTCATCAAGATTTTCAGGATTTATTTCATTTATGGTTATTTATGAGATTATGGCGTTGAGTTGACTTTTGGGAGTAATAAAATGGAGATTTTATGAGATTATTATTTATTATTTATTTTTGGAGAGTCGGGGTATTACAATTTGGTATCAGAGCGGGGTTTCGTCCCGGCTCTGACCCGGAATGACAATTTATGGGACTCGGTTTTAATCGGTTTTTAACGATTTCTAAAATGCTTTGGGGATCTTTGCGGATTTTAAAAATAAAAGTAAACAGCACCTTTCTTTTTGTTATTATGTCTTAAATCGTTGGTATTTAGTTCATCAGATATTAATTGTTGTATTATTCCTTTCAGATGCCACCGCGTAGGAGAGTTGTTCGTGACCAGGCCACCAGTGCTGCTCCAGAGGGTGGGGGTGAGCATGTGCCTCCACCTCCTCCACCACCAGCGGTTCCACCGTCTCCACCACAAGTGACTCATCCGATTGATCAGGCTGCTATCATGCAGATGGTGCAGCAGGCTGCTCAGGGGGTGGTGCAGCAGGCTGCTCAGGAGGCTGCCAGAGTAGCTGCTCAGGAGGTTGCTAGGCAGATGGCTTCAGCCCAGCAGGGGCAGGGTCAGCAGTTGCCGCGTGGTCTGCAGATTCAGGTGCAGCAGGGCCCGCAGATTCATGTGCAGCAGGTCGCCCCGGTTCAGGTTCAGGGGGACCAGCAGGGTCTAGAAGTTTTTCAGGTTCCACCACCGCCACCGGTTATTCCAGTGCAGGATCAAGCGGTTGATGAGGAACTTCTCAGGGTGTTAGGGTGGATGAAGCATGTGGATCTGGAGAAATTTCGGGGGACAACGGATCCTACAGCTGCTTTTAAGTGGAAGTACAGACTGACCAAGTGTTTGAAGACTATCAAGTGTCCAGAACACCTCTCCCTTAATATTGCAGAATTATATCTGCGCGAGGATGCAGCAATATGGTGGGAGGGAGTGTGCTTGATGCGGGATGATGATCCGACCTATGCTGAATTTCTCGTCGCGTTTGACAAGAAATACTTCCCCAAGGAAGCTCTGCACTAGAAGAGGAATGACTTTGCGCGTTTGAGAAAGGATGGCAAGACCGTCAGGCAGTACGAGCATGAGTTTAGGGAGCTCCGCATGTTTTCTGGTAACCATTTTGATGAGGAGGATTTGATTCGGATGTTCCTTAATGGGATGCAGGTGGATCTTCGTGGCAGATGCAGTGCTGTTACTTATAGCAGCTTGGAGGATCTGGTAGAGAAGGCTGTTGTGAAGGAGACATGTCTTGCTGAGGAGCAGAAGCACTCCAAAATAGCTCAACCTAAGACTGGGAGGACTTCAGAGCCACAGAGGAGGACTTGGGATTAGGGAAGCCTCAAGTGTTATGGTTGTGGAAAGACAGGACATATTCATAGGAATTGTCGGATCAGGCCATTAGGTGGCCGTGGTACAGCACCAGTCGCAGCAGCACAGACAGCACCAGCAGCGCAGTCAGCGCCAGTAGCACGGGCAGCACCAGCAGCTACAGTGGTTGCACCAGGAGCTTGCTACACTTGTGGCCAGCATGGTCATTTCTCCAGGTACTCTCCGACCAGGGGGCCTGCGGCCAAGCGCCAGGCCGTCGCTCCGCGTGTGTATGCTCTTGCAGAGGCCAGTGGATCTGAGCCTATAGCCGGTATGTATCCTTGTCACGCTCGTTTGTTTTGAGTATTTTGTGCTTTGGTGGTCATTATGTGTAGTTAGAAAAAAAAATTGTGTGTAGGAATGGTTTCTGTTGGAGGTGAGTCAGCTCACACTCTTTTCGACACCGGAGCTTCCCACTGCTTCGTGAGTTCGCGTTTGGCCAAGTCTTGGCCCTTTCGAGGTGTCTTTGAACCAAAAACTAAGAAGATTCGGACAGCCGGCACAGAGAGGTTGGGAACCATTGGCATTCATCGAGATGTACGAGTTCTACTTGGAGGAGTCAATTTCATCGGAGACTTAACAGAAATGGAGTTGGATTACTACGATGTTATACTTGGGATGGACTGGCTGACACGTCATCGCGTGGTGTTAGAGTTCCCGAGAGCTAGGGTTCATATTCCTAGAGAGGATGGGAAGATCACATTCGAGGGCATTCAGGTTCGCGGGGGTATTCCTTTTGTCTCCATGTTGCATGCTGAGGATCTATTGGAGAGAGGAGCAGAGGGATTTTTGGCAACTATCGAGATGGTTAAGGATGTTGGACATTAGGAGTTACAGGAAATCCCAGTGGTTTCTGAGTTTGAGGATGTCTTTGAGGCCTTAACAGGGCCGCCGCTAGCCAGAGGAGATGCTCTCACTATTGACTTGGAACCGGGGACCACACCGGTTTCACGAACTCCATACCGTTTAGCGTCAACGGAGATGGCAGAGTTGACAAAGCAGTTGGAGGAGCTTTTGAGTAAGGGTTTCATCAGACCTAGTACTTCACCATGGGGAGCACCAGTATTGTTTGTGAAGAAGAAAGATGGAAGTTTCAGGCTTTGTATTGACTACAGATGTTTGAATAAGGTGACCATCAAGAATAAGTATCCGCTTCCGCGTATCGACGAGCTGTTGGATCAGTTGCAGGGAGCTTCATGGTTTGCTAAGATTGACGTGGCATCTGGCTACCACCAAATTGCGATTGCAGATGAGGATGTGCGGAAGACAGTTTTCCGTACACGTTATGGACACTATGAATTTGTAGTGATGCCATTTGGGTTGACGAACGCACCTGCGGCATTCATGAAGCTGATGAATGATGTGTTTCATGAGCATTTGGATAAGTGTGTGATTGTCTTCATCGATGATATCTTGATTTATTCTCAGAGCAGAGAGGAGCATGCAAAGCATTTTCGGATGGTTTTGGATAAGCTGAGGGAGCATCAGCTGTTTGCTAAGCTAAGTAAGTGCAGCTTTTGGCAGAGGAAAATTGGATTTCTGGGTCACGTGGTTTCTGAGGCAGGAGTTGCAGTAGATCCGGAGAAGATTACTGCGATATCAGAGTGGCCTACACCTAAGATGGCTACAGAGATCCGCAGCTTTCTAGGTCTAGCAGGTTATTAAATAGGTTTGTTAAGGGTTTTGCCAGTATCGCCAAACCGATGACTCAGTTGACAGGCAAGGATGTTAAGTTTGTTTGGACAGATGCGTGCTCGGAGAGTTTCACTGAGCTGAAGCGACAGTTGACGAGTACGCCAGTTTTGGTACTACCGAGGCCGGGAATACCATTTGAGGTTTATTAAGATGCATCCGGTACTGGTCTGGGTTGTGTATTGATGCAGGAGGGTCATGTTATTGCTTATGCATCACGTCAGTTGAGACCTCACGAGGTCAACTACCCTACTCATGATCTGGAGTTAGCAGCAGTTGTGTTTGCGCTGAAGATCTGGAGATCGTATTTGTATGGGGAGAAAGCCCAGATTTTCACAGACCACAAGAGTTTGAAATATGTTTTCACTCAGGCAGACCTGAATTTGAGGCAGCGTAGATGGATGGAGCTGTTAGCAGATTATGACTTGGATATTACTTGTCATCCGGGTAAGGCTAATCATGTAGCAGATGCCTTGAGTAGACGCAGGAGCGATGTTTCAGGAACCAAGGAGGTTCAGGAGCTGACCGGGACACTTGCTAGTCTCAGATTATGTGCAGTTACTGCAGAGGGAGAGACATCGGGTCTTGATGCCTTGGAGCAATCAGATTTGTTATGGAGGATACGCAAAGTGCAGGATGATGATAAGGCTTTGGTTAAGCAGATTGAGATTGGGAGTATTGGATATCATACAGCTCGGAATGGGTTGTACATGTATCGGAACCGAGTTAGTGTGTCAGATAATAAGCTGTTAAGAAAGGAAGTCTTACAGCAAGCACACAACTCACGATTTTCTATCCATCCGGGTAACACAAGATGTACATAGATTTGAAGCGCTATTATCATTGGCCGGGTATGAAGAAAGATGTTGCTACATTTGTATCGCAGTGTCAGATGGTTATGGCTGAGCATCAGGTGCCTAGCGGGTTACTGCAGAACCTGCCATTGCCAGAATGGAAATGGGACATGGTGACTATGGACTTTGTGTCTGGACTTCCAGTAACTAGTGGTGGGAAGAATGATAATTGGGTGAATGTGGATAGACTCACCAAGTCTGCTCATTTCCTAGCGATTAAGAAAACAGATGGAGCTACGCAGTTGGCACAAATTTACATCGATGAGATTGTGAGATTGCATGGAGTTCCTGTTAGCATTGTATCAGATCGGGATACAAAGTTTTCATCTGCTTTTTGGGGAGCCTTTCAGAAGGCGCTTGGGACAAAAGTCCATATGAGTACAGCCTATAACCCTCAGACAGATGGGCAGTCGGAGAGGACTATTCAAACATCGGAGGATATGCTCAGAGCTTGCGTTCTGGATTGGGAAGGAAGTTGAGGGAAGTATCTACCTCTAGTAGAGTTTGCCTACAACGACATTTATCACTCGAGTATTGGGATGGCACCATATGAGGCACTTTATGGTAGGCTGATGTCTTGCATATTTTCATTGATTTAGCCATCTTTATATTGCATTCTTTGTCTTGTAGGCTAAGGTTTAGGCATTTTTAGGATCATTTTGCATTCATTTGTCCTTATCAGGTGTTGAAGTATGCTTTGGTGTGATTTGAGGTGTTTGGGAGCCTTATGACCCAAAAAGAAGTGAAGATTCAAGTTTGGCCATGAAAAGAGAAGTGAACTCATGAGATGGAGAAGATGGACCGGGGAGACTAGACCGGCTAGACGAACCCAGCCAGGAAGAGAAGCGTCCGGGTAGAACGGATCGGGTACACACACCCGGTCGGCTGGACGCTGAGCAGAACACGTCTGGACCGGGTAGAACGGACCGGCCACACATACCCGGTCGGGAAGAACGCGAGCAGAACGCGTCTAACCGGGAAGGATGGACCGTTTACACGCACCCGGTCGGGAAGAAAGTGATCAAGACGCGTCCGGAAGACCGGGGAGGATGGACCGGTTACACGCATCCGGTCGGGAAGAAAGTGATCAAGACGCGTCTGGACGCCCGGGAAGGACGGACCGGGATGCTGAACCCGGTCGGGCTGGACGACGACCAGAACAGGTTTGGACCAGGATGTGAGGACCGGGTTGGGTCTTTTGGCTAACCCCTGACCAAAAATCAAGCTTGTTTCCCATTGGCTGAAGCCTAATTGGCTCCAAGGACATTTTAGCAATTTTTAATGATGTTCCTAGGTTTTCTAAGCCGAGTATAAATACTCTTGTTAACCCTTAAGTGGGAGCATGTTATTTTCTCTCTAAAAACACAAACCTTTTGAGTAAAGCTTTATCTTTGAATCATAATCTCATCTCATCTTTGTGTTCTTGATTGTTTGATTTCATCTCCTTTCTTTCTCTACATGTTTAAGCTTGAATCTCTCATGGGTTTAAGAGTAAGCATGTGGATTAGTAAGTAGATCCATTTAAGATTCATGGGTTAGGGTGATTGAGAGTGATTAAGTGTAGATCCAACGTGCTTAGTGTTAGATCTATCCTTTCCTTGCATGATTTGGTGTTCTTAATGCTATATTTGAGTTGGCTTCTCAAACATAGAGCTATAGGCATTTCATGCCCGGAAGGTGTTCTATGAAATGCCTGAACCAACTCATCTATGCTTTTAGCTTGCTTTACCTAAGGGATTAGTTGTTAAAGAAGCTATGATTGCTATTAGACTCATTCTTAATGTTTGCTTTGATCATTACAGTCAAAGGGATTTGATGTATTTGGGTGATCATTGCAAAAAAGCATTCATCTAGGGATAGAGTTTGTTCAAGCATAGTGTCTAGGCATAAGGAATTAGATTGATTGAAAAGTTGGCATCTTGGATTGAACCTTAATCATTTAAGATCAAGTCCCCATACCCATGTATCTCATCTCCTCATAAAGAAAGAAAGTTTTGTCTTTTATTGCATTTTAGATATTGTCTTAGTTTAATAGTCATCTCCTTTAATGATTGCATTTAGATTAAGCATAGGCTTGCATTCCCTTTGCTTTGTGATCACTTAGAACTGGTTTGACATCTTTTATATTACAACATTTGATTAGGACCCTTGAAAAGTCCTTTCATCAAATTGGCGCCGTTGGCAAATTCTAAGTTGATTGTGACATTGGGATTTAGTCACTTGCTTGAGACTAAATTATTTTTCTTTTCTTGTGATATTGATTCTCCTTTTGCCTCTTCATTTGACTTTCAGGTGTATGAACACAGAAGCAGGGTTGCAACAAATCTGGTTCCCACTGTTGAAGAGATAGCTACACTTGAGAGGGAAATAACAAGAAGGAGAAGAGAAGAAGAGCAACAGGCTCATATTCAGAGGTTGGGGTTTGAGATGGATGAACACCAGCATCAACCTCAAGACAGAGTTGCTCAAAATGGCAATGGTCAAGGAGCTGACAACCTTGGACCACATCGCCAATAACAACACCCACAGCGGCCAGCTAGAGCTATTGGCACCTACGACCGTCCTCACATTCATGGTCATAGGACGGGTATCCGCGCACCAGCTGTGGAAGCTAACAACTTTGAAATCAAGTCAGGGTTGTTGAATGTGATTGAGAACAACAAGTACCATGGCCTGGCTGTAGAAGACCCATTTGATCACTTGGACAAGTTTGATAGCTATTGTGGCTTGTCCAAGACCAATGGTGTGTCAGAATATGCCTTCAAGCTCAAGCTGTTTCCTTTCTCTCTAGGAGACAAGGCACGCCAATGGGAGAAATCTCTACCTAGTGACTCCATCACCACTTGGGATGATTGCAAGAAAGCCTTCCTGGAGAAGTTCTTCTCTACATCAAGGACAGCCAAGTTGAGAAATGAGATCTCTAGCTTCCAGCAGAAGAATTTGGAAAGCTTTAGTGAAGCATGGGAGAGGTTCAAAGGCTATCAGGCTCAATGCCCCCACCATGGGTTCTCAAAGGAGAGCTTGCTAAGCACATTCTACAGAGGTGCCCTTCCTAAGTACAGAGCTAGATTTGATACAGCAAGCAATGGATTCTTCCTGGGCAGGTCTGAAAAAGATGCTGAGGAGCTGGTTGACAACATGGTGAAGAGTGACTCAGTTTACAGTGGAAAGCACGACAGAGCTGATAGAACCACAAGAGCTGATGACAACCAGACAAAGAAGGAAATCAAATCCTTGCAGGAGAAGATAGACTTGCTTATTGCTAACCAAGCCAAACAGGAGCAGATGAACTTTGTGGGTGGTCCTAGTCAAGCAACTCCTCCTAAGGTTAATGAGGTTGATGGTTTAGAAGGACAGGAAGAGCTTTGCTTCATCAACAACAATGGTATTTGGTACAGGAAGGAACCTAACTTTCAGTACAACAACTACAAGCAGAGGTCTTATCCTAACAACCAGCAAGGAGGCTATCAACCCAAGCAAAACACTCAGCAAGGGAACTACCAGCCTAGGCAAAATCCTCCTCCTGGTTTTAGCAATCAAGGCAATCAGTCTACTCAAGCTCAAGGTATCTCTTCCCAAGCTAAAGCTCCAGATTCAAATATGGAAGCTATGTTCAAACAACTAGTGGAAGGTCAAGCTAGAAAAGCAAAGGACATTGGCCATGAGTTCAAGACTGTTCACTCCAAGATTGATAGCATCTATACTGAGCTAAACAACAAGATAAGATCTTTGGAGAGTCATTTTTGCTTCTATGAATTCTCAGCCAAGTCACCAACAAGGAACACTACCAGGAAAGGCCGAGCAAAACCCCAGGGAGCCAATAAAAACAATCACCTTGAGAAGTGGTAAAGAGTTACCTCCAAGAGCTCTGCCCAAGGATGGTGAGCAACTAGGTGGGGGGGGGGGGGGGTGGCCATCAACATTGATGATGAAGTTGTGATTGTAGATGAAAAGGTTGATGAAGAGATTCTAGAAAAGATTGTTGAAGCTAAGGGTAAAGGAAAGGTTGGAGAAGAGAAGAGAACACTGAAACATGGTGAAGTTGCCACTCCAACAAAAGAGTCTTCCTTTGTTCCTCCTCCCTATGAACCTAAGCTACCATTTCCTGGAAGATTCAAGAAGCAACTTTTGGAGAAGTACAAAGCACTCTTTGAGAAGCAAATGAGTGAAGTTCAAGTCACAATGCCCATCATTGATGCCTTTGTGCTTGTCCCTCAATACAGCAAATTCTTGAAGGATGCTGTGGCTGCTAAGAAAAAGGAATTGGAGGGAATGATGGTTCTTACTCATGAGTGCAGTGCCATCATCCAGAGATTGACAATCCCTAAGAAGATAGAGGATCCAGGCTTCTTTACTCTACCTTGTGCCATTGGTCCTTTGATGTTTGACAGATGTCTATGTGATTTGGGAGCCAGTCTCAGTCTCATGCCTCTATCTGTTGCCAGGAAGCTTGGATTCAACCAATACAAGAAGTGTAAACTCTCTTTAGTGCTTCTGATTGCTCAGTTAAGTTCCCTATTGGCATCCTTGAAGACCTCCCTGTGATGGTGGGAAATTGTGAGATTCCTACTGATTTTGTGGTGCTAGAGATGGATGAAGAAGCTAGAGACCCCTTGATCCTTGGAAGACCATTCTTAGCCACAGCAGGAGCCATTATCAATGTGAAGGAAGGCAAGATTGATCTTCATTTGGGGAAAGAGCATACTCTCCACTTTGACATCAAGGAAGTGATGAAGAAGTCAACTGTGCAAGGCCAAGTGTTTTACATTGAAGAGATGGAAGCTCTTGCTGATGAGCTTCTTGAAGAATTGGCACTTGAAGAGTTGGCAATCAAGGACCCCTTGCAACATGCTTTGACAATGGATAAAAAGGTCCAAGTGGTTGAGAACAAAGAGAGTGATGCTATTGTGAGAATGCTGGATTCTCATAAGAAGATTGATGGTGAAGCCCAGTATGAGGAGCTTACACAAGAGGTTCACCAAGCTGCCTCAGTCACTCAACAAGAGGACACCCAACAAGATGATTGGAGTGAGCTCAAGGCACCAAAAGTGGAGCTCAAACCTCTTCCCCATGGTGTAAGGTACGCATTTCTAGGCCCTAATGAGTCATATCCTGTCATTGTGAGTAGTGAACTTACTGAACTTGAGCTTTCTCAACTTTTAAATGCACTTAAAAAGTTTAGAAAAGCAATTGGGTACTCACTATATGATATTAAGGGGATATCACCTTCTTTGTGCATGCATAGGATACATCTTGAGGATGAATCAATGACTTCTATAGAGCATCAAAGAAGGTTAAATCCTAACCTGAAGGATGTTGTAAAGAAGGAGATTCTTAAACTCTTAGATGCTGGTGTTATCTACCCTATTTCAGATTCTAAATGGGTATCTCCTGTGCATGTTGTCCCAAAGAAAGGTGGTATCACTGTGGTTAAAAATGACAAGGATGAATTGATACCAACTAGAACCATAACTGGCCATAGGATGTGTATTGATTATAGAAAACTCAACTCTGCATCTAGAAAGGATCATTTTCCATTGCCATTTATTGATCAGATGCTTGTGAGACTGACAAACCATTCTTTCTATTGCTTTCTTGATGGGTATTCAGGGTTCTTCCAGATCCCCATACATGCCAATGATCAAGAGAAGACAACATTCACATGTCCCTATGGCACCTTTGCTTATTGAAGGATGCCATTTGGGTTATGTAATGCTCCAGCAACCTTTCAAAGGTGCGTGATGTCTATCTTCTCGGATCTCATTGAGGATATAGTGGAGGTATTCATGTATGATTTCTCTATCTACGGATCTTCATTTTCTGCTTGTTTGTCCAACTTGTGCAGGGTCCTACAGAGATGTGAAGACACCAACCTTGTGCTGAATTGGGAGAAGTGTCACTTCATGGTCAAAGAGGGGATTGTGCTTGGGCATAAGATTTCAGAAAAGGGTATTGAAGTGGACAAGGCTAAGATTGAAGTGATGGTTAGCTTGCTTCCACCTAAGACAGTGAAAGAGATCAGGAGCTTTCTTGGCCATGTTGGGTTCTACAGAAGATTCATCAAGGACTTCTCAAAGATTGCTAGACCAATGACCAAGTTGCTGTGAAAGGAGGCCACTTTCAGCTTTGATGAAGAATGTCTTGAAGCCTTCAAGAAGATAAAGGGTGAACTTGTTAGTGCTCCATTGTCCAGCCACCTGATTGGGATCTCCCCTTTGAGATAATGTGTGATGCTAGTGACTTTGCTGTTGGGGCTGTCTTGGGGCAGAAGAAGGATGGCAAAACTCATGTGATTTATTATGCGAGCCAAACCCTGAATGATGCACATATGAAGTATGCCACAACTGAGAAAGAGATGCTGGCCATTGTCTTCGCCTTTGAGAAGTTCAGAAGTTACCTGGTGGGTTCCAAGGTCATAGTGTATACTGAGCATGCAGCTTGAGACATCTTCTAGCAAAGAAGGATGCCAAGCCAAGACTACTGAGGTGGATTCTTTTGGTTCAGGAGTTTGACTTAGAGATTAGAGACAAGCCAGGGATTGAGAATAGAGTGGCTGATCACTTGTCCAGCCTGAGAATTGAAGGTGGAATCCCTATTGATGAGGGACTTAGACAGGAGCAGGTCATGGCTATCATGTCAGTGGTGGCAGTTATTGAGACTGGAAAGAAGATTGAAGAGGTTAAGGCAGCTGAAGAGAAGGGGCCTTGGTATGCTGATTTGGTTAACTATTTAGCCACTGGGAAGGAGCCATTGGGTGTTGCGGGGTATGAGAAGAAGAAGTTCTACAGAGATTTGAAGAGATACTATTGGGATGAACCATACCTCTACACTCTTTGCAAGGATCAGATCTATAGAAGAGTGGTGGCTGATGAAGAAATTGAAGGAATCCTTACACATTGCCATGGATCTTCCTATGGAGGCCATTTTGCTACCTTCAAGACTGTCTCAAAGGTGTTACAAGCTGGATTTTGGTGGCCACACATGTTCAAGGACACACAAGACTTCATCTCAAGATGTGACTCTTGCCAAAGGAGAGGAGGGAACATTACTAAGAGGAATAAGATGCCTCAAAACCCAATCCTTGAAGTGGAAGTGTTTGATGTTTGGGGGATAGACTTCATGGGACCCTTCCCTTATTCTTATGGAAACAAGTACATCTTGGTGACTGTAGACTATGTGTCAAAGTGGGTAGAAGCCATAGCAAGTCCCACAAATGATTCAAGAGTGGTGATCAAAATGTTCAAGAGCAATATCTTCCCAAGATTTGGAGAACCAAGAGTGGTCATAAGTGATGGAGGTTCACATTTCATCAACAAGCTATTTGAGGGTCTTCTCAAGAAAAAGGGAGTGAAACACAAGGTTGCAACACCTTATCACCCTCAAACAAGTGGCCAAGTGGAAGTTTCCAACAAGCAAATCAAGGGAATCTTGGAGAAGATTGTGGAAATTAAGAGGAAGGATTGGTCAGACAAGCTTGATGATGCTCTTTGGGAATATAGAACAGCCTACAAGACTCCTTTAGGCACTACCCCTTTCAAGCTTGTCTATGGGAAGTCTTGTCATTTACCAGTTGAGCTTGAATACAAGGCATTGTGGGCTGTGAAGCTTCTAAACTTTGACATCAAGAGTGCAAAGGAGAAGAGAATTCTTCAACTCAATGAACTGGATGAGATAAGGATGGATGCCTTTGAGAACTCAAGGATTTACAAGGAAAATACCAAGGCCTTTCATGACAAGCACATCCTCAAGAGAGAGTTCAAGGCTGGAGATCAAGTTCTTCACTATAACTCAAGACTGAAGTTATTTCCAGGAAAGCTCAAGTAAAAGTGGTCTGGTCCATTTGTGGTTACGGAAGTGAAACCTTATGGAGCCATGGTGCTTTGGAACAAGCAAGGTGGAGACTTCAAAGCGAATGGCCAGAGACTCAAGCAATACATGGCCACCATACTAAAGGAGGATGGGACATCAACCCCACTCTCTGATGCTCCCCTTGCCTAACCTCAAAGGAGGCAAAGTCAAGCTAGTGACTTTAAACAAGCTCACTTGGGAGGAAGTCCCATGGTTATCCTTGTAAATATTGCTTTAGGATTTCTTTTTAAAGTCCCTTGGAAGATGTTGAGGCCATAGGAAGGTGATGGCATGGGATTTGAGTAAAAAAAAAAAGGAGTGAGAGTCAAGTGACCGGGTAGATGGACCGGGGTGAGCTACCCGGTCGGATGGCTGATCAGAACGGACCGGGACGAGCCGTCCGGGGTGAGCTACCCGGTCGGGAAGAAGTTGGCTTGGAACATACCAGGTACGTCCGTCCGGGGTGAGCTACCCGGTCGTGAACGTGATGGAACGGACCGGGTACGTCCGTCCGGGGTGAGCTACCCGGTCGGGATCCCCTTCCCAGCCACGCACTGACCCGATGGAGCCCCACGACCGGCGCTTCGACCCGGCCGCGACCCATGTAAGTATTTCTGTCTCTAAACCGACCCAAACCAATCTAAAACCGACCCAGAACCCATCCAACCCGACCCAGAACCTCCCTAAAGCCCTAATTCACCCTCTCTCTCCTCATTTCATCTTCTTCCTCACATCAAAATCCTCTATAGCCTCCAAGAACCAAAAACACCATAACTTTCTCAAAACCCAACCAAATCCCCCCCCATTCTTTTTCCTAAATCAAAGTCTTTCACCCTCTAGTCTACTTCCTTGAATCTTTTCTTCATTTCCCTTCATTAATAGCAAGGTATGAGTTCTTTAAGTTCAAATTCGTAACTCTCATGAACCTTAAAAATTTGAACTTGAAATTTGAGCTTTTTCTTGCTAGATTCTTGTAAAATAGACTAGGGAAAGCTTATATATCATGCTGGGTAGTTGATTTCATGGTGGAATTGAGATTAATTTGAACTTTGTGAAATTAGGGTTCATGAGATTTGGGGGTTTTTTATAAAGTGCTTGTTTTAGGTTGTTTTTGGGGTAGATTGAATGCTAGGTTGCTGGGGAACTTCAACTGAGGCTGATTTCGAGCTTGATAGTGTTTGATTAAGGGTTTTGCTACTTGGAGATTCTCATTGTTCAAAAAAAAAAAAAAAACAAAATTTTGAACATGAGAATCCTCTAAGTTAGTCTAAAATCCATTCTTTGCCTAATGCTTTGCTTCTTATTGAGTAGTTGATCATTAAAAAATGCACTCTTATGCTTTTGATCATGTCTCTCTCCTTGAGAAGTTTTTCCTTCTTAAGCTCATTCTTTTCCAAGGTTTAAATTTCAGGTACCAATGGGGCGAAAGAATGAAGCTGAGATAGAAGTTGAGAAGCAAGAGCTTGCAGCAAGAGAGACTGCTCAGTTTGGGAAAACTTTGGGTTCACAGCCTGGTTCAGAAGAGGAGCGTCGACAACAAGCTTTGGCAATGCTAAGGAAGAAAGCACAAGCCAAGAGAGATGGGAAGAGAGCTGTTGTTGAAGGAGTGTGGCTGATGGTGCTCACAAGCAAGCTAAGAGAGATGGGAAAAGAGTTGTTGCTGATAAGAGTGTGGCTGATGGTGCTGACAAGCAAGCCAAGAGGGATGGAAAGAGAATAGCTGTTGAGGACAGTGTGACTGATGAGGCTAACAAGCAGGCTCCTCCCAAGAGAGCTAAGGCGCCAAGGAACACTAGTGTGGGAGCTCTTGTTCTGGAGAAAACCAACAAAAAAGGTGATCATGCACTTGCTCCCACCATAATGGCTATGACTCCACCTAAGAGAGCACCGGATCCCGTGCAAGAGAGTGTAGAAAACCTTAATCAGCACACCATGGAAGTGAAGTTGGCAAGGGCGAGAGCAAAGAAGCAAGGCAAGAAGCCAATAGTTGAAGAAAGTGAAAGTGAAGAGCTGAGGTGTCTTCTGATAATGAGCATGCTGATCCTAAGAAATCAAAGTATGACAAGAGGAACAAGTCCAAGATACCTACTGAGGATGAGTTGGTAGATCTCTTGAGGAATGGCATTGCTTGGCTTCCTACCAGATTTCTTGATAAGGTGATCATGAAAGAGATGTACTTTGAGGATGATGTTCCAACCATGCTTGAGCACATGAAGGTGGGAAGTCTCTACACAGTGGCTTACCCTACTGACAAAGATGTCTCTTGCCAATTCTTGGCTTCACTGGAAGCAACCTTTCACACTTCCAAGCATGCACAGCAAGGAAGGGGGGAGATCAAATTCAAGATTGAAGGCGAGGTGTACTCCATGTCTTTCAAAGAGATTGGTGAAGTTCTTGGCCTTGAAGATCAGAAAAACCCTTCACTTCCCAAACTCAAAACGGCCCCTAAGGAGAAGACCATTGCAGAATCAATGTGGACCTTATTAACAGGACATGGGAGAGGAGGCACCAAGAAAGAGAAGAACGGCTATATTAGACATCCCACTGTGTGTTATCTCCATAGGCTGCTCAACCACACCCTTTTCCAAAAGAAAGAGATAAGGAATGTTGCTGGAGAAGAGCTGAGGTTCCTTCACCAAACAGCATGACACTTTACCTCCTTTCCTCAGCTCCATGTTGTCCCTGATGATTTCTACTCAGATTTTGGTATGGTTGGCTTCCTTGTTCAGTGCTTAATGCACTACAAGAGTTGGGCTTGGACAAACCGTGATTCAGGTCCTCAGATTGGTATTGGTGGATGGATAACTCCATTATTGGCTTACCAGGGAATTGATTTGGCTGATGATGGAGTAGGTCCTACTTTCTTGGATGGATCTTACCTGAAGAAGGCTCATTTCCTATGTGGAAGGTTTAATGGGAGATGTGTCTATTCCTATTCGAGAGGTGGCAAAAAGGCTGAGCTGTTGCTTCCTAACTCTGAACTCACATCATTGGAGACTTCAGGAGGCATCAGCTTTGAAATCGATGAGCAGCACCTCCTTCGGAGTCATGGAGCCCTTGGCCTATGGCTCTTCCCAAGGGTGAGAAGGCTGCAAGAAAAGTGTATGCTTATGATCAGGAACACACCAGAAGAGCCACTGCACATCTCTTTGGTCCTCTTCGTTACAAGTTCGAGCAATGCACCAGTGCTTTGCCTCTTGGGCCCATTCGCCAGGCTCAAGATAGGACTATCTTGAAAAATTTGAAAAGCACAAAAAGAATCATGTAGTTGCATTAGGATTGAGTCTAAATCATTCACTTGCATAAAAAAAATTCATCATATAGGTTGCATCATGCATAAGGGGACAAGGATGATAGTTGCCTTGTAAAGATGCTCATGCTAAGTTCTTAAAGTGATAAAATCATAGTAAGTAGCTTGTGCAATCTTAGGATAGCTTGTAAACTTCGAGCCTTGAAAACTCTTCCTAAAGCTCATTTGATTGATTGATGCTCTCTCTTTGAAGTTTACTCCTGTCTTATTTAGACTCTAAGTCTCTTGCCCATGGTCCCTTGTGTACTGAGTCATGGATAGAACACTTGAGTTGTCTCTCCCATTCTTTGCCTATCTTTTTGACAAACTCAAGTGGTACTCCACTCCCATAAACCCTTCCTTCCTTTCAAGCCTATATTATTTTGATGAGTGAGGCCTTTTTCTGAAAGTCTTACATGTGCATAATCTTGAGAGTATTGGGAACGACAATGCTTAGTCTCCATTCTTGCTAGATTAGGCACTCTATTGTCTGACTCATAGGATTGGGGGGTGAGTGTTGAAAAGTTTTATTTGGGACTGTGAAAAGGTTATGAAGGAAAAGAATAAACTCTTAGAACTCAATGATTTTAATCTTTTCGGGGAATAGAAAAGAAACTCTCTAGCTCTTATTTGTGAATAAGTCTTGACCCCCATTAAAAAAAAGAAGAGAGAGAAAAAAGAAGAAAAGAAAAAGAAAAAAAAAGAGAAAAGAATAAGAAAGGGGGCTAGCAAAGTTAAAAGAGAGCTAGAGAAAGAGTTTTAAAAGGGTAAAAATCCCTTGTTAAGAAGACATCAAAAAGAGAGAGTTCTATATGAGAAAAAATGCCTTGAGTTCTTGGGAAGTATTTGGGTGAGTGATGTGAGTTGAGTTTGGCATTGTAGATAAGAGTTTTCCATGTTTATGTTTGGGAGAAGGGTAGAACAATGGAGATTGAGCATTGTATGCATGAGTTGATCCCTTTCTTAGATAAATTATGTGCAATGTCAAGGCTACCTTTTTTGAGAGTGAACCACCCATTGAAAAACCCTTTGAACATCTTGTTTCACTTTGCATCAAAGCCTTTTTCACCAAACCAAATGACTTGGACCATTTGACCATTTGCAAGAGATCTTTTGAGTTTGCTTAATGATTGTTAGAGAGTAAATGGATTTGTGGTTTGTGGATTCATGATGAATGAGTATAGGGATCAAAAGAGTTGAGATAGGCCTTGAGAAGTTATAGTTGGATAAAGTGTTTGCTCTAGCTAGTTGGTATGATTATACAAGGTTATCAAGTTGAGAACTAAGAAGAGCATTCTTTTGGTTATGAGTCCCCTCCTTCAAACCTCTCCTCCTTAGTCCTTGCTAGTTTACTTGTGGACAAGTAAATGACTAGTATGGGGGAGTTGATGTCTTGCATATTTTCATTGATTTAGCCATCTTTATATTGCATTCTTTGTCTTGTAGGCTAAGGTTTAGGCATTTTTAGGATCATTTTGCATTCATTTGTCCTTATCAGGTGTTGGATTATGCTTTGGTGTGATTTGAGGTGTTTGGGAGCCTTATGAACCAAAAAGAAGTGAAGATTCAAGTTTTTCCATGAAAAGAGAAGTGAACTCATGAGATGGAGAAGATAGACTGGGGAGACTAGACCGGCTAGACGAACCCGGCCAAGAAGAGAAGCGTCCGGGTAGAACGGACCGGGTACACACACCCGGTCGGCTGGACGCTGAGCAGAACACGTCTGGACCGGGTAGAACGGACCGGCCACACATACCCGGTCAGGAAGAACACGAGCAGGACATGTCTGACCGGGAAGGATGGACCATTTACACGCACCCGGTCGGGAAGAAAGTTATCAAGACGCGTCCGGACGACCGGGGAGGATGGACTGGTTTCACGCACCCGGTCGGGAAGAAAGTTATCAAGACGCGTCTGGACGACCGGGAAGGACGGACCGGGATGCTGAACCCGGTCGGGCTGGACGACGAAGGTTTGGACCGGGATGTCAGGACCGGGTTGGGTCTTTTGGCTAACCCCTGACCGAAAATCAAGCTTGTTTCCCATTGGCTGAAGCCTAATTGGCTTCAAGGACTTTTTAGTAATTTTTAATGATGTTCCTAGGTTTTCTAAGCCTAGTATAAATACTCTTGTTAACCCTTAAGTGGGAGCATGTTATTTTCTCCCTAAGAACACAAACCTTTTGAGTAAAGCTTTATCTTTGAATCATAATCTCATCTCATCTTTGCGTTCTTGATTGTTTGATTTCATCTCCTTTCTTTCTCTACATGTTTAAGCTTGAATCTCTCATGGGTTTAAGAGTAAGCATGTGGATTAGTGAGTAGATCCATTTAAGATTCATGGGTTAGGGTGATTGAGAGTGATTAAGTGTATATCCAAGGTGTTTAGTGTTAGTTCTATCCTTTCCTTGCATGATTTGATGTTCTTAATTCTATATTTTAGTTGGCCTCTCAAACATAGAGCTATAGGCATTTCATGCCCGGAAGGTGTTCTATGAAATGCCTGAACCAACTCATCTATGCTTTTAGCTTGCTTTACCTAAGGGATTAGTTGTTAAAGAAGCTAGGATTGCTATTAGACTCATTCTTAATGTTTGCTTTGATCATTACAGTCAAAGGGATTTGATGTATTTGGGTGATCATTGCAAAAGAGCATTCATCTAGGGATAGAGTTTGTTCAAGCATAGTGTCTATGCATAAGGAATTAGATTGATTGAAAAGTTGGCATCTTGGATTGAACCTTAATCATTTAAGATCAAGTCCCCATACCCATGTATCTCATCTCCTCATAAAGAAAGAAAATTTTGTCTTTTATTGCATTTTAGATATTGTCTTAGTTTAATAATCATCTCCTTTAATGATTGCATTTAGATTAAGCATAGGCTTGCATTCCCTTTGCTTTGTGATCACTTAGAACTGGTTTGACATCTTTTATATTACAACATTTGATTAGGACCCTTGAAAAGTCCTTTCATCATTGGCCCTGTCGTACACCACTTTGTTGGACAGAAGTGGGGGAGAGACGAGGCTAAGAACCAGCAATGGTTTAAGAAACGGTAGAGCAAGTAGGGATGCTTAAGACTCGGCTTAAGGAAGCCCATGACCGTCAAAAGAGTTATGCAGATAAGCGCCATAAGGATTTGGAGTTTCAGGTGGGAGACTTAGTATACCTGAAAATGAGGACATTTTAGGGAGGATCTAAGACTCGGAAGCTAAAGAAGCTTAAACCGAGATATATGGGACCGTACCCTATTTTGGAGCGGATTGGAGCAGTTTCATACAAATTGAAGTTATCCGCAGAGTTGTCAAACTTCCACGATGTGTTCCATGTGTCAGTTTTGAGGAAAGTCGTGAGAGAGCCAGAGCTCATTTTGCCTCAGCCGCCAAGTGATCTTGGTAAGGATTTGTATGCACCTTGTCAGCCAGTTGGGATTGTAGAGCGTCAAGTGAAAGCTGTTTAGGGGATGATGACCAGTATGATTAGAGTTCGTTGGGAGAGGAAAGAGATCCAGGAGGAGACCTGGGAGATCGAGGCTCGGATGAGGATTGATTATCCAGAGCTTTTTCAGAATGGTAATGGACAGTCGGTTCAGGAGCCGAATTCGGGGTCGAATTCTTTTGTAGTGGGGGAGAATTGTAACGACCCAATTCCGAGTCCAGTAATTGCGACCCAGCAAGGCCCAGTAGGGTTGCAGGAAATCCTAGGTGAGTTACTATTTAAACAAACCTCACCTTAATATTTTATTCAAAAATCTCTTAAGGCGTCGAACCTCCGCAGATTTTGAGCCGTCAAGCAGATCTGAGTCCGACCAGCCGCCGTTAACCGCCGAAGGTAACCAGAAACCGCCGTCGCTAATTGTTTTTTTTTTCGGCCGTTCTGATAAATCGATCATATCTCTCTAACCGCGTGGTATTTCGCAAATCCAAGACCACCATCGTGTTTGTGACATCGAGACGAGTCGGGAGCAGGAAGATCAGCCGGAAACGCACTGTGACGCACCCGCACGCGCAGAAAGAAGCCGTGCGCGTGAATCACGCGCCACCGTCGCCGCCGTCAGTTCCCCGGTGTAGTCGCAGCCGGCCGCCGTCAGTTCGCCGCCGGCAATCCGCCACATCGCCGCCACGCCATCGCCGCCGCCGGTGACTTTTCTGGTAAGCCGCCGCCGCCGCCTTTCTCGCCGCCGGCCACCGGTGACTCGCCGGTTGACTCGGCAACTCGGCCGAGTTGACTCGCTGTCAACTCGCTGAACGGTCAAACCGGTTGATTAATTGTCAATTTGGAATTGATTTTGGTTTGGTTTATTTGAATTGCGGTTAGTGATTAAACCGGCGGTTATTGGAAATTGGTTTTTGGTTAGGATTAAACCGGGATTTAATTGATTCAGTTCTGGTTTGATTGCAATCGAATCCGGTTAAGAAAAACTGGCGGTTTAATTCGATTTCAATTGGGTCAAGGGTTGACCGGCTTGGGTCAGAGTTGACCGGGTTGACCCTTTGACCAGCGGGTTGACTTTATTACCGGATTTCCGGTTATCCGTTTTTGACCGTTCGAAGGGTGTTCTGACTTGATTTTTCGCCCTAATTTCAGATTTGGAGTCTGTTTGAGGAGTTGGAGTTCATAGCTGCTACTTTTTCACATTGCTAAGGTGAGGGTATACCCCGTAAATTCCGTACTGGTGTAGAATTCTTCCTATGATAGGTTTAGTTTCGAAAGATGAATTAAGTCTGCTTGAGTCGTGTTTGGTAGTTAGTTCATTCATTGTAAACCGGAACTAGGGGTCTAGAGGATTAAACTATTGTTTGCATTGTATGAAGTTAAATGATGATATATATATATATATATATATATATATATATATATATATATATATATATATATATATATATATAGTTGATGGTGGGCGGGGGCTCGGGGATGCCTGAGCTAGCGACGCATATATGGTGTGCGGGGGCCCAGAGACGTCTGAGCTAGCGACGCAGATTGTGTGTGTGGGCGAGGTGCAGAGACGTTTGCATATCTATGCAGATTGTGGTGTGCGGGGGTACAGAGACATACTGTACTAGCGACGCAGAGTATTTATTATCCTTATGAGGAAATGCGGGGTGTATGGACTAGCTGTGTGCTATCATCGCATTGTTTGTGTTTGTGTGATGCATTAGGCATCGTGTGTGTTCATATTAGAACTAAACTTCCATAGTGGGAGTTCTATTTTACTCATGTCAGTGGTTTGCGGGTTAGCATCCCATACCTCACTGAGCGACTCCCTTGTTGCTCACCCCTCTTTTCTTCCCTTTTCAGGTGAGACTGAGCAGACAGAGTGATAGCTATCGGATCGGTGCATTTTGGGAGTTTTATTTCTTGTTTTCCAGACTCGAGACTTTTATGTTTTCATCGAAATTTTCAGGATTTATTTACTTTATGGTTATTTATGAGATTATGGCGTTGAGTTGACTTTTGGGAGTAATAAAATGGAGATTTTATGAGATTATTATTTATTATTTTATTTTTGGAGAATCGGGGTATTACAAGAAGACTATTTGTGTTTAGACAAATATTTCTTGAGTAAGAATCCATGTGTCCCTTGATCGATACTCCCAAGGTAAAGCCTGTTCATTTATTTTATGCAAGAAATGAGGTTAGTAGAGGGGTTAGTCATACAGAATTTGCTAAGTTGATGGCTAGATGAATTTGGTTGCTAAGCTAGGATATGGTATATAAAGCGCTTCTAAAGTTAGGATATATTTGATGTGGCTTGCAACATTGTAGAGGTGAAGATTCTAGGCTTAATGATTGTGTAAGTCCCTGCTGTTTTCAAACCTCTTTCAGAGAGACTGCATGTATGTTTTGCTTGAGGACAAGCAAAAGGATAAGTCTAGAGTTGATATACCATGGATTTGATCCACTTGTACCCAGGGTATATAGGCATTTCAAGATATAATTGTTATGTCTTGGACTCTATTAGGTATGTTTTCAGGTTCAGGAGTGTTTTGGAAAAAAGTGATGATTTTGGAGCATTTTGGAGCACTAGAGAGATTTCATCCGAGCTGACCATCAATCAAGACCAGAGGTCGACATTCAGAGTTAATAATCAATCGATGCATACTCTGTGCTATCGATCGATATCGAATAAAAGATCCACGATTAGAGTTAATAATCGATCGATACACACCCTGTGAAATCGATCGATGCTGAACCAAACAGAAGACAGCCGACTTAAAGCCCAAGACTTCACCAAATTACAATATTCACTAAGTAAACACATGATTAATGACGATGTATTTCATAGTTAATTCGTCGTAAAAGAGGCTTTACGACGAATTAACTACGAAACACATATCATCGTTAATAATTCATCGTAACGCATATTTCCTCACCATTTTGTCGTAACTTAACGAGGAAAAGTTTGTCCTAAAGTCGATGTAAACATTTCGTCGTAAAAGCCAAGTAAGGTTTCCACGTTAGATACACACTAATTTTCTTCGTAAAGACCATGTAAAAATTTCCTCATAAAGTTGACGTAAAAAGTTCCAAGTAAAGTCCACGTAAAGATTTCCTCGTAAAATTCACGTAAAATATTCCTCGTAAAATACACGTAAAGTTTTCCACGTTAATTCGTCGTTAAATGTTTTTATATTTTCTTGTTAAAATGTCGTAATTTAGTTACGAATTTGCTTCGATTCTTTATTTTCTACAATAAAAAAAATTGTTTTTAAATTTATTTGAAAATTATTAAAATTTTAAATAATAAATCAATACAAAAAATATTTATAAATATATAAGTTTCAAATTTATTATACAATAAAAATATATAAAAATAACTACGGGTTGTTCTGCTGCATCTCCCGGAAGAGGTCTTGACTCCTCCTCTCTACTTGCGCCTCATCCTCATGTGTGCGGGATGGCTCTGGAATGGGATTTTGTCGTTGCATCTCCGCCAACATGGTCTCCAATTGCGGATTTCCCGCAGCTAGAACGTCCAGAAAGCCCTCGACTCCACCCATACGTGCTGTGAACGTAGACCACGTCGATTCCAACTCGGAACGCAGATGCATGACTTCATCGCTTCTGACCATAAGACAATGTCGCTCTCGGGACATTGTTGACGGAAAAATCCCCAACGTACGTTGCTTTTTCTTAGGGACGACCTTAAAAAAAAGAATAATGTTAGTGATAAAAATTAGATAAAATTAAATGAATAATAATAATTAAAAAATTTTAGCTCCTCGTTAATCTGATCTACTTCAGGTGTGAATAGTCTGACCGGTATTCCATCGGGGGACTGCTGGGTCAGCTGGTTTGGCGGTCTTCAATCCGAGCAACCACCTCGTTGTAGATTTACTCGGACCTAGGATCTACAAATTGCCCCGCCTTGTTCTTGTGGGTCCTCTCGTAAAGATCCTTAATAGGCGGGAGAACTCCCGTCTCTTTGGCTTAAAAAGATTGAAGAAAAAGTTAGAATATATTAAAAAAATAATTAATTAAAGAGAATTAAAATATTTACCATATCCAAACAGACACCGGCGTGGGGTTTTTGAGCCGTAGAGTTGATGTCTTGCATATTTACATGTTTTTAGTTATCATATCTTATGCATTTTTGCTCATTTAGATTAGGCTTTAGGCATCTTTAGGTTCATTATGCATTCATAAGTCCTTATTAGGTGTTGGAGCACACTTTGGAGATATTGAAGATGTTTGAGAGTTTTGTGATGAAAAAGAAGGGTTTAAAGATGAACATGGACAGAGACCTTAGGAATACCTTCTGAGGCTAATATTTGGTGGAGACATGGCATTCTGAGTTAGCTTTCCAATGGAGGTGGTTTCAAGACATTTGGAGCCATATTGAAGGAGTTATGATCAGTTGAGTGGAAGCATGTCAAGCAACCCGGGTGAGCACACCCGAGTCCAACCATCCTTCCTCGCCTGGACAAGCTCAGGACGCGACCAGGACGACCCGGGGACAAGCACCCGCACGTCCCGATTGTGCTGAACGCCTAGAACGGACGCGGTCCATACCACCCGAGCACAAGGACCCGCACGGGACGGACGGACTGGACGCGAGCTCAGGACGCACCCGACCTTACCTCACCCGCGTACCAGCAGACACCCGACAGCACCTGCCCGACCTGGACTACCCGCACGATCTGATGCTAGACGAGCTCCGGACGCGACCGAACACACCCGGACCAGGACACTCGGACGGTCCACAATACCCCACCCGCGTACCAGCCTGCACACCCGACCAGCACCACCCGGCCACGCACACCCGCACGTCCTGCTAGCTGCTGGACACCCACCACGCGGCCGGACACACCCGGCCTAGAGAGGCCGCACGGCCTGGACGCCGGACGAGCAAGCCATACCCGACCTGGGCATACCCGACCTGGACAGGCACTAGCTGACCCGGGTGGCTGAGTTTCTTCCTTTCTCCTTGTTTCTCATTGGTCGAAAATCATTTGGCCAAGGGCTTTTTAGACTTTCTCCTTTTATGTGTTTAGGGCTTTTAAGCCTACTATAAATACTCTCATTAACCCAAGTTTGGGGATTATGTTATTTATGATCTAAGAACAAAACCTTTGAGTAAAAACTTCATCTTTGAATTATTAATCTCATCTCATCTTGTGTTCTTGATTGTTTATCTCATCTCCTTTCTTTCTCTATATGTTTATGCTTGAATCTCTCATGGGTTTAAGAATAAGCATGTGGATTAGTGAGTAGATTCTTCTAAGATCCATGGGTTAGGGTGATAGAGAGTGATTAAGTTAGATCCAAGGTGTCTAGAATTAGATCTATCATTTCCTTGCATAGATTTGGTGTTTTTAAAGCTATATTTGAGTTGGCCTCTCAAACATAGAGCTATAGGCATTTCATGCCCGGAAGGTGTTCTATGAAATGCCTGAACCAACTCATCTATGCTTCTAGCTTGCTTTGCCTAAGGGATTAGTTGTCTTAGAGGCTAGGATTGCTATTAGACTTGTTCTCATTGTTTGCTTTGATCATTACAGCCAAAGGGATTTGGTGTACTTGGGTGATCATAGCAAAAGAGCATTCATCTAGGGACAGAGCTTGCTTAGTTTAGTTGTCTAGGCATAAGGATTAGATTGATTGCAAAGTTAGCATCTTGGATTGAAGCTTAATCATTTGATATCAAGTCCCTACACCCATGGGTTTTGCTCTCCTCATAAGAAAGAAAGTTTGCTTTTTGTTGTGTTTTACTCATTGTTCTAGTTTAATCATCATTCTCTCTAATGGTTGCATTTAGATTGAGCATAGGCTTGCATTCCCTCTGTTTCATTGTCACTTAGGACTGGTTCGACAACCTTTTATACTACATCATTTGATTAGAATCTGAAAAGTTCTATCATCAAATTGGCGCCGTTGCCAAATTCTAAGTTGATTGTGACATTGGGATTTAGTCACTTGCTTGAGACTAAATCATTTTTCTTTTCTTGTGATATTGATTCTCCTTTTGCATTTTCCTTTGATTTTCAGGTGTATGAACACAAGAAGCAGGGGTGCAACTAACCTGGTTCCCACTGTTGAAGAGATAGCTGCACTTGAGAGGGAAATAGCAAGAAGGAGAAGAGAAGAGGAGCAACAGGCTCACATTCAGAGATTGGGGTTTGAGATGGATGATCATCAACCCCAAGAAGGCAATGGTCAAGGAGCTGACAACCTTAGACCACAGCGCCAGCAACAACAACACCCACAGCGGCCAGCTAGAGCCATTGGCACATATGACCGTCCTCACATTCATGGCAACAGGACAGGTATCCGTGCACCAGCTGTGGAAGCTAATAACTTTGAGATCAAATCAGGCTTGTTGAATGTGATTGAGAACAACAAGTACCATGGCTTGGCTGTAGAAGACCCATTTGATCACTTGGACAAGTTTGATAGCTATTGTGGCTTGTCCAAGACCAATGGTGTGTCAGAAGATGCCTTCAAGCTCAAGTTGTTTCCATTCTCTCTAGGAGACAAGGCACGCCAATGGGAGAAATCTCTACCTAGTGACTCCATCACTACTTGGGATGATTGTAAGAAGGCCTTCTTGGAGAAATTTTTCTCCACATCAAGGACAGCCAAGCTGAGGAATGAGATCTCTAGTTTCCAGCAGAAGAACTTGGAAAGCTTTAGTGAAGCATGGGAAAGGTTCAAGGGATATCAAGCTAAGTGCCCACACCATGGCTTCTCAAAGGAGAGTTTACTGAGCACATTCTATAGAGGTGCCCTTCCTGAGTTTAGAGCAAGATTGGATACAGCAAGCAATGGTTTCTTCCTGGGCAGGTCTGAAGAAGATGCTGAGGAGCTGGTGGACAACATGGTCAAGAGTGATTCAGTCTACAGTGGAGAACATGACAGGGCTGATAGAACAACCAGAGCTGATGACAACCAGACCACGAAGGAAATAAAATCCTTGCAAGATAAGATAGACTTGCTGATTGCTAACCAAGCCAAGCAGGAGCAAATTCACTTTGTGGGTGGTCCAAATCAAGAAGCTCCTCCTAAGGTTAATGAAGTTGAAGGGTTAGAAGGGCAAGAAGAGCTTTGCTTCATCAACAACAATGGTTCTTGGTACAGGAAGGAACCTAACTTTCAGTACAACAATTACCAGCAAAGGTCTTACCCCAACAACCAGCAAGGAGGCTACACCAACAACCAGCAAGGAGGCTACACCAACAATCAGCAAGGAGGTTATCCACCAAAGCAAAACACTCAACAAGGGAGCTACCAGCCTAGGCAGAATCCTCCTCCTGGTTTTGCAAACCATGGAAATCAATCTACTCAAGCTCAAGGAAGCTCCTCCCAAGCTAAGGCTCCAGATTCATCTATGGAAGCTATGTTCAAACAATTGTTGGAAGGTCAAGCTAGAGCAGCCAAAGACATTGGCCATGAGTTCAAGACTGTTCACTCCAAGATAGACAGCAGCTACACTGAGCTAAACAACAAGATTAGAGCTTTGGAGAATCAATTTGCTTCTATGAACTCTCAGCCAAGTCGCCAACAAGGAACATTACCAGGAAAGCCAGAGCAAAACCCAAAAGAACCAATGAAGGAAATCACTTTGAGAAGTGGTAGAGAGCTACCTCCAAGAACTCTCCCCAAGGATGGTGAGAAACTAAGTGGGGGGGTGGCTATCAACATTGATGATGATGTTGTGATTGTGGATGAGAAAGTTGATGAGGAGATCTTAGAAAAGATTGTTGAAGCTAAGGGCAAAGGAAAGGTTGGAGAAGAGAAGCAAACACCAAAGCATGGTGAAGTTACTACTCCAACAAAGGAATCTTCTTTTGTTCCTCCTCCCTATGAACCTAAGCTGCCATTTCCTGGAAGATTCAAGAGGCAACTTTGGGAGAAGTACAAAGCACTCTTTGAGAAGCAATTGAGTGAAGTTCAAGTTACAATGCCAATCATTGATGCCTTCATGCTTGTTCCTCAATACAGCAAGTTCTTGAAGGATGCTGTGGCTGCCAAAAAGAAGGAAATGGAAGGCATGATGGTTCTTACTCATGAGTGCAGTGCCATCATCCAGAGATTGACAATCCCTAAGAAGCTAGAGGATCCAGGCTGCTTTACTCTACCTTGTGCCATTGGTCCTTTAATGTTTGAGAGATGTCTATGTGATTTGGGAGCTAGTGTCAGTCTCATGCCTCTATCTGTTGCCAAGAAGCTTGGGTTTAGTCAATACAAGAAGTGCAAACTCTCTTTGGTGCTTGCTGACCGCTCAGTCAAATTCCCCATTGGTATCCTTGAAGATCTTCCTGTAATGGTGGGAAATTGTGAAATCCCCACTGATTTTGTTGTTCTTGAGATGGATGAAGAAGCTAGAGACCCCTTGATCCTTGGAAGACCATTCTTAGCCACAGCAGGAGCCCTTATCAATGTGAAGGAAGGCAAGATTGATCTTCATTTGGGGAAAGAGCACACTCTCCATTTTGATGTCAACGAAGTAATGAAGAGGTCAACTGTGCAAGGCCAAGTGTTCTACATAGAGGAGATGGAAGCTCTTGCTGATGAGCTCCTTGAGGAATTGGCACGTGGAGAGTTGGCAATAGAAGACCCTTTGCAACATGCTTTGACAGTGGATAAAGAGGTCCAAGTGGTTGAGAACAAGGAGAGTGAGGCTATTGCAGCCATGCTGGATTCTCGAAAGAAGATTGCTGATAGAGGCCAGTATGAGGAGCTTAAACAAGAGGCATGTCAAGCTGTTCCAGCCACTCAACAGGAGATCACCAAACAAGATGATTGGAGTGAGCTCAAGGCACCAAAAGTGGAGCTAAAACCTCTTCCCCATGGTGTAAGGTACGCATTTCTAGGCCCTAATGAGACATATCCTGTCATTGTGAGTAGTGAACTTACTGAACTTGAGCTTTCTCAACTTTTAAATGCACTTAAAAGGTTTAGAAAAGCCATTGGATACTCACTAGATGATATTAAGGGGATATCACCTTCTTTGTGCATGCATAGGATACATCTAGAGGATGAATCAATGACTTCTATAGAACATCAAAGGAGGTTAAATCCTAACCTTAAAGATGTTGTAAAGAAGGAGATTCTTAAGCTCTTAGATGCTGGTGTTATTTACCCTATTTCAGATTCTAAATGGGTATCTCCTGTGCATGTAGTTCCAAAGAAGGGTGGTATCACTGTGGTTAAAAATGACAAGGATGAATTGATACCAACTAGAACCATAACTGGCCATAGGATGTGTATTGATTATAGAAAGCTCAACTCAGCATCTAGAAAAGATCACTTTCCATTGCCATTCATTGATCAAATGCTTGAGAGACTTGCAAACCATCCTTTCTATTGTTTTCTTGATGGGTATTCAGGGTTCTTCCAAATCCCCATTCATCCCAATGATCAAGAGAAGACAACATTCACATGCCCCTATGGCACCTTTGCTTATCGAAGGATGCCATTTGGGTTATGTAATGCTCCAGCAACCTTTCAAAGGTGCATGATGTCTATCTTCTCGGATCTCATTGAGGATATAGTGGAGGTATTCATGGATGATTTCTCTGTCTACGGATCTTCGTTTTCTGCTTGTTTGTCCAACTTGTGCAGGGTCCTACAGAGATGTGAAGACACCAACCTAGTGCTGAATTGGGAGAAGTGTCATTTCATGGTCAAAGAGGGAATTGTGCTGGGACACAAGATTTCAGAAAAGGGTATTGAAGTGGACAAAGCTAAGATTGAGGTGATGGTCAGCTTGCCCCCACCAAAGACAGTGAAAGACATCAGGAGCTTCCTTGGCCATGCTGGATTTTATAGGAGATTCATCAAGGACTTCTCAAAGATTGCTAGACCAATGACCAAGTTGCTGTGCAAGGAGGCTGCTTTCAGCTTTGATGAAGATTGTCTTGAGGCTTTCAAGAAGATAAAGGGTGACCTTGTTAGTGCTCCCATTGTTCAACCACCTGATTGGGACCTCCCCTTTGAGATAATGTGTGATGCTAGTGATTTTGCTGTTGGGGCTGTCCTGGGGCAGAAGAAGGATGGCAAAACTCATGTCATTTATTATGCTAGCCAAACATTGAATGATGCGCAGATGAGGTATGCCACAACAGAGAAGGAGATGCTGGCCATTGTCTTCGCCTTTGAGAAATTCAGAAGTTACCTGGTGGGTTCTAAGGTCATTGTGTATACTGACCATGCAGCTTTGAGACATCTCCTAGCAAAGAAGGATGCCAAGCCAAGACTACTAAGGTGGATCCTTTTGCTTCAAGAGTTTGACTTGGAGATTAGAGACAAGCCAGGGATTGAGAATGGAGTTGCTGATCACTTGTCCAGGTTGAGAATTGAAGGAGGAATCCCTATTGATGAGGGCCTCAGAGAAGAGCATGTCCTGGCCATCATGTCAGTGGTAGCAGCCATTGAGACTGGAAAAAAGATTGAAGAGGTTAAGGCAGCTGAAGAGAACGGACCTTGGTATGCTGATTTGGTTAACTATTTAGCCACTGGAAAAGAGCCATTGGGACTTGCAGGATATGAGAGGAAGAAGTTCTACAAGGATGTGAAGAGATACTATTGGGATGAACCATACCTCTACACCCTATGCAAGGATCAGATTTATAGAAGAGTGGTGGCTGAAGAAGAAGTTGAAGGAATCCTCTCACATTGCCATGGATCTCCCTATGGAGGCCATTTTGCTCCATTCAAGACTGTCTCAAAGGTGTTACAAGCTGGATTTTGGTGGCCACACATGTTCAGGGACTCACAAGACTTCATTTCAAGATGTGACTCTTGCCAAAGGAGTGGGAACATTACTAAAAGAAATGAGATGCCTCAAAACCCAATCCTTGAAGTGGAAGTGTTTGATGTTTGGGGGATTGATTTCATGGGACCTTTCCCCTCCTCCTATGGCAACAAATACATCTTGGTGGCTGTGGACTATGTATCAAAGTGGGTGGAAGCAATAGCAAGTCCTACAAATGATTCAAGAGTAGTGGTCAAAATGTTCAAGAGCACTATTTTCCCAAGATTTGGAGTTCCAAGAGTGGTCATAAGTGATGGAGGTTCACACTTCATCAACAAGGTATTTGAGAGTCTTCTCAAGAGGAATGGAGTAAAGCACAAGGTTGCAACACCTTACCACCCTCAAACTAGTGGCCAAGTGGAAGTCTCCAACAAGCAAATCAAGGGGATCTTGGAAAAGGTTGTAGGAACCAAGAGGAAGGATTGGTCAGCCAAGCTTGATGATGCTCTTTGGGCATATAGAACAGCATTCAAGACTCCTCTAGGCACCACTCCCTTCAACATTGTCTATGGAAAATCTTGCCACCTGCCAGTTGAGCTTGAATACAAGGCATTGTGGGCTGTGAAGCTTCTAAACTTTGACATCAAGTGTGCAAAGGAGAAAAGACTTCTTCAACTCAATGAGCTGGATGAGATAAGGATGGATGCTTTTGAGAACTCAAGGATCTACAAGGAAAAGACAAAGGCCTTCCATGATAGGCACATCCTCAAGAGAGAGTTCAAGGCAGGAGATCAAGTGCTTCTTTACAACTCTAGACTTAAGCTATTTCCAGGGAAGTTAAAGTCAAGGTGGTCTGGTCCATTTGTGATCAAAGAAGTGAGACCCTATGGAGCCATTGTGCTTTGGAACAAGGATGGTGGAGACTTCACAGTGAATGGCCAAAGACTCAAGGAATACATGACCACAGTACCAAAGGAGGATGGGACATCAACCCCACTCTCTGATGCTCCCCTTGCCTAACCTCAAAGGAGGCAAAGTCAAGCTAGTGACTTTAAACAAGCTCACTTGGGAGGAAGTCCCATGGTTATCCTTGTACATATTGCATTAGGATTCCTTTTATTTTTCATCAAAAAGTCCTTTGAATGATGATGGGGCTAGATTGGGAGTTTTGGAGATGAGTTCACTGCGGTTTTGAGATGGAAGAGACATGAAAGGAAGTGGTTTAGACTTGGCACCTTGGTGAAATTCAGAATTGGAAGCAGGACGGATGTACCCGGGTTGTGCTACCCGGGACACGGCACCCGCACGGGTGAATCAAGCCAGACGGACTGACGAACGGACGGATGTAACCGGGGTAACCTACGCGGGACACGGCACCCGCACGGGTGATTCAAACCGGACAGACGGATGAGCAGGACGGACATACCCGGGTTGACCCACTCGGGACGCAGGACCCGCACGGACGGTCGACGCTGGACGGACGGACACACCCGGGTCGACCTACTCGGGACACGGCGCCCGCACGGGACAGACGAGCACCCGGATGGACCTACGCGGGATGCGCCACCCGCACGGGACGATCAAGCACACGCGGGTGTAAGTACCCGAGCCAGTCCGAATGCCCCAGCACCCGCGTCCCCCTTTCACCCGAGTACCCTCGCCCGAACGCGACCCGCCCGGCCCAGGTAAGTGCTTCTTCCCTTATTTCAGACCCAAACCCACCTAAGCCCGCCCAGAACCAACCCCACCCGACCCAGACACATTTTAAAACCCTAGGCCACCCCCTATTTCCTCATTCCATCTTCTTCCTCACATCAAAATCCTCTCTAGCCCCCAAGAACAAAAATTCCCATAACTTTGCCAAATCTTAACCAAATCACAAGTTTCTTCTTCCCACATCAAGACCTTCCTCCCCTAGACCTAATTCCTTGAACCCTTTCATCTCTATCCTTCATCCAAAGCAAGGTATGGTATCTCTAAGTTCAAATTCGTAACCCTCATGAACCCTAAAAATTTGAACTTGAAATTTGAGCTTTTTCTTGCTAATTTCTTGTAAATTAGACTAGGGATTGCTTGTATATCATGCTGGGTAGTTGATTTCATGGTGGAATTGAGATTAATTTGAACTTTGGCAAATTAGGGTTCATGAGATTTGGGGGTTTTTGAAAAGGCTCTTACTTTTGGTTGATTATGGTCTAGATTGATTGGAATTGATGTTCTAGAGCTTGTTTAGCATTCAATTTCAGCTGGCTTGATGTGTTTACTTAAATTTCAACTTGATTAAGTTCCCTTGTTCATAAAAAAAAAAAAAAAAAAAAAATATTTTTTTTTGTGAGCTTGGGAGCTTGGTTACTTTGATAGTCTTGCTAGGTTGCTGGTTCTAGACTAGGATTGCAAGTATTCATTCCATCTCTTCTCTTTTCCAGCATATTCTCTCTTCCTTGTGCTTTATCTTGTCCAAGTCTTGATATTTTTCAGGTTCCAATGGGAAGGAAAGATGAGAAACTGATGGCACAAGAGAAGGCCGAGGCTGCTAAGAACCACACTGCTAAGTTCGGAAAAGCGTTAGGCTCTATGCCTGAATCCGAGGAAGAGCGTAGGCAACAAGCCCTGGCTATGTTGAGAGAGAAGGCACAAGCCAACAAGGCTAGGCACAGATTGGTTGATGGGGCAGCAAAGAAACACAAGGATGAAGGAAAAAGAGTGGCTGATGTTGGTAATAAGACTAGCAAGGAGGATGGCAAGAGGTTGGCTAGTGATGAGAGAGTGCTTGATGATGCTTACAAGAAAGCCAAGAAAGATGGCAAGAGGGTGGCTGTTGGTGATGATAAGAGCACTCCTTCAAAGAAAGCTAGAGCTCCAAGATCTCAAAGTGTGGGACCTCTTGTTTTGGAGAAGAACACAAAGAAAGATGCTGAGAAACCCAAACTTCCCACAAAGATCAGAATCAAAGCACCAAACCCACAGCCATTGGCACCTCCATCCTTGGTGCCAGTAGATACAACTGTTGAAGAAGCATCCTCTCCAATTGAAAGTGAGGCTGAGCAAGAAACTTTCGAAAAGTTAGGTTTCAACCCTCGTAGAGATCGACAAAGGAAGCCGACTGAGGTTGAACTATTGGAGCAGATGAGGCAAGGAGTATCTTGGCCTCCAACCAGATTTGCTGATGAGAAGGTAATGAGGGAGCTAGAAATTGACCAAGACATAAAGGATTTGCTTGCTCTCATGAACATGGACAGCTTCTATTCAATGGCTTTCCCAACATTTAAAGAAGTATCTTGCCAATTCTTGGCATCCTTGGAGGTCACATTCCACTCTTCTCAACATGAGGAACAAGGGTGGGGAAGAATCAGCTTCAAGATAGATGGGAAGCCTTATTTCATGACCTTCACTGAGATTGGAGAGGTGCTAGGCCTCAAGGATTTGAAGGAGTCATCTTTGCCTAAGCTGAAAGGACTACCTAAAGGAAAGACACTTGCCCACTTCACTTACAAGTTCTTATCAGGCAAGGATAGGGTATCCAGCAGAGACAAGAATGCATCTATCAGACATCCATCAGTCCGCTACCTTCATAGGCTGATTGTCAACACCATCTACCCAAGGAAGGAGCAAAGCAACGTGAATGGAGAAGACTTGAACCTCATGCACCAAGCCATCCAACACTTTGCCTTACCTCCTCACCTACCTGAAGTTCCCACTGATTTCTACGCTGAGTTTGGTATGGTTGGTTACTTTGTGAGGCGCCTTATGTACTACAAGGAGTATGCTTGGACAAACAGGGATCCAGAGGCTCAGATTGGAATAGGCGGCTTGATCACACCTTTACTTGCGCACCAGGGTATTGATTTGGGAGATGATGCATCCGGTCCCTCTTTCATTGATCTCACCTACTTAAAGTCAGCCCATTACTTCTCTGGAAGATACGATGGGAAGTGTGTTTACTCGTACTTGAGAGGCCCCACCACAGTTGAGCTGCTTCTCCCTAACTATGAGCTCACTACTTTGAGCACACCGGGTACTATGAGTTTTGATATCAGTGAGCAGCACCTCCTGGGCAGTCATGGAGCTCTTGGCCCTATGACATTGAAGATGAATGAGAAAGCAGCAGCAAAGGCAGCTAAGTTTGATCAGGGATACTCAAGCCGAGCCACAGCTCATCTCTTTGGTCCTCCTCGTTATACGTTTGAGCAATGCACAGGTGCTTTGCCTTTTGGTCCCATTCGCCAAGCTCATGACCAGATTAGCACACTGCAAAGGTGGAACAGAGCTCAAGATAGGACCATCTTCAAGCTTACCAAGAAGTGCAAAGAATTGAGGAAAACTGTAAAGAGACAAGCTGAAGCTTCAGCTAAGTTCATGAGAAAGGTTGCTGATGTTCTGACTAAGGGAGCTGTAGCAGGCTGCAAGGCTGAGGACTTTGATCTTGAGACTTTCCTTGCACCACTACCTCTACCCATTCTCGACCCAAACACACCACAAACCGAGAAGCAAGCCCTCCGCAGCTTGAGGAACCCCTACATCGCCCCATCCGCGTCCGGAAACAAGTCACCAAGCCTAAGCACCACTGCTGATGAAGACGAGTCTGAGGGTGAGGCATCAGCCTCTTCCCATGCTCCATAGAGGTACTCCAACACCCTACCATTGTATATACCATTCATCATTTCATTTAGCTTTATTTTTCTTCCTTTAGGCCCTTCTCAACATTTAACAAACACAGAGACTGTGTGAATTAAGTGTGGGGGAGGTGCCAAGTCACTGATCATTTTGTGTTTTATGTCATGAGCATGCATTTGTAGATAGTTATTGCATAGAAAAACCAAAAAATTTTGAAAAATTTGAAAAGCACAAAAAGAATCATGTAGTTGCATTAGAATTGAGTCTAGATCATTCAATTGCATAAAAAAAAAATAATAAATCATCATATAGGTTGCATCATGCATAAGGGGACAAGGATGATAGTTGCCTTGAAAAGATGCTCATGCTAAGTTCTTAAAGTGATACCCTTCATAAGCATAGTAAGTAGCTTGAGCAATCTTAGGATGGCTTGTAAACTTTTTGCCTTGAAATCTCTTCCTAAAGCTTATTTGATTGATTGATGCCATCTCTTTGAAGTTTGTTCCTGTCATATTTAGACTCTAGTCTCTTGCTCATGGTCCCTTGTGTACTAAGTCATGGATAGAACACTTGAGCTGTCCCTCCCATTCTTTGTCTATCTTTTTGGACAAGCTCAAGTGGCACTCCAAGCCCTAAAACCCTTACCTCCTTTCAAGCTTTCATTATTTGTTGAGTGAGGCCTTCTTTAGAAAGCTTTACATGTGCATAATGTTGAGAGTATTGGGAACGACAATGCTTGATCTCCATTTTTAGCTAGATTAGACACTCATTAATGTCTAGCTTCTAGGATGGGGGTGAGTGTTGTATGGTATGATCTTGAGGAAATGAAAGGTTTATGAAAGAAAAGGTTGACTCATGAGACTCCATTGTTATAAGTGATTAAGTCTAGAAGGGATAAGAGGAATGAAAGATTGTAAGCTCCAAATAGTTTGAAAAGTCTTGGCCCCCATAAAAAAAAAAAAGAAATAAAAATATTAAAAAAAAAAAGAAGAGAAAAAGAAAGAGAAAAAAAAAATAATAATGAAAGGGGGCTAGCAATATCTAGAAAGAGCTGAAAAGAGTTTAAAATGTGTAAATTCCCTTGTAGATTTCATTAAGAAGGAGTTTCAAATGAGAAAATATTTTGAGCATTTGGGGAAAATCTTTGGGTGAGAGATGTGAGTGGTATTTTGGCATTGGGAATAAAGATGTGATCTATGTATTTTGGGAAAGGGTAGAACAATGGAGATTGAGCATTGTATGCATGAGTTGATCCCTTTCTTAGATATATTATGTGCAATGTCAAGGCTACTTGTTTTGAGAGTGAACCACCCCTTGAAAGATCCCTTTAAACCCCTTGTTTCACTTGAATAAAACCTTCTACCACCAAACCAAATGACTTGGACCATTTGACCATTTGCAAGAAGTCTTTTGAGTTTGCTTAATGATTGTTAGAGGGCAAATGGATTTGTGGGTTGTGGATTCATGATGAGTAAGTGTAGGGATCAAAAGAGTTAAGATAGGCCTTGTTGAGTTAGAGTTGGATTGAGTTTTTGCTCCTGCTACTTGGTATGCTTGTGCAAGGTTATCAAGTTGAGAACTAAGAAGAGCATTCTTTTGGCTATGAGTCCCCTCCTTCAAACCTCTCCTCCTTAGTCCTTGCAAGTTTACTTGTGGACAAGTAAAGGACTAGTGTGGGGGAGTTGATGTCTTGCATATTTACATGTTTTTAGTTATCATATCTTATGCATTTTTTCTCATTTAGATTAGGCTTTAGGCATCTTTAGGTTCATTATGCATTCATAAGTCCTTATTAGGTGTTGGAGCACACTTTGGAGATATTGAAGATGTTTGAGAGTTTTGTGATGAAAAAGAAGGGTTTAAAGATGAACATGGACAGAGACCTTAGGAATACCTTCTGAGGCTAATATTTGGTGGAGACATGGCATTCTGAGTTAGCTTTCCAATGGAGGTGGTTTCAAGACATTTGGAGCCATATTGAAGGAGTTATGATCAGTTGAGTGGAAGCATGTCAAGCAACCCGGGTGAGCACACCCGAGTCCAACCATCCTTCCTCGCCTGGACAAGCTCAGGACGCGACCAGGACGACCCGGGGACAAGCACCCGCACGTCCCGATTGTGCTGAACGCCTAGAACGGACGCGGTCCATACCACCCGAGCACAAGGACCCGCACGGGACGGACGGACTGGACGCGAGCTCAGGACGCACCCGACCTTACCTCACCCGCGTACCAGCAGACACCCGACAGCACCTGCCCGACCTGGACTACCCGCACGATCTGATGCTAGACGAGCTCCGGACGCGACCGAACACACCCGGACCAGGACACTCGGACGGTCCACAATACCCCACCCGCGTACCAGCCTGCACACCCGACCAGCACCACCCGGCCACGCACACCCGCACGTCCTGCTAGCTGCTGGACACCCACCACGCGGCCGGACACACCCGGCCTAGAGAGGCCGCACGGCCTGGACGCCGGACGAGCAAGCCATACCCGACCTGGGCATACCCGACCTGGACAGGCACTAGCTGACCCGGGTGGCTGAGTTTCTTCCTTTCTCCTTGTTTCTCATTGGTCGAAAATCATTTGGCCAAGGGCTTTTTAGACTTTCTCCTTTTATGTGTTTAGGGCTTTTAAGCCTACTATAAATACTCTCATTAACCCAAGTTTGGGGATTATGTTATTTATGATCTAAGAACAAAACCTTTGAGTAAAAACTTCATCTTTGAATTATTAATCTCATCTCATCTTGTGTTCTTGATTGTTTATCTCATCTCCTTTCTTTCTCTATATGTTTATGCTTGAATCTCTCATGGGTTTAAGAATAAGCATGTGGATTAGTGAGTAGATTCTTCTAAGATCCATGGGTTAGGGTGATAGAGAGTGATTAAGTTAGATCCAAGGTGTCTAGAATTAGATCTATCATTTCCTTGCATAGATTTGGTGTTTTTAAAGCTATATTTGAGTTGGCCTCTCAAACATAGAGCTATAGGCATTTCATGCCCGGAAGGTGTTCTATGAAATGCCTGAACCAACTCATCTATGCTTCTAGCTTGCTTTGCCTAAGGGATTAGTTGTCTTAGAGGCTAGGATTGCTATTAGACTTGTTCTCATTGTTTGCTTTGATCATTACAGCCAAAGGGATTTGGTGTACTTGGGTGATCATAGCAAAAGAGCATTCATCTAGGGATAGAGCTTGCTTAGTTTAGTTGTCTAGGCATAAGGATTAGATTGATTGCAAAGTTAGCATCTTGGATTGAAGCTTAATCATTTGATATCAAGTCCCTACACCCATGGGTTTTGCTCTCCTCATAAGAAAGAAAGTTTGCTTTTTGTTGTGTTTTACTCATTGTTCTAGTTTAATCATCATTCTCTCTAATGGTTGCATTTAGATTGAGCATAGGCTTGCATTCCCTCTGTTTCATTGTCACTTAGGACTGGTTCGACAACCTTTTATACTACATCATTTGATTAGAATCTGAAAAGTTCTATCATCAAGAGTGAAGCATCGGCCCGTTGCTGCGCTCATCTTTCGTCAGACGGGAGGCGAAGCAACTGTTGGAGACTTTAATCGACGATGGCAGGTTCCAATAATGGACGAGGCCATCCCACACATCCTTGGTGAGCTCGGCGGGTTTTCCGTGCTCATAACCTTTGAGGATCCAGTCATCCTTCCAGTTGGATACCGTGTCCAACAAACGACCTTTCGCCTTCCCAACCAAAGCTTTCTTCACCCTCTCATTCACCCAATGGACCAATGATATTTTTGCTGTAACAGAATAAAATTAGATTAATAATTAGTTTAAAAAAAATAAAAAGTCTTTTGAACCACGTCTTTCTGACGCGGTCCGGCGTCGATTTCCAGTTGGGATGAGGCTCGGAGAAGTAGCCTTTGATGACCTCGGTTACGTTCCGAGCGACAAAACCGTCAACCCCAAACCTGAAAAAAAAACAAATTAAAAGTATTTAAATTATTTATTATTGTTATAAAATAATTTCTCAATATAAAATGTAACGTACCACAAAGTATCGTCCGGTCGGTCGGGGTCTAAGATCGATAAACTTCTCTCTGGCTGAGCGAGAAGGTCCTCGATGGTGTACATAGCGTAAGGAGTACTCTGCGGCACCAGCAAATTGGGATGTATCACGGCCGCCATCGGAGGAAGCACCTCCTCTGGAACATGATCAGGATGCACGGGTGGCGCCTCAAACCGAGGAACCGGTGATGGAACGTGCCGAGGAACCGGTGGTGCACCGGAAGGAGGCGACTGGGAGACTCTGTGAGAAGACTGAGATTCGGGGATAGTCTCCGGAACCGAAGAACCGAAAGCTGAAGAAGATGATGTCTCGCATATACGACTACCAGGCTCACAAAACAACTCTCTATAATGTGATGTAAGCTCGTTTTTCTAACCATCTGAAAAAAATTAAATTTCATTAATAACATTTTTAAAATTAACCAACTAATCAACAGTAATAAACAAATTCCATAAATCTATCTAAATTCCCTACACTAACCACCTAATCAATTCTAATTGTCCTAAACTAACAACCTAAGCTAAACTAAAGAGGAATTAGAGAAGAGTACCTTGCTAGGAGAAGGAGAGGAATTAGAGATGAAATGAGAAGTGAGAAGCTTTCGGGTATATATAGGAAATCATATTTTGTCGTAAACTCCTCGTAAGCTTACGAGGAAATAGCAAGGCCAGTCTTTTTTCGTCGTAACTTCCACGTGGGATTACGAGGAATTAGCAAGACCCGTATTTTTTTAACGAGTAGTTTACGAAGAAATGTGCTTACGTGGAATTAACGAGGAAATGTTTAATTTTAACGAGAAAATTACGAGGAATATATGTATATCCCTAAACCTGAAACCCGAAGCCCGAAACCCCAAACCCCAAACTTTCTAACTTATAACTCAATCTCTTCTTTCCATTCCAAACCCCAATTCCCTTAAAAGACAAAATCAGCCTTTCTTTTTAAATGTCTTTGATTTTAGTCGACGTCATGGATTGAGACGAAAAGTAATTGAATTGGGAAATTGGGGGTTAATGCATGTGTTAGTTTGTATAATCATGAAAAAATTAATTATATAATTTGATTTTGTCTTTTAAGGGAATTGGGGTTTGGGGTTTGGAATGGAAAGAAGAGATTTAGATATAAGTTAAGGAAGTTTGGGGTTTGGGGTTTGGGGTTTGGGGTTTGGGGTTTGCGGTTTTAATTTAGGGATTTACATATATTCCTCGCAATTTCCTCGTTAAAATAACACGGGCCTTGCTATTTCCTGGTAAGCCCACAAGGAAGTTATGACGTATTCTGCTTACGTGGAATTAACGTGGAATATTTAATATAATTTACAGATATGTGTGTAGAAGTTTTCATATATGTTATCTTTCAAAATAACGCATCAATGGATCCTCGCAGTTGAGTAGAACATAAGTGTGTTCACTATAGGCATCTTCATCACTCGACCACCAAACCTCTTTCGATTTCCCACCTAATCGTCCAATCTGCCTAAAGATGTCTAGAACACCATCAACTGCATATCTTTGTGGAGCTCTTTTCCGGGTACGTACTTTTGGTGCAAAGTAGTACGATGTGAAGTGAGATGTTTCTTCCGTCAAACTTCCCGCAATTATAGATTCTTCAACTTTTGCGAGGTTTTTTTACTTTTCCCTACAAATATTTTGTGGTCCGTTCATACTGATACATCCATTCGTAATGTACAGGTCCACGAAGCAATGCCTCATACGGGAGGTGGACAGCTAGATGCTCCATGACGTTAAAAAATGTCGGAGGAAATATCATCTCCAAGTTGCACAATAAGATGGGAATGTTCTGATGAAGTTGTTCTACGACATCCTCTTTAAGAGTGAGTGTGCTCAGATCCCTGAAAAATGCTCCAACACATTAGTAGTCATATTATTTTTTTGTGCATATTATAGAGTAATAAAAAAAATTATGCGTAATAATATATATTACCTGCATGTGCTTCATGTACGTTTGTTGGAAGTAGCTCCGCAAATGCAAAGGGAAGTAGTCGTTGCATAAAGACATGACTATCATGACTCTTCATCTTGGAGAACTTTTGACCTTTATCAACACATCTAGAGAGATTTGAAACATACCCATCGGGGAATTTCACTTCTAATGCCACCCAGTTGAACATCACCGACTTTTGTTCTGAAGACAATCGGAATATCGGAACGGGAATTTGTCCATTGCTTTTTATATGTAACTCGCTTCTTGAGAAATATCAGGCGAGTCCAACCTCGATTTTTTGCTGTCTTCTGTCTTCCCTGGGACATTCAATATTGTATTCATGACGTTCTCAAAAAAATTCTTCTTTATATGCATCAAATCGAGGTTATGGCGCAAAAGAAGATCCTTCCAATATGGCAACTCCCAAAATATACTCTTCTTCTGCCAGTTGTGCTGGACTTCATAAAAATCAGACATATTACCGGGAACATGCCAATTACCACCACGACGAACTGTTTCTTGAGCTCCGTAGTAATCGATTTGCACTTCAATTTGTTCTCCAGTTAAATATGGAGGAAGAGTATCTCTCACAACCCTTTTGTGCCTAAACAATTTCTTGTTTCCTCTATACAGATGGCTAATGGAAAGAAACCGACGGTGACAATCGAACCAACTTGTCTTCCTACCATTCTTCAGTTGAAACGCATCTGTCATTCCATTACAATATAGACAAGATAATCTCCCATGTGTAGTCCATCCAGACATCATCTCGCATCGTAAAATTCGTCTTGGTTGAGCAGTCATACGTCCTCACCCCTGTTGACCACAAATCTTTCAACTCCTTTATCAGTGGTTGTAGAAAAACATCCAGAGACCTTTTTGGATGGTTCGGACCAGGTATTAATATGGTCAAGAATAGAAACTCCCGTTGCATGCACATCTCCGATGGCAGGTTGTATGGCGTAAGAAAGACTGGCCACAATGAATATTGTCTCCCTGACATTCCAAACGGACTAAATCCATCCTTGCATAAACCGAGATACACATTCCGGCTATTGCTAGGGAATTCTGATTGTACTTTGTTAAAATGTTTCCAGGCTCTTGCATCTGATGGATGAGTCATCTCACCATTCGTTTGAGTATGCTCGGCATGCCATCTCATCCCTCCAACAGTCTACTGAGATTGGTACAATCTTTTTAATCTGTCTGTAATTGGTAGGTACCACATCCTTTGGTACGGTACCCTATTACGTCCTCGTCCTTCAGGTTTGTATCGTGGCTTCTTGCAGAATCGACATTCTTCTAACTTCTCATCATCTCCCCAGTAGATCATGCAATTGTCGATGCAAACGTCTATCATCTCCTAAGATAACCCAATACTATAAACCAGTTTCTGAATCTCATAATAAAAATCAGCAGACAAATTATCTTCCGAAAAATACTCTTTAAACAAGTCTACCGATGCATTCATGCAACTTTCAGGTAGATTGTGATCATTTTTAATACACATCATACTAGCAGCCAAAGACAATTTAGATAGACCTTCTCTACAACCACTGTAAAGTTGCTGATTCGCAGCATCTAACATTTCATAAAACTTTTTGCATCTATGTTAGGTTCTTCAACTTCATCATGAGCTAACAAATGCATCAGATACCATATCATGAACCCTATCATAATCTACCATCTGCTTCTCCTGATGGTAACTATGTTCATTATGCAAATGATCAACCGGTTCATCTTGAAAATTGCTGTTACTTTTACTAGCTTCATTCCCATAATTATAACCTTCTCCATGTTGAAACCAAATATAGTAATTTGGCGCGAAACCTCTATTTATTGAATTCTTCCATACATTTTCACAAGTTGCCAGTTTTGAATTGTTGTATTTCCGACAAGGACAGAACATCTTACTGCTTTCCTGGGCGAACGGTGTAGAATCTGCTTGATGCATAAATGTCTCCAGCCCTTCGAGATATTCTTTTGTCACTCTCCCGTAAGCATCTTTGTGCGTATACATCCACATCCGCAACTCGAAAATATTTCTATCACCCGACATTTTTTTTTTCTTTCGCGTTTTTAGTTTTTTTTTTTCAGGTGTGTTTCAAATGAAACACGAAGGACATATTTATAGGAAATTCTCGAAACTGGTAGGTGAACTTTTACTAGGAATTTACAAGGAAATATAGTTAGTTAGCCGAAACAAAAACGTGTTTCCACCTAAAAAGTTGGTCAACTCGAAAAATTGTCGCAAAGTAGACGTAATATATTTCCTCGTAAAATACTCACGAAGTTTACGTCGACTTTACGACCAAACCTTATTTCCTTGTAAATACCGCGTAAAATTGCGTTATTTTACGACAAAATGGGTTCGTCGTTATTTTACGAGGAAATTACGTGGAAATATTTTTTTCACGTAATTTCCTCGTAAAGCAGACGAAATTTTACGAGAGGATTTATTTTTCTCGTAAAATTTTGTCGCTAAAAATGTGTTTCTTGTAGTGATTGCCCCTGACGAGTTTTTAACCTAATATTTATAGTTTGCCAATGTGTTTTGAGGAAAAGATATATTTTCAATTCTATTGTTTTACACAGCTAAAGGTTTTAGGGATTTCTAGAGCTGGAGAGAAGATCCAGAGAGATTTGTGGTTGGAACTCCATTATTATCTATTTGTCTATCTATGCAGTTTTCTTGATACCTTGTTGTTATGAATTGTTTAGCCATATCTGAGTAGTTCTGTTGTTAGATTTTGGATTCAAATAGGTTATGAGGGATTAGCCCCAACTATAGATTGCTAAGATGTGATATTCATCATTAGGATGCTCTTAATGCTTTTGTTCTTGAGTAGCTAACTAGAACTTTGACCTAGGATATAAGTTATCACTTATCCTTGTCCTGAACTATCCTAATTGAACTAGGATTGCTAGAGAAAGCCGGAAGCTGATCTAGGAATCCTTAGTGAGCATTCATTCAACCGATCTCAAAGCTTGGCTAGAGCGCGTCGATCGATATTCCTATAAAATAATCGATCGACGGTGCCAAAGGTGTACCGATTGATATTCCTCTAGAATAATTGTTCGACACTTTCTATTGATCAAACCGAAAGGTAAGATCATTAGATCTAGTCAAAAGATAAATCTAGAAGGTGAAAGCTGATCAATTTGTTCTTATGAAGTTGAGCTTTATAATATCATGCATACAACTTGTTAGGCATCTATAAGATTATAATCCTGATTACCTGAATATAAACCCTAAGTGTAGCTATTTCTCATAAAAGCTTCAAAACCCTCAATCAATCAATCGAGCAATTACTTGCTCAAAAAACCTACTATTTAAGTTTAATCATAATCAACCTAGCTAAATCACCCTGATTAGATCTTATTGGTTCCCTAGCTCGTTGTGGATTCGATCCCTTAGTACTACAACTGAACCTCTTATTTGAGAGAGTAAAGTTGCTGCTAGGGTAATTTAAGAGCATATTAATAGGTTATGAGGGATTAGCCCCATCTATAGATTGCTAAGTTGTGATATTCATCATTCTGATTCTCTTAATGCTTGTGTTTTAAAATAGCTAACTAGAACCTTGACATAAGATATAAGTTATTACTTAACCTCGTACTGAACCTACCCGAATTGAGCTAGGATTGCTAGAGAAAGGCGGAAGCTGATCTAGGAACCCTTAGTGAGCATTCTTTCAACCCGCACTTTAAGCTTGCTAGAGCGCGTCGATCCATATTCCTACAGTATAATCCATCGATGGTGCAAAAGGTGTATCGATCGATATTCCTCTAGAATAATCAATCGACACTTTCTAATTGATCAAGACGATGGATAAGATCATTAGATGTAGTCAACAGACGCATCTAGACAAGCGAAAGCTGATTGATTTGTTCTTATAAGTTGAGCTTTATAATATCATGCAAACAACTCTTAGGCATCTATAGGATTATAATCCTGATTCCCTAAATAGAGATCCTAAGTCTAGCTACTTTCCACTAGTTGTTAAAACCTCAATCGAACCAATCGAGCAACTACCTTGCTCAAAACCTGCTATTTAAGTTTTATCATAATCAACCTAGCTTAATCACTCTGATTGGATCTTTTTTGTTCCCTAGCTCTTTGTGGATTTGATCCCTAAGTACTACAATTGAACCTCTTATTTGAGTGAGTAAAGTTGCTCTAGGGTTAATTTGAGTATTATCAAAGCCTTCCAGATTTGAGAAGTAAACTGTTGATCCCTATCCGACAAAATGCTTGCCGGCACACCATGAAGTCGGATGATTTCATCAATGTACATGCATACGATTTGATCAACCCCATCCATTTTCTTGATGGCCAGAAAGTGTGCTGATTTGGTTAGGCGATCAACCACAACCCAACCCGCATTTTTCTTATTCCGAGTGGTGGGGAATCCAGTCACAAAATCCATTGTGATGTGGTCCCACTTCCATTCAGGAATAGGCAAACTCTGTAATAGCCCACTAGTTGGCAAGTAGGACACTTGGCCACCCAATCGGCGACATCAGCCTTCATACGGATCCAATGATAGTACTTCTTGAGGTTATAATACATCCTTGTTGCACCAGGACAAATCGAGAATCTGGATTTATATGCCTCGCTCAAAATCTCCTCTTTCAGAGCTTTATCATTGGGAACACTAATCCGACCAATTACTAGGATGGTACCATCCTTCGCGATCTGGTACTAAGTCCTATCATTCTGAGGAACCTTGTTAAGGTTCTCATCCTGACCTTGAGCTAACGGAATCCGGGTAACCAGGTCGGCCTGATTGACAGCCACAAGTCCCAGGGGTACACTCGATCCGGTCAATGCGTTCAACTTCAGAGTACATACCATCCCTTCTAGATCGTCTGCCTCCCGTTCGGCTGATATGCTCTTCTCCAACTCAAGTTGTCTGCCACAAGATTAGCCATTGCCCGGGTGATAAGAAATGTCTAGATTGTAATCAGCCATGAACTCCATCCACCTCTTTTTCCTTAAGTTCAACTCAGGCTGGGAGAATATATACTTCAGACTTTTATGGTCTATCAGTGTCTCAACCTTGCGCCATACAAGTATGATCGCCAAGTTTTTAAGGCAAACACTACCGCAGGCATCTCCAGATCATGGGTGGGGTAGTTTCCCTCATGTTTCCTCAACTGCCTTGATACATAAGCAATGAACTTCCCATGTTGAATAACACACAGCCAAGTCCAGTTATAGGCGCGTCCGTATAGACCACCTAAAGTTGGTCAGCTTCCGGAAGAACCAGGATTGGTGCTCTTGTCAGTATGTCCTTAAGTGCAGAGAAACATTTCTTGCACTCTTCAGACAATGTGAACTTCACATCCTTTCCGGTCAACCGTGTCATAGGCTGAGCCAAGCTTGTGAATCCCTTCACAAACTTTCGTTTGTAACATGCCAGCCTGAGGAAGCTCCTCCCTTCCGTGGCACTGCGTGGTCGAGGCCATTCCCTGATGGTCCTGAATTTCTCTGGATTCACTGAGACACCCTGTTCGGATACGATGTGGCCGAGAAACTCTATGCTCTTCTATCAAAAACTGCATTTGCTGAATTTAGCATAAAGCTTATGTTCTCGTAATCGTTCCAGCACAGCTCTGAGATGTTTCCTACGAGATTCCTCATCCCTGGAGTACACAACTATATCATCTATGAAGATGGTAACTGATTCGTCCAAGAAATCTCTGAACACACTGTTCATCATTTTCATGAATGCAACAGCCGCATTTGTAAGACCAAACGGCATAACCACGAATTCGTAGTGGCCGTATCTAGCCCTAAATGTTGTTTTCTTCACATTGTTAGGCTCTATAGGAATCTGATGATATCCCGAGGCCAAATCAATCTTGGAAAACCACTTGGCTCCCTTGAGGTGATCCAACAACCCATCTATCCGAGGTAACGGGTACTTGTTCTTCATAGTAACCATGCTCAACAATTGATAGTCGATACATAACCAAGAGCTACCGTCCTTCTTTTTCACAAAGAGGACTTGTGCACCCTAAGGGGAACTACTAGGACGTATGAACCCCTTATCAAGCAATTCTTCTAATTGCTTCTTTAGCTCGGCCATTTCGGCATGAGCCATCCGATACAGACTCTTGGACAGTGGAGCTTTCCCTGGTTCTAGTCATATCGTGAAGGGGTCTGACCTATCAGAGGGGACACATTGTAGCATCCGGAACACAGCTTCGAACTCAGGTACCAGCGGAATTTCAGACAGATCATTGGCTTTACAGCACTCCATAGTGGTGATTGTGGCCAGAATGGCTTCACATCCACTTGGACTACTGACACCACTACTTTTCCCGAAGTCGGTTTCATACCTTGAAACTAGATCGGGTGGACCCCACTCTCGAAGCAAACACGACCCTTGTGTAGCAATCGAGAGAGGCCCGATACTTTCCTAACCAATCCATACCTAAGATAACCTCGTGATTCTTTAGACGAACAACGATCAGATACGCATGTAGATTACTGCCATGGATCATTTGTGAAAAGGCCTAATGAATGAATGACTTGCCCACCAGCTGCAATCACTACACCCAAATTATCCTCTGTTCCCAGAAGGAACAACCCCTCTGGCTCACAAAACTATGTTTAGCCCCAGTATCAAAAATCACATGTGTTTCCACACCATCAATCATTAGGGTTCCTACAAGAGACCCATATCAAAGTTTCTACCATCCTAGGTTCCAGACCAAGCATTGCTACCATATAGAAAAAGATAGTTTCAGAATCTTACAGGCGGTTGAGTCAAACAATCCAGAAGCGCCATCGGCCTTGGACCACTCGTACACTCGAGGTGCGGTAGTAGGCCTACTCTAGGTCGACCTGCCAACATCTCCGCGACCCTTTCCTTGTCCCTCATGCAACTTAGGACAGTCCCTCTGGAAATGTCCAAAATTTCCGGAGAGAAAACAAGTCAGAGGACTGGTCGAGGACAGTCCCATACCGAATGGTCCATGATGCCACATCGACCACAAGCTCTGTCATGTCCCCGATCCTAGATAGGATTGTCCACACGGACCATGGTGCGAAGAGACGCACCAGTCAGGTCTTAAGACCTTGATACAAGCGTATCATGGTCCAATAAAGAAGGTTAAGGGCATCAGGAAGCTGAGACTTAACCAGGATGTGAAAGAAACAAGTGTAAAGGAGCTGGACGAGTGACCCGGGCGCTGGACGAGGTCTGGATCAAGCTCAATCAGCTAGATGCAGCTGGAAGTTAGCTCACCTAAGTGTGATCAGCTCACAGGAGCTGGATGACTAGCTCACTCAGCTGGGAACAGTTGGTAGTCAGCTCAACTCAGTTGGAGGAAGTGTTCTGGTCCGGACTAGTGTGGTCGGGTCAGGAGGTTACGGGGTGAGCCGATGGTCCGGGTGCAAGGTGGTTTGTCTTAGGCACGGACCAGGAAGTTGGAAAGCTTTCAGTAGTGTGAGCTAGGGCTCAGTGGACGATTTTGTGGAAAGGAAGAAAGGGAGAAACCGCCAAAGGTAGTTACTGGGCGGTTATGGGAAGAAACTCTTCTTTCCTTTGTTATTTTGGTAACCACTCGTCCAGGCGGTTATGGGGGGGGGGTGGTTATGATCGATTTCCCCTTCATTTTTTCTCCTCTCTCTGTCGAAATTCATCAGAAATAAAGAAAGAAACTCAGACAACTTCCAGAGAGAAAAAGAGAGAAATTGTCGGTTAAGAATTGGTTCTGTGGTGGCTCTTGGTGATTTTCGGTGAGGATTGTCTGAGAGATGGAAAGGATGGACACGAGACAGAAGGACAAGGAGAAGGATACTGAGAAGGAGAAGGAGAAGGAGACAGCCCCTGGAGATCGTAACCCTAAGGTAAGAGGTGTGGCCGGACACCACCGAACATGACCGGCGGATGGACTGTCCGAGTGCATGGTTTTGCCGGTTCTGTTGGTTGCACCTTTTTAATGATCTTTCTACTCTGATTCTTCATACATGTATTGTTGTGGTGTTGGATAATGATATTGCTGATGAGGATTTACTGATCTTAGGCCTTGGCCGGATCAAAGAAGCCATGAAAGTCCATGGTTTGGCCGGACTGTTCTTGGTCGAGTGCAATATGATCCAGGTCGGTTCTGTGGATTCTGTTTATGGGAAACTCTTAGTTATTATTTATCATGAGTTTACATGAATTTTATTTAATTTTATGAGTTGATTTGATGATGTCCGGTTTTGGACCGGTTAGATTGATTTTGGTCGAGATCTATATGATACAGGCCGGTTCTGTGAAATCTGATTGTGGATTCCTTATATTTGGGATTTATCATGAATTTTCAGGAATTTTAATTAGTTTTTGGATCACTTTTGAGTTTGGTCAGATTTGGCTTTATGAGTATTTTGCTGTTTATTCATGTTCCAACCATGCAGTGTGATAGATTCTTGTGTTTGATATCTAATCATGTACTTGTGTGTGTTGTGTATGTTGAATTCAGGACCAGACTTGGACCGTGGTAAGGGAAAAGCACTGTGAGGACCTCGGCCATGGGAAGATGTGTGGTGAATGAGTCATTCCCAGCAAGGATGTTATCTTAATAGTCTATTGTAGATTGTGTGAATTTATCAGATTCTAGTGTGTGTAACCTATTTATGTTGAACGAATGGATGATGTTTGATTCTGATTTATCTATCTATGAAGTATTTATGTTGCCTTATTGACTCTGAATGTTTGATTATGCTTAATGAACCTCATATATTAATAATGACTTAGAATTATCTTGAACTTGTAGTAAAATCGAACTGGTTGAATTGTTTGGTAAGACTGTGATCTGGTTGGATTGAGGAATCCAGGACCGGGTCTTACAAGTTGGTATCAGAGCATGCTTGATTCAAGGATTTGTTTTGGTTATTGGTTCACCACACATCGGCTGTTGGGACTCATGGTAGGTTGATTGCTTTGCTGGATATGATTGCTTGAACTGTGTTATCTTAGGATTGATTTGAGGTTTGTGTGTTCTGTTATGAACTAACCCTTGTGTGTGTTTTGAACCCTAAGGTTACAAAGAGGACTAAATCTCGGAAGGGAAAGGATGCGGCTGGAGCATCCGGACAAGTGGAACAGGATGGTGCTGTTCAAACCGCAGTGTTACCAGCTGGAACCATTCCGACCACAGTGTTACCAGCTCAGGTGGGGCTGGGTAACAATGAGCCCGGGCTTCCAGCGGATCCAATCCTTCCTACTGAGGTTCGTTTGACTGCTGAGGATGATCAGTAGGACCAAGTCCAGGAGGACGATGCTGGATCATCTAATGCAGGGGATGATAGCGGCCAGACCATTGGTGCAAACAATGTCCGGGTTGCTGGTGCAGGAGTGGGAGTTGAGCCGTCCCTGAGAGACATACTGGAGGCTATGCAACTCATGGGAGCTCAGATGGTGAGCCTGACTCAGGCCTTCACCCCGTTGGTGAACTCGCCTGTGGGACAGGCCAATCCTCCGGTTCCGGTGGCTACAAGGGTGGCTGGTAATCCTAGACAGGCAGATGAGGTGATCGAGATTGATCCACCAGTTAGGCCAGTCCAGGGTATGGATTACCTGAAGGTCCTGGAGCACATTTCCAAGTTGGGGACCAAACACTTTGCTGGAAGTGTTGATCCTATGGAAGCAGATGAGTGGAGGACCAGGCTGGTTCGAAACTTCAAGTCCACTCCTTGCCCTGATGACTATCAGAAGGATATTTCTGTGCACTTCCTGGAGGGAGATGCACACAACTGGTGGTTGGCTCTTGACAAGCGTACCAATGGGACCATTGAACGCTTTGCTGATTTTGAGGTTGAGTTCAACCACAAGTACTTTCCAGCAGAGGCATGGGATCGCCTGGAGTCTAAGTTCTTGGACTTGGTCCAGGGACGCAGAACGGTCCTTGAGTATGAGGAGGAATTCAACCGTCTCAGGGGTTATGTGGGTAAGGAACTAGAGGATGAGGCAGTACAGGTCCGTCGGTTCATCAGAAGCCTTAGGGTCGAGCTCCGGACCTACTGTTCACTCTGTAAGTTCCACACTGTATCTGAGTTGATTGAGAGAATGGCCTTGCTGGAGACCAACCTCACAGAGGAGGGTAATCATAAGCTGAAGAGTATGGTAGTGTCCACAGCCCAGAGTAGTGACAAGAAGAGGAAGAGGGACTCGGCCGAGGAGGGTAAAACGTCAAGTGGCTGGTCAGAGTGCCCTACCATGGAGGAGAGTGCTGGAAGGCCGTGGGAGCCTGTACTCGTTGTGGCAAGATGGATCACTCTGCTAAGGACTGTCCAAGTCCGGCAAGTGAATCCAGGACTTGTCACCATTGCGGCCAGAAGGGCCATTACCGTTGGGATTGCCCTAAGTTGCTGAGTGGTCAGAGTAAGGGCCGTGCAGATGCAGGCAAGCCAGCCCAGAGTCGAGGCCAGACCTCAGCACCACGTGTGTACGAGCTGTCCAAGAATGCGGATGAGGCTCAGCCTTATAAGGTAATCACTGGTAACATTCTAGACTTATACTTTTACAATTCCTGTAAAATTGCATGGTATGGAACCTAGGATGGATAGAAATTTTGATTGGGTCATGTGTAGGGAGCCTAAGTATTGGTGGTGTGGAAACACACGTACTTTTTGATACTGGAGCTTCACACAGTTTTGTGAGACCAGATATGATTGGAAAGGGTATGTTCCGGTATGGAACCTAGAATGGTCCTGATCAAGTGAGTGCGGCCGGAGGGCAGATTATGAACTCACTTGGTATGGTTAGGGACATCCCAGTGATGATCTTGGACACGCCGATGCCTGTAGATCTGATTGTTGTCCCCCTAAAGCATCATGAAGTGATCTTAGGCATGGACTGGCTTGGGAAATATCGGGCAACTCTTGATTGTCACCGGGGAAGGGTGCAATTTGAGAATGAGTTTGGACCACCGATCAAGTACCAAGGGATTAAGCCAACCTCTTGTTGTTTAGTGGTTTCAGCAATCCAAGTGGAATGGATGCTTGGAAATGGTTGTGAGGCCTTTTTGGCTACCATTTACACTAATGAGGTTGTAGGGGGTGGTGGTCTGGAGGGCATACTGTTGGTTCGGGAGTTCAGTGATGTGTTTGGGGAACTACAGGGCATTCCCCTTGATAGGGCTGACCCATTCATCATAGAACTGGAACCTGGAAAGGCCCCATTTTCCAAAAGTCCACATAGAATGGCTCCAGCCAACATGGCTGAGCTAAAGAAGCAACTGGAGGAGTTGCTTGATAAGGGTTTCATACGCCCTAGTGTATCACCTTTGGGAGCCCCCGTCCTCTTTGTGAAAAAGAAGGATGGTAGCTTCAGGTTGTGCATTGATTATTGGGGGTTGAATAGGGTGACTGTGAAGAACAAGTACCCATTACCCCGGATTGATGAGTTCTTGGATCAACTCCGTGGAGAAAAGTAGTTCTCCAAGATTAATTTGGCCTCTGGATATCATCAGATTCCAATTGCGCCAGGTGATAAGAAAGACCGCGTTCCGAACCAAGTACGGCCACTATGAGTTTGTGGTCATGCCATTCGGACTGACCAATGCACCAGCTGCATTTATGAAGATGATGAATGGTATCTTCCAGGAGTACTTGGATGAGTTTGTGATTATCTTTATAGATGATATACTCGTGTACTCCAAAACCAGGGAAGACCATGAGAAGCATCTTCGGGCTGTGCTGGAACGCTTGAGAGAGCAGAAGCTCTTTGCTAAGTTGAGCAAGTGTAGCTTTTGGCAGAGAAGCATTGGTTTCCTTGGGCACGTAGTGTCTGATCAAGGGGTGTCTGTTGATCCAGAAAAGATCAAATGCATACAGGAATGGCCTCAGCCAAAGAATGCTACAGAAGTACGAAGCTTCTTGGGATTGGCCGGCTATCACCGGAAATTTTTTAAGGGGTTCTCGAGCATAGCTCAGCCCATCACTAAGTTGACAGGCAAGGATGTAAGGGTCGCATGGTCTGAGGAGTGTGAGAGGAGTTTCTCAGGACTCAAGGACATGTTGACCAGTGCACCTGTACTGGTGTTGCCTGAAGCTTATCAGCCCTATGTGGTGTATACTGATGCATCTATCACTGGACTTGGGTGTGTCCTGACACAGCATGAGAAGGTAATATAGCCTATGCTTCTCGACAGTTGAGGAAGCATGAGGGAAATTATCCAACCCATGATCTGGAAATGGCAGCTATGGTGTTTGCCTTGAAGATATGGAGATCATATCTGTATGGAGCCACAGTCCAGATACTCACCGACCATCAAAGTCTGAAGTATATCTTCACTCAGCCTGAGTTGAACCTAAGGCAGAGGAGATGGATGGAGTTTGTAGCTGATTATGATCTGGATATAGCTTACCATCCTGGAAAGGGTAACCTAGTGGCTGATACCCTGAGCCACAGAAGGGCAGAGGTGTCGGCCGAGAGGGAGGCTGATGAACTGGAAGAGATGGTCCGGTCACTGCACCTCAATACCTTGGTTGGACAGGACGAACCATTGGGGTTGGAAGCAGTGGATCAGGCCGATCTACTTACCAGGATTTGTCAAGCTCAGGACTTGGACGAGAACCTTAAAAAGGTTGCTTCCATTGACAAGACTGTGTACCAAACGGCGAGTAATGGTACAATCTTGGTCAATGGAAGGATAAGTTCTCAGTCCACCCAGGATTGAACAAGATGTATAGAGATTTGAAGAGGTATTACCATTGGGTTAGGATGAAATCTGATGTTGCTGAGTGGGTGGCTAAGTGTCCTACTTGCCAGCTTGTGAAAGCAGAACATCAGGTTCCCAGTGGTCTACTTCAGAACTTACCTATACCAGAGTGGAAGTGGGAGCATATCACAATGAAGTTTGTGAATGAGTTTCCCATAACCAGGAACAAGAAGGATGCTGTATGGGTTGTGGTCGATCGTTTGACCAAGTCGGCACATTTTCTAGCCTTTCGGAAAGGGGATGGTGTAGATCAGATTGTGAAATTATATGTGGATGAGATAATACGTTTGCATGGTGTTCCAGCAAGTATTGTCTCCGATAGAGATCCAAGGTTCACATCTTACTTCTGGCAGGCTTTCCAAAAAGCCTTGGGAACCAGAGTAAACATGAGTACATCCTATCATCCTCAGACGGAAAGGCAGTCAGAGAGGACGATCCAAACCTTGGAGGATATGCTAAGGGATTGTGTTTTAGACTGGGGAGAGTCTTGGGAGAAACACTTACCTCTGGTGGAATTTGCTTACAAAAACAGCTTCCATACGAGCATTGGCATGATGGGTCCTGAGATTGTGCAAGAGACCACTGAGAAGATCAGAATGGTCAAGGAAAAGATGAAAGAGGCGCAGGATCGCCAGAAGAGTTATGCTGACAAGTGTCGGAAGCATCTTGAGTTTGAGGTCGATGACCTAATCTATCTCAAGATGATCACATTCAGGGGTAGGACCAGGGTTTCTGGACGAAAGAAACTGGATCCTAGGTACTTGGGTCCGTTTAGGATCATAGAAAGAGTGGGTGCAGTGGCATACAAGTTGGACTTGCCATCAACAATGGATGCATATCACAATGTATACCATGTATCCCAACTCCGGAAGTGCCTGTCAGAACAAGACATTGTTCTGCCTGGGATTCCTGCTGATCTAGGTAAGAACCTAACCTTAGAGACAAGGCCGGTTCGTATCGTGGATCGGTCAGAGAAGGCAATGAGAAAGAAGACGGTTCCCATGATCAAAGTGGTGTGGGATTACAATGGTAAATACCTCATCACTTGGGAAACAGAAGCCAAGATGAAGGATATGTATCCGGATTGGTACAGACAATTTCTTCCTGATGAAACACTTAACATGGATTCGAAGACGAATCCCAAGTTAGTGGGGGAGACTTTTCATGTCCCTGATCCTAGTTAGGATCATCCAGACGGACCATGGTGCGAGGAGACGCACCAGTTAGGTCGTAAGACCTTGAGACAAGCGTATCATGGTCCAATTAAGAAGGTTAAGGGCATCAGGAAGCTGAGACTTAACCAAGATGTGAAAGAAACAAGTGTAAAGGAGCTGGACGAGTGACCCGGCAGCTGGACGAGGTCTGGATCAAGATCGATCAGCTAGGTGCAGATGGAAGTTAGCTCACCTAAGTGTGATCAGCTCACATGAGCGGGAGGACTAGCTCACTCAGCTGGGAACAGTTGGTAGTCAGCTCAACTCAGTTTGAGGAAGTGTTCTGGTCCGGACCAGTGTGGTCGGGTCAGGCGGTTACGGGGTGAGCCGATGGTCCGGTGCAAGGTGGTTTGTCTTAGGCACGGACCAGGGAGTTGGCAAGCTTCCAGGAGTGTGAGCTAAGACTCAGTGGACGATTTTGTGGAAAGGAAGAAAGGGAGAAACCACCAAAGGCAGTTACTGGGCGGTTATGGGAAGAAACTCTTCTTTCCTTTGTTATTTTGGTAACCACTCGTCCAGGCGGTTACGGGGGTGGTTATGATCGATTTCCCCTTCATTTTGTCTCCTCTCTCTGTTGAAATTCATCAGAAAGAAAGAAAGAAACTCAGACAACTTCCAGAGAGAAAAAGAGAGAAACTGTCTGTTGAGAATTGTTTCTGTGGTGGCTCTTGGTGATTTCCAGTGAGGATTGTCTGTGAGATGGAAAGAATGGACACGAGACAGAAGGACAAGGAGAAGGATACTGAGAAGGAGAAGGAGACAGCCCCTGGAGATCTAACCCTAAGGTAAGAGGTGTGGCCGGAGACCACCGAACATGACCGGCGCGGATGGACTGTCCGAGTGCATGGTTCGGCCGGTTCTGTTGGTTGCACCTTTCTACTGATATTTCTACTCTGATTCTTCATACATGTCTTGTTGTGGTGTTGGATAATTATATTGCAGATGAGGATTCACTGATCTTAGGCCTTGGCTGGATCAAAGAAGCCATGAAAGTCCATGGTTTGGCCGGACTGTTCTTGGTCGAGATCAATATGATCCAGGCCGGTTCTGTGGATTCTGTTTATGGGAAACTTTTAGTTATGATTTATCATGAGTTTACATGAATTTTATTTAATTTTATGAGTTGATTTGATGATGTCCGATTTGGACCGGTTTGATTCCTTTTGGTCGAGATCTATATGATCTAGGCCGGTTCTGTGAAATATGATTGTGGATTCCTTTCTAGTTGGGATTTATCATGAATTTTCATGAATTTTAATTAGTTTTTGGATCACTTTTCAGTTTTGTCAGATTTGGCTTTATGAGTATTTGCTGTTTATTCATGTTCCAACCATGCACTGTGATAGATTCTTGTGTTTGGTATCTAATCCTGTACTTGTGTGTGTTGTGTATGTTGAATTCAGGACCAGACTTGGACCGCGGTAAGGGAAAAGCACTGTGAGGACCTCGGCCATGGGAAGATGTGTGGTGAATGGGTCATTCCTAGCAAGAGTGTTATCTTAATAGTCTATTGTAGATTGTGTGAATTTATCAGATTCTAGTGTGTGTAACCTATCTATGTTGAACGAATGGATGATGTTTGATTCTGACTTATCTATATATGAAGTATTTATGTTGCCTTATTGACTCTGATTGTTTGATTATGCTTAATGAACCTCATATATTAATAATGACTTAAAATTATCTTGAACTTGTAGTAGAATCGAACTGGTTGAATTGTTTGGTAAGACTGTGGTCTGGTTGGATTGAGGAATCCAGGACCGGGTCTTACAAGCTCCCTTGGCCTTCCAGCATTCCCCTGGATTGCGTTTGCCACACTTAGGGAATTCCGGTTTGTCGCTTGAGGCTTTACCTTCCTCAACCTGATCCCATTTCCATTTTCGCTCATTAGTCTTGCCGACCGGGGCAGGCTGAGACCGAGTCTTAAGCTTAGCTACCTCAGACAAGTAAGATTCCAACAAGGCCATTCGTTCCACCAGTTCAGCCACAGTGTTGAAGGTGCAGATCAAATAGTGGGTCCTCAGTTAGGGCCTTAAGCCACGGTTGAACCTACGAACCCGAACTGCCTCGTCCTCAAGCTCCCTTCCCACAAAGCGTCTACGCCGGTTGAACACGTCCTCGTACTCCCGTACCATCCTACTGCCTTGGACCAGATCTAGGAATTTGGATTCCAGTCCGTCCCATGCCTCTGCAGGGAAGTATTTACTGTTGAACTCCACTTTTAAATCCGCAAAACTTGGGAGGGTTCCGTTGGTGCGCTTATCTAAAGCCAACCACCAATTATGCGCATCCCCTTCCAGGAAGTGGATTGCAATGTCCCGTTTGTAATCCTCGGGACAACGAGTCGAACTGAAGTTCCGGACCAGCTGGCTCCTCAAATCATCCGCCTCGATTGGGTCAGTACTATCTGAGAAATGTTTGGTGCCCAGACGGGATACGTGCTCCATAAGCTATGGATCGATCCACCCTTCGATCGATCTCGGTCTCGATCGGCCTCGGCCGTTTCTCGAACCTCACCATTAGCTATGGGTACTGCCTTAACAACTGGTTTTGCTTGACCAACAGATGAGTTCACCACTGGTGTAACCATCTGGATCATGGCGGCCATCTGATTTCCCATAAGCTTCATGGTTTTCAACACATCCCTCATGGATGGTTTCTACGGCCTGGTTTGTGATACGTGCTCAAATTATCATCTAGCAATTTTCCTCTCTCAAATAACAGCTTTAGTTGTAATACTTAGGGAATGAATCCACAGAGAGCTATGGCACACAATAGATCCTAATCAGCAGTGATTAAGCTAGGTTGATCAATTATTAAAGTAAATAGCAGGGTGAACAAGGTAGTTGATCAAATAATTGGATTGAGGTTTGTAAACAGTTATGAGAAATCGTTAGACTTAGGGTTTCTATTCAGGTAATCAGGATTATAATGATATAGAGGCTAATTGTTGCATGCAAGATATTATGGAACTCAACTTTAATAATAATCTAACAACTTACGAATGATTAGAATATCAACTTACTAGATCTAAGATCTCCAACTCTCGTTGTCGACCAAACAAAGTGTCGATCGATTATTCTATAGGAATATCGATCGATACGCCTTTCGAAACATCGATCGATCAATCCATAGGATTGTCGATCGATGTTCTTCTAACAAGCTTTAAGATCAGGTTAAAATTATGTTCACTAGGGTTCCTAAATCAACTCTCGCATGTTTCTAACAATCCTAGCTCAAGAAGATTCGTTCAGAGAAAGACCAATTTATCACTTGTGCCTAATTATTCTAAGATCAGGGTTGTAGTTAGCTAATCCAGAACACAAGCACTAAGAACAATCTATTGATAAATATCACAACTTAGCAGTTCTATATTTGGGGCTAATCCTTTATAACCTATTTGAACCTTAAACCTAACAGGTGAACTACTTAGACATAGCTAAGCAAAACATAAACATAATATATATAAATTCCATAGAATAGAGTAGAGATAGAAAAACTAGAGTTCCAACAACAAGCTCTGAAGGAGTCTTTGATCTTCTCTCCAAATCTACTAAAAACCATAAATCTTTGCTGTATGAAAAGAGAATGAAAATAAGAGCGTGTGTTGCCTAACACAATGGCAGAGGACATAAATATTAGGTTAAAACTCGTCAGGTGCAATCTTGTAATTAAGTGGAATCCTAGGTGATATACCATGGATTTTACGTGTTTTTACCCATGGTATATGAGTATTTTTATTACTATTATCTATGTTTTGGAGTCTATTAGGTATGTTTTCAGGCTCAAGAGCATTTTGGAAAAAAGTGATGTTTTAGGTGCCTTTTTGGAGCTTAAAGAAGAGTTCATCCGAGATCAGACCAGAGGTCGACATCCGGGGCTACACATCGATCGATGCACATTCCATGCTATCGATCGACACACATTTGCCGAAGGACGATACATCGAGATCATAATCGATCGATGTACACCCAGTACTATCGATCGATATCGAGCGGCGAAAGAAGACAAGTTGGACTTGGCCGAACATGAAGCCCACAACATCACATTTTTACAAGATTGCCCCTGACGAGTTTTTAACTTAATGAACTCATATTTATATTTGCCTAAGTGTTTTTGGCAGAGAGAGCTTCTTTTCACCCCCATCTTTTCTAACATTTCTTTTACCATTGTTTCATTACTTTGCAAGTTCTCAATAAAGTTCTATTCAGTTCTTAATTTTTTACTTGTTCTTCTTAACAAAGGTTATAGGATTCTAGATCTAGAGGAGAGATCCAAAGGGATTTGTGATGGAACTTAAGTGTTCACTCCTCTAATAGATCTATGAACTCCTATTATTACCTTGTTACTATGAATTACTTAGCCATGTATGAGTAGATTCATTTGTTAGATTTAGGGTTTAAATAGGATATGAGGGATTAGCCCCAGCCTACATCTGCTATAGTTGTGATATTTATTGTTAGGATTGTTCACTAACGCTTTTTCTAGATTAGCTAACTAGAACATGAACTTGGATTGCATTATTCATTTAATACAATTCCTGATAACATCCTAAACATCCTATGACCCTCTTGAGACAAGCGAAAGCTGATCTAAAATCATGGTGAGCACTGTATCAACTCGCGCATAAGTTCTGCTTAGAGCCGTATCGATCGATACTCCTATAGAGTAATCGATCGACGTAGCTAGAGGTGTATCGGTCGATATTCCTATCGAATAATCGATCGATACTGTCGGCGATATAGCTGACCGCAAACACCATTTAGCATCTAAGTAATAGATGGTCTAAATATTGCGAGAGCTGATGGAATCATTTAATAGTGTTGAGCTCTGACATATCATGCAAGCAATTTGTTAGCATTGGTAGTATTTGTAATCCTGAATTCCTGAATACCTACCCTGAATCTAACTACTTTTCTTTATTGTCTTAAACCAAAACCTTTCAACTGAGCAATCTTACCATTACTCAAAAACCTGCATTTTACTTTAAACCATTTTTAACCTAGCATAGTCACTAAGATTGCATCTTATTTGTACACTAGCTCTCTGTGGATTCGATCCCTATGTACTACAACTAAACCTCTTATTTGAGAGAGTAAAGTCACTCCGTAGGGTAATTTGAGTGATATCAAATTTGGCGCCGTTGCCGGGGAGCTTTGTTACAATTAGATTTAATCTGATTAGGTCTAGGTTATTTTTTTTTACTTTAAATTATTTTCTGACACAAATTTTTTCTTGTCTTTTCAGGTACATGCCCAGCAGTACTAGAAGTAACAAGGCATCTCAACTTTTATTCTCAGAAGATCCTGCTAGCTTGAAACGTTCAATCCGCAAGGAAATCTGTTCCGCATCGACCGACATCAACAACTGTCTGTCGACCGATACCGACGCACCACTGTCGGCCGAGACACTGTCCCCGTCGACCGATACTCGCACCTTCCTGTCGACCGACCCAACTTCACCGTCGATCGACACGTTTCATCCTACATCGATCGATACCCCTAACCGTATATCGATCGATAGTGTTCTGTGAGTCATGGTTGCGCCGATTATTCTCACACGAGATGAAAATGGAGACTTGCGTGACCAAGAAGGTCACCTTCGTAATGAAGCAGGTCAGAAGCTCAATGCTCAAAATGAAGTAATCCCTGAGCCAGAAACTGCACCTACAGGAGCTGTTCAACCTGTAGGAGAGGCTGCTCGAACACTAGCTGACGACAATCGTCCAGATCTGTTCTACACCAACAGATCAGCCATTCGTCCCCCCTGCTGTTCAGACAGGCGATTTCGAGCTCAAGCCGCAGTACTACACCCTTGTGGGAGTGACACCCTACTGTGGGCTGTCCAATGAGCATCCCATGGACCATCTGGAGAGGTTCGAGGATCTCATATCTGCTATCAAAGCCAATGGAGTCCCCGTGTACTACCTTCTCTGTAAGCTCTTCAAGCACTCTTTATCTGGAGAAGCTTTACAGTGGCTTAAGCAGCTACCACCAGGATCTCTTACATCCTGGAGCGACATCAAAAACGCATTTCTGCGTAACTTCTTTGATGATGCGCGCGCTGAAGACTTAAGGAGGAAAATTGCCACATTCAACCAGAAGCCTGGAGTGTCATTCAAGGATACCTGGATCAGATTCAAGTCTTACCAGCGAATTTGTCCACACCATGGATTCAACAAGGTGCAACTGCTCTGCACTTTCTGCAAGTGAGGGCAACTTCACCACAAGAAATCCTGGAGATGCTGTGAAGCTAATAGACAACTTAGCATCCAGCAGCAGCACGAAGAACATTGTAAAAGTAAGATCTGCAGCGTTCCTTGGAAAGGAACAGATAAATGAGGTACAAGCTACACTTAACAATGTTCAGAAGCTGCTAAACAAGCAAATCTGCTCAGTGGAGGATGCAGAAGCTGATGAAGAAGATGACTACATAGAAGCAGAAGTCAATTGGATCAATGGAACTGGATTTCAGAGATCTGGAAACCAAGGAAACAGAAACTTCTCAGGACAGAGAGGCAACTTCAACAGCAGCAACCCCAACAACAACATGAGTTATGGAAACTCATTTTACATGAAGCCACCCACACCAACCCCAGAAGAAAAGCTAGAAGACATGCTCAGCAAAGTTCTTGAAAGCCAGCAGCAGTTAGAGGTGAACTTCAATGGAAAGATCGACGCTGTCTACACCACCTTGAACACAAAGCTTGATGCTTTGAGCACTCATGTGAAGAAACTAGAGACTCAAGTAATTCAGACAGGAGAAGCTGTTAAGAAGCAGGAAGCCTTAGGAAAAGGGACTGGAGAAGAAGCAACAGGCCACAACGTCAGTGCTATCATAGAAGTTGATTTTTGGAGAGTGGTGAAGCATGAGAAGCTGCAAGAGGGAGACTTCCAGATCGAAAGTTCCATGAGTATTGGCGGGAACCATTGGTATTGACCGATGTCCGGACATGACCATCGATCGATGTACGCCAACTCAAATCGAACGATAGACTCAGACGAGCATCGACCGATTGACTGTTGGGGTCGAAAACGGTTATCTCGAAATCAACGGCTAAGATTATTTCCTGTCTACGGACTTTCCGCAAAAAGGATCAATAAAGGTTGGATCGGAAAAGAACAAGCGCGAACAAGGTCGCGGGCGCCGGGCGCCGGCTCGCCCGTGATTGCCCCGGGCGCCGGCTCACCCGTGCTGGAAGAACATAATCACCAGACACGGGGTCCCTTACGAAATCATGGCGGACAACGGGTCTCAGTTCATCTCTACCCGATTCCAGGCGTTCTGCAAGAAGTGGAAGATACGACTTACCAAGTCGACTCCCAGATATCCGCAATGCAACGGCCAGACAGAAACCATCAACAAGACTGTCCTTGACGGACTGAAAAAGCGCTTAGACGCCAAAAAGGGGCGATGGGCAGAGGAGCTCGAAGGAGTCCTTTGGTCGTATCGTACAACCCCAAGACGGGCTACGGGTGAAACCCCATTCGCCCTCATTTACGGAACGGAATACATTATCCCCGCGAAAGTAGAGTTCCCCGGAGTACGAAGAAGATTCCTCCCCGAACGAGAAGATTTAAACAACGCTATGATGCTGGACAATCTGGATCTTATCAATGAACGCCGCGACCAGGCGCTCATTCGAATTCAAAATTACCAGCACGCTGCCGCAAGGTACTACAACTCAAACGTACGCCATCATAGGTTCAGATAAGGTGATTTAGTCTTACGCAAAGTCTTCCCAAACACTGCCGAACGAAACGCAGGAAAACTGGGAGCAAACTGGGAAGGACCATACAAAGTCATAAAAGTGGTCGGACCAGGTTCGTACCAAATCTCGGACATGCAAGACGTAAAAATACCAAGAACTTGGAACGCGATGCATCTTAAAAAATACTATCACTAACAACGACGTGGTACAAAGAACTACGAGATGGCTTGATCCCCGAAAAAGGTACGTAGGCAATTCGCTAACCGGCGGGTTCAGCTATCCCCCTGATTAAAAAGGGGGGGGGGGGGGGGTAGTGGGGTGTGTATACTCGTATACTCCCACGAATTTCGAAAATTCTGAAACTTTCGAAACTCTTTATTGACAACAAATTTCGCCAACTACTAAACGGCAACGACAACGGATCTAGTATCCACTAAGTGATTATCACATCCAAAAAACAAATCCCAGAAGGCCAACACTTCACGAAGCACAGTGAATGTAGACGTTTCCTCCTGGGTAAAATTTATGCGGCCCCTTGGTCCTGCGTCCAAACTGAAACAATAGTTTTCTGGCTGCGAACATTCGCAAAACATCTCCAAGCCCGCAAACATTTCAACCACGAAATGCGGCACAAGGAAAACTCGACCTTCAGCACTGCGAGACGTCGCTAACGCTTGAAGGACATTCTTTTCCTCAAAACATTCCAGACGAAATCCTCGTCTCTAGAACTCGAAACATACAAACACACCTCAAAACGGTATCATTTCGTTGTTGCTGATCACAACAAACGAACTCTAACGTCGTAAACAGACAATAAGCCACCCCCTAAGGTAGGCTCTCTTACATCCGACAAGGATAACATAGCACGCTATACAAGAAGTCCAAAATTTTGGTTAGCTCTTCCAAACGGAAGTAGCTCGATTCGCACCTTAACAAATCGTATAAGCCGATAACAATTCGCGGATTTTAAAACGGTACGAGTCAGGTTAAAATCGCAAACAGGCAAAGCCGAGTTGTCATCGCAAAGCCTCAGTCCGAGAGTAAACCTAGGTCTTGCCGAAAACCCAGCCACGCTGGATCTTGACATCTCATAGACATAGTATCAGTACCCGATACGAGATCCCAAAACTTGTCTCTTCGCTTAAGTCTACTCGTTTCACGAACCTTCGCGTAAATCAGTAAACCGTGAAAAATCTCGCTATGTACAATTGATGAATACGGCGATCATCTGAGAGGCAGGAATGAGACGACAACTCACACCCTGTCCCTCTAACTTCGATAAACAGAAGTTCATTAAACGTCATAAAAACCGAAATATTTTAGATTGAGCCACGAGTTCAACAAACGCCCTAAAAAGGGCAGGGATTCAAAGCCACCAACGACCAGTCCCGAAAAAATACATCATGGCCTTATAGCGGCCGCAACACAAAAAAAAAAAAAAAAATCGCTCAAGGGATTGGTAAACCTAGACGCTCCTCGGAGCATCACCTTCATCCTCAAACTCACCCGCAGCGGGAACGGTCTCGCCATCGACTCCCTCGATCACACCTCCGCTGCCTGCCTCATCCATGTCAGCCTCACGATCCTCTGCTGCCTGAACCTGATCCTCCAAGCCCTCCGAATCCGGTACAAGGGTGCACTCGGACCTCAGACCAGCGAGAATCGAGTCAAAGTCCGCTTCGGAAGCCGCCAACTCTCCCTTGCAAGACAGCAGCCTGGCTTCCTCGGAATCCAGAGTTAGGGCCTCTTCGCCCCTAAGCAGCCAAAGCTCGCTCAAGCTCCCTTCGATTCCCGCCAAAGCTAAGTCCCTCTCACGGACAGCTATCAGAGACTCGAACAAACTGGCATCCTCGTCAAACGAGCGAAGAAGTCGCCGCGGGGATCGACGGTCTCTGTCGACTTGTGAGCGCTCATCTCTTCGTAATCCTGGATCTTTTGTTGGAGACGACGGTTTTCTGAGGATTTGTGTCTCTTCTCTTTCTTCACTTTGAGCAACGAACTCGCGGTCTTCCCGAGATCGCGTTCAAGGTCGCCGATTCGAACTTCGAGCTGAGATGTCTGGGCGGCATGGGCGTTTTTGATGGTCTGCAATGCGGCCTCGGTACGCTTCGACGCTTCTTGCGACGACTCCAACTCCTTCGACAGACGCGCAACCTCCGATCCGCAATCACCAAGCATCCCATCAATCAGCGACACAAACTGTCCTCAAAGAGAAAGGGTAAGGATCATCGCAAAAGAAAAGAAAAGAAGAATTGCGGATAAATCAAAATCAAACCTTGGAACGATGTCGCGACAACAATCCCGAAGGTTCGCCCGCATCGCTCTTAGCGCACCTCTTCCTCTTTGCCCTAGTTGTGGCACCGGCCCTCGAACGCCCCTTAGGCAACGGTGCAGCACTAGGTGCTGGGAGTCCCAAAACGATCTTCGAAGTCGGAGGCGTGGATTCTACCACGTCATCCCGACCAGAAATTATGATCGGAGCCGTAGAGGAGCCTGAAGGACGATCCTGAACGTCAGGAATCTGCTCGGGAACGACAGCCCCTCCCGCGGACAAGGGAGCATCAGACGGAACCTCGGAGCGAGGGGCTAGGGACGAAGGCACATGCGAAGGAAGAACGCTGGGTACTTTGGTTCTCGCGCGGGTCGAGTCTTTCGCAGCGTTGCGACGCGACAATCTTTCCTTGAAAGAGTCGAACCCAGTAATGAAAGACTGAGTGGCTTCATGAACATCCAAGACCGGCGAAGCCTTACTGGCCTCACCCATCTCGACGTCGGAATATTTCTTTTCAACTTGAGAGGAAGACATCTTCTTTGTTAGAGCAAAAAAGGAAGAAGTTGAGAAAAGGGGGAGTGTGTGAAGAATGAGAAGTAATGAGCTACTACTTATAAGGATATGAGGATTTTCGCAATAAAATATTCTTAGCCAAAAATTTCGATTTTGAAACTCAAGTCACTCGCCCGCAAAATTGTCTCCGAGTCTTACGGGCTGGGGGTTAACTGTTAGATCATTTCCTGTCTACGGACTTTCCGCAAAAAGGATCAACAAAGGTTGGATCGGAAAAGAACAGGCGCGAACAAGGTCTCGGGCGCCGGGCGGCGGCTCGCCCGTGCTGGCACCGGGCGCCGGGCGAGCCGGCACCAGGCGCCGGGCGCCGGCTCGCCCGTGCAGGCACCGGGCGTCGGCTCGCCCCTGCTGGCACCGGGCGCCGGGCGCCGGCTCGCCCGTGCTTGCACCGGGCGCCTGCTCGCCCGTTGCTGGCCCCGGGCACCGGGCTTCGGCTCGCCGTGCTGGCCCCGGGCGCCGGGCGTCGGCTCGCTCGTGCTGGCCCCGGGCGCCGGGCGCCGGGCGCCGGCTCGCCCGTTGCTGGCCCCGGGCGCCGGGCGCCGGCTCGCCTGTGCTGGCCCCGGGCGCCGGACGCCTGCTCGCCCGTGCTGTCCCCCCCGGGCGGCCGGACGCCGGCTCGCCCATGCTGGCCCCTGGGCGCCGGGCGCCGGCTCGCCAGTGCTGGTCCCGGGCGCCGGGCGCCGGCCTCGCCCGTGCTGGCACTAGGCGCCGGGCGCCGGCTCGCCCGTGCTGGCCCCGGGCACCGGGCGCCGGCTCGCCCGTGCTGGCTCTGGGCGCCGGGCGCCAGCTCGCCCGTGCTGGCTTCGGGCGCCGGTGCATCCAGTCTGTTCCCAGCTCGCCCGATTTAGACCGCACCTCGTGGTTTCCGTGAAGTCATAGCACCTTGGCTATGGGCCTAACGTTCCTCGGTTCAACTCGACTGGAGTTATCTTCAAAGTTTTACAACTAGAGCTAGGAAGGATGGTTCTTCCGCAAAATGTATCGTGTAAAACAAGGACGATCAACTCCAACATCGATTCTTTAGGCTATACGATTTATTTTGCGGAGAAGATAATCTTTCCGAGAAATCGTACGAACGTTCGAGGGCTTGAGGTTTGTCCATGGGCTCACTTACGATTTTGGAGACCCCAAGCCCAATAAGAGCTATGACAATTTATCCTAACTTATTAGAGTAGGATAAATGTTAAGTTTCCGCAGATAAATGTCAATGCTCGAGGATAACTACGAAGATCGACGGAAAATAGAATATTTCTAAAAGAGATAAACTTGGGCCCAAAGGCGAAAGGTTAACGGGCCACCGACCTAAAGTGACTATATAAGGAGGGCTGGGGCAAAGGGAAGAGGATCCGAGATTTTATACTTAGAGAACTCTTGCTAGCTTAGAGAACTTAGGACTTAGGTGGTTAGACTAGCACGGCAAGGCTTAGGACGTCTTGGCCGCCTCTTGTTCTGTTGTTCTGATAGCTAGCATATTTCTACTCCTCTCGGAGAAATCTTGTAATCGTACTTTTTTAACTAATAAAATGCCCTGAGCGACCATTCATTCTTATCTTGCTATTTATCTTTTATCGATCCCAAAGTGATTACGCAGAGAATTCGGACCTTCAAGGAAGATCGGGTTAACTCGGTTTTCCTCCATATTTGTTTATCGAAAATTGACAGTGAGAATTTCGGTTCCCACATGGACTTTGAAGAATCCACTCACGAGTGCAACACCGTAAAGATACTTACTCACGAGGAGTTCGACAGAATGGATGTCCCATCGATCGACAGAAGGATAAGGAAATCGATCGACATACTCTAGAACCTATCGATCGATATTCAGTTATCACAAAATCGATTGCAACTTCCCAAGATAGATGTTGCACGACTTACTGCACTCAGGGAGCAATCTAAACCCTGCAATCTAAACCCACATCCGCTCAGCCCTTACAAAATCGATCGACAGAATGGATGTCCCATCGATCGACAGAAGGATAAGGAAATCGATCGACATACTCCAGAACCTATCGATCGATATTCAGTTATCACAGGCCGAGTGCAACTTCCCAAGATAGATGTTGCACGACTTACTGCACTCAGGGAGCAATCTAAACCCTCCAAAAGCCCACCAGAAGTTATCTTGAAGAAACCCACGGATACCCTAGAACCAATGGAGTTACAACAAGAAACCAAAGGCCGTACTCTCAGAAAAAGGAAAGAGAAGGCTCCTAAGCACCTTAAAATGGGAGTCAACGAGAAAGAATTAGAAAGCTTCAGAAAGAGGGTTCTAAGAATACCTAAGGAGAAACCGTTCGAAGAAGCATACTACACACACAGATTGTGGATGTTTTTCAGAGAAACAAAGGAGACAGAAGAAGATATCAGAAGGATGTTCAATCAGGTCAGAGAAACCATGATCAGGAGGATCAAACATGAGAAGAAGGGTGATCCAGGGAAGTTCGTTGTCCCTTGCTCAGTCCATGGGATAAATTTCCCACGTGCCCTATGTGACACAGGATCTGGAGTCAGCATCCTACACAAGGTGATAGCAGACCATCTAGGTCTGAAGATAGAACCTACGGATGAATCATTCATCTTCGTGGATTGTTCTCAGCAAAACTCTGGAGGATCAGAAACCTGGAGGTTAACATAGGAGAAACCCTAGTTCCAGTAGACTTCCATGTCTTGGACGTCAAGGTAACCCTACCTCTTCTTTGCTACTTGGAAGAGCCTTCCTAGACACAGTTTGAGCTGTCTACAACCTTCAGACAAACAAACTGTGCATAACCCTGATCAATCCTACGGTCTACTATGATCCGGTACGAGTCATCAAAGTTCTTGAGAAGATCCAAGACGGCTCAGACCTCATAGCTGTTTGCTATTGTGGAGATGGATACGATTCACAAGACGCATACAAGACAGAGTACGATGAATCGATCGATAGTGGCTCTGTCGCATCGATCGATACTCGTGAAAGGACATCGATCGATAGACATACATGGTCATCGATCAATTCGCGATTCAACCAGATCGAGGAGGAGTTTCTAGACGGTGACTTCGAGGAAAACGAGTGGGAGAGCGACTACTACATCCCGCCACATGCTGTAGATACTACTCACATTGAGGAGTATACTGATGATTACAAGGAGGAGAAAGCTATAGAGTATCACAACCTTCCAGAAGATGAAGATAGACTTCTCCACCACACCCTCAGAATCAACACATCGATCGATAGGACCTTCTCCCCATCGATCGATACTACTTTCCTCGCATCGTTCGACAACATGGTCAACAACAAGCGAGACGGACACCACATAATCGGGAGCTGGGAAAGTGATTACCAGCAAGAGAGCTTCGCGGTCGAAACCGCAACGCCAACATACATCACTCAACCCGAGGAAGTCTCATCGATCGACACGGCACCATCACAATCGACCGATAGGCCTGAACAACCATCGACCGATCCCGGACCTATGCCATCGACCGATACATTCATCAAACCATCCCACGTAACAAATTAACCTGCACCTGATTTCGGTAATTTAATCCCGGATGAGTTTGGTATTTTCAGGGATTCCAAAGGCTTTGCACGCTCAATAGATGGACGAACGCTCCACATATCCAGAGAGGACATTGCAGACGTCCTACAGGTAGCCAACGGATTCCAAAACCTATTCCAGCAGCAACGTTACGGACCAGACCACCATCATCATCGACCACCGATTTTCAACGGAAGCTGAGGATAATCATCTCAACACGGAGGACCCAGATTTTCAACGGACATCGATCGATATGGAGTACATGACATCAACTGATAGGAGTCCTGAATTCGGAAAGAGAGCTTTTCGATATGGAGTTCGAAAATTCTTCTGGGAGCAGAAAGATGAGTATGGGGTCTACAGGGACGAGAAAGGGTTTGCTAGAGGAATAGATGGTGACGTCATCAGAGTTTCTAAAGACGACATCAAGAAACTGCTTCAAAGGACTTCAATGGACGAGCGCTCTTACATCTGTTTACCAAAGCACGCCAGTTCATTTACAAGAAGAGACTTGGTGCACGAAACCTACACCAAAGATGAGATAAACGAGATGTCCACTGGTCTACTTGGAGAACGCAAGTGGGAAAAACTCTTCGTGGAAAAGAGTTTAGAGAATGCTACAGACAAGCTCCGCAGCGAGATGAACTGGATGTTCAGTGCAGACCAGGTATTAAGCAAGAAGGTTAAACGTCTTGAGCTGGAACTTGAAGATCTTCGCAACACCCAGAACCACGGCCAGACAAGTGCAATATCGATCGACGGAGTAACATCCACATCGATCGATATGAATCCTGCACCATCGACCACCTACTCAAAACGTGAGGTCGATGAGTTTCTCGACGATATCTGGAAAGAACTGAGGAAAGCAGAAGATCGTTTCGGAAGCAAACTCAACAAAACCTGTGAACCAATCTTCCACAACCTAGGGGATCTAAGCATCTGCACCGAAGAGATGAAGAGATCTATCCGCCTTATCAATGAGGCGCATGCAGATATGAACCCCGCGGCACCTTGCAATCCTTTTGGAGGATTGACTCGTCTAAAAGCAGCTGAGAGGAAACTTGCTGACATACACTTCTTAGTAGACAAAGAAGTGGAGGAACTCGCACTACACATGGACACTATGCAGCAGGAGGCTGAGAAGTTCCAACGTCAACTCGATTATCAGGCTGCATCAATCGCATCGATCGATGAGTACAACCTCACATCGATCGATAGGCGAATGACTGAAATCGACGGACAGATGAAGCTCTTTGCCGAGAAGCTTCACGAGAATTTACTGAAGCACACATCGACCGATGAACACCATGTTGCATCGATCGATATACAGACTTCCGAAATCTGCACCAGAGCTCACTTGGATAAGTTGGCTGATGAAGTCTACACAGCACTTACGAGCATGGATGATTCGCAAGACAGACGTCTAGATCAGACGTATTTCCCGCTAAACAACAAAGTTGGCAGAATGGAATCTAGCATAGAAGGGATGCAAAAAGGAATCAGAGCCATTCAGAGGCAGCTTGCAAGCAGACCTGCACCCTTAGCATCAATCTACAGAAGACCCAGCGCATCGATCGACGGACCTCAACAGACATCGACCAACGATTAACCAAAGGAATCGATCGATACCAGCTCTATCCACGAAAAAGTGATCCAATTGATTCAATGCAAGCAGAGCTCAGTGATCTTTCAGAACATGCCTATGAGAAATTAGGATGGCACGAGCTCAGCATTGAAGGTCATGCAGAAAGGATTCAAAGGATCACTGATGAGGTAACTGAGATAAAGAAGAAACGAACCAGAGAATATGAATCCACAAGAAGCTTATTTGACGCATTGTTCGGTGAGAAAAAGGATACAGAGGATACTTGTTTCCCAACAAGTACCTGGACTTCACCTCAGAGCCTGAGTGGGAGGCAACCCACTGTTAGGTAATTTTTCATTTAGTTTTTATCTTTAGGATTTTATTTTTCGTATTTGTTTTTCTTTGTAGTTACGACTAGACGATTACCACTGAAATCGAACGACATGAAATTGTCGATATCGATCGACATACACCAAACAATAATGATCGACGAAGGCGACTCAACATCGATCGATACGGATCACGGTCAGGTATTTCATTCTACTTTTTCGATATCAGTATATTTTATTTTTGCCTACGCCTTTACCGGACTAGTTATACACTAGGGACAGTGTATGATTTAAGTCTGGGGAGATGATTACTGATGCTGTTTACCTTTTGACTTCATCTAAAATATTTTCAAAATGGTTTTTATTGAGTCAAGAAAGAGATAATGATATTCTAAAAAATTTCACTTTTTATCTAACCAATCTTTTAGGCACCATTCTTAGATTTGTTGATGCAGAATGTACTATAGATGCTAAAGTTGATCACCTATCAGCTATGACAACGCTTTCATTGATTGTCTGGAGGAACCAAAGCTGATTTCCAACCTAACCTGACATTCTCTGCATGTCTTGGGGCTTGGTATACATGGGATCGGATGCTTCAAACAAGTCTGGAGGGTAAAGCCTTGTGTAGATTGTTTTATCACACTCTCTCTCATTTTCGAATTTAGATTTAATTTTATTCACCAAAAAAAAATCGAAAATAAGCTTAAAGATATGTTCTAGGACTAGTTAGTTATTACTTAGGAATGAATTCGAACAGGGGTTGGCGGTTACCCCCCTCAAGACTTGATTCATAAGAATTCTATAGGTAAAGGATTCGAACAGGGCTTGGTGGTTACGCCCTTCAAGACTTGCTTCGCAATGAATCCTAGGATATGGGTCAAAAAGAAGTGAACAGGACTTGGTGGCTACAACCATTAAGGCTTGATTCATGGAAGCATGTCCAATCTTGGTCAATGTCTTGCAAATAAAAGCAGACTTGACTAGGAAAGAAATAGTAGAGAGAGAGGATAGGAACTAATTTTTACCTGTAGGTCCAGATACTTGTTTGAGCAACCTTGCATCCTGTGATCGATACTCCCAAGGTAAAGCCTGCACTTTCATTTTTATATACAGATATGAAATCAGTAGAGGGGTTAGTCAGACAGGATTGCTAAGATTGTTGGTTAGATGATCTAGGTTGTTTAATTAGGATATTGCATAATGTACTTCTGTGATTGACAGATTCTTAGATGTGGTTTGCAATAAAGTAGAGGTTATGATTCTAAGTTTGAATTTGATTGAGTCCCTGCTTTTTAAAACCTCTTTCATAAAGACTACCTGTGTGTTTGCTTGAGGAAAAACAAAAGGTTAAGTCTGGGGGAGTTGATATACCATAGATTTTACCTATTTTTACCCATGGTATATGAGTATTTTTATTACTATTATCTATGTTTTGGAGTCTATTAAGTATTTTTTCAGGCTCAGGAGCATTTTGGAGAAAAGTGATGTTTTAGGTGCCTTTTTGGAGCTTAAAGAAGAGTTCACCCGAGATCAGACCAGAGGTCGACATCCGGAGCTACACATCGATCGATGCACATTCCGTGCTATCGATCGACACACATTTGCCGAAGGACGATATATCGAGATCATAATCGATCGATGTACACCACTATCGATCGATATCGAGCAGCGAAAGAAGACAAGTTGGACTTGGCCAAACTTGAAGCCCACGACATCAAATTTTTACAAGATTTCCCCTGACGAGTTTTTAACCTAATGAACTCATATTAATATTTGCCTAAGTGTTTTTGGCAGAGAGAGCTGCTTTTCACCCCCTTCTTTTCTACACATTTCTTTTACCATTGTTTCATTACTTTGCAAGTTCTCAATAAAGTTCTATTCAGTTCTTAATTCTTTACTTGTTCTTCTTAACAAAGGTTATAGGATTCTAGATCTAGAGGAGAGATCCAAAGAGATTTGTGATGGAACTTAAGTGTTCACTCCTCTAATAGATCTATGAACTCCTATTATTACCTTGTTACTATGAATTACTTAGCCATGTCTGAGTAGATTCATTTGTTAGATTTAGGGTTTAAATAGGTTATGAGGGATTAGCCCCAGCCTACATCTGCTATAGTTGTGATATTTATTGTTAGGATTGTTCACTAATGCGTTTTCTAGATTAGCTAACTAGAACATGAACTTGGATTGCATTATTCATTTAATACAATTCCTGATAACATCCTAAACATGCTATGACCCTCTTGAGACAAGCGAAAGCTGATCTAAGATCATGGTGAGCACTGTATCAACTTGCGCATAAGTTCTGCTTAGAGCCGTATTGATTGATACTCCTATAGAGTAATCGATCGACGTAGCTAGAGGTGTATCGGTCAATATTCCTATCGAATAATCGATCGATACTGTCGGCGATATAGCTGACCGCAAACAACATTTAGCATCTAAGTAATAGATGGTCTAAATATTTCGAGAGCTGATAGATTCATTTAATAGTGTTGAGCTCTGACATATCATGCAAGCAACTTGTTAGCATTTGTAGTATTTATAATCCTGAATTTCTGAATACCTACTCTGAATCTAACTAATTTTCTTTATTGTCTTAAACCAAAACCTTTCAACTGAGTAATCTTACCATTACTCAAAAACCTGCATTTTACTTTAAACCATTTTCAACCTAGCATAGTCACTAAGATTGCATCTCATTTGTACACTACCTCTCTGTGGATTCGATCCCTAAGTACTACAACTGAGCCTCTTATTTGAGAGAGTAAAGTCACTCCTTAGGGTAATTTGAGTGATATCACTAGGCTTTAAGTCAGCTGGAACCAAGTCGGGCCTTGCGCGCTTCGCTGTCTATCGATGGCATAGAGTGTGCATCGATCGATTATTGACTCTGAATGTCGACCTCTGGTCTGGTTCGATGGTCAGCTTAAGTAACTTCTCCTTTTAACTCCAAAATGCGCCAACATCACCACTTCGTTCCAAAACACTTCTGAACCTTTAAATATGCTAAATAGACTTTAAAACAGAACTTTTATACTATAAAACACTTATATACATTGGCTAATAATGGGTAAAATCCATGGTATATCAACTCCCCCAGACTTACCCTTTTGCTTGTCCTCAAACAAAACAAGAGTAGTCTCTCCAAAAGAGGTTTAAAAACAACAGGGACTCACGCAAATTTAGAACTTAGAATCATCACCTCTATAATGTTGCAAGCTACATCAAATAAATCCTAACTTCAGAAGTACTTTATAACATATCCTAGCTTAGAAACCAAATTCAAACTAGCCAACAACTTACCAAATCCTGTCTGACTAACCCCTCTACTGACCTCATTTCTTACATAAATGATAAGTCATGGATTTTACCCACTTTCAACCATGATTTTTATATGTTTTTGGAAACAAAAGGACTCTTCTTGTGTCTTTTATGAGCTTTTACAGGTTCAAGTACTCTTTGGTGAAATGTGACTATTTTGAAGCAGAAATGGATACTTTAAGGAAGATTATAATGGAACGATAATTTGAATTATCGACCGATGTTCACCATGATATGTCGACCGATGAGACACTACATTCATCGACCGATAGAAGTTAGTGACATCGATCGACACGGGAGTCCTCCGAGAGTTAATGATGGATTAAATGAGCTAATCATTTAATTAGGGTTTAATTTCTACCAACTAAGTCCCTGGCCGCCTGTTAGGCTATATTAATAGGGTTTTGTATCATTTTAGAGGCAGACTTGCCTAGAGGCAGATTGTCTAGAGAACTTTTAGACCTAATATTGGAGAGAGGCATCTTGCTACCTTGGAGAGAGAGCTTAGGATTGGAGAGAAGATCTTGAACTCCCTTATATTCTCTACTCTTTTACTGTTTCTCTTATTATTCTATTTAAAAAGTATTATTTAAACCATCACGATTTTTGTCTCTCATGAATATGTTTGAGTAGTTTCTCTTGTTAGTGTTTGAGTAGTTTCTCTTGTTAGATTTAAGTTTCTCATTAAGGTTAGCTATGCATTGCAAATGATTTAATGCTAGAGTGTTTAAAATATAGTTCTTCATCTAGTTGTTCTTAATGCTAAGTATAGGATTGATCACCCTTGACTTAGACCTTAGGATTAGTTTGGATAAGTGAGAACTTAGCAAATCCCTGAAAACCAAAACTGGTATGTTCCAACTTTACCTAGAGTGCACGAAAGTGGCCTCTTAGTAAGATTGGAGAACCATTTCAAACCCGATCTTAAAGCTCACTAGAAACAATATCGATCGATAAGCAATCCTTTTGTCGAGCGATATTGCGAAAGGTGTATCGATCGATATTCATATAAAATAATCGATTGACACTTTCTTATACTCATCGAACGACAGTTGATGACTTAAGATCTAGTTGAAGATAATCAATCATTGATTTAACCTTAAACTTTGAGTTCAGAACTATGAATATTAAAAACCCTAGATACCCTGCATGCTAGTTACACCTGAGTTATAGCCTAAATCTAGCTATTCTTCCTCTTGTTTAAAACCTAAACCAATCAATCAAGCAATTACTTGCTTACCCTTTATTTACTGCTTTAAACTTGCTTGTCTAGCTTCATTTCGAAGACTAAACAATCTATTGTGTAATCTTAGAGTCTCTGTGGATTCGATCCCTAAGTGCTACAATTGAACCTCTTATTTGAGAGAGTAAAGTCACTCCTTAGGGTTAAATATTTGAGTGATATCAATAAATAAAAGTGTAGGCTTTACCTTGGGAGTATCAATCAAAGGATACATGGACTCAACTCAAGCAAGTATCTGGACCAACATGTAGCCTTCCCTGATCTCTTTCTTCCCTCTTTCTCTCTTCTCTGAACCTTTTTATTTTCAATTTCAATGAACAGTGATGCTGATGCAGTCATCTTATTGACTTTTCTACTTTTGTAATTCTTATTTTGACAAAGTGTAGCGAATAATAGGGTCATAGGAGACACTCCTACCCCTCGTTTCTACGATGTGTGATCCATCCCTTCTGAGTTATAATAATGGGGTCATAGGAGACACTTCTACCCCTCTGCATCTTCCAGGAAATCATCTCAGTCTTTTATATCTCAGGATGCTTGGAGAGAGTGAGAGAAGGGAACCAGAAATACAGACTTTTACCTTCCAGACTTGCAGGAGGAACCCGATCCAATATATAAAAAGCCTCAAGACAAGAATTTAAGTCAAATTAGGTTGGAGGTCATATTTGGTTCCTTCAAACATTCTTAGCAAGTATGGTCATAGTTGACAGGTGATCCACTTTAGTATGTCTAGTACCATCTGCAGTCAGTAAGTCTAAGAGTTTTGCTAAAGAGTTGTTAGATATCAAGTGAAAATTTGAGAAAGTTCATCATCCCCTTCTTGACTCGATAAAAACTTTGAAAACACTTAATTAAGACTCAAAATGTAAAGTGATATCAGTAAACCTCCCCCCCAGACTTAAATTATACACTGTCCCCAGTGTATATCAAGTCGGAGTTATGGTGAGAACATAAATCATAAGTAATCAATTTAACAAGTTAGAACGAATTACCTCGCCGAAGTCTGTGTAGATCGATGGTATAAAGTGTTCGTCGATCATTGTGCTGGTGTAGTGTCGATCGATATCGACCTCGTTTTGTCGGTCAATTTTCTTGGGCAATCGTCTACTCGGGTCTTTTTTTTACCTGCAATAAAATTTAAAAACGAAATAGTGGGTTGCCTCCCACTCAGCACTTTGTTATAGTCATTTAGCTTGACTTCGGATGTGTTTTGGCTAGTATGGATGAAAGTGACTACTTGTTGGAAAACAAGTGTTTACTTCTTCTTTGCTCTTCTTGAACCATGTACCGATGAAGCTTATTATGGCTTCTTCTCCTCTGGTCCACTAACTCTTTAGTATCTCCTTAGCAACCTCCACTGTATGCATCATCTTCTGAAGATTTCCAATGCTGTCCTGATGCATTCCAGGTCTGGCATAGGCGTACTTGAGATATCCTTCAATTCCCGGTCGAAATTCTGTTTCATCAAGTCTTGAGAAAGATTAATCTCATTAAGCTTGTCCTGTAGCTTCTCGGTTACCAGCCTTCCTCGGAATGGTGTGGACTCTCCATCGATCGATGGTCTAGAATGTCTATCGATCAATGTTGAGGCCTCTGGTCGATTCGCAATCACTCTGAATCGTAGCTATCTCCTGCTTCATCTCGTCCATGCATGTAGTCAATGTTGTCATTGAGTGGATAGTAGACGCCATCGAGCTTCCTGTTGTATTCCTCTAGTGACATCTCTTGAGCTCCATTGATTCCTAGTATCATCTCGTTAATCTCATCCTTGTTGTAGGTGTTTGGCTCTGGCATTGACTGGGTGTATCTCTCTACATCTTTTGGGAGACAAATATAAGTGCGCTCAAAGAGTGTAGGTCTTTCCAGGAGATCTCTAATATCTTCCCTAGACACAGGAATGATTCTTCCATAGACAGCTAGTGCATTTCCATGCTCGTCTCTGTAGATGCCATATTCATCTCTTCTTTCCCAGTGGAATCTCCTCCTTCCATTGTGATCATAGGCTCTACGTCCAAACTCATGTTGCGCATCAATCGATGGTGGATCTGTCCTGTTGATCGATGGCTGATCGATTGCTTGTTATTGGCAGAAACGTTTCCTGGTCCATTGGCCATTGCAAGAATGTTTGCAACAACATCCTTGGAGACATGTAGAAGTCGTCCATCCATAGCTCGTGCTTGGCCTTCTGGATCCTTGAAAATACCAAACTCATCCGGTGTTAGATAACCATAATCTGTATTATCGTGTACTTGTACCTCGGATTCTGGTTGATGAATGTTGATCGATGGCTGATCGATTGCTTGTTACTGACATAAAATTTTCCTACTCCATTGGCCATTGCAAGAATGTCTGCAACAACATCCTTGGAGACGTGTAGAAGTCGTCCATCCATAGCTCGTGCTTGGCCTTCTGGATCCTTGAAAATACCAAACTCATCCGGTGTTAGATAACTATAATATGTACTATCGTGTACTTGTTCCTCGGATTCTAGTTGATGAATGTCGATCGATGTCTTATTGTTGCTGTCGATCGATGTCGTGTCCCTGGGTACGAGGGAGGATGTGAGAACTCTTTCATCTTCTGCCATGGAGAGACCATGGTATTGGTATTCAAATGATCTCTTCTTTTCTGTAGTCCTCATCCTACTCGTCAGATTGCATTTCAGGTATTGCGGTATCCACTGCACAAGTTGGCTGATATCTATCCTCTACCCAACAACCAATCGAATAGGTATCTTTTGGAAAATAGTCTACCTCATTCGCAGGATTACTGTTGATCGTTTTCTGATTGTTGATGACGATCGTGGTTGGATAGTTAAGATCGATCGATGGTTGAGGTTGATTGTCGATCGATGCTCCAAGTTCTGGTTCATAGTTGGTCCATGATGGCATACTGCTATAAATCCTGGATCATCCCCAATCTCTATGTTGGACTTATGTGACTTGACAACTCGTTTGGTGATATGCTCAAATTAACCCTAGAGATACTTACTCTCAAATAAGAGGTTCAGTTGTAGTATTTAGGGATCGAATCCACAGAGACTCTAGGATTACATAATAGATTTGTAGTTTTTGAATTAAAGCTAGACATATGATTTAAACAGTAAATAGCAGAGTGAACAAGGTAAATGTTCAGTTGATTGATTTGAGGGTGTAAAATTACCTAATAGTGGGGTTTCCTCCCACTCAGTGCTTTGTTAAAGTCATTTAGCTTGACTTTGGAGGAGTTTGGGCCAGTAAGGTGAAAGGCAGCCACTTGTTGGAAAACAAGTATCCCCATTATCTCTACTCATCCTGAACTACGTAGCAATGAAGCCTCTTGTGGCGTCATCTCCTCTGGTCCATCTCTCATTCATCTTTGCTGCTGCATTTGAGATGATTTGTAGCCACTCTCCTAGATTTTCAATGTTGAACTGATGCATCCCAAGCTTGTCATAAGCATATTCTGATAGTTCCTTCAGTTCCTCTTGCATTGAATCAAGCATGTACAGCTTATCCTTTATCAGCTTCTCTCGGTCTGATACAGTCTCTGCGTCGATTGATGCTGATGTTGGTATGTCGATCGGTGCTGGTTGAGACCTGTCGATCAATGCGGATGTTTCAGGATGACTTGCAAGCTGTCTCTGGATTGCTTTGATTTCTGATCTACCATGGATTTGACCACCCACTTTCACCCATGGTATATTGGTGTTTTACTATATAATTATTATGTTTTCTAGTCTATTAGGTATGTTTTCAGGTTCAGAAGTGTTTTGGAGTAAAATGATGATTTTGGAGCATTTTAGAGTACAAAATAGATTTCATCCGAGCTGTCCATCAAACCAGACCAGAGGTCGACATTAAGAGACAATAATCGATCGATGCACAACCTGTGTTATTGATCGATACAGAAGAGAAGACCCGACAAATGAAGATTATAATCGATCGATGCACATCCTATGCCCTCGATCGATATCGAGTCGCGAAAACCCTGATTTGGTTCCAGCCGACTTATAGCCCAAGACTTCACCAAATTACAAGATTGCCCCTGACGAGTTTTTAACCTAATAAATAAATACTTGCCTAGGTGTTAGGAGGCAAGAGAGTTTAATTGTATTCTTATTTTCACAGCAAAAGTTTAGAGAGATTTTGAGAGTTGGAGAGAAGATCCAGAGAGATTTGTGATTGGAACTAAATTACTATTATTATTATCTATACCTTGTAGTTTTCTTACTTTGCTTGTGTTATGAATTGCTTAGTCATGTCTGAGTAGTTCCATTTTTAGATTTATGGTTCAAATAGGTTAAAGGGATTATCCCAACCTATATAGATTTCTAAGTTGTGATATTCATCAATAGGTTGTTCTTAATGCTTGTTCTAGAATTGCTAACTAGAATATTGAACTCTAGGTATTTTGTACGTTTGAGAACTCTTGAATAATACTATCCTGGCCTATCTATTGAGCTATGATTGCTAGACTAAGGTGATTTGCTGATCTAGGAAGCTTAGTAAGCATCATTCAAACCGTATATAAAGCTTAACTGGAAGCTCGTCGATCAATATCCCTACTCGACAATCAATCGACAGCGTGAAATGTGTATCGATCGATATCTCTCTAAGATCATCGATCGACACTGCTGGTGATGGAACATTCTTTTTCTGGTCATTAGATCTAGTTAATAGACTCGTCCAAAAATTGCGAGAGCTGATTGACTTGTGTTAAATAAAGTAGTTGAGCTCTAATATATCATGCAAGCAACTGTTAGGCAGCTATAGGATTATAATCTCTGAATACCTGAATAGAAACCCTATGTCTAGCGTTTTCCAATTAAAGTTTCAACCCAATCATCTTGTTAGTCGAGCAACTACCTTGCACACATAGGATTATTTAAATTCCTTTAAACCATAAAAATCACAATTAACCTAGAATTGGTTCTCTGATTAGATTTAATAGGTTCCCTAGCTCCTTGTGGATTCGATCCCTGAGTATTACAACTGAACCTCTTATTTTAGAGAGTAATTCACTCCTTAGGGTAATTTGACTGAGATCAAATTTGGCGCCGTTGCCGGGGAGCTTTGATCGCCATTAGATTTAATTTGACTGATTCTAGGTTTTCTTTTTCTTTACCCCCTTTCTGATACAATTTTTTTTCTTGTCTTTTCAGGTGCATGCCCAGGAGTACCAGAAGCAACAAGGACAAACAACTGCTATTCTTAGAGGATTCCGCTCACTTGGAACGCTCAATCCGCAAAGACTTACGTTCCACATCGTTCGACACAACAGCTTTCGCGTCTACCGATTCTCGCACTCTACTGTCGACCGAGTCTCATCGCTCGACATCGATCGACACTACACCTCGTACATCGATCGATACTCAGTCGCGAAACATGGTTGCGATTGTTATTTTCAGAAAGGATGAGAATGGAAACCTGTATGACCAGGATGGTCATCTGCGTAATGTAACATGTTAGAAACTAGATGCGCAAGGGAATGTAATCCCTGAGCCCGATACTGATGCTACAGGAGCTGTTCAACCTGTATATGAGGCTGCTCGACCAAGGTCATTGGCTGACTACAACCGTCCAGACAAATACTATGCCAACAGATCAGCCATTCGCCTTGCAGAGATTCAGAAGCCGAATTTCTACCTGAAGCCACAATACTACACACTCGTGTCACAGATACCCTACTCTGGGTTACCACACGAGCATCCTATGGACCATCTTGAGAGGTTCGAGGATATTATTGCTGCTATCCGCATGGATGGAGTCCCTGAGGACTACCTACTCTGCAAGCTTTTCAAATACTCTCTCATTGGAGAAGCTTCGTATTAGCTTAAGCAGCTACCCACGGGAACTCTTACATCCTGGGCCGGCATCAAGAACGCTTTATTTCGTAACTTCTTTGATGAGGCACGCACTGAAGACTTGAGGAGCAAAATTGCTACATTCGCGCAGAAGACTGGAGAGTCTTTCAAGGACGCATGGATCAGATTCAAGTTCTTCCAGCGAGACTGTCCACACCACGGATTTAATGAAGTGCAACTGCTGAGCACTTTCTTCAGAGGTATCGCCTTGAGGTATCAGATGGCTCTTGATACAGCTAGCGAGGGGAACTTCAACACCAGGAATCCAGAAGAGGTTGTAAGACTGATAGAGAATCTAGCAAACAACAGCAGCACCAAGAACACTGACTTTGAGAAGAAGAAGTATGTTGCATCCCTTGGGAAGGGTCAGATGAAAGAAGTTAAAGCAAAGTTAGATGCTGTTCATGAGCTTCTCAGGGAGCAGGTCTGCTCAGCTGAAGAAGAAGAAGCTATAGACAGAGAAGGAGAAGAAGATGTGAACTACATTGGAGGTACTGGATTTCAGAGGTCTGGAAATTAAAATGGAAACAGAAACTTCTATGGCAATGGTCAGAGGAGTAACTACAACCATAGTTCACAGTTTCAGAAACCCTACAGCAACAACAGCAGGAAGTATGGGAATTCAGCTTACCATAATCCACCACCACAGACTCAGGAGAGCAAGATTGAGACTATGCTTGATCGAGTTCTTGAAGGACAGCGGAAGCTAATAGTGGATTTCAATGGGAAAATTGATTCTGTCTAAACCCATCTGAACACAAGGATTGAGAATCTAGGCACTCAGGTTATGAAGCTTGAGATGCAGGTTATTCAGACTGGAGAAGCTGTTAAGAGGCAGGAAACCTTGACTAGAGAGGCAGGAGATGAAAGCATGAAGCACCACGTCATTGCCATTATAGATGATGATTTCTGGCAAGTGGTGAAGCATGACAAGCTTGAAGAAGGAGACTTCGAAGTAGAGAGTTCCATGAGCTTCGGCGGATCACATTGGTGTTGACCGATATCGGAGGACACACATTGATTAACACATTATGACACGGATCGATCGACAGACCTCTACCAACATCGATCGATGTCACCTGGCAAGTCGACTGCGAATTGCAGTGCAGTATGAATTATGACTCATGAAGAATTCGCAGAGCGACATCCACACCCACCCTCCCCTTTCTACGTCAACATCGATCAACAGCCCGAGCCAGCAAACGATCGACAGAGAGAGTCCAACATCGATCAACATTCACCATCTCACATCGATCGACGAGCACCTCTCACATACCGAGTGCAGTTACCACCTATTGATATATCCTGAATCAATGCACTCAGACCACCACCTAAACCATCAGCTAACCCGCCAGAGACTACCAGCAAACTTTCAGACACTACACAAGAGCCTATGCAAGTTGATAAGGCCACTGAAGGGAGAAAGTTGAGGAAAGGGATGGAGAAGATTCCTAAAAACCTGAAGAGAGAAGCTAATGAGAAGGAGATGGATGGTTTCACTAAGAGAGTCCTAAGAATCCAACTGGAGAAACCTTTTGAGGAGGTTTATTTCACACACAGGTTGTGGATGTTCTTCAGGGAGACAAAAAAAGATTGAGGAGGAGATTAGGAGAGTGTTTCATCATGTCAGAGAAATGATGAAACAGAGGATCACATTGAAGAAGAAGAGTGATCCTGGGAAGTTTGCATTACCATGTCTAGTGAAGGGTATTGAATTTCCCCATGCACTTTGTGACACAGGAGCATCAGTCAGCATCCTACTTAAGGTTATGGCTGATGAAAGGACTTTTCTAGGGCCCTAATCAAATGATGTAGTATAAAAGATTGTCGAACCAATCCTAGGTGATTTCAATGCAAAGGGAATGCAAGTCTATGCTTAATATAAGTGCAATCAATAGAGCGGAGTGAAATGAACTAAAACTAAACTAAAATGCAATAAAGTAATGATCTCTCTTTCAATATGAAGCAATAGGACTCATGGGGCAAGGGAATTGACCTTGGGTGATCAAGCTTCAATCGAAAGGTGGCAGCAACATTCAATCTATCAACCTTATGCCTAGACAACAAAACTAAGGAAGCTCTATCTCTAGATGAATGCTCTTTTGCAATGATCACCCAAGTACACCAAATCTCTTTGGCTGTAATGATCAAAGCAAGCATAAAGAATGAGTCTAATAGCAATCCTAGCTTCTTTGACAACTAATCTCTTAGGCAAAGCAAGCTAAAAGCATATATGAGTTGGTTTAGGCATTTCATAGAACACCTTTCGGGCATGAAACTCCTATGGCTCTATGTTTGAGAGGCCAACCAAAATATAGCATTAAGAACACCAAATCAATGCAAGGAAAGGATAGATCTAACACTAAGCACCTTGGATCTACACTTAATCACCCTAAATCTCCCAAGCCCATGAACCCTAAGATGATCTACTCTCTAATAGACATGATTTCCCTTAAACCCATGAAGAATTGAAGGTTAACCATGATTAGAGAGCAACAGATGCTCAAGAACACAAGAATAAAAGAAGAAAAAGGATCCAGGATCCAAACTTTATTCAAGATCCAAATGTGTTTTTGAGAGAAAAAGAGACAAGTCCCAAATTAGGAGATATAAGAGTATTTATACAAGGGTTAGAAGCCCTAAAAACATCATAGAAAAATACTAAAAGGTCCCTAGGGTCAATTAGGCTTCAACCAATAGGAAAACAGCTTGAAATTCGGTCAGGGGTGGAGGAAATGACCCAACCCGGTCCAACCAACCCGGACCAGCCTTGTTCTGTCCGTCCAGCTTCTCCCGACCGGGTAGCTCATCCCGGACCAGCCTACCCGGTCCTGCCTCCCCAGCCTGGTCGTCCAGCGTTCCGACCGGATGCTCGAACCCGGACTGATCTACCCGGCCAGCTTGATATGCTTCTAGTAAACTGATCATAACTCCTCCAATATAGCTCCAAATGACTTGAAACCACTTCCATTGGAAAGCTATCTCAATTTTCTATGTCTCCACAAAATCTTAGCAGCAGAAGATATCTCTAAGGCCTCCGTCCTTGCTCATCTTTGTCTCGACCAGATCATGGATTGACTTCTCTTTTCTTGGCCAAACTTGATTCTTCACCTCTTTTTGGGGTCATAAGGCTTCCAAACACCTCAAATCACACCAAAGCATACTCCAACACCTGATAAGGACAAATGAATGCAAAATGGACCTAAACATGCCTAATGCCTAACTATATGATCAAAATGCATAAGATATGGATGCTAAAAACATGTAAATATGCAAGCTATCAATGGCAGCTAGCTGGGTCTGAAAGTAGAGCCTTCTTCAGATTCTTTCACCTTTGTGGTCTGTTCTCAGAGGAACTCAGGAGGTATCATCAGAGACCTTGAGGTGCAGGTTGGTAATGCCCTTGTCCCAGTAGATTTTCATGTCCTGGATATCAAGCTATACCGGAACTCTTCCCTTCTGCTTGGAAAAGCATTCTGTGCTACAGTAGGAGCTGTATGTGACATGAACACCAACAGATTTTGCCTGACACTGATAGATCCAGACAACCACTATGACCCAGTTCGAGTTGTCAAACAACAAGTCAACCTCGTGGAGATTGGAGAAGATCTTAGCTATATTGCAGCATGCCATTGTGGAGCAGAGTATGAGACAGAGTACTAGGAATCAATCGACACCCACACTGTGTCAATGATCGATACCTGTGAGTCACTGCTGACCGATAATCATCATGCCACGTCGATCGAAATGGAGCATCCGGCTGACCACTACTTTTTGCCACATCACTGCTATCCAGATTTTGCTTTTCAACCCAACAACAGACAAGATGACTATTCAATGCGCAGTTGGGCAGACAGTGGATTTCATTAGAGTTTCGCAGTGGATACTGCAATACTTTCAACCAATGAGGATACTACAGAGGAGTATGATGAGTACTATTGGAAGGAAGGAGCTACAGAGATTTCCCTTGAAGAAGATAGATTTCCGAGCCATGCCTTCACGTCAACACATTCGCCATCGATCAACAGAGGCCACTCAACATCGATCAATTCCCACCCTCTTCCAGCAAAACAATCACACGCATCAATGGATACCCATATTGGTACATCGATCAATTTTAAGGCAACCGACTTTGAGAAGGAAAAAGGAAATTTTCCAATTCAAAGTAGGGCATCTGATTGCTATAAAAGGAGTTTTGCACCCAAGAAGATTTCTCACACCACAGAAGCAGGCAAGATGCAAGCACACGCACACCCAAATGAGATCATTGAAGTAGCCTGCAAGAGAAGCAATCAATTCAACAACCCTAGTTCAGCAGACATACGTCCACCATCGATCGATACATCATCAACACCATCGATCGATTTTAAACCTTTACCTCAATCTCAATATTACACTAAGAAACGTATCAAGTATGGATATCTATTGCCTGATGAATTTGGTATTTTTAGGGACCCACATGGCCATGCAAGAGCTACGGATGAAAGGATTCTACACATCTCCAATGATGACATAGCAGACATCCTTCAGGTGGCCAATGGACCAGAAATTTTTTTTATGCAGCAACGCAGCAATCCAGACAACATACCTAGGGATCCAGACGAATATCCTACATCTAATACAGCAGAGACTGGTTTCCACCAGTCCTACCAACCGGTTACTCAGCCATCGATCGACATCTCTGTTCCAACGTCGTTCGACAGGGTAACACCTACATCGCTCGACGGGACACATCCAGTATCAACCGACAGACGCCTTAAGTTAGGACTACGAGCTTATGATCAGTATGGAGCCAGAAAGTTCGGATGGGAACAGAAGGATGAGTATGGGGTCTAGAGAGATGAGTTTGGATATGCAAGAGGAGTAGCTTGTGAGATTATCCCTGTCACCAAAGCAGACATCAAAAACATTTTGGAAAGAGCATCTATGTTTGTTTAGAGCTACATATGTCTTCCAGAACATGCCGCTTCGTTCATAGAGACCAGGCTAGCACCAGAGATCTACACCAAAGATGAGATTAATTAGTTGGCAACTGGTATTTGTGGAGCTCAAGAGAAGTTAAGAGAAGAACTTCAAGCACTGGTGGATGATACCTATCAACCTTTGGACAGAGGCTTCAATGAGCTTTACAGAAGCATGGCAGAGATGAGGATTGAGGTTGATAGTATGCAGAAACAACTTGAGAAGGAGGCTACGCCATCACCATCGATCGACGCCAACAAAGCAACATCGATCAATGTCCAGCCACCAACATCCATTAGTCCCACACAAGCGGAAAATTCTGCAAAAAAGGAGGATGAATGGGAGATAGCATACATCAACACGAAGATTCATGACGTCTACAACCCTCTCAACAACAATATCGACTGGTTAAACAAAAGAATTGATCTATTACACCAAAATTTGGAAGAATTTCCCGAGAAAGATCAGTGTCAACATCAGCAAGCCACATCGATCGATATCTGTACTATGACATCGATCGACAGCAAGTTCGCAGCAGTGGAAGATAGGTTGAAATCCTATGAAGATATGCACGATCGTTTCACTTCACCTATCATGCGATACTTGGACAGTTTGTCTAAGCATATGATCAAAGTACAGATGGGCATTGGCACAATTCAAGATCAACTTGGTTCTCAAAAAGAAGGATCGACACCGATCGATAGGTCGTGAGCCGCATCGTTCGACGCCAAGAAACCACCAGCACAGATTCCTTATACAGCAGCAGAAGTTGATCAGATCAAAGTCAAGCTCTACACAGCTATGGACACCATGGAGGACAGACTTGACAAGAGGTGTGATGACATCTACTTTCCATTCGACAACAAAAAGCAACTCGCATGTCATCATGAAAAATCAGCATCGATTGACAGGCCAACCACCAAATCGATCGACAGTTCTACACCAGCACCGATCGATTAACCATATGTACCATCGATCGATACCGCGTCTACATCAGACCGAGATAAACTGATACATGACAAGATAGACTCAATGCAAGAGGAACTGAAGGAGCTATCAGCATATTCCTATGATAAGATAGGATGGCATCAATGCAGCATTGAAGCTCTTCAACAGAGGCTACAAAACATCTCAAATGCAACACTGAAGATGGATCAAAGATGGACCAAAAGTGATGAGGCCACATAAAGTTTCATTGCAGCTTGGTTTGGAATGTGCAAAGATAATGTGGATGCTTGTTTTCCAACAAGTAGCTGTTTTTCCACCAACTAGCCTAAATACCTCCAAAGTCAAGCTAAATGACTATAACAAGGCGCTGAGTGGGAGGCAATCCACTATTAGGTACTTCAATTTAGTTTTCTTAATTACTAGTATTTATTTTCGTATTCGTTTTTGCAGATTTTATAAGATCCAAGTAGAATGATCACCAATACATCAACCGATGAGGAGAAGTCGAAATTGATCGACATACCATCACCTGCGACGATCGATGCCAACCTATGCACATCGATCGATATTCACTCTGGTCAGGTTTATCTTTCTTACTTGTTAAATTGAGTACTTATGATTTAGTTTCCACCATAACTCCGACTGTTTTACACTGGGACAGTGTAATTTAAGTCTGGGGGAGGTTTACTGATATTTATCTATTTTGATTCTTATTAAAATTACGTTTCAAAAGTTTTTATCGAGTTCTATGAACGGGAAAATAAACTTATTGATTTATACTTGATGATCTAACCACTCTTTAGCACAATTCTAGACTTACTGATTGCAGATAGTACTAAAGATGCTAAAGTGAATCAACATGTCAACTATTCACACTTGCTTAGACTGTTTGAAGGAACCAAAGCTGACCTCCAACTCTAAACCTCACACAACTGCTAGCTTGGGGCTTGGTATACATGGGATCGGATTCTTCAGAAAAATCTGGAAGGTAAAGTCTTGTGTAGATTTATTTATCACATTTTCTCTCTCTATTTCGATCCTAGATAGTTTAGGTAGAAAGTTTTCTTACAAAATATCAATAAATAATAATAATAAGAGATATAGGGTTTTAGGTTTTAACTATGAGGAATCGAACATGACTTGGTGGCTACAACCATTAAGGCTTGCTTCAATAAAGATTCCAACAAAAAGAATTCGAACGGGACTTGGAGGCGGCAATCTTCAAGGCTCGCTTCATAAAGAATTCTTGGATATAGGTCAAATAGAAGTGAACAGGGCTTGGTGGCAACCACCATTATGTCTTGATTCATGGAAGCCTGTCCAATCTTGGTCAATGATCCTGCAATGGAAGCAGACTTTGACTAAAGAGAGAAATTAGTAGAGAGAAAAGATAGGAACTAACTTTTACCTGCAGCTCGAGATACTTGTCTGAAAGTCTTTGCATCCTGTGATCGATGCTCCCAAAGTAAAGCCTTCACTTTTATTTTTATGTTAAGAAATGAGGTTAGTAGAGGGGATTGTCAGATAGTATTCCCTAAGTTGCTGGATGAATGAATTTGGTTGCTAAGCTAGGATATTGCATAATGTGCTTGTGTGATTAGGACTTCTTAGATGTGGATTGCAATATTGTAGAGGTGATAATTTCAATGTTTTAAATCTGTGAGTCCCTTCTGTTTCAAACCTCTTTCAGGGAGCCTGCCTGTTTGTTTTGGTTTAGGACAAGAAAAAGGGTAAGTCTAGGAGAGTTGATATACCATAGATTTGACCCACTTTCACGCATGGTATATTGGCGTTTTACTATATAATTATTATGTTTTCTAGCCTATTAGGTATGTTTTCAGGTTCAGGATTGTTTTGGAGTAAAGTGATGATTTCGGAGCATTTTAGAGTACAAAAGAGATTTCATCCGAGCTGTCCATCAAACTAGACCAGAGGTCGATATTAAGAGACAATAATCGATCGATGCACAACCTGTGCTGTCGATCGATACAGAAGAGAAGACCCGACAAATGAAGATTATAATCAATCGATGCACATCCTATGCCATCGATCGATATCGAGGCATGAAAAGTCTGATTCGGTTCCAGCCGACTTATAGCCCAAGACTTCATCAAATTACAAAATTGCCCCTGACGAGTTTTTAACCTAATAGATAAATACTTGCCTAGGTGTTAGGAGGCAAGAGAGCTTAATTGTAATCTTATTTTCACAGTAAAAGTTTAGAGAGATTTTGAGAGTGGGAGAGAAGATCCAGAGAGATTTGTGATTGGAACTCCATTACTATTGTTATTATCTATACTATGCAGTTTTCTTACTTTGCTTGTGTTATGAATTGCTTAGTCATGTTTAAGTAGTTCCATTGTTAGATTTAGGGTTCAAATAGGTTAAAGTGATTACCTTAACTATAGATTACTAAGTTGTGATATTCATCAATAGGTTGTTCTTAATGCTTGTTCTAGAATTGCTAACTAGAATATTGAACCCAAGGAACTTTGTATGTTTGAGCACTCTTGAATAATACTGTCCTGGCCTATCTATTGAGTTAAGATTGCTAAAGTAAGGTGATTTGCTGATGTAGATAGCTTAGTGAGAATCATTCAACCCGTTCATAAAGCTTAACTGGAAGCTCGTTGATCGATATCCTTATTGGACAATCGATTGATAGCGTGAATGGTTGTCGATTGATATCTCTCTAAGATCGTCGATCGACACTGCTGATGATCAAACATTCTTGTTCAGGTCATTAGATCTAGTTAATAGACTCGTCCAAAAATTGCGAGAGCTGATTGACTTGTTGTTAAATAAAGTAGTTGAACTCTAATATATCATGCAAGCAACTGTTAGGCATCTATAGGATTATAATCTCTGAATACCTTAATAGAAACCCTACGTCTAGCGTTTTCCAATTAAAGTTTCAACCCAATCATCTTGTTAGTCGAGCAACTACCTTGCTCACATAGGATTATTTACATTGCTTTAAACCATAAAAATCACAATTCCCCTAGAATTGATTCTCTGATTAGATTTAATAGGTTCCATAGCTCCTTGTGGATTCGATCCCTAAGTATTACAACTGAATCTCTTATTTGAGAGAGTAATTCACTCCTTAGGGTATTTTGAGTGAGATCAATTTCCTTCTGCATCCTCTCCGTTTGTGAGTTCAATCCACTGATGCTGTTGTTGAATGGGATGTATATCTCCTTCAACCATCCTATCTATCTCTGCTCTAGTATAGAGATCTGTAGATTGAGAATCCACCGATGGGAAGCAATGTCTGTCGATCGATTTTGATCTCTCTGCCTGAAAATCGACTTGCTTCTAAATGGTTTCGACTTCTTGTTGTAATGCATCCAATCGTGAAGTTAATCCATCCATGTTAGCATCGAGCGGATGGTAGACTCTATAAATCTTGTAATCGAATGATTTCATTAAATTTTCTAGTGATGTAGGTCTGTCGTCAATCGATGATGAAACCTCTGTGGCGATCGATGATGTTTCCTTCTGTCGAAACCCATTCTTCTTGCGAAGCAGATCCAATTCCTTTTGCATCAACTCATTCCTTTTGATTAGCCAGTTTATGTTGTTGTTGAGTGGATGGTAGATGTCATTAAGCCTCTTGATGAGGGCTTCTTCTTCTCATTGTTGATCTCCCTTGATGCCTGAGAACATCTCATCTTTGGTGGAAGTGCTCGATGGTGGATGCTTATCATTATTTAATGGCTGAGTGTTGCCATCGATCGATGCTGGTGTTATCACATTGGCCTCACGATTTTTCTGAATCCTGGCCAAATCTTTCTTCACCCTTTCCATGCATGTACTCAACCAGTTGATGTAGTCATTCAGTGGGTGGTAGAAATTATCAAGCCTAATCTTGTAATCATCTTTTGTTTTTCGTTGAGCTCCACAAATCGCAGATATCATCTCATTAATCTCATCCTTGGTGTAGATCTCTGGCACTAAACTGGTCTGTGTGAATGATTGGGCATGTTCTGGAAGACATATGTAAGGGCGCTCATCCATTGAGGCTTTTCTCAGCAGATTTATGATGTCATCTTTTGAGACATTGATGACGTTCCCGTCTACTCTTATTGCATATCCAGACTTGTCTCTGTAAACACCATACTCATCTTTCTGTTCCCAATAGAATATCCTAATCCCATAACGGTAGGCTCTTTTTCTTAACTTGGGACGTCTGTCGATCGATGCTGAGCTTGTCCTGTCGATCGACGATCGACTATTTGGTCGAATGGTTGATTTGAAACCATCATCAAATTTTCCAGCTGAATCAAAGAACTTGTTTGTAGCCTTCTGCTGGTGTTCTGGATTTGCATGAAGAGGTTATCTTGTCCGTTGGTCATCTGAAGGATGTCTGCAATGTACTCTCCGGCTGCTTGTAGAATTCAACCATCTATAGCTCGTGCATGGCCATCTTGATCCCTGAAATACAAAAATCATCAGGTGTTAGATATCCATAATTCATATGGTTCAGTTTACGTACCTTCGATCGATGTTGAAACAGCATTGTCGATCGATATTCTCTTAGCTCTGGCGATCGATTCTTCTTTCTCCATGTCGATCACTGCACGTCTGTCTTCTGTTCGTGCCTGGCCTTCTGGTTTGTGAGGGCGAAAGGTATATTTGATGTCCCCCTCGTCTCGTTCCTTGTAGTTGAAGAGTTCCTCTGTAATGAAACCTTCATGCATCTCGTCTGCTCTTATGGGATATGATATGTCTTCTACTGTAAAGCTCTCTTTATAGGGGTCATCTGGCCAACTGCCAATTGAGTAATTTCCTTTTTGCTCAATGTTGGTTTCCGTGTCAATCGATATGTTCTTGGTGTTGTCGATCGATGGTCGTACATTTTCTGCCTTGTGATGATGGGTGTCGATCAATAGTGGGATGTCTCTGTCGATCGATGTTGCATTCCTTATTCCATAGGAATGGTGGAGAAGTCGTTCTTCCCCTGCAAGAAGACCATGATACTTTGTAGCTCGTTCCTCCTTGTAATCCTCATCATATTCCTCATCTCTAAAATCAGATGTGGTAGTGTCCACTGCAAAAGTCTGGTGATAACGACCGCTTTCCCAGCTATCAATTGAAAATTTCCCAATGTGTCGAGTTACTGTCGATCGATGCTTCCCTAACGGTTTCGATTGATTATGTGTGATGAAGATCGATCGATTTTTCCATGTCATCACCAATCGATTCTTCGTATTCTGTCTCATACTCAACTTCTGAATCATTCTCAACTCCACAGTAGCATGCGGCTATGAATCCCAGATCATCTCCAATCTCTATGCTGGGTACCTGTGTCTTGACACTCGAACTGGATCATAGTAGACATTCTGATCTATGAGTGTCAGGCACAACTGGTTAGTTTGCATGTTGCAATTTGCTCCAACAGTAGCCAAGAAAGCTCTCCCAAGTAGTAGAGAAGTGTTCCAGTTCAGCTTGATATCCAGGACATGAAGTCCACTAAAACTATAGCATAAACAATTTGCACCTCAAGGTCTCTGATGATTCCTCTTGAGCTCCTTTGAGAACAGTCCATAAATGTGAATGAGTCCTCTGAGGGCTCTATCTTCAGACCCAGATGGTCTGCCATTAGCTTAGGTAAGATGCTGACTGAAGCTCCTGTATCATAAAGTGCATGTGGGAACTCAATGCATTGTACCAAGCAGGGTACTGTGAACTTTTCAGGATCACTCTTCTTCTTCAATGCTATTCTCTTCTTCATCTTATCTCTGACCTGGTGGAACATTCTCCTAATGTCCTCCTCTGTCTCCTTGGTTTCTCTGAAGAACATCAACAACCTGTGGGTAATATCTTGCATATTTACATATTTTTAGCATTCATATCTTGTGCATTTTAATCATATAGATTAGGCATTAGGCAGCTTTAGGCTCATTTTGCATTCATAAGTCTATATCAGGTGTTGGAGCATCCTATGATTTGATTTGAAGTGTTTGGGAGCTTAAAAGTTCAAAAAGAAGTCAAGAATGAAGTTTGGCCAAGAAAAGGTGAAGAAAAGAAGAAATGGTCAAGATCCACCCAGGTCAGCCTACCCGGGTACTTCCAGCCGCGTACTTCCGGACGAGCAAAGAAGAAGAAGATACGCGGGTCAGACCAACCGACTGCTCTTACCCGCACGATCCAAAATACCCGGCCAAGACCACCCGACTGCTCTTACCCGCACGATCCAAAATACCCGACCAAGACCATTCGACTTAAGCTACCCGCGTACTCTGATCGACGAAGAGAAGAAGAAACATGCGGGCAAGACCACGCGGCCCGCCTTACCCACACGGACGAAAACATGTAGGCGAGACCACGCGGCCCGCGTTACCCGCACGGACGAAGGCACGCGGGTGAGGCACGTGGGTCGACCGAAGACCACTCTTCCCGAGTGTTTTCCATTCTGGTTGAATCCCATCCCTTTTAAAGGGCATTTTAGTCATTTTATCTGTTGTTTTAAGGGCTTTCAAGCCTCCTATTTATACTTTTGTAATCTCCTTTGTGAGAAAAAAACCCTTCTTTTCTCTCAAGAACACTTTTAGATCTTGAATAAAGTTTGGATCTTGAATCCTTCTTCATTTATTTCTTTGGTGTTTACTAGATTATCTTCATCTCTAATCATGTTTAGCCTTGAATAATCCATGGTTTTAAGGTTATCCATGTATATTAGTGAGTAGATCTACCTAGGATTCATGGGCTTGGGCTAGTAAGGGTGATTATGTGTAGATCTAAGATGTTCTAGGTTAGATCCTTCTTGATCCTTGCTTGTAGAGTGTTCTTATTGCTATTTTGGAGTTGGCCTCTTCAAAATAGAGCCATAGGCATTTCATGCCCGGAAGTTGTTCTATGAAATGCCTGAACCAACTCTTCAATGCTTTTAACATCCTTTACCCAAGGGATTAGTTGTTAAATGTGTTGAGATAGCTAATGGACTTGTTCTTATTGAATGCTTTCATATTATTCAACCTAAGGGATTAGATGCTTGAGATATGTTAGTGAATGAGCATTCATCTAGGGATAGAGCTAGCTTAGGATTGTGTCTAGGCCATCTTAGATTGAAACTTGATCACCCAAAGTCAATTCCCTTGTCCCAAGAATCCCCTTGCCTAATATTGAAAAGAAAGTTCACTCTTTGATTGCATTTTTAGTATTGTCTTAGTTCTTAGTGTTCAAAAAAAAAGTATTGTCTTAGTTCATAATCTTCTTCACTAAATGGTGGCACTTAGATTAAGTATGAACTTGCATTCTCTTTGCATTGAAATCTCTTAGAATTGGATTGACATCTTGTATACTACAACATTTGATTGGACCCTTGAAAAGTCCATCATCGAATTGGCGCAGTTGCCAAGTTCTAAGTTGATTTTGACATTGGGATTTAGTCAATTGCTTGAGACTAAGTCATTTTTCTTTTATTGTGCTATTGCTTCTCCTTGTTCTTTTTCCTATGAATTTCAGGTGTATGATAACTAGAAGCAGAGGTGCATCAAACTTGATTCCTACTGTTGAAGAAATTGCTACACTTGAGAGGGAAATTGCAAGAAAGAGAATAGAAGAAGAGCAACAGACTCACTTGCAGAGATTGGGGTTTGATATGGAGAATCAGCCTCAAGATGGTGATGCCCTTGGGGGCAATGGTCCAAGAGCTGACAACATAAGACCACAGCGCCAACCACAACAGCCACAGCGCCAAGCTAGAGCCATTGGAGCCTATGATCAACCTCACATTCATGGTCATAGGTTGGGGAAGAGCACCAGCTGTGGAGAACAACAACTTTGAGATCAAATCAGGACTGCTGAATTTGATTGAGAACAACAAGTTTCATGGTCTTGCTGTGGAGGATCCCCTTGATCACTTAGACACATTTGATAGCTAGTGTAGCTTGTCCAAGACTAATGGAGTCTCTGAAGATGCTTTCAAGCTGAGATTGTTTCCCTTCTCTTTTGGAGACAAGGCACATCAATGGGAGAAGGCTCTTCCAAGTGACTCTATCACAACTTGGAACGAGTGCAAGAGGGCATTCCTAGAGAAGTTCTTCTCTACATCAAGAACAGCCAAGATTAGATATGAGATCTCTAGCTTTCAGCAAAAGAACCTTGAGGGCTTTAGTGAAGCATGTGAGAGGTTCAAGGGCTATTGGTCTCAATGCCCACATCATGATTTCACAAAGGAGATTTTGCTTAGTACCTTCTACAGAGGTGCTCTTCCAGAGGTGCTCTTCCAGAGTTCAGGAGCAGATTAGACACAGCCAGCAATGGGTTTTTCTTGGGTAGAACTGAGCAGGATGCAGAGGAGCTGGTGGAGAACATGGCGAAGAGTGACTCAGTCTACCGTGAGGAGCATGATAGGGTCAACAGAGGCATTGATGAAGATGATCAGCACACAAGGAAGGAGCTGAAATCTCTCCAAGAGAAGTTGGACAAGATTATTGCAGAGAAGGCTAAGCAGGAGCAGATTAACTCCATTGGGAACGAGAAACAAAAGCAGCCTGCTAGGACTAATCAGGTTGATGGTTTAGAAGGTCAAGAGGAGTTGTGCTTCATCAATGCTAATGGCACATGGTACAGGAAAGAACCCAACTTCTAGTACAAAAACAACTATCAGCAAAGGCTTTACTACAACAATCAGCAAGGAGGTTACCAAGCCAAGCAAAACTATCCTCATGCCAACCAGACTACTCAGCCTCAAGGAAGCTCTTCTCAAGCTCAAGCTCCAAGTTCAAATATGGAGTCCATGTTCAAGCAAATCTTAGAAGCTCAAGAAAGAAATGCTAAGAACATTGGTGATGAGTTCAAGAACATCCATGCAAAGATTGATGGGACCTATTCTGATCTCAACAACAAGTACATGCAACTTGCCTCTCATCTCAAAACCTTGGAGAGCCAGGTTGCCTCTATGTCTTCATCTTCCAAGAGCCCAATGGGATCTCTACCAGGAAAACCAGAGAAACATCCCAAGGAATCTTGCAATGTCATCCCCTCTACTACTTCTTCAGAGATTGAGATGTGTGCTCATGAAAAAGAGGAGGATGAGATTGAAATATTTGGAACTGAGTTTCGGGGAAGTTAAAAGATTTGTTGTGGCCACATCTGAAGCACATATTCTGAAGGATGCTGCCATAAAGGCTGAAGTAAAGAGTCTGCAGAAAGCTGAGCCTAGAGCTGAGACACCAGCTGTGAAGAGAGCAGACAACAAGCTGAAAGAGGTGAAGCAGGAAGACACTGAGTTTGAGCTATCACCTTATGATAAGCTCCCTTTTCCCCAAAGAGTTCTCATCAAAGCTCAGAAGAAGGTGATCTCAAAGTTCAGGAAAGCGTGAAGCTCATGTCCAGATGATGCTCATCAAGGACATTCTAGACCACCAAGCTGAAGTGGCTGAGCTTTTGGACATCTCCATTCTGAAGATTGATCCACCAATCCCTCCAAAGTCCCTCCCTAAGCTTGAGTCTCAAGGGAAGTTCACATTGTCTTGCTCACTTGGTAAGATAACTATTGATGATGCTCTTGTTGATAGTGGTGCAAGTGTGAATGTGATTTCCATGGATATGGTGAAGAGTCTTCGTATTGAAAGCATGGAACCAAACACTTCTTCTCTAAACTTTGGGGACTCTTCTTCTACAACCCCAATTGGTATCATCAAGGATTTCCCCTTGAAAATTGGATCATGCACCATACCTATTGATCTCACTATTTTGAAAATGGCAATTGAGCAGAGAGTTCCTTTGATCCTTGGCACTCCTTTCCTCACAACAGTTGGAGCTTGCATTGACTTTCCCAACAAGAAGGTCACCCTCATGCATGTGAACAAAGCTGTCTCCTATCCTCTCCAATCTCCCTTGGATGTTGACTATTGTGGGATAATCACTTGTGGAGATCAAGCTGTTGAGAAGCTACAAGTTGAAGTGGTTGTTTGTAAGAAAGAAGGTCTTGATGGAGAGTCTTCTAAAGAGTTGTGTAGTGAGCACTTGGAAAGTGCTAAAAGAGAGAGGATGAGTGGAGCCTCAATGGCCACTCATGGCAAGAAGAAGATGGTGAAAGAACCTCATCCTCCACCTCTTGATCTGCTCCCACACACTCTTACTCTCCATCCTAAGAAGCTCAAGAATGGTGTCATTGAGTACAAGATCAAGCATAAGGGCAGGTCCACACCATTTTCAAGTGCTAGAGCCATCATCACTCCTCAGCTCCAAGATGACCCAATCAAGCTTCAAGAGTTTTGTCTCCCAGGTCCTCACCATCACACTTGAAGGTGGGAAGGATCCTCCTTCTCACTAGTTTAAGAGAAAAGGTCGTCAAGCTAGTGACTCAGAACAAGCTCACTTGGGAGGAAATCCCATGGTTATCCTTGTACACAGCTTTGCAATTTCAATTTTTCTTTATATTTTTAATAAAAGTGATTGAGGTTTTCAGGTTGAGCCGAGCACTAGAGGAGAGAAGAAAGGTGGTGAAGCACCTGAGCCTTATGATTGACATGTAGCAGCCTCCTCTAGTTTCTATGAACCAAGCCAGCTCCTAGTCCTGACACTAAGCACCATGCCCAACACTCCTTATGTGGTATCACTCCAACCCTTCTTAAATATACATTTGCTTTTGTCTTGTTTGGGTATCTCTTTCTCTCTTACTCACACAGAAACTGTGTGATTTAAGTGTGGGGGAGGTACCAAGTATTTGATCATGTTTGCTTTGTGATTGAGAGTCTCATGCATTGCATTGTACATTCATATATGCATAGAAAAACCAAAAAAAAAATTAATTTTTTTGAATCATGTAGTTGGATCACTTGCATCTTTAAGATTGAGTCTAGAGCATATAGGTTGCATTCACTTGCACATGGAGCATTGCCTTGTAAAGAACACTTGTTTGCACTGAATTTGACACCCAAGTTAAACATATCAAGTAGCTTAAGCATCTTTTGAAAGGCTTGCCTGCTTTGAGCCTTGAAAACTCTTCTTGAAACATGCTTGCTTGCTTGATATTGGCATTGTTCTTGAAACCAGCTCCAACCTGAACTTAGACTTGAATGAACTTAATTTCTCTTGCATATGGGCATTTGCATACTTGATCATGGATCTCATACACATTTGGGTTATCTTTCCCCATTATACCACTCTTTGTTAACCCAAATGGCACTTCCATACCCTTGAACCCTAGCCATTCTTTGAAGCCTACATTGATTTGCATGAGTGACGCCTCTTCTAATACCTTGTCATGTACCAAATCTTGAGAGTATTGGGAGCGACATGGATTTGTTCTCATCTCTTGCTAGCATAGGATCCTTATTTGAGCTAGCTTCTAGGATGGTGAGTGGGGTCTTTGTTCCTTAAAAGTTTATATCTTGGGTTTGGGATGTGACAATATTGAGATTGATGAACAAAAGAGTGTAGAGAAAGAAAAGCCCTAGGGACGTAGAATAGAAAGATAAGAAGCTCTTGATTGATTTTTTTGACATTCCCCTTCATATAAAAAAAAGATTCAATAAGATAGTGGGGAAGGGAAAAAAAGTGTTAGAGCTTAGAAGTGTGAATTGTGAATAAAAGGTCCTTAGAGGTTGACTCTTGAAGAAAGAAAGTTGTTCATTGGGTGAGTGATGTGAGTGTTTTTCATTTTGGGGTATGGGATTAATAAATAGGGGTGTAGAGCTTGTAATCACTTAGGAATGGGTAGAATGATGAGGATGGATCCATGTATGCATGAATTGCTCCTAGTCTTAGAAAAATTTTGCATAATGATCAAGCTCCTTGATTCTTTACTGATTGCCACTTTAAAAAGATGCATTGAACCCTCCTTTTCATCCATATTAGACCATTTGATCACCTAGCCAAATGATTGAGATCATGTGCCCATTTGTGAGAACTCACCTTGAGTGTGTGTGTGTGTGAATCAATGTGAGAGTTGGTTAAGAAAACATGTTGGTTGATGGGCATTGCATCTTGTGTAGAGGCATAAGAGTAATTGATAGGCCTTGTGAAGCTAGAGCATAATAAGAGAGTTTTGCTCATGCTATTTGCTATGTTTCTTTAGGATGTCAAGTTGAGTGCTTTGAGTGTTTCTTTTGGCTTGCTCTCATCTTTATATCTCTCCTCCTTGTGTTTTGAAAAGTTTACTTGAGGACAAGTAAAGGGCTAGTGTGGGGAAGTTGATATCTTTCATATTTACATGTTTTTAGCATTCATATCTTGTGCATTTTGATCATATAGGTTTGGCGTTAGGCATCTTTAGGCTCATTTTGCATTCATAAGTCTATATCAGGTGTTGGAGTGTATTTTGGAGTTATTGGAGGTGTTTGTTTGGGAGTATTGTGATCAGAAAGGGGGTGAAAGATGAACATGGACGGAGGCCTTAGAGAAATCTTCTGTTGCTAAGATTTTGCGGAGACACAACAAATTGAGTTAGCTTTCCAATGGACTTGTTCTTATTGATTGCTTTCATATTATTCAACCTAAGGGATTAGATGCTTGAGATATGTTAGTGAATGAGCATTCATCTAGGGATAGAGTTTGCTTAGGATTGTGTCTAGGCTTAAGGTGTTAGATTGATTGAAAGCTTGCAATCTTAGATTGAAACTTGATCACCCAAAGTCAATTCCCTTGTCCCAAGAATCCCCTTGCCTCATATTTAAAAGAAAGTTCACTCTTTAATTTCATTTTTAGTATTGTCTTAGTTCATAATCTTCTTCACTAAATGGTGGCACTTAGATTAAGCATGAACTTGCATTCCCTTTGCATTGAAATCTCTTAGAATTGGATTGACATCTTGTATACCACAACATTTGATTGGACCCTTGAAAAGTCCATCATCAGTGGGTAAAGTAGGCTTCCTTAAACGGCTTATCTAGTGGCGTTCTGAGAACTCTCTTTGTGAAACTATCCATCTCCTTCTCATTAACTCCCCTTTTAGGAACCTTTTTCTTCCTTTTCCTTAAGGTTCTCCCTTCAGGCTCCTTAACAACTTCCATAGTCTCTGGTGCATCCTTAATCTGAGTATTGGTGGGGTCTGGTGGGTTATCTGAAGGTTTGGATGGATGCCTGAGTGCATTGAGTCGTACTGCATGAATAAGTTATCCTACATTCAAATCATATGATTCCAGCTTTTCCTGTTTGGGAAAATGGAAATTTCATCAAAGATTCTAATCAAAACCATGATGAAAAAGATGCAAAAAACTTAATTTCTAAACATAACTTAGTGGAGAATCACCATGAAGTTTAATCAATAAAATAAGATTAATGATGAAGACATTATTCCACAATCAAATCAGGCGATTCCGGCTTTTCCTGTTTGAACATATGACAATTTCTTAAAGATTGTAATAAAACCATGACAAACCAAGATGTAAGAATCTTGATTTGGAATCATTACTCAGCGGTGTAACACCATCAAGTTGAATTAATCAAATATGAGTTCTGATGAAGAAGGCATCCTACTTTTTAATCAAATAATTCTTGTTTTCCTTGTTTGGACATATGAAAATTTCTTCAAGATTCTAATCCAACCATGATGAAAAAGATGTAAAAATCTTGATCTGTAAAGATAACTCTGTGGAGAATCATCACAAAGTTGAATCAATTGAATACGAGTAATGATGAAAAAGTAATCCTACTTCTAAATCAGGTGATTCAGGTTTCCCCGTTTAAACATATGGAAAATTCTTAAAGATTCTAATCAAACTGTGATCAACCAAGCTTGATCTGTAAACATAACTCAGTGAAGAATCACCACGAAGTTGAATCAATCAAATAAGAGTAATGATGAAAAAGTTATCACACTTTCAAATAATGTTATTCCAGCTTTCCCTGTTTAGACATATATAAAATTTCTTCAAGATTCTAATCAAACTTTCATGAACCAAGGCAAAAAAAAATCTTGATTTGTAAATATTACTCAGTGGAAAATCACCACGAAGTTTAATCAATCAATAATAGTAATGATGAATAAGTTATCCCACTTTCAAATCATGTGATCCCAGCTTTCCATGTTTGGACTAATTGAAATTTCTTCAAAGTTCTATGAAGAAGTTATTATGAAGTTGAATTAATCAAATACGAGTTATTATGAAAAACTTGAATCAATCTTGGACATATGTCAATTTTAGTCAATATTATTATGAAATCGTGATGAAAAAGATGTAAAAAGCTTGATTTGTAAACAAAACTCAGTGAAGAATCATCACAAAGTTGAATCAATCAAATAAGAGTAATGATGAAGAGGTTATCCTAATATCAAATTAGGTAATTCCAGCTTTTCCTGTTTGGACATATGAAAATTTCTTCATGATTATAATAATAACATTATGAAACAAAATGTAAGAAGCTTTATTTTGATTCATTACTCAGTGAAGAATCACCACGAATTTAAGTCAATCAAATCCGAGTTATGAAGAAGAAGATATCTTACTTTTAAATCAGCTGATTCTTGATTTCCTTTTTGGGAAATATGACAATTACTTCAAGATTCTAATCAAACCATGATGAAAGAAGATGTAAAATTCTTGATTTGTAAACATAACTAAGTGGAAAATCACTATGATATTTAATCAATCAATAAGAGTAATGATGAATAAGTTATCCCACTTTCAAATCATTTTATTCCTGCTTCCTTGTTTGGACAAATGGAAATTTCTTCACGATTCTAATCAAACCATGATGAACCAATATGTAAACATCTTTATTTGGAATCATTACTGAGTGGATAACTACCACGAAGTGAATCAATCAAATTCCTACTTTCAAATCAGGAATTCCAACTTTCCTAGTTTGGACATATTGCAATTTTTCAAGATTCTAATGAAACCATGATGAAACAAGATCTAAAAAGCTCGATTTGTAAACATAACTCAGTGAAGAATCATGACGAAGTTGAATCAGTCAGATAAGAGTAATGATGAAGAATTTATCATCGTCTCAAATTAGGTAATAAGAGCTTTTCTTGTTTGGACATATAGAAATTTCTTCATTATTCTAATAAACCATGATAAAAATTATGTAAGAAGTTTGATTTGGATTCATCAATCAGTGGAGAATCACCACGAAGTTGAATCAATCAAATACGAGTTATGGAGAAGAAGATATCTCACTTTTAAATCAGGTGATTCTTGCTTTCCTTGTTTGGAAATATGTCAATTACTTCAAGATTCTAAACAAACCATGATGAAAAAGACGCAAAAGGCTTGATTTTTAAACATAACTCAGGGGAGAATCAACATGAAGGTTAATCAATCAAACAAGAGTAATGATGAAGAAGTTACTACTTTCAAATCAGGTGATTAGCTTTTGCTGTTTGGACATTTGAAAATTTCTTAAATATTGTAATCAAACCATGATAAACCAAGGTATAAGCATCTTGACTTGGAATCATTACTCAGTGGAGTAACACCACAAAGTTGAATCAATTAAATATGAGTTATGATGAAGAAGATATCCTACTTTTTAATCACGTGATTCTTGCTTTTCTAGTTTGGAAATATGGCAATTTATTCCAGATTCTAATCAAACGAGGATGAAACAAGATGTAAAAATATCGATTTGTAAAGAGAAATCAGTGGAGAATCATCACGAAGTTGAATCAATAGAATGCGAGTTATGATGAAAAAATTATCCTATCTTCAAATAAGGTGATACCAGGTTTCTCTGTTTGAACATATTTCAATTTCTTAAAGATTCTAATCAAACCGTGATGAACCAAGACATAAAAATATTGATTTGTAAACATAACTCAGTGGAGAATCACCACGAAGTTTAATCAATTAAATACAGGTAATGATAAAGAAGTTATCCTACTATCAAATAATTTTATTCCAGCTTTCCCTGTTTAGACATATGTAAATTTCTTCAAGATTCTATAATCAAACCATGATAAAACAAGATTTAAAATGCTTGATTTGTCAAAATAACTCACAACTTTCCCTGTTTGGACAAATGGAAATTTCTTAAAGACTCTTATCAAACCAGGAAGAGAGAAAATGTAAAAATCTTGATTTGTAACCATAACTCAGTGGAGACTCACCACAAAGTTTAATCAATCAATAAGATTAATGATGGAGAAGTTATCCCACTTTCAAATAAGGTGATTCCAGATTTCCTGTTTGGATATATGACAATTTCTTCAAGATTCTAATCAAACCATGATGAAACAATATGTAAGGAGCTTGATTTGTATACATAACATAGTGAAGAATCATTACGAAGTTGAATCAATCAAATAAGAGGAATGATGAAGAAGTTATCTCACTTTCAATTTAGGTGATTTCAGCCTTTCCTGTTTGAACATATGTCAATTTATTCAAGATTTAATCAAACCATGATAAAACAAGGTGTAAAAAGTTTGATTTATAGACTTAACTCAGTGTTAAATCATCACAAAGGTGAACAAATCAAGTAAGAGTAATGATGACAAAATTATTGCACTTTCAAATCAGGTGATTCATGCTTTCCCTGTTTGGACATATTAATATTTTTTCAAGATCCTAATCAAAATATGATGAAACAATATGTATAAATCATTATTTGTAAACATAACTCAGTGGATAATCACAGCAAAGTTTAATCAATAGAAAGAGTAATGATGTAGAAGTTATCCCACTTTCAAACTAAGTGATTCTAGCTTTCTCAGTTTTGACATATGAGAATTTCTTCACGATTCTAACCAAACCATGATGAAACATTATGTAAAAAGATTTATTTGTAAACATAACTCAGTGAAAAATCATCACGAAGTTGAATCAATCAAATAAGAGTAACGATGAAGAAGTTATCCTAATCTCAAATCAGGTGATTCCAGCTTTTCTTATTTAGACATATGGAAATTTCTACAAGATTCTATTCAAAACATGATAGAACAATATGTCAGAATCTTGTATTTGATTTATTTAACTTGTGTTTGATTTATTCAACTTCTTGGTGATTCTCCACAGAGTAATTATTCCAACTAAAGCTGTTTACATCTTGGTTCATCATGGTTTGATTATACTCTTTAAAAAAAATTATGATGTCCAAGTAGGGAATGTTGGAAACACATTATTTAAAAGTGGAATAACTTATTCATCATTACTCTTATTTGATGGATTAAACTCTATGGTGATTCTCCACTAGGCTATGATAAGAAATCAAGCTTTTTGCTTCTTTTTCATCAGGGTTTGATTATAATCTTGAAAGAATAGCCATATGTTCAAACATGGAAACCTGGAATCACCTGATTTGAAAGTGGAATAACTTTTTCACCATCACTCGTATTTGATTAATTCAACTTCATGGTGATTCTCCACTTAATTATCATTACAAATCAAGATTTTTACATCTCGTTTCATCATGGTTAGATTAGAATCTTGAAGAAATTTGCATATATCCAAACATAGAAAGCTGGAATAACCTGATTTGAAAGTGGGATTACTTCTTCATCATTACTTTTAGTTGATTTATTCAACTTCGTGATGATTCTCCACTAAATTATGTTTACAAATCAATATTTTTTGTCTTGGTTCATCAAGGTTAGATTAGAATCTTTAAGAAATTGCCTTATGTTCAAACGGGAGAACCTGGAATCACCTAACTTGAAAGTGGGATAACTTTTTCATCATAACTCGTATTTGATTGATTCACCTTCATGGCGATTCTCCACTGAATTATCGTTACAAATTAAGCTTTTTACATCTTGTTTCATCATGGTTTGATTAGTATCTTGAAGAAATTTCCATATGTCCACACATAGAAAGCTGGAATAACCTGATTTGAAAGTGGGATAACTTCTTCATCATTACTCTTATTGATTGATTCAACTTCGCGATGATTCTTCACTGTGTTATGTTCGAAAATCAAGCTCTTTTACATCTTATTTCATCATGGTTGTTTGAACTGAGTTTGGTTCGATCGACTAAAGGATGCAAAAACTCAGCGGTGGAGATGAACGAAGACGTTTATTAGGTCTCAAACAGAAGGTTTACAATGGTGAACGGTGGTGTAAATCGACAAACCGATGCTCGGAGAGCTAGCCGGAAGAGTACAAAGCGGTAAGATAAGAAAGAAATAATCTAAACCCTAGATCTGGCCGCCTAGTGAGTGTGTCGAAGTCTGGATCCCCCTCTTATTGTCGTCTCCTTTCCTTTTATAAGCCTCCTCCTGGTGGTTTTACCTAATCTGAGCGTGCCTTCTTGGGCCTTCCCTTGTCGGGCCGAATAGATCCCCTATTGAAGCGCCTCTTTAAGCTGTCCATTCTTAGTCGGCTTCGTCCATTGGCTAAAAGCACTCTAGAGCTAAGCTGAACGATCTACTCGCCGAGCCGAGCAATCTACTCGCCGAGCCGAGCAATCTACTCGCTGAGCCGAGTAAATCCTCTTCTTGGCGGGCCAGGCATTATTATTCGATGGGCCTTGTAGAGGGGTGTAATCCATCTCCTACAATAAGTCCCCCCAGTTCACTTGTGACCGACGTAGTTGTCTCAGTGAATTTTTGGGTCAGGTATGATCGAATAATAAAGTATGGCGCGAGAGGTGGTTGGTAGGGACAATCTGTCAAGACATGTTTATGCGACTGAGTAAAGATAACCGTAGAGGCGTGTTTACCCGCTTGAGAGGAAAAGGTCGTCTAAGGTGCATGTTCTCGGTCGAATGGAAAGACTATGGAGAGACATCTGCTTGATCGGAGAAAAACGTCTACTCGCCCGTAGAAGAGCGATCGTCCGAGATGTGTTTACGCGACCGGGTAGAAAAAAATTTGAGTCGCATCTATTCGTTTGAGTCAAAACGATCGTCCAGGACGCGTTTACTGGGTTAAGGTGAAAGTTACCGTTGGGACGCGTCTACTCGTTCACTAGACATTTCCTGTGATAGATTGCGTATGTAGTCGCCCTTTGCTGACTTTAGACGATGGAGTCGCCTTCGGTTGCTCGTTTCTGTTCCTCGACGGTTTAGCTTCTCTGGTTTGCTACTAACCACTTGGCCGGTTAAATCCGGTTTAATGCGAGCCGGGGATCGGTTTGGGCGAAAAGCCGAACCGTCGCGAGTAAACTCTTTGGGTTTTTAGGCGGTCCGCGGGCCCATTTAGGCGTTTTTAGGGCTAATGAATGCGTTGGGGAAGCATGAACTCGTTTTTACTATAAATAGGCCGACTCTCGTTGCCTTCCTCATTCTTCTCTGCAAATCCAGGTACTTTCTTCTCTCCCTTCTCTCTATTTTTCAAGTTTCTCTCTCTAAGTCCGCGGTAGGTTGGGTTGGTCTTACCGGCAGTTGGTCAGTTCGGTCTTTGAGTGAAGCACTATGCCTTCGAAGAATCGACTATCCCGCGAAGAGAAAGGAAAGGCCGCTGCTGTCTCCTCGAGTCCGACTAAGAACATCACGGCGAACGGCATTCCGTTGGAATATTTTGACTTGGTTCACCGCAATGCCATGAAGGATACGACGAATATGACGATGGCTCAGCGGCTTTTCGTCGCTGATTTGCACAGACAGATTCGCGAGAAGAGGGCGGGTAGAGATGCGAGTGACGATGATAGTGATCGAGAAGAAAGGAGTTTATCTCGAGAGGATTCTGAGAAACCAAAGCTTTTTATATGCCTTCATTTTCCCTGAGGCCCTCGAGGAGAAATCGCCGAAGGATTCGTTTTGATTGAATAGACTGCTGGCCCACCATTAACCATCCTGGCGGGATTTTAGAGGAAATGCCGCCGCTTCCCATTGGAATGCTACGAGACCCTTGGGCGGAGGGACAGTCCTGGGGGAATATATTCAGAACTTGCTCCTCCCACAAGACCGTGAAGGACTAGTTGAGGCGGTATGGAGGCGCTGGAATTACGTACATCATTCCGTCTTCCAAGCAAATGCCGTGATTCCCTCTGGTAGGCTACCAGTGCATATGCGAGTCTTATTTCGAGGATGATATGAAACTCTGGTTCCCGATACCTCGACTAGCCACGTCGTATGTGAAGAGGCGGGGTGTAGCGATCACTCAGATGATAAACGGGTCGCTTTGCAACTCCGTCATGCTAATGGTGATGGCCGCGGAGATCAATATCTCGATGAGCATGAGAGAATTTGAGGAACTGACTTTCATGAAGGCCAAGCCGAACGGTCTGTTCTTGGTTAAGATGCACCCAAGCTACAACGTTTTGGATGGGCATCCGAACAAGACGAAGCATTGGCAGCGTTCGTACTTCTATATTACGGCCGATGAGCATGCCTTCGCGGAGCCGCTCGAGGACGACTTTCCCGCCCTTTGGGCTAAGAAAATCTGTTGAGAGTGATAGCCAATGAACGTTGTTTACCAAATGGGTTTCTGATCCTTTTTGTTTTATTTTGTAGTTCTTCACCCGAATACGAACACCTATCTAGAGAATTTCTTTGAAAGTGCTCAGGCGATCGCAGCACATAGCCACCTTCGCTGGCCGGATCTGAGCCGGGAGTGGATACGTCGCCAGTAAGCTCGGATTGAGAGAGGTAGTCTTTTACTGAGTCGGATTCTTCACGATGATCATGTATCATTCCATTGGAGTAATTGGAAGCATCGATCATCTTGAATTCATCAAAGTGGTCGGAAAGGTCGTGATCACGTTGATCCGGGTGTGCGGAACGTCCCAAACGGGCCAGGAAAGATTGGCTGTGTCCTTAGTCGGATTCTTCACGATGATCATGGGTTTTTGCTTGACTGTTGGCTCTAGAATGACGAATGGGTCGGGGAAGAACGCCTGCGGTTCGGTAGATTTGGTCATCTGGTCGTGGACCCAACCTTAGGTCGCGTTCGGGTGCACGCGGGTCGATCCGGTACACGGCTTTGTCCGATGGTCTGGTGTGATGCTTTGGGCTTGGACTTCTTTCACACCACACATCGGCTACAGATCCTCACAACATCTTTCATCAGGCTCGGCCAGTAGAAATTATCATGAACCGCCTTGTATGTCTTCCTGACTCCAAAGTGTCCCATAAGCCCTCCTCCATGAGCTTCCCTAAGAAACAACTCCCTCAAAGAACATTGGGGCACACACAAGCGGTTATCAAAGAATAAGAAACCAGAATTTTGAAAGTATTTCCCATAAGCAACCTTTGAGCATTTTCGAAAAATCTCTTTAAAATCCTGATCAGAAGCATAAAGATCTTTGATAAATTCAAAACCAAGCAATTTATTTTCAAAGGGTTGAGAGAAGAGTATACCTTTAAGACAATGCATCGGCCACAACATTCTCCTTACCTTGTTTGTACTTGATCACATAAGGGAATGTCTCAATGAACTCCATCCAACGAGCATGCCTCTTGTTGAGCTTTTGCTGACCCTTAAGGTGTCTAAGAGACTGATGGTCAGTGTGGATGATGAACTCCTTAGGCCAGAGATAGTGCTACCACGTTTGAAGAGCTCTCACCAAGGCATAGAGTTCCTGGTCGTAGGTAGGGTAGTTGAGCATGGCTCCTCCAAGCTTCTCACTGAAATAAGCCACTGGTTTTCCATCCTGCATCAACACAGCACCAATACCAACACCAAAAGCATCATATTCAATTTCAAAAGCTTTAGAAAAATCTGGAAGTACAAGTAAGGGGGCTTGAGTCAACTTCCCTTTAATGATTTCAAATGCCTTTTCCTGAGCTTGTCCCCATTTGAACCCAACGTTCTTCTTTATCACTTCAGTGAGAGGGGCAGCCAAGGTGCTGATATTTGGGACAAACCTTCGATAGAAGACGGCTAGACCATGGAACTTCTTACTTCACCAATGAAGGTCGGAGTCGGCCAGTTCCGGATTGCTTAGACCTTCTCCTCGTCCACTCTCAGGCCATCTGCACCTACAACAAAACCTAGAAAGACCACATGATCTGTGCCAAAGGAACACTTTCCAAGGTTAGCAAACAGGCGTTCCTTTCTAAGGACTTCTAGAGCAGATTTCAAGTGTTGTTTGTGATCATCAAGGCTTTTGCTGTAAATAAGAATGTCATCAAAGTAAACTACAACAAAAAGACCAATAAACGATCTCAAGACATGATTCATTAGGCGCATGAAAGTACTAGGTGCATTATTGAGTCCGAAGGGCATAACAAGCCACTCATACAAACCTAGTTTTATTTTAAAGGCCGTTTTCCATTCATCACCTTCTTTCATCCTAATCTGATGATAGCCACTTTTCAAGTCTATTTTAGAAAATAATTTAGAACCATTGAGTTCATCAAGCATATCATCAAGGCGGGATAGGATGTCGATACTTTACCGTGATGTTGTTAATGGCCCGGCAGTCCACACACATCCTCCATGAGCCATCCTTCTTTGGTACGAGAAGGACAGGCACGGCACAGGGACTGAGACTCTCTCTGATGTATCCCATCTCAAGAAAGTCATTGATCTGTTTTTGCAGCTCCTTTGTCTCGACCGGATTGGTTCGGTACGCTGGTCGGTTCGGTAGAGAGGCGCCCGGGACGAGATCGATCTGATGCTCGATGCCTCTTACTGGTGGCAATCCTTTGGGATTTTCTTCTGGAAACACATCAGAATAATCATGCAAGATACCTAACAACTCACTCGGAATCTCCGGCGCAAGGTTAGAAGAATATGAGGCCAAGAGAGATTCTTTAAAAATAAGTAAGAGAAATGGCTTTTGAGAGCAAAGAGACTTCCTGACCTGACTTTCTTTGACATAGAAGTTGGAGTTTCTGGTACTGGTCTCTGGTTTATCAGTCTTAGAATCTTGGTCTCGGTTCTTCTTAAGTTGGACCTGGTCTTGATGGACTTCCGAAGGCGATAATGGCATCAATGTGATCTTCTTTCCCTTATGATCAAAAAAGTGCTGATGTGAAACCATCATGCACTGTCCTCTTATCAAATTTCCAAGGCCGGCCCATAAGTACATGGCATGCATCCATGGGAAGCACACTGCACACGACCTTGTCCTCATATCGACCAATGGAGAGTGGAATGGTGACTTGCTCCTTCACATATTGTTCTCCAGACTCATTGAGCCGTTCCAACCTGAAAGGACGAGCAATAGGCCGAGTAACAAGTCCAAGTTTCTTTACAAGGATGTCACTAGCCATATTAGTTCAACTACCACTATCAATAATCAAAGAAAAAACTTTATCAGAAATGAGACATCTATAGTGAAAGAGATTCTTCCTTTGTTCTTTATCGTTGGGTTTTGGTTGGACACTCCAGGCGCGCCTAGTAACCAGTAGCGAACCATGGCCAGGATCATCAAGATCATCCTCATCGATTACTCCATCAAATTTCTCATCAAAGATGGGATCAAAGGTGTCGTCCAAGGTCTTCCTAGTAACAAGAAGGGGGCCGTGATCTGGAAAGTCCAGTGCTTCTTCTTCATCATCATCATACACTGGTCCGAGATCCTCCTTGTCTTCCTCAGATTCTACTTCTCCATTCTCCAAGAGAACCATCACCTTTTGTTTTGGACAACGGTTGGCATAATGGCCAAGGCCATGAAATCTAAAGCACTGAATGTCTCTGGTCTGTTTTGAAGTTCCCTCTTTCTTTTCTCTATCCGCATGAGCAGAGGCATTAGTCTTAAAAGCAATATTTGTTGAGGAAGATGACTTACCTTTGTCTTGGTAGTTTGCTTTGGAAGCAAAGGATGATTTGGGAGCAAAGGCCGGCTTAGAGAGACTCTTTCTCTTGACTTGCTGTTCGATCAGTATGGCCTTGTGTAGCATCTGCTCCATGCTGTCATAATCTTCCAGCTCCATGCATCTTGGATGTCACGGTTGAGCCCGGTAAGAAATCTGACCATGGTGGCGTCTAAGGGCTCGTCTACATCAGCTTTGATCATCAGTGTCTCCATCTCCTGGTGATAGTCCTCTACCGACTTAGAACCTTGAAGCAAACGCCTGAGTTTCTGATGTAGATCTCGGTGGTAATGGTCGGGAACAAAGCGTCTCCGCATTAGCATGGAAAGCTCATCCCATGTATCAACTGGTGCCTCACCTGCTCTTCTCCTGCTAGTCACAACTCGATCATACCAGTTAATAGCATAGCCAGAAAACTCAGCAGCAGAAAGTCTAACCTTTTTAATATCCAAAAAATTTTGACAATCGAACACAAGCTCAATTTTTCTTTCCCATTCAAGAAAAGCATACGGATCATTTTTGCCATCAAAACTCGGAATTTTCAATTTCAAACCACCCAAACCATCATTAGTTCTTTCATTTCTACCAAATGGATTGACATCACCTCGGTTTTGATGTCTAGGAGCTCTCCTTGGACGGTTGATGGATTGATCATCATCTTCGAGAGACACTTCTCGGATTTCAAGGTCGGACAGGCTGTGTCTCCTTGGATGGTCACGTCTGGCTCTGGATTGGGGCTGAGTTGGATGGGTCTGAAGTACATCTAGCCTTTGATGGATCGCCTCCAAAACTGTATTCAACAAGTTAGAAATAGAATCATTGAGAGCACGCATCTGCAAGTTAGATAATTCGGCATGTGAGTTTCCGGGTCGGTCTCTTTCTTCACTACTCATGATATCCTGAAAACTTAAACAAGGTAAAGTTAGAGTACAAAACTCACACTCTCAGGTGTTTATCCTCACCCTCACACGTGTTTCACTCAAATTTTTGGTAATCACACAAGAGAGTTCCTCCCAAAGTTCTAAGAGAGCAAACTAGATCACCTTAATGAGAAATCCAAATGAACCACAAGAGATCAAGAGAGAAAGATAAGTGATTTTAAAGGAGAATCCGTATTAACCACCTCTAAGGCCGGATTTCTCTTCGGCCAGCAGGCTTTCTCTTCCACCACCAAACCACAAGAACAACTATGAAATATATATATATATATATGTATATATATATTTTTAATCGAAACTCTTTTTTTTAAATGGTTAGTAAAGAGGGGCCCGGACTCAAGATATGAAGAAAAGATTTTTTTTATATATATATGAAGAAGATGGAAGATGAGAAAGATGGATTGAAAAAGAGTTACCGAAAGAGTTGATAGAACCAGAATAAGGATCACTTTTTCGGTATGGATGATATGGACTCAGATCTGGAAGGATTGAGAACTGATGGATCGAGTGGTGACACTAAGGGTTGCGGAATGGCCCAAAGATACTACCAGAGATTCGAAGGTTGCCGGATGTGACCCACCGGTCCAACACAACGAAGTGATTCACTCGGAGATAACCTCACCAAGAGAATTATGAATGTTCTAAGCAAAGAACAATGAGAGAAAACTCAATAATATCAAAGGAAAAATCAATGTGTTTTTATTCATGGGATCATTACATATTTATAAGGTTTTTTTGAGACAAAGAGACATAAAGAGAAATGTGGGGAAAGACAACATAGAAAATAGAAATGTAAGAAAACAAGGCATGGAAATTATAACTTGGACTAGATCTAGTCAAACATGGAAAAACAAGGGAGACTTTGACCAGACCCTTCGGCTGCCATGTCCAGGTTCATGCTGTGTGTTGGGGTCGAAAACGGTTATCTCGAAATCAATGGCTAAGATTATCACTTCTTAGAATTCTTCACGAAATATTTCCCGAAATAAAGATCGGAAGAATACGGGTGTTCATGCACGAGGGTCTTCGGACAGATTGGTACGAAAGGAAGACTGACCAAGGACGAGCCGGACCGAGGCCACCTCGCCCGTGGGGGAGGACCGGCCGGGCCAAGGTCACCTTGCCCGTGGGAGAGGACGGGCCGATCCAAGGCCACCTTGCCCGTGGGCGAGGACGTACTGCACCAAGGCCACCTCGCCCGTGGACGAGGACCGGCCGGGCCGAGGTCACCTCGCCCGTGGATGAGGACGGGCCGGGCCGAGGCCACCTTGCCTGTGGGCGAGGACGAGCCGCACCGAGGCCACCTCGCCCGTGGACGAGGATGACCCGCACCGAGGACACTTTGCCCGTGGGCGAGGACGAGCCGCACCGAGGCCACCTCGTCCGTGGGCGAGGACGAGCCGCACCGAGGCTACCTCGCCCGTGGGAGAGGGCAGGCCGCACCAAGGCCACCTCGCCCGTGGGCGAGGACGGTGCGTGCTAAGGTCATCCCGTCCACGGGACGAGGATGATCCAATCACGGTCAGTCCAACTCATTTCGGCTCTTACGCCCTTCGTATGGTTGCGTTGCCTGACCTTTGGATCCTATATTTCTCGTTTCGTCTTGATCGGAGTTGTTTCCGAAGCTTTGAGACTAAGACCGAGGACCTAAACATGCCTGAAGGCCGATCCACGGCTTTCAGGGCCGAAGCCCATTAGAAACTTTGACAATTTATCCTAACTCACGAGAACGGGATAAATGTAAAGTTTCCAAGGATAAACATCGGAGATTCGAGGATAACTATGAAGATCGACAGAAAACGGAACATTCCCAAAGAGAGATAAACTTAGGCCCAAAGGTAAAAGGGTAAACGGGCCACCGACCTAAAGCAACTATATAAGGAGAGCTGGAGCAGAAGAGAAAGGATCCAAGAATTTAAACTTAGAGAACTCCTGCTAGCTTAGAGAACGTAGGACTTAAGTGGTTACACTAGCACGGCAAGACTTAGGACGTCTTGGCCGCCTCCTGTTCTATTGTTCTGATAGTTAGCATATCTCTATTCCTCTCGGAGAAATCTTGTACTCATACTATTCAATTAATAAAACGCCTCTGAGCGACTATCTATTTTCGTCTTGCTGTCTATCTTCTTATTGTTCTAAAGTGATTACGCAGAGAATTCGAACCTTCAAGGAAGATCGGGTTCACTCGGTTTTTCTCCATATTTATTGATTAAAATCGACGGTGTGAATTCCGGTTCCCACAGTTTTGCGCTAGAAGGAGGGGGGGACGAATTCTCTAACTCGAAAATCACTAAACGATAAAAGATACAGGATGTCCACTCCAGCAGCTAGCGATGTCTTTTCTTTCTAGGACCGGGCAACGGCCGACCAGGCCAAACCGCATAATGATCTCCTTGTCGTCGAGCTGACAATCCAGGACATCGACGTAGAGAGAGTTTTGGTCGACACCGGATGCTCGGCCAATATTATCTACAAAAGCACCCTCGAGAGAATGGAGATCGACCTGTGCGCCGTCACCGAAGGGACCAGCCCAATATTCGGACTCTCGGGAGATGCTACTATGACCCTCGGCTCGATCAACCTCGTGGTTAGAGCCGGGAGCGTCGTCAAAGTCACAGAATTCTTAGTCGTTGACCGCGTAACATCGTACAATGCAATCATCGGTACTCCATGGCTGAATTCCATGAGAGCGATCCCCTCGACATTCCATATGTGCCTTAAGTTTCCAACCCCTCGTGGAGTTGAAACAATACAAGGAGATCGCAGGATGGCGCAAGTATGTTTCACTGCTGAGCTGAAAAGAAAGAACTCAGCAGTCGAAGCTTCCCGCAACACGAAAATAAAGCTGACTCCTGATAAGAGCGCCCGAGAAAAAGACTCGGACGTCTTATGGCGATCTCAGAGGGTCGAAGCTCTAGATGGAAAGCGAACCAACTTGTGAACCGGTAATGTCGGTCTGCCTAGACGAATCATTCCCGGAACGGTGCATCGAGATCGGAGCCAACCTCCGCGAGCCTTTGAGAACAAGGCTCATAGCCTGTCTTAAAAAGAACCTCAGCACGTTCGCTTGGGCCGCGGAGGATATGTCAGGGATCGACATCGGCATAACTTGCCACAAGCTCAATATTGACCCGACCTACAAACCCGTCAAGCAAAAAAGACGGAAACTAGGACCAAAGCGTGCCACCGCGGTAAACGAGAAAGTCGAAAAACTCCTTAAAGTGGGGTCAATAACGGAAGTCAGGTACCCGGACTGGCTCGCCAACCCCGTCGTGGTCAAAAAGAAAAACGGCAAGTGGAGAGTCTGCGTCGACTTCACCGATCTCAACAAGGCCTGCCCAAAAGATTGCTTTCCCCTTCCGCACATCGACCGATTGGTCGAAGCGACAGCAGGAAACAAACTTTTATCGTTTATGGATGCCTTCTCCAGGTACAACCAAATCATGATGAACCTGGACGATCGCGAGAAGACCGCATTCATCACCGACCGTGGAACGTATTGTTACAAAGTAATGCCTTTCAGCCTCAAGAACGCAGGAGCTACTTATCAGCGACTCGTCAATCGAATGTTTTCCGAGCAACTCGGAAAAACTATGGAAGTGTACATCGATGACATGCTCGGAAAATCCCTTGACGAACACGATCACGTATCCCATTTAGAAGAGTGCTTCGCAAGGTTGAATTTACACAACATGAAATTAAACCCGGCTAAATGTAGGTTCGCCGTGGCATCGGGAAAGTTTCTCGGTTACCTAGTCACGTGTCGCGGAATTGAGGCTAACCCCAAACAGATAAACGCGTTAATAGAAATGGTCTCGCCAAAGACAAAACGGGAAGTCCAAAGGCTAACCGGAAGAGTCGCAACCTTAAAGCATTTTATCTCATGCTCAACGGACAAGTGCCTTCCTTTCTACGACACATTGAAAGGAAACAAGAAATTCGAATGGTCGGAGGAATGCGAAAAAGCTTTCCAACAGCTAAAGCGTTACCTGGCCACTCCTCCCATCCTCGCGAAACTAGTAGAGGGAGAACCCTTGTTCCTGTACACCGCAGTCTCCGCAACAGCGGTAAGCGGCGTTTTGATTAGAGAAGAACGCGGTGAACAAAAACCAATCTTCTACATAAGTAAAACGTTACTGGACGCTGAGACCCGGTATCCCTTGATTGAGAAACTAGCGTTTGCAGTTGTGACATCGGCAAGAAAACTCCGGCCGTACTTCCAGTCGCATACCATAATAAGCCTCACCACCTTCCCCCTGCGAACAATCTTGCACAGTCCGAGCCAGTCAGGACGACTCGCGAAATGGGCAATCGAACTAAGCGAGTACGACGTAGAGTACCGCCCAAGAACCTGCGCAAAATTTCAAGTACTAGCAGATTTCTTGGTAGAATTGCCCACGGGGGATATGACGAAAACGGAACCAGATTCAACTTGGATCCTTCACGTCGACGGATCATCGTCCAAACAAGGATCCGAGATCGAAATCCGGCTCACGTCTCCGACCGGCGAAGTCTTGGAACAATCGTTCCAATTAGAGTTCCATGCGTCAAACAACGAGGCCGAATATGAAGCACTCGTCGCAGGGTTACGACTAGCCCACGGGCTCAAGATCCGCAACATTCACGCTTACTGTGACTCTCAGTTAGTCGCGAATCAGTACAACGGAGAATACGAAGCAAGGGACGAAAGAATGGACGCATATCTAAAACTCATCCAAGACTTCTCCCGAGACTTCGACCACTTTGCCCTCACTAGGATTCCTCGCTCGGAAAATACTCAGGCAGATGCCTTGGCCGCACTCGCGTCAAGTTCGGATTCTGTACTGAGAAGGGTAATCCCCGTCGAGTTCATTGAACATCCAAGCATCGGACCACCAGTGATCGCCAATCTGATTCGAGCACAAATCGAAAATCCGGAGGAAATCGAAGACCCACCAGAAGAAAACGTGGATCAGTCGGAATATGGCTGCGACAGGCCATGGCTAGAGCCGATCCGAGCATACATAATCGACGGAGCGCTTCCCACCGAGAAATAGTCGGCCTGCAAAATTAAGTCCCCAGGCCGCACGATACATAACGGTAGAAGGAGAAATCTATAAATGGAGATTCTCCGGCCCACCCATGACCTGCGCCGAAGGTGAAAAAGCGAGAAGCGTAATGGAGGAGGTCCATTCCGGATCATGCGGGAACCATTCCGGCGGAAGATCTCTCGCCATCAAAATAAAACGCCACGGTTATTACTGGCCAACTATGATCAAAGACTGCGAGAAGTTCGCACGGAAGTGCGGAAAATGCCAAAGGCACGCGCCGACAATCCATCAACCCGCAGAAGTCCTCTCGTCCATCTCATCTCCGTATCCCTTTGCAGAACTCGAAGCAGAAACGTTTCCTCCTGGTCCTCACGGATTTCTTCTCAAAGTGGATAGAGGCGGATTCCTACGTAAGTATCAAAGACGTACAAGTCGAGAACTTCGTATGGAAGAACATCATCACCTGACACGGGATCCCTTGCTAATTGTAACAGACAACGGGTCTCAGTTCATCTCTACCCGATTCGAAGCATTCTGCGAGAAATGGAAGATATGACTGACCAAGTCGACTCCCAGATATCCGCAGTGCAACGGCCAGGCAGAGACCATTAACAAGACCGTCCTCGACGGGTTAAAAAAGCGCTTAGAAGCCAAAAAGGGGCGATGGGCAGAAGAGCTCGAAGGAGTCCTTTGGTCACATCGTACGACCCCGAGACGGGCAAAGGGTGAAACCCCATTCGCCCTCGTTTACGGAACGGAATGTATGATCCCCGTGGAAGTAGAATTTCCCGGAGGACAGAGAAGATTCCTCCCCGAACGGAAGATCTTAACAAGGCGATGCTGCTGGACGAACTCGACCTTATTAACGAGCGACGAGACCAGGCTCTCATACGAATCCAAAACTACCAGCACGCTGCCGTGAAATACTACAACTCAAACGTCCGCCACCGGAGGTTCAAAGAGGGCGGCCTGGTTTTACGCAAAGTCTTCTAAAATACTGCCGAGCGTAACGCAGGAAAGCTGGGGGCAAACTGGGAAAGACCGTACAAAGTCATAAAGGTGGTCCGACCAGGATCATACCAAATTGCAAACATGAAGGACGTCAAGATCCAAAGAACCTGAAATGCGATGCATCTTAAAAAATACTACCACTAATCACAACGTGGGAATTAAGAACTACGAGATGGCTTGATCCCCGAAAAAAGGGTATGTAGGCAGCTCGTCAAAACGAGTTCAGCTATCCCCCCATCTTAAAAAAAACAGGGGGGGGGGGGGAGTGGGTACGTATACTCCCACCACTTTCAAAACCTCGACCGAGACTTTTTCGCGGAAAAACACGATCTCACAATCGCCAGGCCCGCTATTCACCGAACGGCCAAAGCGGCAGTCCAGAACTCGCCCAGAACACCTAAACAAAAACGATTAGTTATCATACTAAAATCAGCAAACCCCCGAATGCTCGTGAAAGAAGCATCCTTCGGAGAAAAGCCGGCGAACGAAAGCGGCATAATAGGAAAATCAACTTTCGGCTCTGCGAGACGTTGCTACACGCTAAAAGTTACGATTCCTCCGACATTTATAGAAACAAGATTCTCATTTCCAAAACAAAACAAGTACACTTTTAACGGTAAAATGCCTTTAAAAATGGCATCTTTTCGTTGTTGCTGATCACAACAAACGAACCTTAACGTCCTAAACTGACATCAGCCACCCTAGAAAAGGATAGGCTCTCTTACGTCAGACAAGTATAACATAGCACACTATACAAAAAATCCAAAATTTTGGTCAGCACCTCCAAACGGCCTTTGGAAGTAGCTCGGTTCGCATCAAGACAAGTCATATAAGCCGATAAAATCCGCGGACTTTGTATCGGTACGAATCAGGTTGAAATCACAAACAGTTAAAATAAAAGCTGACTTGTCATCGCACAGCCTTAGTCTGAGACTAAACCTAGGTCTTGCTTTAAACCCAGCCACGCTGGATCTTGACATCTCAAAGACATAGTATAGACTCCTCGATTTGAGATCCCAAAATTCGTCTCTTCATTTATATTTGCGCGCTTATGAGATCTCGCAAACCAAAAGACTTCAGGAGTTCTCATCTTGGACAAGCGACAGATATAGTGATCATCCGAGAGATAGGAATAAGACGACAACTCGTATCCTATCCCTCTAACTTCAATAGACAGAAGTTCTCACGATCTATAACCAAAAGAAAAGTTTTATAGATTGAGCCGAGTCCATGCAAAAGCCCAAACAAGGGCAGGGATTCAAAGCCACCGACGGCCAGTCCCGAAACATACAAATCAGGGCCGCATAAACAGGCCGGATGAAAACACAAATGAAAAAATCTCCGAAAGGATTGTTACCCTAAGCACTCATCGGAGCACCACCTTCATCGTCAACCTCCTCGAAACTTGGGACCGCGTTACCATCGCCTTCCTCCGTCTCGCTCTCATCGACCGCATGTTCTCGCCCCTCGGGATCTCCCAGACACGGCGTAAGGACGCATTCGGCCTTCAGCTGAGAAAGGATCGAATCGAAGTCTCCCACGGCGGCAGCTAAATCCTCCTTACAGGAAAGGAGTCTGGCCTCTTCGGAGTCCAAAGTCGGAGCCGCCTCACCTCTGAGTAGCCAGATCTCGCTCAAGCTCCCTTCGGTACCCGGCAGGGCCAGGTCTTTCTTACGGACCGCCATGAGCGAGTCGAACAGAACGGCCATCCTCGTCATACGGGTGCAGAACTCATCTCGCGAGACGACGGTCCCCGTCGACTCGCCGGTCCTCTTTTCCGCCTGACTCTGAATCTCGCACTGGAGACGATGGACTTCGGAAGCCTTGGCCCTCTTCTATTTCCTCATCTTAAACAACGCACTTGCCGACTTTCCGAGATCCCGCTCGAGATTACCAACCTGGGTCTCCAGCTGCAAAACCTCGGCAGCATGAGCACCCTCAGCAGACTTCAGCGATGCCTCAACTCGTCTCAATGCCTCCCGCGATCCCACCAGATCCTTTGTCAGACACTCTATCTCTAAGCCACAATCGCTGATCATCCCATAAATCAGCGACACAAACTGCACAAGAGATAAAGAGTCAGAATAATCATAGTACAAAGTATCCTGTGTCGAAGTATACATACGAAAGCATCGAAGCAAACGTTCACACGGTGTTGCGGCAAAAGTCCCGAAGGCTCTCCTTCCGAACCTTTGGTGCACCTTCTCTTCTTGACGGTGTCGGTCGCGGCATTACTCCTCTTGCAACCCTTGGACAAAGGAGCGGCACTAGGCGTGAGAAGCCCTAGGACGATCTCTTTTCTGTCCGAGGGCGGAGGCATCGACTCCATCGCCTTTTCTTCTTTGAGAACGGGGATTGGTGTGGTATACAAACCCGAAGGCTGAGCCAGGGCCTCCGGCACTTGCACAAGCGCCGCGTCCGTTCCCGCGAGAGGTGTGGCTTCGCCTGAAGGCTTGTTCTCTTCGACCGAGGACGACAGTGCGGACAGAGAAGGGGTGGGCGGCGCTTCGACCTGGATCACATTGGCCCCCTTGTCAGCACTGCGCCTTGAAAACCTCTCTTTGAAAGACAGGAATCCCGCAAAAAAGGACGGGGTGGCTTCGTGAGCAGCTGGGACCGGCATGGTTGGGTTGGCCTCACCCATATCGACGTCAGAATCTTTCTTCTCGTGTTGGGAGGAAAACATTCTTGCTTAAGAAAAGAGAGAAAAGTTGGAGAGAATGAGATGTGTGGAGAATGGGGAATGAGAGACTACTACTTATAAGGATATAATGGATGTCGTGGATTTACGCAATAAAATAATCCCGGAGACAATCTACAGAAAAAATAAATACTCTTAACCGAAAATTTCGATTAAAAACACTTCACTCGCCCGCAAAATCGTCTCCGAGTATTGCAGGCTGGGGGGCTAACTGTTGGGATCGAAAACGGTTATCTCGAAATCAACGGCTAAGAATATCACTTCTCCAAATTCTTCACGAAATATTTCCTGAAAGAAAGAACGAAAGAATATGAGTGTTCATGCACGAGGGTCTTCGAGAAGATTGGTACGAAAGGAAGACGGACCAAGGACGAGCCGGACCGAGGCCACCTCGCCCGTGGGGGAGGACCGGCCGGGCCGAGGTCACCTCTCCCAAGGGCGAGGGCGGGCCGGGCTGAGGCAACCTCGCCCGTGGGCGAGGACGGACCGCGCCGAGGCCACTTTTCCCGTGGGTGAGGACCGGCCGGGCCAAGGTCACCTCGCCCGTGAGCGAGGACGAGCCGGGCCGAGGCCACCTCGCCCGTGGGCGAGGACGGACCGCACCGAGACCACCTCGCCCGTGGGAGAGGATAGGCTGGGCCGAGGCTACCTTGCCTGTGGGCGGGGACGGACTGCACTGAAGCCACCTCGCCCGTGGGCGAGGACGGGCCGGGCCGAGGACGAGCCGCACCGAGGCCACCTCGCCCGTGGGCGAGGACGAGCCGCACCGAGGCCGCCTCGCCCGTGGGCGAGGACGAGCCGCACCGAGGCCACTTCGCCCTTGGGCGAGGACGGTACGTGCTAAGGTCGTCCCGTCCATAGGACGAGGACGATCCAATAACGGTCAGTCCTACTCATTTCGGCTCTTACGCCCTTCGTATGGTTGCGTTTCCCGACCTTTGGATCCTATATTTCTCATTTCGTCTTGATCGGAGTTGTTTCTGAAGCTTTGAGACTAAGAACGAGAAACTCGTACGAATGCCCGAAAGGCCTAGAACGGCCCGCGAGGACCTAAACATGCCTGAAGGCCGATCCACGGCTTTTACAGCCCAAGCCCATTAGAAACTACGACGGTTTATCCTAACTCACGAGAACGGGATAAATGTAAAGTTTCCAAGGATAAACATCGGAGATTCGAGGATAACTATGAAGATCGACAGAAAACAGAATATTCCCAAAAAGAGATAAACTTGGGCCCAAAGGCAAAAGGGTAAACGGGCCACCGACCTAAAGCAACTATATAAGGAGAGCTGGAACAGAAGAAAAAGGATCCGAGAATTTAGACTTAGTGTACTCCTGCTAGCTTAGACAACGTAAGACTTAGGTGGTTAGACTAGCACGGCAAGGCTTAGGACGTCTTGGCCGCCTCCTGTTCTGTTGTTCCGATAGTTAGCATATCTCTACTCCTCTCGGAGAAATCTTGTACTCATACTATTCAATTAATAAAACGCCTCTGAGCGACTATCTATTTTCGTCTTGCTTTCTATCTTCTTATTGTTCTAAAGTGATTACGCAGAGAATTCGGACCTTCAAGGAAGATCGGGTTCACTCGGTTTTCCTCCATATTTATTCATTAAAATCGACGGTGTGAATTTCGGTTCCTGTTGGGGTCAAAATCGGTCAATGACGAAATCGTCACCCGAAAATCCTCGAAAGAAAAGCCACGCGACGATCAAATCCAAGAAACGGGTCGTCGCTCGATAAAATTCACGGAAGGCCCGTCCACTCCCATCTGGCGCCAACGGCGAGGGTCCTGACGCCCATCCGTGCGATCATCTCATGATCTCGGGCAATGACAGCATCTTGGTCCCTTGAAACCCATGTCTGGATTGTCCGAGATCTACAATGAGTCTTCCGTAAAGCCCTCCCGATTGTTTAAAAGATTCATCTTTTAACACATCTAAAACTCGGAGCCACATTGCTCGCATCCTCGACGACGGAAAATCTGCAGATGCAAGTCCATCTCAAATCCCGATACTCGCAGAATCTCGTTGGATTAGAAACGATTATCCCGAAATCTACGGCTAGAGACCCTCCCAAACTCAAAATATTTCCCGCAAACGACTGACGAGGGAAAGATCGAACAACGAAAAACCCACAGACGGCAAGACGGCCTGGCACCGGCGGCACGTGGGACGCGGGCCGGCCTGGCGCCGGCGGCACGCGGGATGCGGGCTGGCCTGGCGCCGGCGGCACGCGGGACGCGGGCTGGCCTGGCACCGGCGGCACCCGGCCTGGCGCCGGCGGCACCCGTCACGCGGGCCAGCCTGGCGCTGGCGGCACCCCGGCCTGGCACCGGCGGCACCCGTCGCGCGGGTCGGCCTGGCGTCGGTCCGCGGCCCTCGTCCCGGTCTCGGTCCTATCGTGCCTGGTTCGATCCCATCTTAGCTTGTTCGGATCAATCTACGCAAGTTTGGTATGATCACGGTTACTCTAGAACGCCACTTTCTCGACTAAACAAGGAATTGAGGTTCCTTCGGAAACACCGAAACCTTCAAAGACTGTCCTTTCGAAAAACCGTAAAAACGCCTAAACAGCCCAACGTGGCCAAAACGGCCCACGTACGATTTTCCGAAAAGGAAGGATAACTATGACGGTTTATCTTTATCCTCACATAAGAGATAAATGTCAAGTTTCCAGAAGATAAATATCAAGTTTCCAGAAGATAAATGTCAAGATTTCCGAAGATAAATGTCAAGTTTCCCGATAAACACGAAGATGGACGAAAATGGAAAAAGCCCGACTCAGCCCGCGAGAAGATAGACCGTCATAGGAGGAGTATGTAAGGAGAGCTTTGAGCAAGAAGCAAACCAGATCACAAATTTTCGAGCACTTAGCACTTAGAGCGATTTAGCATTCTTTTCTGTTTTCACTAGCGAGCTGCGACTCAACTAGGATAGACTTAGGCGACCGGACTAGCGGACCTTTCGACAGCTCTTGTAGCTTACTTCTCACCTGTTGTTCACGCTCAAAACGCGAATTCAGAAATAAGATCTTTTTTCCGCTCAACTTTTACGATTTCAATTTTCGCAACTTCTACTTTATTTGATTGTTTCGTGTGCGGCCCAGCAGATATCCGGGACCTTCAAGGAAGATCGGGTTAACTCGGTTTTCCTCCATAAACTTTATCGGAAATTGACGGTGTGAATTTCGGTTCCCACAGTTTGGCGCTAGAAGGAGGGGGGGGGGGTTACGGATCTATCTATCTCGCAACTGCACACGCTCGATCATGTCTGCAGACGCCACCAAGGATCAGCCAGCGCTAGACGGAACACCCGTCTACGCCAACGCTGAGAAGACTCCAGCTGGAGATGCGTCCGCAGTCACTGCTGATGCAAACACTGAGGCGCTCAGGCAGATGAAGGAACTGTTTACCTCCGCCCAGGCGCGGGCGGAACAACAGGACAAGCTGATAACCTCGTTCGCAAAACAGGTCGATACCTTAACTGCAAGGAGCAAGTTGCCGCGCGGATCCACCAAGGCACGCCGCGGCAGAAGACTCGACTTCGGATCTCCCGAAGCACGAGAAAAAGATGCCCCGAAAGAGCCCACTCCCGAGGAAACGGCTCCGAAAGGACAGCAAACGACCTCGCAGAACCTTCCACTCCCAGCTGCGGGAAACAAGGACAGCGACGTCGAGCGCATCGATCTAGATATCAGCGACCGATCGGATCCTTCCGATGAAGACGCTGACATCCACCCTAGGAGAACCCGAAGCCAGTCCGCTCGGCAGACAGTATCCTTCGATAGGTCCATGACAGAAGAGGAAGAAGAACTCTACTGGATGGTGCAGGAAGAACTCGCGGAAGATCAGACTCGGATCTATCGCGAGCAGCGCCGACAGGTTCGGAGGAATGGCGGCGGCAATAGCGAGATCCATGATCTCCGCGAATCTCTCAAAAAGACCGTGGCCGAAGTGAAAGCGGTAAAATCACAAATCCATCAGGCGACCAGTTCCGCCCCCGAGATCGATAGACTTCTCGAGGAAGCACGGAAAACGCCGTTCACCACTCGGATCACGGAAACACGCATCTCAGACCCAGGGAAGATCAAAATCCCGGTCTATGACGGTACGACGTTTCCTAAGTCGCACCTGCAGTCCTTCCAGATCGCAATGGGTAGGTGCAAACTCCCGGAGCGCGAACGGGACGCAGGTCATTGTCTTTTCTTCGTCGAGCACCTCAAAGGTGCTGCGCTCGAGTGGTTCTCCCGGCTCAAAAGGAACTCCATCGGAAGCTTCCGCCAACTGGCCTCGGCGTTTCTCAAACAGTACTCCATGTTCATGGACAGAGAAACGTCCGACGTGGATCTATGGAGTCTAGCTCAGAAGGTAGACGAGTCACTCCGCGACTTCATGCGAAGGTTCAAACTGTTGATGGCCAGAGTAACAGACATCAGCGACAATGTCGCAATCGATGCCTGAGGAAAACTCTCTGGTACAAGTCGAAGTTCCGAAAGTGGATACTACTGGAAAAGCCGCGGACAATCCAGGACACTCTCCACAAGGCAACGGACTTCATCATCATGGAAGAAGAGATGAAGCTTCTATCGCAGAAGCACGGCCCGCAGAAAACCGCGTCCAAGAAGAAACCCTCTCGTAACGACAAATACGTCCATCACGAAGGGGAAGACGCCCAAGGCGAGCATAACTACGCCATCAACTCGGAGCAAGGCAAAACCTCCGGAAACACCTGGACCAGGAACTAGTACAAGGATAACTCCTATTGCAAGTTCCACGAGACCAGAGGTCACTCCACTGCAAACTGCAAGGTTCTCGGCGCCCGGCTCGCCGCAAAACTCCTCACCGGCGAACTATCAAAGGTCAAGAGTATAAAGGACTTGCTCCTGGACTCCGACCGCCCAAAGACTAACAAAACTGTCTCCGAGGACCGCGCGACCGAAAACCAATCGGGGGAAAAGCGCGGAAGAAGACAGGACGACCAAGGGAACAACAGCAGTCGCCAGAGGGTAAACATGATCATCGGAGGACCACAGTTCTACCAAGACTCTGTCTCATCGATAAAAGCCTACGGGCGAAAAGCCGAGACCAGTTCCAACTGGTTCCCGGACAGCGATGTTCCCAACCACACAATCGCTTTCGAGGAACACGAGACCGTCGGAATCGACAAACCTCACTGCGATCCTTTGGTAATCGACCTGGTCATCCAGGATCTCAAAGTCGGCCGCATTCTCGTCGATACAGGAAACACAGTCAACGTCACCCTCTACAGGATGAAGATCCCACTTGGGGAAGTCGTCCCAGAGCCAAAACCTTTGACGGGGTTTTCGGGCGTCACTACCATTAAACTCCCAGTCATGGCAAAGGAAGTTACAAAGATCGTCAAATTTGCAGTAGTCGACAACCCGGCCATCTACAATGCCATCATGGGAACCCCTTGGATCAACTCCATGAAGGCAGTACCATCCACATATCACCTCGGTATCAAGTTTCTGACTCCGACCGGAACCGCAGCCATCTGGGGTAGTCAGAAACAGTCGAGACTCTGTTACCTAGCCGAGTTCAAACTGCGAAAAGATCGGAACGCTCCTGCGGCCAACCCGAAACGAGCAAAGGAATCACACAACATTCCCGAAGACTCGAAGAAAGATGATCCAGAATCAACCGAACAGGCAACGATTCAAGACGACGACAAAGCCTCTGAATCCACCGCCGTAAGAGCGGACAGCTCGACCCCCGCACAAACCACTGATCCGACCAGCACGATCGGAACGGCAACGCACGGGGAGTAAAAACGTCTGCGGCAACTATCAGAACTACGAGATGGCTTGATCCTCGAAAGAGGTACGTAGGCAGCTCATCGAAACCCGGCGAGTTCAGCTATCCCCCTCACCAAAAAGGGGGGGGGACTGGGTGCGTATACTCCTATACTCCCACAAAAACGCGAAAAATCCGCATATGTACTCTAACTTCTCGAAATTTTTTAATAAAATTCTTTCTATCTTTCATGCTCACTTAAACGCATCAACGCTTCGGAAAAACGAAAATCGTATCTTCAAAAGAAACGCGAGACGTCGCAACTTCTTAAAAAGATAACAAAACTCGTATTATCCGCAAAAGACAGTCCACCAGCGACTTAAAAATAACTCACCCCCGTCGATTGGCCCCGACGGACGCTCAAAAGAAACGTTTCACTCAATACAAAATCGTAGTCAGACCTACAAGGTCCTCTTACATCCGACAAGGATATCATAGCGCGCTATACAAGAAACCCAAAATTTTGGTTTAGCATCTCGGATAAACTCCGAAGATAGCTCGATTCTTTTAACACAAGTCATATAAGCCGGCGACTAGTCGCGGACTTTAAACGAAAAGAATCAGGAAGAAATCACTAACATGCAAAACGAAAGCCGATCAGTCATCGCACAGCCTCAAAGCTGAGAGTAAACCTAGGTCTTGCCCTAAACCCAGTCTTGCTGGATCTTGACATCTCACAGACATAGTATCGTATACGAGATCCCAAAACATGTCTCTTATCGCTTACACCTAAAACGCTCGCTAAAAAGTAGCATACGGACCAAGCGACAAAAAAAGAGTTAGGATACGAAGTGACTACTCGCATCCTTCCCTCTACACTTGACGAAAGTATAAATCAAAACAAAAGACGAAATCTCGCAAATTGTCATATTCATAAAAGCCGCAAAAGACGGCAGGATTCAAAGCCACCAACGGCCAGTCCCAAAACATAAGAATGCAACCTCCAACGGTCGCAGGATAAAATTACTAAAAACGGCCACACATGGCCAAAAAATTCAATTCACAAAAGGAAGCCAACATTGAGAAATCCGGATGCGGAAATCCCAAATGAACTAGCAAGCTGGTCCACTTCCTCATTCACGCCTCGAGCATTCCCACCATTCTCGGCGTTCTCATCGGCTCCGGCCTCCCCCGTATCTTCGTAAGCCTTGATAGGTTCCCATAGTCTCCGGACTCTTTCTTCTACCGGAGGAACCAAGGACTCAGCATGAGCACACTCGGCCATGAAATCCTTCATTTCAGCAATCTCGGAATCGAAAGAGAAATCCGGGTTCTGAGACTTGTAAAGGTTTACGACCGAACCCCGGCACTCGCGGAAATCACCAACAAACTCCTGAGCTTCTTTAAAACATTGAAACTCAGCAGCAAACGATTCTGCCTGTCTTGCCACCTCCGCTGCGACCATCCTTCTTCCTCTCCTTTCCGCCCGTACGAGAGCCCGAGCGTGAAGCTCAGCTTGCTTCGCGTTCTGTGCCTTCACCTCTTGTCGGAACCGGAAAAGCTCTCGCTCCGCTTCTGTGGTCTTAAAGTTAGCAATCCTGGATTTGCGGAAACTCGAGTCAAGCGCCTCGCTAAACACTCTTAGTCCCTGCATAAAACTCAAGATCAGCAAGCATGCTTATATACGGATTCGAACGCAAGGTTAAGAAGTTCGAAGGGCCAAACCTCGTTGACACGTTGAGAGCCCTCGGAAAAAACCCGTTGTTTCTCCTCATCCTCCAGCGACTCGTCAGTAGTAAACTCCGGAGGAAGGCCATCAAAGAAGTTGTTAGGTGGAAAACCGCTGGCTCCGCCTTTTTCCGTTGGAGAAAAACTAGGTTTTTCTCCCAACAGTGAAGGACTTTCCGAGCCTTCCCCATCATCGATTTCCTTCCCCTTACGAGACCTCTGTCTGCACCTCCGAGTAGGAGCCGCGGTGACAGGTTCGGCGTCGTACGACGGGAAAGGACCTCGGGACCGATAAAGCCTAACCGCATCTCGGATCCGTTCAAGGGTGAAGGATTTCCAGAAAAACGGCCTTTGACGAAGAAGATCTCTCTTGACAAAGACGTCACCAGGCAAATGCGCGGTAGGGTTGTTCCCTACAAAACGAAAATTTTTCACTAAAACTCGCACTTCCGAAAAGGTGAGATAGACAACAGGGTTTTCGTCGTATTACCTCGGTTGAAGTTCCATGCTCGCGGAAATAGATGGAGGCAGCTCTCCTCGACAGACTCGCCATCTATTTGGACGAAGAAGAAACGCTCCTGCCACGATTTGGGATTCGAAGTAGTCCCCTGAATCACGGCCATATCCTTCTTAGGCAGCATGGAATAGTAACCGTCACTCCTCGTCGGCCGAGTGCCCCAAAGACCTTCGAAATCATTGGGACCAAGATCAATCCCGAGTTCGTAGCTAGCAATCAGTACGCCAAGCCAACTCTCCAAGGCAGGAACGCTGAGTTGGCTGATCGAAAGTTCGAAGCGGTGAAGCGCACGAACAATGGCACCAGGGATTGGGAACCACATACGGCAGTACGTAAAGAAAGCTTCGTAACATGTAAAGAAACCTTGCGGAGGATTCCTTGCACTCTCGTTACCAACGGGAATCCGGAATTTGACTCCTTCAGGAACCTGGTAAAAATCTCGAAGAACATTGAGATATTTACGAGAAACCGAGCTCGGCGCAAAAGGAGCACCGGGCTGCCTCAGGGGCCTCCTCGGAACAGGGATCTCTGGCAGTGTTGGGGGCGAACCTACAAGGGCTCGGTAATATGCATTCTTCTTTTCCTCCTCGACCGACTCCTCCTGCTTCACCGACACATGGGCAGGAGAGTCATCCGAGGATGAATGGGAAGAAGAGTTTCTCTTTGACGATCTTGAAGACATTGTTCTTAAAGAGAGAGAAAGGATTCTTGAGAGAGAGAGTAAAAACCTTGTGATGAAGTAAGAATGAGATTTCTTACTCCATATAAAGGAGGTAAAATCACTATTTACCCCGATTTTCGGCAAACGATTACGTCTCAACACCTTCACACACGGCTATACCGCAAGCTAGGATCCGACAGGCTCTACGGTTCCTAGCTAGCTGGGGGGCTAACTGTTGGGGTCAAAATCGGTCAATGACGAAATCGTCACCCGAAAATCCTCGAAAGGAAAGCCAAGCGACGATCAAATCCAAGAAACGGGTCGTCGCTCGATAAAATTCACGGAAGGCCTGTCCACTCCCATCTGGCGCCAACGGCGAGGGTCCTGGCGCCCATCCGTGCGATCATCTCATGATCTTGGGCAATGACAGCATCTTGGTCCCTTAAAACCCATGTCTGGATTGTCCGAGATCTACAATGAGTCTTCCGTAAAGCCCTCCCGATGGTTTAAAAGATTCATCTTTTAACACATCTAAAACTCGGAGCCACATTGCTCGCATCCTCGACGACGGAAAATCTGCAGATCAAAGTCCATCTCAAATCCCGATACTCGCGGAATCTCGTTGGATTAGAAACGATTATCTCGAAATCTACGGCTAGAGACCCTCCCAAACTCAAAAGATTTCCCGCAAACGACTAACGAGGGAAAGATCGAACAACGAAAAACCCACAGACGGCAAGACGGCCTGGCACCGGCAGCACGCGGGATGCGGGCTGGCGCTGGCGGCACGCGGGACGCGGGCCGGCCTGGCGCCGGCGGCACCCGGCCTGGCGCCGGCGGCACCCCGGCCTGGCGCCGGCGGCACCCCGGCCTGGCGCCGGCGGCACGCGGGACGCGGGCTGGCCTGGCGCCGGCGGCACCCCGGCCTGGCGCCGGCGGCACACGGGACGCGGGCTGGCCTGGCGCCGGCGGCACGCGGGACGCGGGCTGGCCTGGCGCCGGCGGCACCCCGGCCTGGCGCTGGCGGCACCCCAGCCTGGCGCCGGCGGCACCCGTTGCGCGGGTCGGCCTGGCGTCGGTCCGCGGCCCTCGTCCCGGTCTCGGTCCTATCGTGCCCGGTTCGATCCCATCTTAGCTTGTTCGGATCAATCTACGCAAGTTTGGTATGATCACGGTTACTCTAGAACGCCACTTTCTCGACTAAACAAGGAATTGAGGTTCCTTCGGAAACACCGAAACCTTCAAAGACTGTCCTTTCGAAAAACCGTAAAAACGCCTAAACAGCCCAACGTGGCCAAAACGGCCCACGTACGATTTTCCGAAAAGGTAGGATAACTATGACGGTTTATCTTTATCCTCACATAAGAGATAAATGTCAAGTTTCCAGAAGATAAATATCAAGTTTCCAGAAGATAAATGGCAAGATTTCCGAAGATAAATGTCAAGTTTCCCGATAAACACGAAGATGGACGAAAATGGAAAAAGCCCGACTCAGCCCGCGAGAAGATAGACCGTCATAGGAGGAGTATATAAGGAGAGCTTTGAGCAAGAAGCAAACCAGATCACAAATTTTCGAGCAATTAGCACTTAGAGCGATTTAGCATTCTTTTCTGTTTTCACTAGCGAGCTGCGACTCAACTAGGATAGACTTAGGCGACCGGACTAGCGGACCTTTCGACAGCTCTTGTAGCTTACTTCTCACCTGTTGTTCACGCTCAAAACGCGAATTCAGAAATAAGATCTTTTTTCCGCTCAACTTTTACGATTTCAATTTTCGCAACTTCTACTTTATTTGATTGTTTCGTGTGCGGCCCAGCAGATATCCGGGACCTTCAAGGAAGATCGGGTTAACTCGGTTTTCCTCCATAAAACTTTATCGGAAATTGACGGTGTGAATTTCGGTTCCCACAGTTCCCACACTGTGGTGATCAGTTTGTCTGCGGTAAGGAGCAGGACGCATGGCCGGTTGTGATCAACGATGATCACCGATGATCCATGCACGGATGAAGAGATCACTCGACCCAAATCTTCAAAAAGCTTAAGTATCATTCCTTTGCAGTAATTGGAAGCATCGATCATCATGAATTCATCAAAGTGGTCAAAAAGGTCGTGATCACGTTGATCCGGGTGTGCGGAACGTCCCAAATGTGCCAGGAAAGATAGGCTGTGTCCTGATTCGGATTCTTCACGATGATCATAGGTTTTGGCTTGACTGTTGGCTTTAGAATGACGAATGTGTCGGGGAAGAACGCCTGTGGTTCGGTAGATTTGGTCATCTGGTCGTGGACCCAACCTTAGGTCGCGTTCGGGTGCACGCGGGTCGATCCGGTACACGGCTTTGTCCGATGGTCTGGTACGGCCGGATGACTGAACCTCAGTTGGGTTGATCTGATCGTCCTGATCACTGTGCTCCATGTCCTGATCCTTGTCCTGGGGTCTATCACTACTTTTTTACACTTTTCCATGTAGTCGCGGAGGCTCTGACCCTTTGTCTACGATAGATTCCACAGGCTGAAGGCTGTCGCGACGCGTTTTGCGAACATTATGTAGGTCTTGGAGAAAGCGGCTGGCAGTTCGTAGAAGCTGCTGATCGAATTTTCCTTGAGTTGTGAAAATCAGGTCAGGGCTTGTTCGTTAAGTGTTTCGACGAACAGCTGGCAGTAGCCCGCGTCCTTTTCCTCGTGAGAGAGACGGGCTCTGGCCATTGTGATGTTATAGGCCGTCATATGTTGGACAGGATCTCCACCGAGTTTGTATGCTGGAAGGCGAATCTTTTCTACCTTCCGTAGGTGGACGTCGTTCAGCGTACTGGTGAAAGGAGTTCGAGAGGTGGCGGCGAGCATGCTGTCAATTTGGGGGGCTGCGCTGGTGGCTTGATGGATCTTCGAACTCATCTACTGAAAATTGAGTTTGAGCTCGGCGATCTCACGGATGGTCGCGTGATCTGGTCCGGCTTAAGGAGCGTCAGCGGCTAAGGGAGTGTCAGCAGCGATGGGTTCGTGAGGTTCGGATTCTTCCAAGGCTTGGTCTCCTACTGGCGCCGTAGGGTTAGTATTGAAGATCTGGCGCCGTATCGTCAGATGACAGCTTGGTTGTCCGGCAGGAACGGTGAGAGCGGCTACGAGAGCAGCGAGCTGCTCGTTTGTCGCTTTATGGACTTCTTCTTGTTGAGCAAGTCGCGCCATGACGGAGCTCCTGAACTCCGTTGAGATCGGTGGCGCGGCTGGAGGTGTGGGTTCCGGTTCTTCGCCTAAAGCGCCGGAGTTTGCATCATCGGAAGCCATGTCGAGATCTAGAAACGTTACTTCGGTCTAGGCCCCATGGTGGGCGCCAATTTTTTGAACTGAGTTTGGGAGTATTTTTAGCGTATTTACATGTTCAGGTACATTTTGGAGAAATATGGTGATTTTGGAGTCTTTTGAAGTCTTTTGAAGCCTTTTGAGTGCAGAGCTGCACAGACGCATCAGATGTTTAGCTATGGATGAAGACCTTACCGTAGTGAGATTGAGCTTCTCTTCGGACACAAAATAGCGCTTTGAGTTAGCTTTCTAATGCCACCTGTTTCAGGTCAATCCAACGGTTAGATCTAAATTTATGCTCGTTTTATTGAAGAGTAGTCAGTCTGCCTCACAAGAGGAAGCTGTCGAGGAGAATGAAGAAACGTCGATCAACGACACAGGCTTAGTGTCGATCGACGGTGATGCCAGAATGCGGGCCGCTTATATTTTAGGAACCGACTAAAGCCCAGAATCAACCACAAATTACCAAGATGCTCCTGGACGACTTAAAACCCTATTTATGTTATTTATAAGCCATTATTAACGGCTAGACTATCAAAGCTTTCTACTATTATTTGTTCTTGGTTAGGAGAGAAGGGAGGAACTCCATTGGTTTTGGTTTTATATCTATTGCAATTTCATCTATTCTTTATATGATTTCTGTGACAAACATCATGCTTGAATAGATCCACATGTTAGGTTTAGGGTTCTATATGGTTCTGATGAATTAGCCCCAAAATAGGATTGTTAGAGAATTGATACCCATTGATTAGAAGTATTCTTAATGCATGGTTCTAGAGTAATTAACTAGATCCTAAACTTAGGATATAGGATACTGCGAGAGTAGATTCTTTGCCTAATAATATTCTGATTGAGTTAGGTTTGTTAGAAATAAGCGATAGCTGATCGATCATTCTTAGTGGTAATCAACTCGCCACCACCATCGATCGACATACACTCGACCATCGATCGATAGGGTTATAAAGTGAGTGGTTGAGTCCTAGCGTATCAGTTCGCCTCGCATCCTATCCATTATAATTCACGTGCCTAAACCCTAAGTCTAGCAAACCATACTTCCATCAAACAACTCTCAGTCTCTTTAAGAACAAATATTTGACTAGCTAGCTTAGCTTAATCATATAACTATTAGATCTATTGTGTTCCCGAATACAACTTGATCTCTTATCTGAGAGATTTTAAATCACTACTTAGGGTAATTTGAGTGATATCAAATTTGGCACCGTTGCCGGAGAGATTTGATCGCCATTAGATCTCATCTAGTTTGATTGAGTCTAGATTTTACCATATTAGTTAATTTACATAAAAAAAATTCTTCTGTTGCAGGTACATACATCTTAGTACCTGGAACAACAATGAAGAGACAATTTTTAGGTTCTTCAAAGAAAGAGCCTCCTGGTTTATGCACGATTCGTAAGACTAGGAGGGAAGCATCGATCGACACCCTCCAAGCAGCAGCGATCGATAGTGTCAACCAAGCATCGAACGATCGACACCCACCAGATATCATCAATCTACATCCACCCAATTGCATTAATTGACACTCATGTTTAGACGAGCTGCCAGGATACATAGTTGAGATGGAACCAATTGAGGAGAGAGTGCACAAATCTGAGATCTCGCACCTTGCTGTCCCAGAACATCTAAGACCACCTATATGCGCATATGATTCACAAAAGAGTGAAGAGGATACAAGATCCCGTGAAGATTATGGTTTCATGCGCTAAATTTGAAGCTTAATCTCCTATCCCACCAGATAGAAGAATTCAGTTTAGTTCTTACACTTAGGTATTGAATGATCATCAACACGTAGAAGCTTCTGAGAGAGGGTTGAGATTTAGAGGTGAAGTCGATAAAGGCCTAGTAGAAGCATCATCGATCGACACCGACCGGAAACCATCGATCGACATCAGCAAACCAGCATCGATTGACACTACCACTTTATCATCGATCGAGACCGATCGCGTATCAGAGCAAAATGAGTTTGAAGTGTGTCAAAATCTTCTTGATGGAGGCACCACCACGCGATCAGACAAGTCTGGGGGAAAGAAGAGGAAGAATTGGAAGAAGAGAAAAAGGATCTAGGAAGGTCCTCAGTTATTATTGATTCCTCACTTCTCAGATAGTTCCAGGAAATCCAGAGTGCGCAGTAGATGTTTCTCAAAACCATTTGCAAAGCTTAGAGCACTCCTTATTGCTGAGATGATAGGCAAAGGAGAAGAGTCTATGAAGGAGGCTTTCACAAAAGAATGATAAAGCTTCAGAGAGTAGACATTGAGACTTAGTTTGGAGCAAGTTCTCATTCTAATCCGGACTAAATCAAATCTCCAGAAGTTAAACTAATGACTGAAAATCAGCGCTGAGTGGGAGGCAACCTACTCTTAGGTTTTATATTCATTTATTACTGATTCTCGTATTTATTGCAGGTTTTTTTTACCAAAGAGATGAACAGTGCACGAAGTTACTGTACCAGCACCGAGAGACACTGTAGCAAAAACATGGAGCGACACTGAAGCAAGAAAATCGATCGACACTGTAGCAGTAGCAATGATCGACACTTTAGCATTAACATCGATTGACACTGTAAAAAGATAAAGATCCAAGGAAGAAGCGTTGATATACTAACATCGACCGATGACTAGCCAGCATCGGTCGACAGAGCATCAGGAGTATCGATCGCCACGTAACTGTGCTGATCGACACTCATATCAAAGTCAGGTATACCGTTTTTCCTTGTTAAATATTGTCCTTATAATTTTTTTCCCCACCAATCTAAGACTGTATAACACTGGTGACAGTGTTGTTTAAGTCTGGGGGAGGTTCTACTGATATTGTGTTTTAGTTAGTAAAAAAAAACAGATCCGAGTAGACGATTGCTCAGCACATCGACCGATGAGACCAGCTCGATATCGATCGACAGCACTTCAGCGCAACAACGATCGATTGTCACATCATTGTGTCAGACGATTGCTCTAGCCATCGACCGATGAGACCATGTCGATATCGATCGACAGCACTTCAGTAACAATGATCGATTGTCACTTCATTGTGTCGATTTACATCAGCGAGCAGGTTATCGCTCTTACTTGTTAAATTGTGTACTTATGATTAATTTTTTCACCATAACTCCTACTGTTTTTACACTAAGACAGTGTAATTTAAGTCTGGGGAGGTTTAATGATATTACTTTACTTTGTGAGTCTTATTTAAATGTTTTTTTTTAAAAGAAGTTTTTACTGAGTTAAGAAGGGGAGTATGATCAAATACAATTTGATTGCTACTCTAATCACTTTCTAGCACCATGTAGATTTATTGGCTGGAGGATGTATTAGATAGAAACACCACAGTGTATTATGTAATGCTAACATCCACACCTGCTGAGAATGTCAGGAGAAACCAAAGCAGACATCCAACCTTAATCTACTCTACTTGCTTGATTTGGGGATTGGTATACATCTGATAAGAATCATCATGCAAGTCTGGAAGATAAAAGTTTGTGTGCTTCTGATTTCCTTCTCTCTCTCTCTCTCTTCGGCATCCATGAGTTATAAAAGATTGAGTTTATTTCCTGCGGTTTCGAGGGGTATGAGTGTCTCCTGCGACTCCATTATTCTTCTCTAATGGAATGATCACACATTGTTGGAAAGCGAGGGGTAGGAGTGTCTCCTGTGACCCCATTATTCGCCTACACTTTGTCAAAAAGGAGAGAAAGTTTGTTGAAAAATCAAGAAAGGTGAACAAGATGGACTGTATCAGCATCACTGTTCACTTGAATTGAAATAAAGGATTCAGAGAAGAGGGAAAAAGAGGGAAGAAAGGGATCAGAGAAGACTACATGTGTGTTCAGAAACTTGCTTGAGTAAAATTTCATATGTCCCTTGATCGATACTCCCAAGACGTAGCCTACACATCTATTTTAATGCAGAAATGAGGTCAGTAGAGGGGTACGTCAGGCGCTATCAGTAGTGTTGCGTGATGTGATTGTATGGTATGGTGACTAAGCTAGTGTGGAGTACATTGAAACATTCTATGGTTAGTAATGATTCACTGCCACCCATCATACTTGCATAAGTGAGAGTAGTGATTTTAAATTATGTGAATCCATGTTGTTTTCAAACCTTTTTCGAGAGACTGCCGTTTGTTTTGCTTGAGGACAAGCAAAAGGGTAAGTCTAGGGGAGTTGCTATACAATGGATTTTACCCATTATTAGCCATGGCATATAGGTGTTTTAGGATGTGATTATTATCTTTTGGAGTCTTTTTAGTGTATTTATGTATTCATGTACGTTTTGGAGAAATATGGTGATTTTGGAGTCTTTTGGAGTGTAGAGCTGCACAGACGCATCAGATGTTTAGCTATGGATAGAGAACTTCTCACGTAGTAATTGAGATTATCTTTGGAAAAAGATAGATCTTTGAGTTAGCTTTCCAATGCCACCTGTTTCAGGTCAATCCAACAGTTAGATCTAAAGTTATGTCCGTTTTACTGAAGAGTGGTCAGTCTGCCTCGCGAGAGGAAGCTTTCGAGGAGAATGAAGAAACGTCGATCGACGACACAGCCTTGGTGTCGATCGAGGGTGATGCCAGAATGCGGGCCGTTTATATTTTATGACCGACTAAAACCCAGAAGTAAGCACAAATTACCACGATACCCCTGGACGACTTGAAACCCTATTTATGTTATATGCCATTGTTGACGGCTATGATATCTAAGCTTTCTATTATTCATTGGTCTTAGTTAGGAGAGAAGGGAGGAACTCTTTCAGAGTCCTCTTGGAACTCTATTGGTTTTGGTTTTATATCTATTTGCAATTTCATCTATTTTTTCTATGATTTCTGTGTCAAACTTCATGCTTGAATAGATCCACATGTTAGGTTTAGGGTTCTATATGAATATGATGAATTAGCCCCAAAATAGGATTGTTAGAGAATCGATACCCATTGATTAGAAGTATTCTTAATGAATGGTTCTAGAGTAATTAACTAGATCCTGAACTTAGGATATAGGATAGTGAGAGAGTAGATTCTTTGTCTGATAATATTCTGACTGAGTTAGGTTTGTTAGAAATAAGCGATAGCTGACCGATCATTCTTAGTGGTAATAAACTCGCCACAGCCATTGATCGACATCGACACTCGACCGTCGATCGATAGTGTTATAATGTGAGCGGTTGAGTCCTAGCGTATCAGTTCGCCTCGCATCCTATCCATTATAATTCACATGCCTATACCCTAAGTCTAGCAAACCATCCTTCCATCAAACAACTCTCAGTCTCCTTAAGAACAACTACCTTGTTCGACCTGCTTTACTATATTAACTGCTTTATAATCTATTAGCCTAGCTTAATCATATAACTATTAGATCTATTGTGTTCTCTTGCTTCATGTGGATTTGATCCCTAAGTACTACAACTCGACCTCTTATTTTAGAGGGTATAAATCACTCCTTAGGGTAATTTGAGTGATATCATAGATGGATCCCATTATCCATTGGGAAAAATCCATATCCCTTCTTCGTAACACGCAATTATCAACCGAGGAATCAGAAGCAACCTCTTGGCATCCTTTTAATAAAAACGACTCATACACACAAACGCACCACACGAGCGGAGACCACGGTTGCTGATCAGGCTGCAGAACAATGAAAGTAAATCCAGGGAAAACACATACTCTCTCAAGCAAACATGTTACTATAGACAACTTAGATCTTGTTGGAAGAGTGTTTGGCCAATCTTATTATGGTCAAAGCTGATCTTCCTCAAGAGGAGACATCCTAACAAAGTCTCCATTCTTATGAAATCAGTTCAGTCAAACAGATTTTTCTGGAGGATTCCTGGGTTACTTGTCCTCAGCAGAAGGATTTCTCACTGATCTCTTCCCCACCTTAGAATTCTTCTCGGCAGACGAGTTCCTGGTAGGAGGCTTCCTGATAGGAGAATTTGCCAAAGAAGAATTCTCGGCATGTTCATCCCCAGCAAAAGGGTTTTCGGCAGAAGAACTACCTGCTAATATTGGAACGGAACCTCCAAAAATGTCCTACTTCTCTGCATAAAGGACCCACTGTTGCTGATCAATATCCAGTGCAGTGATATCTCTCAGCGCTTAACAATGTTCTCTTGCTTTTTCATCAGCGGGATGTGATGCACCCAACAATTCTGGATCAAGGCTGGAAGACTAAGCGATGGCTTTCCCTTTGAGAGACTTCTTGCGAGCAAATAACATCATTCAATCTTCAATTCCAGAAAAGGCAGCGACATGATCGATAAATCAGTCCTCAATACGCCGACTTCTAGCTTTTCAGAGCCTAGAATTGCAGATAGAAGAAAAATTAAGAGGGAGAAAGTTACGAGAGGAGAGAGAAAATAGCTTTGATCGAAGGAGAAATGTGAAGAGACGATTACTCACTCATCCTTTTATAAAGGAGAAACGCGATTATTAAGGAAGCGTCATTATTACGTGTGGGTAATGAAAGTAAGAATTACTTGAAACCCTCAAATGGTGCCATGTCTCACTTTTTGGTCAGGATAACATTTCCTCTTCCCTAGTAAACCAGATACAAAAATAAATCATCCTTTACTTTTTTTTCTCCGGTTTTCTATTTAAGCTCCAGTTTGTGACGTCTCGATGCCGAGTATTTCATGCCAAATATCTCTTACGGAGCTTTGTATATGCCAAACTGTGCCTGAAAATTTCTCAAAAACACCTTCTCCCTTCGTAATGAACTGGGGAGACTTACGGTTGGAGAGGGATTGAACCCAACAAGAGCCCATCTAATACAGAACTCGACCCATCGTCAACAAGTAAACCAAGGACAACTCGTCCCAAGACAACTCTGCCCAGCCAATTATTTCAAATCAAACCACTAAGTATAAAGAGAGAGGATCGCACAAAAAAAAAGCATTCAGAATCTACAGAAGACACAAACGGTTAGAAATAGGGTTCATATTTGATTCTTTCTTCTTGGCGGAAACCTTGTTCCTTGTTATTTTATTTCTTACTTTTCAATGAAACTCCATTGTAACTCATCAGCTGATTGATCAATAAAACTGTCTTTAAAACATTGTCTTCCCATACTCTTATCACTTACCCAACACAGATTCAACACTTTCATTGTCGTTATGAGATTGTAGTTGTTTTTATACTTCTAGCTTTTCTTAATAATCAATTGGAGTTACAGAGTTGAGGATGCATAAATCTATTAGCATCTAGGACTTGGTATTTTGACCCAATTTTTAATTTGTTCACAATAAATCCCACAGTGATTCGTAAATAACCATATTTTTGAAAACTCTCAGTCAATTTATATTTAATTGAAGCACAGTATCCTCGTTTTATTTTATATCCCTAAAAATCTATATAGCGTAGTCGCTTATGAAAATGCTACTTTGTATGGAGTTTAACTGCATTTGCCCTTATCAGAAAAAAACAATTTCCCTTATCCCCTCTCTATTCACCCTATCCATTTATCATTGTACTCTCTAAACTAACCTTCTATTTGTTTAATATAAATATTACACCTCACCTTCCACCTTATTAATACATTAAATTATTCAATTTAATATATCAACTATAAATCCCAACCACTTGACCCCACAGAACAATTTTAACCAATGAAATCACACTAGACCCACTCTCTTTCTTCTTCCTCATTCGTGCGTCACCTTTCATCCTCCTTTGACGAGTATTGAAGCTCAAAAGAGAGACAATTTATATATGTTTTTGACAATTTTTTTATAATAAATATCATTAAAATAAAGTTTTTATCATGGGTAATGTAAAAAAATAAGATTTGATGTTAATTTTGGAGAATTAAAATTTTTTAACCACTGTATTTTTGTGTTTCGTGTTGATTTTATGTCTTTTTGTTGATTTTTTTTTTGAAGAATGTCATTAAAATGAAGTTTCTATTATGGGTAACATTAAAAATAAGATTTGATGTTAATTTCGAGAGAATAAAAATGTTTTTAACCACTGTGTTTTTGTGTTTCATGTTAATTTTATGTCCGTTTCTGTTGTTTTTTTTTGTAGAATATCATTAAAAATGAAATTTCTATCATCTGTAATGTTAAAAAAATAAGGTTTGATGTTATTTCGAGAGAATGAAAATGTTTTTCACTACTGTGTTTTTGTGTTTCATGTTGATTTTATGTCCGTTTTAGATTATTTTTTTTTTTTGTAAAATATCATTCAAATTAAGAATATATCATAGGTAATGTAAATAATGTAAGATTATATATTAATTCAGAGAGCGGCTGAAAAAGATTTTGAAACTGTGTTAAGGTTTAAGCTCTATTTATGGGTCTTGAGTATTGTACGACTTTTAAATGGTTGTAAATATGATTGTAGTGGTTTAATCCGAACAATATCATCATAAAAAGAATATTATTTTGCAAAATTAAATTTTTGGGTAATACTAAGCCAACTAGTATTACTATGGTGAAATGGTTTTACTCGTATTACTTGTGTTACTATGTAGACATGTTCTACTAGTATTACTGGTATTATTGTATTGTAGTGAGATGAATAAGTATTAGTAATAAAAGGTAAAATGGTTTTAGTGGTATTATTGTATTGTAGAGAAATGAATAAGTATTAGTAGTAATCATGAGAAGTGTAAAATTGTTATACATGTGGTGTTCAACAATGACATAGAAAAATTGGATGAAGAAGTGCAACTTTCAAAAGAGGATGATGAAACTGATGTTTATGTCAGTCTATCTGATATAAAGGCTACTGATTGATAGGCTACATATAGGGATGCTACTGATATTAGAAGCTGGTGATGAAAATGGTATTGAGAATGATGCAACTGATAAACAGCTTATCACATGAGAATATATCATGTTCCTCATATCAGTAGCCTCACTAGGATTACTGGTTTAGTATGTGTAATTCATAGGATTACTGGTTTTATTATGTGTAATTTGGACTACTAAGATTACTGGTTTTATTGTGTGTTATTCGGACTACCATACAAATTACAAGTGGTACGTATGTTTAGTATATAGAATCCATATATTTCTGTTAATAGACTAAGTATATAGTAAATATGTCTTTTAAAGACTATTTCTGATGATTATTTTCAATAATTTCAAAAAAGTTATCAGTTTCCCAAAATGGAGAATCTAACAAAATACGTATTCATGGTAAATTTCTGCTGCAAATGTCCTTTTTAACGATAATAATAAAGTAAAATCATTGGTTTTATTACAAAAAATCGTCTTTTGTCATGGTTTAACTAGATAAACGTAAAAATTTCCAAAATATAACTATGTGTAAGGTAGTATTACTATATCCTTGAAGATTACCATGAATTACTAAGTGTTAAATATAATATTAAAACTATTTATGACTGTACATTAATCTAAATATGTATATTAAATATGAAATTGTTTATTAATTTGTATATCTTACTTTAATATTTTTTCAAAATAAGTTGAAGTATGTTGTTAAATTCATGAATATATGTTATTATTTAATTTTATAATTTATCATATAATTATGGATTAAATTACTTTGTATATATATATATATATTAATTATTGTAGTAGTTTAGCTATGAATACAAATTATCTATATATATTAGAGAGATGTCATTTTCTTATTCTATAAATCAAAAATAGATTATTATTCATTTAAATTTATTATTAATATTATTTATGAATTTTACTATTTAAAAGTAAATATTAAAAAGAAATATATATTTATATTTTAAATCAAAATGTATTAAAAGATTTTATTAAAATGCAATCTTAGAAAAAAATACGTAAAACTATCGTTAAATAAATGTAATGATCATATCTAGACTATTTTGTAAGTAGCTAAAAAGTATTATGTTTAAATAATAGAAGTATTAAAAACAAATATCAAATTAAATAAAATTAAAAATTCGAAATAAATTAATAATTTAAAAATATAGCAAATATAATGTCAAACCAAAAATTAATTTATAAAACTAGAATTGGTTTATTATGGAGCTTCGATTTCAAAGAGAAATAATAAGAAACAAAGAAAATCTCGATTTTAGGATTTCAATCGCAATGAGAGATAGAGAGTTGAGACACGATAAATGAGAAGGAGGGATTGATGGATTCTCGATTTAGATGGATGAGGGACAAGGAACGATGCGACTCTACTAAAAGTTGGATAGTTTCAGTTTTCCCTCGCAATAGGGAGAGAGTTGAGAGACACGATGGATTGGGAAACATGAGAAGGAGAGTCTGGGGTGTGGGAGGAAAACGTGGTCGTTTAGTTTTAGGTGGGTCGGATTTTAGGGTTGGTCTGTGTAGGTTAGATCTTTAGTTTGGATCATTGTAAATAACATATTTCACTAAGGAGTAATTTGTCTTTAGCCATATTATCTACTCATTTTCTACTTAAAAGAAAATAGAAAAGAAAATATATTTTATCATGGGAAGAAATAAGTATTTTTGAAGAAAAATTGGGGCATGCGAAGTTAAAGTCCACACTTTGTGTAGATCAATAGCAATTTTGCAATTTTTGAAAAGAAATTCATCAAAATTTTCTAAACGTGACTTTTTCTCAGACCGTTTCATATTGTTTTTGTATAATACTTTTGATCTCCCAACGTTCTTGAACGGGTCCAAGTCCACTACTCCCATGTCCTACTTCTCTTCCATCTATCTCTCTGTCTCAGAATTTCTTTTATCTCAGAGATGCTTCGATGGGCACATTTAACGGCAGGGATTCTCTCCGTTGTCATCCTGTCTTCACTCCTCGCGGTCTTCCTTCGCCGCTGGTGCTGTCTCCGGAGACCACAGAACTCCGCCACCCATAACACGTCTAGCCCCATTCAGAGCAGTAGCTTTCAGGCTAGAATCTCCAAACTCAACCAAACCGGCCTCAGTCACCAGCTAGATGTATCCGACATGAAACGAATAGGAAGTATAAACAATTCTTCGGTCTCACGTGGCGCAACGGGCGGATTCCCATCAAAATCTCGTCTATTCATCTGGACAGACCATCCGGCTTTGGTGACAGAAGCGTTAGAGAATGGGTGGACAAGGTTCGGATTCACTGTCCATGAATCAACTCCTTTGGTGAGCGGAGCCTCTCCGCGACCTGCTCTTCTGGGGCTTTGCACGACAGCAGGGAGCGATGAACCTGGTGTAGTGATCACATGGGAAATTTCAAATGGTTCCGTGGATTTCATACAGACGATCAAGTTTAATCAAGTGTTTAGAGAGACAGTTAACGGGAAAAACCCATTGATCGTTCTCCGAGCAGCTCTACCGCTTCCTGGACCACAACTCATATGCTCTGCTTTCCCACAGGAGGCTTACTTTGAAATCACAATTCTCGAGATCTTTGGCCCCCGCGGTGTTGTTAGTGACGTATGCAGTGACCTTGCATCACTGGAAGGTGAAAAAACTATGTTGTTCAAGAGCCAAGGACAAAAGCCCGTGACAAGAAAAAAATGGGATGGGGAAAACGAAGAAGCCATTTTGTCTCTAGGACTAGGGACTGGTGGTTTTGTTGACCTCAGCGAGGCACAACTGCCCGGAAAGTTCCCCGCTTCTATTGGATTTCAATCAGATGGCGCTGTATATCTTGATGGTATGTGTTTGGAATCAGTTTTTATTATTTATTTACTCTCATGATCGTAAATTGTTACGAAGGACGAAATTAAATCAAAACTAGAAATTCAAACTGTACCTAGAGTAAGAAGCACAGAAGAGTTTTCATAAAACGAAAAAATGCCGTCCTTTGATAAATTAGTTTTGTTAGTGAGAAATGGTGACCCACTAAGGAATATGACGTCGTGGTCAGAAACAAACAAAAAGTCGTCCTTCGTTACATCACCTAGAATTCCCATTTTTGTCACACCTCATTGCTTAACCAACAACTCTATTTATCAACTGGAATATGACCCCACTTGTGCGTGGACTTTTGGCTTGCTGACTTTTATTCTGTTTTTTTTAATGCTTGGTAACTTTATTTTTTTTGGAATAACGGTAAACCCTTATTGTTTTGTTTGTCTCAAGTTTGATATTTTCGTAAAGAATAAAAGATGGTATCGTGTGAAAAATAACAAATAAAATAAAAGATAGATATCTTAATAAAAATTAATCAAAAATAATTATATTAGCTTGGTTTCCCCTGAGTAGTAAAAACTGAAAAATCAGATGTAAGGCAAGGGGGTGAGAAATAATCCTAGTTATTTCTTAAAATCTTAGGAGTTTATCTAGTATTTTTTAAGCAAACATTGTAAGATATTCTTTGTTTGCTATTAATCAATAACAATACCTGAATAAGTTGAATTTACCAATATCAAATCCACTTCTATTTTTTGTAATTAAAAGGACGTCCATTAATGGAATGTAATCCACTTCCATTAATTTCCACTTCCATTAATTTCCATACTCTAGTTTTGCTCTAAAATTTCTAATTATTTTAGGCAGTCATTTAAATATATAAAATTGTTTATATTAACATTTATTCAGTATCGTTGATTATGCTCTTACAATTACATTCTCTTATTCAAATGATCTCATATGGATACGTAAGTTAAAGTCTAAAGCATTACTCTCTGTTTGTGTCAGGAATGAAGTTGGTTTGTGAATCAGAGAAACATGAGTGGGCGAAGGAAAACAAGGTTATTGGATGTGGTTATGACCCGAGGAAGAAGAAGGTTTACTTCACAGTCAACTCACACTTGGCTCACGTCATTAACTGTAAAGCCGAAGAATTTGGGACACCTCTCTACCCCATTCTTGCTTCCAATACAGAGGCCATTGTTCTTATTAACTTGGGGCAATCTCCTTTTTATTATGGCCCGGCAAACGGGCAACGCACACCCAACCCGTGCGGTAGTGCTGTGGCCGGGCTTGAGGACAGCAAAGAATTGTTTTCCATTGGGAGATTAGATTCCCAGTATTTAAGAAACTTCTTCATCAACAGAGGAAATAGTGAGGTGATTGCAAGCGGGAGGACCATTTTGGGACATAGCCATAGACGTAAGCTGGACTATGACGAAGAATCCGATGCTGATCTTTTTGAGATTGCGCTTGAATGTTCTGGTAAACCAAATATTGCCACGTTGTAGCATTTATACGAAGAACATTATCTGATGTCATGAAGTGTATCCTTATTGTACAAATGATTTGAGACTCCAAGTTTATCCTATTAACACTACAGGAAATGTGAGTATTAATAGCATCATATTATACCGTTTATGACATTTCTGCTATTGTATACCAACACTGACTTTTTTAATAGCGTTTATAAATTTAAAACGCTATGTTTGGTATCGCTGAAAAATAATTTTTTTAGCCGCGTTAATTTGGTAAGTGTAGACGTCTTACTATTGCAGATACAAAATTTAACGCTATCTTAAATGTAAAATATCTCAAATTTTATCCAAAAAATACTTTAACCTTAGACCTGGCTTTATACACAAAGAAAAAAAACAACAAAAGCTTCGATTTTGACGGCAAAATACAGATCTAGGGATTTTACTCTCTCTCAGCTTCTCCTATGTTGTTCGCAGATTACCGTGAGACGATTTTGAAGAGTGTTTGATCGATTGTTTTGGGATTTTGAAAATGCAAGGAGATTCGTCTCCGCTGATCAAACCCATCAACAAAGCCGCCGTTCACAGAATCTGCTCTGGACAAGTCATCTTAGACCTCTCCTCGGCCATCAAGGAGCTTGTGGAGAACAGTCTCGACGTCGGAACCACAATATAGAAATTAACCTCCGTGACTAAGGCGAAGACTACTTCCAAGTCATCGACAACGGCTGCGGCATGTCCCCGTCCAATTTCAAGGTAACCAATCTCCGACAGACGAACCGTCACTGATTTTCATATTTACCTAAATTCATTTTCTTATGTGCCTCAGGTTCTCGCGCTTAAGCACCATACTTTGAAGGTGGAGGATTTCACAGATCTTCAGAGTTTGAACACGTTTGGTTTCAGAGAAGCTCTGAGCTTCCTATGTGCCTTGGGGAATCTCACGGTGGAGACGAGGACAAAGGAGGAGCAAGTTGCTACACCCTTAACCTTTGATCAATCCGGTTTGTTGGTTGCTGAGAAGAAGACTGCACGCCAGATTGGTACCACTGTCACTGTGAGGAAGTTGTTCTCTAATTTGCCTGTTCGAAGCAAAGAGTTTAAACGCAATATACGCAAAGAGTATGGGAAGCTTGTATCTTTATTGAATGTGAGTTCTATATCGATTACTTTGATATATGGGTTAACACTTTTTTTTGGATTGGACTTGATATAGTCTCTCTTGGTTACATGATGATACTTGAGTGATCACTCTCCTTCAAGTAAGCTACTTTTGATGTACTATTACTGAATTTCTCAGTTTGATTATCTACCCTCCATGTTGGAATGGTATTGTGTCCCGAATGGATGATTACTCTATTTTAATTGCATGATTCTTTTAGTAAACAAATTTTCATGATTCTGGAAAGTAGATTTTACTATGTAGTCTGTTTGAAGCTTGGTTTCTTAACTAAAATCAGCTGCTCTTACTTTTTCTTACTGACTCTTTGTTTCAGCGATGACTAATGACTTCTTCAATAATCTTCCTTTGTGCAGGCATAAGAACTTATTGCGAAAGGAGTGCGGTTTGTCTGCTCTAACACAACTGATAAAACCCCAAAGTCTGTTGTGCTGGGCACACAAGGGAACGGTTCACTTAAAGATAATATCATAGCAGTATTTGGGATGAGCACCTTTACAAGTCTACAACCTGTAAGTATAAGTAGACTTGGATACGTTTGGTTTCAGAGGAGAAGCTCTTAGCTCTCTATGTGCCTTGGGGAATCTCACAGTGGAGACGAGGACAAAGAAGGAGCAAGTGGCTACGCTCTTAACCTTTGATCATTCCTGTTTGTTGGTTGCTGAGAAGAGGACTGCACGCCAAAGAAATTGTGGGAGAGGGACGTGTCGTTTGAGTTTGATTCTTTATTTTGATGTATTGGTATTTGAAGTTATGAATGAAAGCAAGTATTTCAAGTGAAAAAAAAAGTGAGACAAAGAGGATATAAGTTTGAGATCAATTATTGACCTTTAGGTCAAATGTTAATCTGTGGTTTAAAATGTAATTAGAGTTTATAATTTATGATATATTTAAGTGTAAAATTAAAGTTTGAGTGAATTTTAATTCAAAATATTTTAGGGTTTATACCCTAAATCCCACATACAAAGTCATAAATCTACACTTTTCAAATTTATCATATAAAAGTGTAAACTTAAACTCCAAGTATATTCTAAAACAAACTAAAATCTTAAGTTTTATTCAAATTTTAATATTAAAAAAACACTAAATATTGTCACCCTAAACCCTAAACATGCCCTAAACCCTAACTACATATCTCAAACCTTATATCATATTCCAAACTCTAGTATTAAATCATAACATTTTAAATTTCTACCACTTATTTTATACTAAATGATGAAGTTATACAAAATCTAAATCCAATGTTAAATAAACCTTAGAACTACTCATACACTAAATCTTAACTCCACATTATATCTAATACCATGTACCCCAAACTTAAACTCTACATACAAAATCATAAATCCAATCTTTACAAACTTGTAATATAAACTTTAAACTTAAGCTTCAAGTATATTTTAAAACTCAAATCATATACTTAATCCTAAATCTTAACCCTAACCCCTAAATCACATATCTCATTTTAACATATATCATAAAACATTAAATCTTAATTTTTAAATAAATAATAATTATGTAACTAAATTAAAATTTCAAATACATAAATTAGATTTAAAATTTTAAATTATGATATCAAAATATTTAAACTTAAATAATTTTTATAATAGTTATAAATAAATTAGAAGACAATTTGTACTATATTTTTTTAAAACCATTGATTGATTTGAATCAAAGGCCCAAAATCACTCTTGTATATATCCTCACACTTTTCTCCCATTGGTTAATTATGTTTATGGCATGGATCATAATCTGCACCCTTGAATAATATTGAATCAACGCTTGAGATTGATTATTCTTTTATTTTTTTAATTAACTTTTCTCAGATCTACGAGAGAAGCAAGAGAGAGAGAGAGAGAAGATATGGAGTTCAAGGCGGAGAAAGGAGAAGACGCAACGGCTGGTCGTCACCACCACCATCGTCATTCCAACAACCACCGCCATCTCTCCCCCATCCCCCATTGCTCGTCACCACCACCATCGTTCTTAGATCCGTCTTCACCGGAGTCGCCACCACAACCGTCACGCTCCTCAAAACCACCATCGCTCGTTACCACCACCACCAAATTCAGAGGCTGTCTCATAGGAAACTACAATGATCCATTGTGTGTGTCTTTGTGTTGTGGTTAGTCTCTCTCCCATCTCTATGTTTGGTTATGTCTTTATTCAGAGAAGCTTGTGTTTCTCTGTGTTTGAGGTTACCCATAGACAACTTTTCAATGATCGATTGATCTGGAGTTTCTAGGTTCTGAATAGACAACATTATTGAAATCGAACTAATCTATCTTTGTATGATTTGCTCTGTAAATTCTTGAAATCGAAAGATGTCATCATCACACGAAGAGAATGTGTACATGGCGAAACTAGCGGAGCAAGCCAAGCGTTACGAAGAAATGGTTGAGTTCACCGTCAAAGAGAGAAACCTCCTCTCCGTCGCTTACAAGAACGTATCGAAGCCAGGAGGGATTCGTGGAGGATCATCTCTTCCATTGAGCAGAAGGAAGACAGCAAATAGAACGAGGATCACGTTGCTATCATCAAGGATTACAGGGGGAAGATCGAGGCCGAGCTCAGCAAGATCTGCGATGGGATCTTGAATGTTCTCAACTTCTTTGTGTTTTACAATGAGATCCTCAACTCCGCTGACCGTGCTTGTAGCCTCGCTAAGCAGGTTTGTTGCTTCAATGTGATACTGTTTTGGGGACTTGTTAGCTTTTCCGAACTTGACTATGTTATGGTTGTGCAGGCTTTTGATGAAGCAATCGCTGAGTTGGATACATTGGGAAAGGAATAATACAAGGACAGTGCACTGATCATCCAGCTTTTCAGGGACAATCTTACTCTCTGGACTTCAGATAGGGGAGGGCAAAAAACCCAAACCGAACCGAACCGATCCGACCGAAGTTAAACCGACCCAAACCAAACCGTGTTCTTTACATAACCCAATTGGTTTATGTTTTACTCAACCCGAATGGTTTGGTTTGGTTTTGGTTTAAACCAAACCAAACCAAACCAAACCGATAATCCAATATATATTTTTCTATAAATATATATATATTAACATATTTTAAATTTTAGTTAAGGATTTCGTTTTCCATTTATTCTTAACTCCCATATATTTTTTTTTTAAAAAATCCAGATTTGATTTAAATAATATTATTATATATATATTCTCTAGTCCTAATACCTAAAGATTGTACTAAAAATAAAACCTAAAAAACTATAAGCATCTAAATTGTAGCCGTCTCGTCTCATTCATCTTCACCATTTTCCGTTGTCTAAAGGTAAAATTACGTAACAAAGTTATTATATGGATTTTTTAGCTATCAAAGTTTATAACTTTATATTCTCACTCTATCTTTTATAAGTTGATTATTTTTTTAATAAAACTGATGTCATCATATTTTATAACCAACCCGAACTACACCGCACCAAACTAAACCATAATAAAGTAAACCGAACTAAATCAAAACCAAACCGAACTAAACCGAACCAAACTAAACCAAAACCAAACCCAAACAAAAGTTACTTTGGTTTTAATTGGGTTGAGTTTTATAAAACCCAAATTAACCAAACCAAACCGAACCCAGATCGAACCTGAAACTAAACCGATATGCCCACCCCTATCTTCAGACATGACAGTAAGACTTGACACACTATAATAGATTCATGGGCTATTTATTCAATATGTATTTTGTTGAGGCCTTGTTTGCTCTGTAATTGGACATCTTTGTGGTTGATAGGTGGGGGAGTTGTGGAAGAAGAAGAACAGTAAGGAGGCGGTTTGAAGTTTGAAGGGTTATTAGTGGTAAATTGATAGGTGTTAATGGTTTGTGTAGCATCCCCGATCCTGAATAGGATCGTCCGGATGGACCATTGTGCGTGGAGACGCACTAGACAGGTCATATGACCTAAAGACAAGTGTGTCATGATCCAAGAACGTGGTTAAAGAAATCAGACAGCTGAGACTTAACCAAAATAGGATGGAGACAAGCTTAAAGGAGTTGGTTGTGTGTTCTGGTAGCTGGACGAGGTCTGGGTGAAACTCGATCAGCTAGGTGAAGCTGTGATGTGGTGCATGATCAGAATGGATCATGGGAGAACTAAGTCTAGGTCTGGAAATAGACCAAGGGACTTAGAAGGATTGAATAAGATGAAGATATCAAGCTGTACAAAGTGTATCACAGCTGGGTGCTGTGAGCAAGAAGCTCGACCAGCTGGACGGAGCTCACTTGGAGCTCAAGTAGAGTGTGTCAGCTCCCTGAGCTGGATGGACTATCTCACTCAGCTGGGTCAGCTGGGGATCAGCTCAAATCAGCTTGACTGAGTGTTCGGGTCTCGGGCAGTTGGGCCGGGTCCGGACAGTGGTCGGGCCATACGGGCAGTCATGTGAGGCAATGGGCCGGTGGGCTCTTGGGATTGAGCCAGTGGCTTGGCATTCGGTTTGGGCTTGTATTGGACATGCCCAGGAGTGGTTTTACAAGTCCAGGACGTCCAGGTAACTGCCCTAGACGAATGGGTGTGATCTGGACCATTGATGAAATCAATGGCCAGAAATGAAACCGAAGGGATGCAATGGTTAGAAGTAACCATTCCTTCTTCTATAAAAAGTTGGCAGGTCCGTGCCTTTGCGAGCACGCCAGGCATTCATTCTTCTTACTAAAACACAAAGAAACCAGAGAAAAATACAGAGAGTTGGTCGGATTCCCAATCCAAGACCCATGGTGGTGTGAAGGCCATAAAGAGGCAGTTTTGTGGGCAAGGAAGAGAGGTGTTGAGAACGACCCTCTGGTATGTTTTGATTGCTGTTTGCCACGCCTTGGGCTTCCTCTAAATCCATAGAAGACACGCAAATAGCCTGGAGAGAAGATGAGAGGCTGGATCTAACTTCTAAGGGCTGAGACAGCCTTGAACGCAGATGTGTGTAGAAAGGCAGTTTCTTGGACACTGAAGGGGGAAGTGATGCACGACCTTTGGGTGGTGTTTGATCATGGATAAACACATCTAAGGCTTCCTCTGTGTCCTGGGAACACACGCAAATGGTCAGAGGAGAAGGGAGAAGGCCAGACTCCACTCCCAAAGGCCAACACAGCCTCAAAGGTGGATGCAGTGCAGAAACTGGTTCCATGGGAGTTCCATGGTATGGAAGAGAGGCACGACCATTGAATGGATCTTATCATTACTGTAAGTATGTGATAAGGGCTTGATGGAGGCATGCTCTGGAGGAGCATGGCCGAACCTAATAAGAGGAGGCACATGATCTAATAAGATCAAGTATAAGGTAACAAATTTGATACTTACTTTCCTGTTTATGTTTATGTCTCTTGTGGTGCTGTTAAGCCAAGGTAAGGCACGCCCTTTGAAGACCATATATTGTGATGTAAACTAAGGATCCAGGACCCTAAGAGGAGGGGCGGATCATTGTTGATCTACTTCATCCATGTGGGATGATAGTTAGATGATGTTCATTGGAAAGTGATCCATGATGGATCATAGTTTGATGTTGAGTTTGATCATGGTGTGAACCATGGATCCGACCCATTGGTGAGACACATGGGGGTCCTAGTACCAGAGGAACCATGTGGAGTGCAAGGTCCAATTCGTTTGGATCCAACAGCAAGCAAAGGAGGGGAGTAAGGCTAGTATTTGTTGGTGTGGACAACATGTATTGTGCTGGTGTGTTTATACAAGGAAGGCCGTGTGTGATCTGATCATGGGCAAGGATGGACGACCTGATCCCTGGATGGTGGATCAAGGTGTCTTATCTGATTGATCAAAGGATGCACTAGTGGTAAGAGCAACACTAATCAGGTTCAGTGGGACATGGTTCCATGGCCGGTTAGGAAGTGTGAAGACTCATCAGTTCTGAGTCATGTGGGGTGGTTGGTTGATTGATTTAGGATCTGATGGGCTTTGTTAGTCCATGAAAGGACTTGGTTACAGGGAGCACACGCCTGAGACATGGTGGTACTAAACCAGACCTTGGCCGGTTCAGTGGAACTCTCCATGGCCTTGGTTGGGCAGCTAGGTCCGGATCTTATAGTTCTGGATGGAATTGATGGGATCCGACCATGGATTCCTCTTAGTGAGGATTTATCATGATTTATCATGTGATTTGATTGGATTTATCAGGCCGGTTTGATGGTGGTCAGTTATGGCCGGTTTAGCCGGATTTGGCCAAATTCTATATGAATTAGGCCGGTTCTGATCAATCTGATTGTGGATTCCTCTTAGTGGGGAATTATCAGTATTTGTCATGAATTTTAATTAATTTTTAGAGCATGTTTGCTTGAGGTCGTTTTTGCAGCTGAAGACTTCCCGTAGGTACTTAGTCTGTGGGGATGGTTGGCTGAATGACTAAGTACCCAAGGGAAGAGTTTATGCAGGTATAAGGGAGTTGGACGAGTGGACAGAGAGCTGGGAAAAGCTACCTCACAGTTCGATCAGCTGGAAGAGAGTGGGGAACCTCAAGTGAAGTGGTTCAGCTCAGCTAGCCGGATGAGCTAGCTAAACAGCTAACTCAGCTGGGACAATGAGCTAACAAGCTCCGTGGATGTGGCAAAGGTATGATCTATCAATGTTGCATAGATCTAGATAGAATGGTTAGGTGAATGGAACCTCGGATTTGGTATGACTTGGTCTAGGTTCAGGATCGACCTTGGAGCTAGCTGGCAGTTGTGTTTATTGACCAGTAGCTGAGGTGATCTGACCAGACAAGTGTTAGATTGGTTTTAGACCAATGGTTGGTAGATAATATTCCGCTGTGCATAAGTTGAAATGATCTAAGCTAGGAAATGACTAAGGTAGTCTTGAGCTAGGATCTGTGTTAGCCCTCGCCTATGGGCGATGTTTTAATCAAAGGGAAAATTTTTTTAGAGGTTCGGTCAAGGTATGGACCGAGCGACGTGAGGCATCGACCGCTGGCCTGAGAGGCCCAGGTTGGGGTCTTACAGTTTGTGTAAACAATGAAATGTTTGATAGGTGTTAATGGTTTATGTTTTTGTTGTGGTTTGTATAAACAAGAAAATATTTTACAGGTTTTTAAATAATTTAATATTTATTGGATTTTTTAATAATTTAAATTGTTTTTATTGCAAATATTCGAATTAAATATTACATTAAAAAAATAAAATTAATTAAAATTATTATTAATAAATTTTTGGATAATTTAAAAACTAATTAATAACACGAAACATTTGTTATTTTTGCTATTGGAAAAAACAAATTATTAAGTTTTAATAATATTTGTACAACGTTATTATAAATATTAACAATTGCGTAAACAAAAACGCTATTAAAAGAGTCGGACCTATTATAACGGGCGCTGTCAAAGCGGACAAGGAAGCGCTATTATACAGGACTCATAGCGTTTTTCGTCCGCTATTACTACTCTTATTTCCTGTAGTGTAATAACCAATCCTACACTCGTATAAATCATTATTGTTAGAATTTATCCATTTATATTAAACAATATATTCTCATACACTGGTATCAAAAATTAGTCTCATTCTGAACAAGATAATTATTCTGGAATGTCACAATTCCGACCTACAGCTTATGTAATTTGAGCTATAAAATTGTCTCAAAGGATATCTGAAACCCAGTCAACTTTTGATGCAGGTCAATATGTTACACACAATATAATGACAACTTAAGAAAAGTTCCATATCCTGAGAACAAAATAAGGTGGAAAACATAAATTGATTGCCGTAAAAACCGATATGAATAAAACATATGACTGTATGTAGTGGATCTTTATCAAAAGGGTTTTAGTGAAAATTGGGTTCACTTATACTTAAATCAGCTGGATCATGCGCAACGTATCTTCTGCTAAACAGAAAGTCCTTATAAATTGTCAGCTAAGAGGAAACAGTGTCTCCGCAAGGGGCCTACTTCAAGGAGATCCTTTGTTTACTTGCAATATCATCTTATGCACAGAAGGACTTGTTAGCCTTCTAAATCACACTGAGAGTCAAGAAAAGATAACAGGAATGCGCGGCTCTAGTGCTAGTCCCCCAGTATCCCGCTTGTTATTTTCTGCTGATAGCCTCTTCTTCTATAAGGTGGAGCACGTAAATGTGATGAAGTTATGAAAGCAGTAAACGTTAATAGGAAACCCGCGGGCCAGTCTATAAATTTTGGGAAGTCAGCTCTTATCTTCCGTAAAAGCGTACCAGGAAACTTGAAGCTGGAGATTAAGGCAAAGTTGTCTATTGACAACGAAGGTGATATGTGATCTTAGGACTTTTCAAGGGTCCTTAACCAAAAGATGTAGTATAAAAGATTGTCGAACCAATCCTAAGTGATTCTAATGCAAAGGGAATACAAGACCATGCTTAATCTAAGTGCATCCAATAAGTGAGATGGTTATGAACTAGAACAATACTAAAATGCAATAAAAGATGAAGCTTTCTTTGATTATGAGATGGGAGAACTCATGGGACTAGGGAATTGACCTTGGGTGATCAAGTTTTGAACTAAAGGTGGCAGCTTTCAATCAATCTATCAACCTTAGGCCTAGAACACAACCCTAAGCTAACTCTTTCTCAAGATGGAAGCTCATTCACAAAGATAATTCAAAAATCAAATCTCTTTAGTTGAATATAATCTAAGCAATCATTAATATCAAGTCTATTAGCCACCTTAACACCTTTAACAACAAATCTCTTTGCTAAAGAATGTTAAAAGCTTAAGAGAGTTGGTTCAGGCATTTCATCAAACACCTTTCGGGCAGGAAATGCCTAAAGCTCAACTTTAGAGAGGCCAACTCTAAAATAGCATTAAAAATACTCTCCAAGCAAGGAACAAGCAGGATCTATACTAAAACACCCTAGATCTAGCTTAATCATCCTTAGTCTCCCTAATCCATGAATTCAAAAGTGGATTACTCACTAATCACCATGATTACTCTCACACCCATGAAGGATTCTAGCTTAATCATGTGAAGAAAGCAAAATAAGAACTCAAGATCAATCAAGAACACAAGAACAAGATGATGATTTGATTCAAAGAAAGAACTTTCACCAAAAGGTTTTGGGTTTCTTAAAAAATAAAAAGATAAGTCCCAAATTGGGATTACAAGTGTATTTATACTTAGGTTTAGAAAGATAAAACATCAAGACAAATGACTAAAATGTCCCTTGGATCACTTCATGGTCGACCAAGGATAAGAAAAAACACTCAGGGTAAAAGCCTCGACCAACCCACGCAAGGCTGACCCGCGCAAAGCTGCCTCGTCCGTGTGTCGTCCCGTGCGGGTAAGGTTCCCCGCGTGTTTCGTCCCGCGCAACGGCCTGTCCCATACCGGTTTCGTCCCGCGCGGGTAAGGCTCCCCAAGTGTCTCTTCCCGTGCCTTCTTGAGGTTTCGACCAAAGCGATCGGGCCGCGCGGGTGAGGCTACCCGCGGCCTTCTTCCCGGGCGAGACTCGTCCAAATAATGGATTGGCTTGTCTTTGCCTGGCAAAACTTCATTCTTCACTTCTTTTTGGATCACAAAGCCCCCAAATAGCTCAAATCACTATATAGGATACTCCAGCACCTGATAAGGACATATGAATGCAATATGGAACCTAAAGATGTCTAGATCCTAATCTATATGATCAAAATGCTAAAACAATGAAAATATGCAAGACATATACTCCCCCACACTAGTCCTTTACTTTTCCACAAGTAAACTTTCAAGAACTATGGAGGAGAGGTTTGAAGGTGGGGACTCATAACCAAAAGAAGCTCTTCTTAACTCTCAACCTGATAACCTTGCATAATCATACCAAATAGCAAGAGCAAAGACTTCATCTAACTCTAACTTCTCAAGGCCTATCTTAACTCCTTTGATCTCTACACTCCACATCATGAATCTACAAACTCAAATCACCCAACTCTCACATTCATTAAGCAAAATACTAAGTGAATTTTTGAAAATGGTCAAATGGTCCAAGTCATTTGGTTTGGTAAGAAAAGGTTTTAGTGCAAAGTGAATCAAGAGGTTGAAGATGTTCTTTCAAGGTGATTTACTCTCAAAACAAAGTAGCCTTGACATTGCACATAATATATCTAAGAAAGTGATCAACTCATGCATACAATTCTCAATCTCCATTGTTCTACCCTTTCCAAAATATACAAGTTACTCTCTTACTCTCAATGCCAAACCCCACTCACTTCTCTCACCCAACGACTTCCCCAAATTAAACACTCAAAGATACTTTCTCACTTAGACTCTTTCTTTTTGAAGTCTACAAGGAATTTTTTCACATTTTTAAACTCTTATCAGCTCTTTCCTTACATTGCTAGCCCCCTTTTCTTTATTCTTTTCTCTTTTTTTTTTCTTTTCTTTTTGTTTTTTTTATATGGGGGCCAAGACTTTCTTCACAAACTAGAGCTAGAACTTTCTTTTACTTATCCCATAAAGACTAATCACTTTGAGTTCTAAGAGCCTATTCTTTTCTTTCATAACCTTTTCACATTCCCAGGATCACACTTTACAACACTCACCCCCATCCTAGAAGCTAGACAATATGAGTGTCTAATCTAGCAAAAATGGAGACTAAGCATTGTAGTTCCCAATACTATCAACATTATGCACATGGAAGGATTTCCAAAGAGGCCTCACTCAACTATCAATGATGGCTTGAAAGGAGGGAAGGGTTTGAGGGAATGGACTACCACTTGAGTTTGTCAAAAATATTGGCAAAATAGGTGAGACAACTCAAGTGTGTATAGCCTTGACTCAGCACACAAAGGACCATAAGAAAGAAGCATTAAGTTCATTCAGTTAAAATAAGATTGTAGTTGACATCAAAGAGTGAGTTTCAGCAATCAATGAGTTGCAAGAGGAGTTTTCAAGACTCGAAGTATACAAGCTTTCTAAAGGATGCTCAAACTACTTGCCATGATTACAAAGGTTGTCAACTTAAGTACTTAGCATGAGCTCTTTACAAGGTTGGTATCATCCTAGTCCCCAATGCATGATGCAATCCTATATGCTCAAGACTTCTAATATTTTTTTTTTGTTTTTCTATGCAAATAAGTGAATGCTCTAGACTCAATCCTAATGCAACTACATGCTTCTTTTTGTTGTTTTTCAAAAATTTTCAATTTTTTTTTTCAAATTTTTTTAATGCAAATATCTATCTACAATGCATGACTCATGACATAAAACACATAAAAGATCAGGAACTTGGTACCTCCCCCACACTTGAATCACACAGTCTCTGTATTATCAAGGAGAGAAAGATACCCAAAAAGGAAAAACAAAATGCAATGGAAGATGGTATATACAATGATAAGGTGAAGGAATACCTCAATGGGGCGTGAGATGAGGCTGATGCCTCGCTCTCGGAGTTGTCTTCCTCATCAGTTGAGGCTAGTGAAGGTTATTTGTTTCCAGAAGTAGATGGTTGAGCTGGTGGGTTCCTCTTGGCGCAAAGAAGTTGTTTCCTGGTTCGAAGAGGGCTCGGTGCTAATGGGTTATGAAGCGGCTGAGGCTGAGGTGCAAATATGTCACCAAAGTCCTATGCTGTGCAGCCAGCTACAGCTCCTCTAGTCAAGATATCAGTCACCTTCTTCATGAAATGAGCTGAAGCCTCAGCTTGCCTCTTCATAGTCCTTCTCAGCTCTTTGCACTTGTTTGTTAGCTTGAAGATGGTTCTGTCCTGAGCCTTGTTCCACCTCTGAAGATTGCCAATATGGTCATGAGCTTGGCGAAGTGGACCAAGAGGCAAGGAACCAGGACGCTGATCAAAGTGGTAACGAAGAGGGCCAAAGAGATGCTCAATGGCCTTGCTTGTGTGACCTTCATGGAATACAGCTGCCTTGTCTGCTCTCTTCTTGGCCATTTTTAAGGTCATGGGACCAAGAGCTCCATGCGATTTAAGGAAGTGTCCCTCACCAATATCAAATCTGATTGCCCCTGGAAGCTTCAAGTTGGTGAGGTTCCATTTTGGAAGAACCATTTCAACTGCTTTGGTAGACCTCAGGTAGGAGTAGACACAAGAGCCATGGAACCTTCCAGTGAAGTATTGAGCTTTCCTTAAGTAGCTTCCATCCATGAACGTTGGACCAGCTGCATCGTTTCCCAAACTTATTCCCTTGTGAGCAAGCAATGGTGTTATCAAACCACCAATCCCAATCTGAGCATCTGGACCCTTGTTTGTCCAAGCCCAATCCTTATAGTACATGAGGTGATGCACAAAGAATCCCACCATACCAAAGTCTTTGTAGAAGTCAGTGGTAATAAAAGGCAATTGAGGGGGGGGGGAAGCATAGTGTTGGACAGCTTGGTGAAGAAGTTTCAACTCATCTCCAAAGACCGTTCCTACTTCCTTCCTTGGGAATATGGTGTGGACAAACAACCTGTGGAGATAGCACACCAAAGGATGTCTAATGAAAGCGTTCTTGTCACGGTTGGCGCTCATATTCGTTCCTGATAGCAGCTTCCAAGTCAAGCTTGTGATGTTCTGCTCTCTTTTGACTTTGGCAAGCCTTGGAAAGGATGGCTCTTTCTGGTCTTGTAGGACAAGCACCTGCCCAATCTCCTTGAAGGTCATGGAGTGCGTTCTCCCATCAATCTTGAACTGTATTTTTCCCCATCCTTGCCTCACATGCTTGGAGGTGTGAAAGGTTGCCTCCAATGATGCCAAGACTTGGCATGAGACCTCTTTGAATGTAGGGTGAGCCATGGTGTAGAAGCTTCCCATGTTCATGTGTTCTAGCATGGCTTGGATGTCTTCTTCAATCTCCAAATCCTTCAAGATCACCTTATCAACAAATCTTGTTGGAGGCCAAGAAACATCACGCCTCATGTGCTCTAACAGCTCATCTTCAGTAGGCTTCTTGTTCCTTTCCCTATTAGCATTGAACTTGGCCTTCTTGAGAGAACCCTGCTCATCTTCACTACTCCCCTCACTGTCCCCCAAGGGAGAAGGCATTTCAGCATCATCATCATCACTCTCTTCAACTACAGGTTTCTCACCCGCGGGTTGGCAAGGATCGGGTCTCACCCGCGCAAGACTTCCCCGCCTGATTTTCTGTCCGTCCGTACTGCGTCACGCGCGGGTATAGCATCCCGCGCATATCCAGCCGTGCGTTCTGCTCGTGATCCTGGCATTAGACCGTGCGGGTCGTATCACCCGTTTGGTTCTACTCGAGCAAATCTTTTCTCTTCTCCCGGCCATCAAACCGCGCGTGTAAGCTTACCCGGTTGGTTCTACCTGGGCGATTCTCGACCAAAGACTCCATTTCTTCTCCCAACCTCATTTCTTTGCTTTTCCACTTTTTTCTTTGCTTCTCCAACACCTGACTCAAGCCTTCTTGACCATATTTACTCCACTTCGTCCAAATATCTTCAAAACAGAAATCCTAAGGCAATATTTACAAGGATAGACATGGGACTTCCTCCCAATTGAGCTTGTTTAAAGTCACTAGCTTGACTGTGCCTCCTTTGAGATTAGGTTGGGGTAGGATTGGAGAGTTGGGCTGATGTCCCATTCTCCTTTGGTGTGTTGGCCATGTAATGCTTGACCCTCTGTCCATTCACTTTGAAATCTCCACCCTGCTTGTCCTAAATCACAATTGCTCCATAAGGCCTCACTTCTTTAATCATAAAAGGTCCGAACCATCTTGACTTGAGCTTCCCGTGGAACAATTTCAGCCTAGATTTGTTGAGAAGAACTTGATCACCAGCCTTGAACTCTATCTTCAAAATGTTCTTGTCATGAAAAGCTTTGGTTCTCTCCTTGTAGATCCTTGACTTCTCAAAAGCATCCATCCTTATCTCATCAAGCTCATGTAGATGAAAGAGTATCTTCTCCTTGGCACTTTTGATGTCAAAGTTCAGCAACTTTACAGTCCACAAAGCCTTGTACTCAAGCTCAATTGGTAGATGGCAAGCATTCCCATAGACAAGGTTGAAAGGTGTTGTACCCAAAGGAGTCTTGTAAGCTGTCCTATAAGCCCAAAGTGCATCATCAAGCTTGCTAGACCAATCCTTCCTCTTAGATCCCACAACTTTCTCCAACATAGACTTGATCTCCCTGTTGGACAGCTCAACTTGACCATTTGTTTGAGGGTGATAAGGAGTGGCCACCTTGTGTTTCACACCATTCTTCTTAAGAAGGCCTTCAAACAATTTGTTGATGAAGTGTGAACCTCCATCACTTATAACCACTCTAGGCATTCCAAATCTTGGGAAGATAATGCTTTTGAACATTTTGACCACAACTCTTGAGTCATTAGTAGGGCTTGCTACAGCTTCAACCCATTTGGACACATAATCAACAGCTACGAGGATGTACTTGTTGCCATAAGAAGAAAGAAAAGGTCCCACGAAGTCTATTCCCCATACATCAAAGATCTCTACCTCAAGGATTGGATTTTGAGGCATTTCGTTCCTCTTTGTGATGTTCCCTCTCCTTTGGCATGATTCACACCTTGAGACATAGTCTTGAGTGTCTTTGAACATATGTGGCCACCAAAACTCAGATTGTAGAACTTTTGCAACTGTCTTGAAGGTGGCAAAGTGGCCTCCATATGATGATCCATGGCAATGTGAAAGGATCCCATCAATCTCCTCATTGGCAACCACCCTTCTATATAGCTGATCCTTGCAGAGAATGTAGAGATAAGGTTCATCCCAATAATACCTCTTTAATTCTTTGTAGAACTTCTTCTTGGCATAACCTTCAAGATCCAATGGCTCCTTCCTTACTACAAGATAGTTCACATAATCAGCATACCAAGGTTCCTTCTCAATTGTTGCCTTGACTTCTTCAATCTTCTTACCAGTTTCACAAACTGCCACCACTGCTCTAATAGCCATGATCTGCTCCTCAGGAAGTCCTTCATCAATGGGGATGCCACACTCAATTCTCAACCTGGACAAATGATCAGCTGCACCATTCTCAACTCCTGGCTTGTCTTTGATCTCAAGATCAAACTCTTGAAGTAGCAGAATCCATCTCAAAAGTCTTGGTTTTGCATCCTTCTTTGCCAAGAGATGCCTCAAAGCTGCATGGTCTGTGTAGACAATGACTTTAGAGCCCACAAGGTAACTTCTGAACTTCTCAAAGGCAAAGACAATGACCAACAGCTCCTTCTCTGTCGTGGCATATTTCATCTGAGAATCATCCAAGTTTCTGCTTGCATAATATATCACGTGGGTCTTCTTATCCTTCCTTTGTCCCAAGACAGCTCCAACAGCATAATCACTAGCATCACACATGATCTCAAAAGGGAGATCCCGATGTGGTGGCTAGACAATAGGAGCACTAACAAGTTCACTCTTCAGCTTCTTGAAGGCTTCAAAACACTCTTCATCAAAGGTAAAGACAGCCTCCTTTCATAGCAGCTTGGTCAATGGCCTAGCAATCTTTGAGAAGTCCGTGATGAACCTTCAATAGAACCCAGCATGGCCAAGGAAACTCCTGATGTCTTTCACTGTCTTTGGTGGAGCCAAACTGACCATCACATAATTCTTAGCCTTTTCCACCTCAATTCCCTTCTCTGAGTGCCCAAACACAATCCCTTCCTTAACCATGAAGTGACACTTCTCCCAATTCAGCACAAGGTTGGTGTCTTCACATCTCTGTAGGACCCTGCACAGGTTGGACAAACAAGCAGAAAACAAAGATCCGTAGACAGAGAAATCATCCATGAATACCTCCATTACATCCTCAACGAGGTCTGAGAAGATAGACATCATGCACCTTTGAAAGATTGCTAGAGCATTACATAGCCCAAATGGCATCCTTCGATTAGCAAAGGTGCCATAGGGGCATGTGAATGTTGTCTTCTCTTTATCATTGGGATGTATGGGGATTTGGAAGAATCCCGAATACCCATCAAGAAAGCAATAATAAGGATGACTTGCAAGCCTCTCAAGCATTTGATCAATGAATGGCAATGGAAAATGATCTTTTCTAGAGGCTGAGTTAAGCTTTCTATAATCAATACACATCCTATGTCCAGTTATGGTTCTAGTTGGTATTAATTCATCCTTTTCATTCTTAACCACAGTGATACCACCTTTCTTTGGGACTACATGCACCGGAGATACCCATTTGCTATCAGAGATAGGGTATATCACACCATCATCCAAGAGTTTAAGAATCTCCTTCTTTACAACATCCTTCAGGTTATGATTTAACCTTCTTTGATGCTCAATAGAAGTCATTGATTCATCCTCAAGATGTATCCTATGCATGCACAAAGAGGGTGATATCCCTTTGATATCATCAAGTGAGTACCCTATTGCTTTTCTAAATCTTTTAAGTTCATTCAAGAGTTAAGACAGCTCAAGTTCAGTAAGTTCACTACTCACAATGACAGGGTAAGTCTCATTAGGGAGAAAGAATACATATACCTTACACCATGGGGAAGAGGTTTAAGCTCCACTTTCGGTGCCTTGAGCTCACTCCAGTCATCTTGCTGGATGTCTTCTTGTTGAGTAGCTGAGGCTGCATGATTAATCACTGGTGGCAGCTCCTCATACTGATCCTCACCATCAACCCCTTTGTGTGAATCCAGCCTCCTTACATAGGCAGCACTCTCCTTGTTCTCAACCTCCTGGACCTCTCTATCCATTGTCAAAGCATGCTGTAAAGGGTCCTTAAGTGCCAACTGCTCAAGAAGCTCATCAGCAAGAGCTTCCATCTCTTCAATGTAGAACACCTGGCCTTGCAAAGTTGGCTTCTTCATCATCTCCTTGATATCAAAGTGGAGGGTGTGCTCCTTGCCCAAATGAAGATCAATCTTGCCTTCTTTCACATTAACAATGGCTCCTGCTGTGGCTAAGAATGGTCTTCCAAGGATCAAGGAGTCTTTAGCTTCCCCATCCATCTCAAGCACCACAAAGTCTGTAGGAATCTCACAATTTCCCACCATTACAGGTAGATCCTCCAAAATCCCTATGGGAAGCTTCACAGAACGATCAGCAAGCACCAGAGGGAGCCTGCACTTCTTGTACTGAGTGAATCCAAGTCTCTTTGCAACAGACAAAGGCATGAGGCTGACACTAGCCCCAAGGTCGCAAAGACATCTCTCAAACTTTATAGGACCAATGACACAAGGAAGTGTAAAGCATCCTGGATCCTCTAGCTTCTTAGGGATGTTCAGCCTTTGGATAATTGCACTGCACTCATGAGTAAGAATCATCATACCCTCCATTTCCTTCTTCTTTGCAGCTACATCATCTTTCCAGAACTTGCTGTATTGAGGTACCAGCATGAAAGCATCAATGATGGGCATTGTGACCTGAACTTCACTCATTTGCTTCTCAAAAAGTGCCTTGTACTTCTCCAATAGCTGCTTTTTGAATCTTCCAGGAAATGGTAGCTTTGGCTCATAGGGAGGAGGAACAAAAGAAGATTCTTTTGTTGGAGAAGCAACTTCTCTCTCTTTCACTGTTTTCTTCTCTTCTCCTACTTTTGCTTTACCCTTGGCTTCAACAATCTTTTCCAGAATTTCCTCATCAACTTTCTCGTTCACAATCACCAAATCATCATCAATGTTGATGGCCACCTCCCCACCTTGTTTCTCATCATCTTTGATGAGAATTCTAGGAGGCAACTCTCTACCACTTCTAAGGGTGATTGCTTTCATTGGCTCCTTGGGGTTTTGCTCAGCTTTTTCAGGTAGTTACCCTTGTTGGCGATTGGGCTGAGAGTTCATGGAGGCAAACTGGTTCTCTAAGGCTCTGATCTTGTTGTGGAGCTCATTGTATCCTCCATCAATCTTGGCATGAATGTTCTTGAACTCATAGCCTATGTTTTTCTCTGTTCTGGACTGAGCTTCTAGGAGTTGCTTGAACATGGATTCCACACCTGAATCTGGAGCTTGAACCTGAGAAGTGCTTCCTTGGGCTTGGTTAGATTGCTGACCCTTGTTGGTGAAACCAGGAGGGTAACTCTGCTTAGCTTGATAGCCTCCTTGCTGATTGTTCTGCTTGGGCTGGTATCCACCTTTCCGGTTGTTGGAATAAGGCCTTTGTTGGTAGTTGTTATACTGAAAGTTTGGTTCCTTCTTGTACCAAGTACCATTGTTGTTGATGAAACACAGCTCCTTTTGGCCTTCCAAACCATCAACTTCGTTGACCACAGGAGGCGCCTCTTGGTTAGGATCACCAACAAGGTGAATCTGCTCCTGTCTAGCTCTATCTGCAATAAGGATGTCCATCTTCTCCTGTAGAGATTTCAGCTCTTTCCTTGTCTGCTGGTCATCAGTCCTGTTGCTCCTATCATGCTCCTCACTGTAGACTGAGTTGCTCTTAGCCATGTTCTCCACCAGCTCTTCTGCTTCCTGCTCAGTTCTTCCTAAGAAGAAACCATTCCTAGCAGTATCAAATCTGTTTCTGCATTGTGGAAGGGCACCTCGATAGAAGTTCCTAAGCAAGCTCTCCTTGGTTAATCCATGGTGTGGGCATTGAGACCAGTAGCCCTTGAACCTCTCCCATGCTTCACTAAAGCCTTCCAGATTCTTCTGCTGAAACCCGGAGATTTCATTCCTGATCTTGGCTGTCCTGGAGGTAGAGAAGAACTTGTCTAGGAAAGCCTTCTTGCACTCATTCGAAGTGGTGATAGAGTCACTTGGAAGAGCCTTCTCCCACTGGTGTGCCTTGTCTCCCAAAGAGAAGGGAAACAGCCCCAGCTTGAAAGCATCTTCAGAGACCCCATTTGTCCTGGAAAAGCTACAATAGCTATCAAACTTGTCCAAGTGGTCAAGTGGATCCTCCACAGCAAGGCCATGAAACTTGTTGTTCTCTATCACGTGGAGCAGCCCTGACTTGATCTCAAAGTTGTTGTTCTCCACAGCTGGTGGCCTGATTCCATGGATGTTAGGTTGGTCATAGGTCCCAATGGCACGAGCTTGTCGCTGTGGATGTTGTGGTTGGCGCTGTGGTCTAAGGTTGTCAGCTCCTGGACCATTGCCCCCTGGGGCGGCACCATCTTGAGGCAGGTTCTCCATATCAAAACCCAACCTCTGCAAGTGAGCCTGTTGCTCTTCTTCTCTTCTCTTTCTTGCTATCTCCCTCTCAAGTGCAGCAATCTCTTCAAAATGGGAACCAGGTTTGATGCACCTCTGCTTCTCAAGATCATACACCTGAAATGCAAAGGGAGAGGAAGAAGGAGAATCAATAGCACAATAAAAGAAAAATGACTTAGTCTCAAGCAAGTGACTAAATCCCAATGTCAAAATCAACTTAGAACTTGGCAACGACGCCAATTTGATGTTAGGAATTTTCAAGGGTCCTTAACCAAATGATGTAGTATAAGAGATTGTCGAACCAATCCTAAGTGATTTTAATGCAAAGAGAATACAAGACCATGCTTAATCTAAGTACAGCCAATAAGTGAGATGATTATGAACTAGAACAATACTAAAATGCAATAAAAGATGAAGCTTTTTTGATTATGAGATGGGAGAACTCATGGGACTAGGTAACTGACCTTGGGTGATCAAGTTTTGAACTAAAGGTGGCAGCTTTCAATCAATCTATCAACCTTAGGCATAGAACACAATCCTAAGCTAACTCTTTCTCAGGATGGAAGCTCATTCACAAAGATAATTCACAAATCAAATCTCTTTGGTTGAATATAATATAAGCAATCATTAATATCAAGTCTATTAGCCATCTTAAAACCTTCAACAACAAATCTCTTTGGTAAAGAATGTTAAAAGCTTAAGAGAGTTGGTTCAGGCATTCATCAAACACCTTTCGGGCAAGAAATGCCTAAATCTCAACTTTAGAGAGGCCAACTCTAAAATAGCATTAAAAACACTCTCTAAGCAAGGAACAAGAAGGATCTATACTAAAACACCCTAGATCTAGCTTAATCACCCTTAGTCTCCCTAACCCATGAATCCAAGAGCAGATTACTAACTAATCACCATGAATACTCTCAAACCCATGAAGGATTTTAGCTTAATCATGTGAAGAAAGCAAAATAAGAACTCAAGATCAATCAAGAACACAAGAACAAGATGATGATTTGATTCAAAGAAAGAACTTTCACCAAAAGGTTTTGTGTTTCTTAAGAGATAAAAAGATAAGTCCCAAATTGGGATTACAAGAGTATTTATACTTAGGTTTAGAAAGCATAAAATATCAAGACAAATGACTAAACTGCCCCTTGGATCACTTCATGGTCGACCAAGGATGAGAAAAAACGCTCAGGGTAAAAGCCTCGACCAACCCGCGCAAGGCTGACCCGTGCAAAGCTGCCTCGTCCGTGTCTCGTCCTGCGCGGGTAAGGTTCTCCGCGTGTCTCGTCCTACGCAACGGCCTGTCCCATACCGGCCTCGTCCCGCGCGGGAAAGGCTCCCCGCGTGTCTCTTCCCGCGCCTTCTTGAGGTTTCGACCAAAGCGATTTGGCCGCACGGGTGAGGCTACCCGCGGCCTTCTTCCCGGGCGAGACTTGTCCTAATAATTGATTGGCTTGTCTTTTCCTGGCCAAACTTCATTCTTTACTTCTTTTTGGATCACAAATCCCCCAAATAGCTCAAATCACTTCATAGGATACTCCAACACCTGATAAGGACATATGAACGCAATATGGAACCTAAAGATGTCTAGATCCTAATCTATATGATCAAAATGCATAAAATGGATAGCTAAAACAATGAAAATATGCAAGACATCAATAAGACCTAAATCGTACAGGATCACTCAAACAGATTGAAGGGGATATGAACTCGCCAAGAAGGGAGAACCGGTGGATCGAAGGGTCGCACAACAGATGCAGAAGGCTGTTGATGTTCCCGAACTTCGATTTCTGCTTGATGTAACGCAAAATTCCAGCAAAAGAAGGATCTCTAGTCGTTTTCGGATGTGACGCACCTGTCCAACGGATTAGAGGCTGTTCACTTGGAGATAACCTCACCAAGAAACAAAAGGTGTTCTAAACAAAGAACAAAGAGAATGAACTCTAAAGAAGAAGAAAAATCGATTATATTATTATGTGAAGGGGACTACATATTTATAGTAATTGTGGTCAAAGAGAAACATAAAGCGGAAAAACACAACTAGAAAATCGAAATATTGACTAGAAAATAATAAAAGAAGTCAAAGAAACTCTTCGATTCACGATCTGGTCAAGGTCATAGTTAAAACTCCATTTCCCATGTGATCTGGTCAAAGTAACCCTTTGGCTACTGTCCAGGTTCATTCTGGTCGTGCTGGTCCATGCTGGGAAGGATCAGGACGCACATGGGACGACACATGACCTGCCGGACGATCCACATGACCCGTCGGGTGATCCACTTGACCAATATGTGTACTGGCGTGAGATAAGTCTCCAGACAGCTAAGTATCCATGACTTAGTGAAATATGAAAAAGAAAAGTCCATCATAGGGTCGATCACTGAAGCAAGGACGTCACAGCCATTGGGACACGCGGTACGCACTAAATGGGCCATAAGGGAGAAGCTGTGGCCATCTTTGAAATCTTCTCGTCCCAAGTTGATTCTGGCTTAACTATCAGTCTTAAAATGTTGAATTAGTCTGGAAAGAGGTGTATGGGTCGATCAATTCCATTTCTCGGTCGTGGTTCTAGACCGAGCTCCATTCTGGATGTCCTTGGGTTGATACGGTGGACAGCACATGTGGTACGGTCGGGGTGATGGGATGGGATAGTACGGATGGTCTGGCCAGCACGATCCGATGGGAAAATATGGTCCGTATGGAAGGAATGGCCGGATGGGATGTCACGGCCAGTACGTTCAGCACGATCTGATGGGAAAACCTCGGTTGGGTCGAGCGGGTCATCAAGTTCGCCACCTTGAGTTGTGTCCATGATCCGAGCCGGTCGATGATCGATCCGAGGCGCATCATTCCCTCCCTCTTCAAAAGGATTTGACCTCAAATCCATTTTACCTTGGAGTTTTGAACTTGTTTTCCTCAAGTACTTCCAGTTCCATATTCCTGATACATAAGACCTTTGTCGTTCTCCTGTGCTTGCTCTCCTTGGGAATCGATCATGCTTATCCTGTGCTTTCAAAACAACAAGATAAATCACATCAAATCTGCGAAAGAAATAATCAAAGGATTTCTGTATCCTTAAGACATCAATAACAGGATCCAAGCTCTTAGGATAATCAACAAGCACGTGTGTAAACATCAAGCAAGTAAACTGAGGGGCAAAAATTGGTTCATTTGTTTTAAAATCAAGTGAAGCTGTGAAACTGTTAGGAAAAGAAAGAGAAAGTGCTAATTTCGAAAACTTCTCAACATGAACGAAAGGAAATTGATTCTCTGGCCTAAGCAGTTTTGGTTTATGCTTTTTTTCCACTCCAAATTTCTTTCAATGCACAGCTAAATGAAAACAAGTCATGAAAAGATTTAGGCATATCACTTTTGTACCAAGTAAAGATCTGTTCTTGCATAGAAACTCTTGTGTTCAAAACATTTTCATGATAAAAAGATGCGATCAACTCATGATCCTTACAGTGCTTTTGGCTTTCACAAGGAATTGGCTGAGGAATTTCCCTTGGTTCAATGCTTGCCACCGGCTCCAACAGTTTCTTTGGTGGTGAACTCTTTGGTGCCTCTTTTGTTGGGTTTTCTTTCAATTCATCAGAATGAGAAGAAAGAAGAAAACACTTAAGCTCCATGGGCACGTCCTTGGTAACCTGATTCCTGCCATGACACTTAACATGTTCATCAGCACAAATAAAATTAGATGTTTGGAATTACCTCTTGTTTCTTGGCTAAATGATGAAAGTTGTTCTGTCTTTGGTCTAGCTGGTTTATCCTTAGAATAAATTGGCTTTTGGCTCACTGCTTCAGATCTTGAGAATGGGGACATGTATGGCTCTTTCTGTAACTCTCCTCCACGGCTTGAAGTGTTGAGAACAACCTTTTCCCGCAGTCATCATACATCTGGTTTCTACTGAATCGATCATCAAGCTTTCTAGGTCGTTGGGAATTTTGGTGATCATCACGCCTACAACCATGATCTGCTTCATCCCTCAAGTACATGTATCTCCAAATCCCAAGCTGATGAGCACGGTTAATGATTTCACTTTTCTGAGGCGGAACCTGTTTATCCTGGACACTCAAAACAATGATTAAAATACCAGGATCATATGTGCAAGACATGTACTTGTTCAAATCAGAAGTTAAAGTCTCTTTCCAAAGAACATGTAGCACATGTTTCAGCCTTTCAAAATGCACACAAAAGTAAGCATTACAGACCAGGATGGTATCAAGGCATGAGCTAATATTGAACATTTTCAAAACGTGCCTATCCTTCTCAAAATCAGAATACAAAAGAGTATGTTCAGATTGAGAAATATTTATCAAAGGCTGTTGAGGTCAAAATCGGTCACGACGGAATCAACATCAGAAAAATTCCCAGAAAATATCCTCTTTAAAAAAAGGAGATAAAAAGAGGGCGAGAAACCTAAATCGAGTTTCGAATCAATTTCGAAAAGGAATTAGATGATAAGTCCTCGAGAAAGGTTACTAAAGGTCTAGAACAAACAAAACATTGCAAGGCACAAACGTCCAAGCACACCGTCTAACTTGCCGAGCGGGCGAGTTGGACCATCCCAACTCGTCGAACGGGCGAGTTGAACCACGAGTTGAAAACTTACTCCACATACTTATAAGCAAGGGAAATTCACTATTCGCCTTCGGACTTTCAGACGTTGGATTCCACCTAATTTACTCAACATGCATAAACCGCTCGTAAGAACCTCACACTTCTAAAGAGCTGGGGGGCTAACTGTTAGGGTCAAAATCGGTCACGACGGAATCAACGTCAGAAAACTTCCCGGAAAATATCCTCTTTAAAAAAAGAAATAAAAAGAGCATGAGAAACCTAAATCGAGTTTCGAATCAATTCCGAAAAGGAATTAGAAGATGAGTCCTCGAGAAAGGTAACTCAAGGTCTCAAACAAACAAAACAACGCAAGGCACGAACGGGCGAGTTGGACCATACACAATGGCCAACTCGCCCGTTCGGCGAGTTCGACCACACACGATGGCCAACTCGCCTGCTCGGTGAGTTAGACCACGAGCAATGGCCAACCCGCCTGTTCGGCGTGTTGGATTAACCAATCTGTCTTCTTCCCGTCTTTGCAAGCTCTCTCTTTCGAGGACAGATCGAGCTTGCTCTTGTTTGGTCTCGAACGTAGTCGTCATCTGAACGTTACGATAACTCGTTTTCTCAAAGAAAACTTGAATCGATCGTATAAAACGAAAACGGTTAACTAAACACCTTGAATTGCCTACACTATACGAGAAATTTGAATCTTCTTCGGAAACGACGTCATTTCGTAAAGCGCTCTTTCGATAGATCGTAAAATGCCTAAGTTGGAAAAGGCCCGAAAGGGTCCATAGCGTGGCTAAAAAGCCCACTCACGATTTTATACGAAATCAAGCCCAAACATTATGCCGGTTTATCTTTTATTCCGCTGGAGAGGATAAATGTTAATTTTGAAGGATAAATGTGAAGTTTCCAAAGATAAACAAGAAGATCGGGAGAAATGGAATATTTCTGCGAAACAATAACCTCAACCAAAGGCATAAAAGGAATGAGCAAACCGCCTTAGGGAGAAGTTTATAAGGACGTCGAGGTCGAAGATGGAGGGACACAACCTTTTCAACATACTCAGAGCAAATTTAGCACTTAGAGCGATTTAGGCAACTTTTCGTTTTTGTTATCGAGCTGTGACTCAACTAAGTTTTCATAGTCTTAGACTGATAGATCTAGGGAATCGCCGACAGCTCTTTTGGCCAAGGCTTTCACCTATTGTTCAAGCTCAAACACATATTCGGAATAAGACCATCTTTACTCTCTTTGTTCTTTTTAATTCGTTACTTTACTTGTTGTCGTATTATGATCATACATGCTGCGTTGCCCTACAGATAACCGGGACCTCCTGAGAAATTTAGGGTTTCCTAACTTTTCTATTTAAACAGAAACTCGACGGTGTAAATTTTGAATCCAACAGTTTGGCGCTAGAAGGAGGAGGATACGGATCTATCTTTCTCGCAACCCCGCACGCTTGATCAGGTATGACCAACGACACTGACAAAGATCAACCAACGCACGACGGAACCTTCGTCGATACCAACGTTGAGAAAAACACCAGCTGGAAATACTTCGACGGTCACTGCAGACCAAACACTGCGATGTTCGACCAGATGAAAGAGCTGTTCGCTTCCTCCCAAAAGAGGTCGGACGAACAAGAAAAACTCATGGGTTCTCTCACCAAAAAGGTTGAAACCTTAACGGCAAGAGCCTAGAATAGACTTCCGCACAGAACTACCAGGGTCCGCAGCAGCAGAAGGCTCGAATTCGGAACTCCAGGCAATCAGACTGATAATGATTCGTCGAGACAAAACCCTAACGAAATAATCCTACTCGGTGCGCATCCAACTGCGGAGAATCTTCCACCTTCTGCTAGGGACAACAAAGAAAACGATGTCGAGCGGATTGATGTGGACATCAGCGACTAATCTGATCGCTCAGAGGAGGACGCCGACGTGCATTATGATGAGAATGTCTTCTGCGATTTTCACCAGGCCCGTGGCCACTCAACCGTTAACTGCAAAGTTCTCGGTGCAAGATTGGCTGCAAAGCTGCTTGCTGGAGAACTCGCCGAAGTATCTAGCATAAAAGATCTCGTCCTCGACTTATACTGCCCTCCAAAAAACGATAAGGCTCCTCAAATGGAGAACCCTCCCAAAGGGAACCAGTCAGGAGAAGAGTGCGGGAGAAGGCAGGACGAGAGGGGCAATGATAATAGCTACTGTAGAGTGAACATGATCATCGGAGGATCGCAATCCTGCAGCGAAACCATCTCAGCTATCAAATCTTATCAACACAAGGCTTAGACTAGCGCGAACTCGCAGACCTGGTCTTCACCCAGCGACATTCCGAGAGGAGCAATCACTTTTGATGACGAAGAGGCTGGCGGATCGACCAGCCTCACTGCGATCCGCTCGTAATTGATCTTGTGATAAGGGATCTCGAGGACGCCAGTGTTCTCATCGATACGGGCAGCACGGTCAACATCGTTTTCCGTGATACTCTCAGGAGGATGAACATCGATTAGGGGAAGTCGTACCATCGCCCAAGCCGGTAACCGACTTCTCGGTAACGATGTCAATTACCCTCGAATCGATGAAACTTCCCGTTGCGGCGAAAGTAGTCACCAAGATCGTCAACTTCGCGGACGTCGACCACCTGGCCATCTACAATGTCATTATGGGCACGCCTTGGTTAAACACCATGAAGGTAGTACCCTCGACTTGTCACTTAGGCATCAAATTCCTAACTCATAACGGAATTGCCGCGATCTGGGGATGCCAAAAAAAAGTTGAGACGTTGCTTCTTGGCCGAACATAAGCTAAGACAACCCACGACCACCGCAATGGTAAAACCCAAACGGGCAAGCTAACTCAGGCACCAACTGAAGAAACTTCGGAAAAAGACGATCAGGAATCGTTAACTCAAGCTGGTTTGAACTTGAGTCACCCGAACCAGCTTCTTCTCCAGCCTCCTCTTGGATCACTCCATCTTGGTCATGTAAGTTTGAGTCTTCAATTCCTCCATCTGAACTCTACCCATCCTGGTTTGAAGACTCAGATACATTCCCCCCCTTCATGATCAAGGTGGGGTGTGTTGCTAGCTTCAGTGTTTCCTGGTGGTACCACACGTGCACCTCCATTCCCATTCGGATCTTGGGACCTTTCGATTCCTTATCCCTGTCAGTGCTTAAGTCCCTCAAGTCTTCTTGATCCTGATAAGCATAGTATCCTCTTTCTTCCAGGAACTTCACATCTCTTGACACTAACACTCTCCTTGTGTTAGGATCATAGCTTCTATACCCCTTTCGAGTTGTAGAGTAGCAAATGAACATAGTCTTGGTACTCTTTGCCTCCAGCCTGTTTCTTAACTCTCCAGGCACATGAACATAACACACACAACCAAAGACTCTCAGGTAACCCAACACTAGCTTGCGCTTGTTCATTACTTCAAATGGAGCTTGACCCTTGAGGACTTGTGTTGGTGTGCGGTTGATAAGATAGCATGATGTGGATACCGCATCACTCCAGAATCTTTTAGGCACCTTTGCTTGGAACATCATGGACCGAGCTACTTTCATAAGGTGTCTGTTGTTTCTCTCTGCCACACCATCCTGAGGTGTGTAAGGACAGATAGTTTGATGCAAAATCCCATGTTTGGCAAGGTTCTCTTCAAAAGCATTGGTTGTAAACTCTCCACCATTATCAGACATGAAAATCTTACTCTTGGCATGATAATGGTTAGTCACATAATCTTGAAAGTTTCTAAATGCATCAAGAACCCTATCTTAGGTTTGAATTAAGGTTAACCAGGTGTATTTGGATTTTTCATCTAAAATGTGACAAAGTATTTATAATTATCCCTAGACAAGCAAGGGGCAGTCCAAACATCAGAGTGAATTAAATCAAAGCAATTTTCATAGATAGTAGAAGATCTCTGAAAAACAGTCTTACAATGCTTGCCTAAAATACAAGCTTCACAATCCATATTCTCAAAATTAACACCTTGAACCATCAAGTTTAATGCTATAACATAAAGATGACCTAATCTAGCATGCCACAAGGCATTTTTATTGAAACTAGATGCAGAAGTAAACGTGCAACAATGATCAGGAACATGAGATAAATCTTCAAGTATATAACGCTCTCCCTTGGTCACTCCTTGTCCAATCATTTTGCTGCTCTTAATATCCTGAAACTTCACATCATTAGGACTAAAGATAACACTGCAGTTTAAATCAGTAGCACACTTCTTAACAGAGAGCAAATTTGATGTGAAATCAGGCATATAAAAGGCTCTAGATTCTTTTTCAAACAATTTAAGATCACCAATTCCTCTTATTGGTATCTTATAACCATTAGCAATCATGACATGTCCACTAGCAGGTTCAACATTTTTAAGCAAGTTGGTATCACTAATCATATGGTGAGATGCTCCAGAATCAACTATCAATGGCCCAGGCATGTTTCTAGCAGTATGAAACAGGATGCTAGCAGGAGTATGAGCATGATCAATCCTAAAGCCACTAGTACTAGCAGTTCTAACCAATTCACACGTATTTTCTAAGGTACTAGCATTCATACAAGCACCAAATGAATAACCTTTAGTGATACCAAGAGTGTTACCATTCTCCTTAAGCATTTTGATGAGGACCTCAATGTCAGACTTCCTCACAAAGTCATGGTCATTGCTCCTGGAGCTGGTGCCGCCTGTATAAACCACAAGTGACTTTCCATTGCCTGCCTCACCCGTCTCTCCTCAATGGACTTGCTTGAGCTTGCCCCACCACTTGTACCTTCCGAGATGTTTTCTCTTCCTTCCCTTTCTTTCATGAACTTGGCAGGTTTGATATGGGGGTGAAGGATTCAGCATTGACTCTTCTTGTGCCCATGTTTCTTGCAATGGTCACAGTTCCCATTGAACTTTTCCTCATACTTGCCATAAGCAGCCTTGTTGGCTTGAGCTGTCTCGGAAGGATCTTGAGTAACTTGATTGGCCAAATGCATCTCTCTCTTGCTTCCAAACAGCCCAATGAAGCCTTGTTCCTTCTGAATCCTTGAGCAGACTTCTTCAGGATCGGGAAGTTCCTCCTCTCTCAACAAGTGCTTGATGAGACCTCCATATGCTGGATTCAAGGTGAGCAACAGCCCAAAGAATTTATCTTGCTCTCTCCTCTTGTTGAGCTCATTTGGATCAGTGGTACTTGGCCTCAGCATTTCCAGCTCTGACCAGAGTGATCTGAACCTCCCCAAGTGCTTAGTGAACTCAATTTCATCTTGCACCAAGTTGTTGATATCACGCTTCACCTCAAACACTCTGTTCAGGCTTGAGGTGATCCCATATACCTTCTTCAAGGTATCCCACAGCTCTTTTGCGGTCTCACAGTAGCTGTAAGCATCAAGAAGGGATGGCTCCAAAGACCCATGAAGCACAGACAGCACCATCAGATCCTCTTGCTGTCACTTCTCCACATCATCCTCTTTGAGACCTCTTCATCATCTTCTCCTTGTGTGATGAGCTTTGGACCTTCACCCTTGGTGATATGACTCCACCAACCCCTAATCCCAACCGCAGTCTTCACCATTCTGGACCACACCAGATAGTTGTTGCCTCTGAATGTCACCGCAACTCTCATCTTCATTTCACTCTCCATTTTCAAACAACACAGCTTGAAACCTTGTGGAAGTTGAGATCTTGTGTCCTGTAAACCAAAGAACCTTCAAAGCTTGAACCTTGAACTTGAATCTTCAAAGAGAACCTCCAAAGATCTTGTCTTGAACTCGCAAACCAACAAAGATTAAAACTTGAACCGAGAAACCTCAAGAACACCTTCAAAGCAACCACCTTGAAGCTGAAACTAGACGACCTTGAGCTCTGTTTTTCTCAAACCTGGCTCTGATACCATATAATCTTTGAGATTATACGGTTAACCAGAGCTCAAGAAAGAGATTTGTGAAAGAAATGAGTGAATAAGAGTGTTTAAGAGTGATTAGGTGGATGATTTAGATGAGTGAATGAGTGAATCGAGTTTCTTAGGTGTTTAAAGGAACCATTGTATTAAGAACACTCAGAACTGTCTGATCTTATTGAGAGATGAGTTTACAATATATATAGGAAGTTAAATGAGGGTTTGCAAACATAAATCACTATAGAAAGCATGTGAAGTCAACAAGGAGGAAGGCGCCTCTTTTGAAATGGACGGACCAGGAGGCTCACACACTTTGGACCTTTACAGCCTGTCCAAAGCTGGAGGTGAGACGCGCCTTGCTACCTTATTCTCCAATGGTCTGATCAAGCCCAACAAGCTCCAAACCTTCTCAATCACTCAGCGGCTTCTCCATCCTTCTCATTGACCATCTTGCTTTCCCTCCAGGTTTCCATGAATGTACGGCCAAGTCCTGTCCGTACACTTCATGCCCTATATTTGCACAACCCAAACTCAGTCTCTAGGATGATTTGAAGTGGTCTTGGTCGAGGTGGTCCGTACTGGTCCGTACTGCATCCGTACCGTCCGTAACGTTGCCCTATTCTTTCCCAAGCTCCATTTCCTCTCATCTCTTCTCCTAATCAATTCTTGAACCTTCTCATCTCATCTCAACAAGAGGGAGCATATGCATGAACAGATTGATCTATCCTAGCATTACTCGCCAACTCTTAACCATTAGTCCTAGCAGTCCTAAGCATTTCACAAGTGTTCCCTAATGTGCTAGCATTCAGACAAGCACCAAAAGAGTAACCTTTAGTGCTACCAAGAATGTTACCATTCTCCTTGAGCATTTTTATGAGGGCCTCAATGTCTGATCGCCTGATGAAGTCCTGATCATTGCCCCTGGTGCTGGTACCTCCAGTGTAAGCCACAAGAGACTTGTCATTGCCCACTTCACTCGCATCACAATCATTGTCCTTGCTTGAGCTTGCCCCACCATTTGAAGTTTTGAACCATCCGAGATGTTTGCTCTTCCTTCCCTTTCCTTCATGAACTTGGCCGGCTTGAGATTGGGATGAAGGATCTAGCATTGACTTTTCTTGTGTCCATGCTTCTTGCAATGATCACAATTTCCATTAAACTTCCCTTCATTCATGCCATAAGCCGCCTTGTTTGCTTGAGCTGTCTCGGATTGATCTTGAGAAACATGGTTTGCAAGGTGTATCTCTTTCTTGCTTCCAAACATCCCAATGGAACCTTGCTCCTTCTGAATCCTTGCGCATACATTCTCAAGCTCAGGAAGCTCATCCTCTCTCAGCAAATGCTTGATAAGTCCTCCATATGCTGGGTTCAGTGGGAGCAAAAGCACAAAGACTTTATCTTGCTCCCTCCTCTTGTTGAGCTTATCTGGATCAGTAGTACTAGGCCTCAACATCTCCAGTTCAGACCAAAGAGATCTAAACCTCCCAAAGTGCTTAGTGAACTCCATTTCATCTTGGACCAAGTTGTTGATCTCGCACTTTACTTCAAACACCCTATTCAAGTTTGAGGTATTTCCATAGACTTTCTTCAGCGTGTCCCATAGTTCCTTTGCGGATTCACAGTAGCTGTATGCATCCAGGAGTGCTGGCTCCAGGGATGCATGAAGCACAGACAGGACCAGCATGTCCTCTTGCAGCCACTTCTCTAAAGCTTCTTCATTTGAGACCTCTTCCTTGTCTTCTCCTAGAGTAATGAGCTTTGCATCTTCTCCTTTTGTGATGTGACTCCACAAACCCTTACTCCCAACTGCGGTCTTCACCATCCGAGACCACACCAAGTAGTTGTTGCCCTTGAAGGTAACAGCCACTCTCATGTTCATGTTCATACCACTCTCCATGTAGAACTCCTTGTATAAAGCTTGAATCTTGACTCTTGAAACTCACTAACCTCCAAAGATACAAGCTTTGAACTTGAATCTCCACACAAACCACCAGAAAGAATAGATCTTGTCGTCACAGCAACCAAAGAACCAAACTTCAAACTTGAATCTTCAGACGAACCTTGAACTTGTGTAAACTCAACCTTGAACTCTAGATCTTCGCCAACCTGGCTCTTATACCATAAAATCTCTATGATTTCATAAGTAATCAGAACTCAAGGAAGAGATTTGATGTGAATAGAAGTGAATGGAAGTGAATAAGTGAATAAGGACATATGAAATGATGAAGAAAGGTGGCTAAGGTGAATAAGAGCAAGCCATAGCTTAGAGAATGCTCAGAACTGTTTACAATTTATAGAGAGGAGATACGAGGGTTTTTGACCAAGCGAGGATATGGTAAGCATGTGAGGTCAAAGGATGACTAGTGACCAGCTGCTTCTTCCTTTCCAGCTTCTGACAGCCTGCCAGGACGCGCCTGGTCGAAGCCCCAACGTTCAGATCATGTAGATAAGGCCCATCGGTAACTTCTTGTCCAAACCATTTACCCGGGTAAGTTTTCTGCACCCGCGGTCGATCCTTCTCCTTGTACGGTCGATGGTACAGACCACCTGTCTGTACCACGCCCTATTTTTGCACACCTCGTCCAAACTTCTTCTAAGGTCGATCCATGCTTGGTTCTTCCTCGGCCTAGGTCCGTACGGTGCGTACAAGTCCGTACCATCCGTACCTCGCCCTATCTTTGCACCTTCATCCTTTCTTCTCTTCATGGCCTCCTAATCTTATATCTCCCTTCTATTCATGTCACAACTCAGCTCATCTTAACACAGGTTCTGCCACTTCTTCTTAGATCTTAACCACCTCTTCTTGTGTCTCATGACTCTCATTCTAATCTCCTATGTCTGAATGTTCTCCAGCTTGATCTGGACTCCCTAAGCTTAGCTCTTCTTGCACTCCAGCTTCAGGTTTATTTACCCCCTCATGATACAGGTGGATTGGTTCTTCAGCTTCATGTGTACTGGGCATGTCATGCCCTCTCTGATCCTGGGACACTCCAATTCCAAGTCCTTCAAGTATAATCCTCAGAATAGTAGCCTTGTCTGATGGCTGAGATAGATCCTCAAGATCTTCCCAATTCTTTCCTTCATAGTATCATTTTTCCTCCATGAACTTGACTTCTCTAGATACTAACACTCTTCTAGCATCTGGATCAAAACATTTATACCCCTTCTGAGTTGTAGAGTAACCAATGAACATAGCCTTGGTACTCTTTGCTTCCAGCTTGTTCCTCATCTCACCAGGCACCATAACATAGCACACGCATCCAAATACCCTCAGGTGATCCAGTGCTGGTCTGTTCCCATTCAGAACCTCAAATGGAGACTGATCCTCTAGAATCCTTGTTGGTATCCTGTTGATCAGATAGCAAGCAGCCATGACAGCATCACTCCAATACCTCTTTGGAACACTCGTTTGGAACATCATTGACCTGGCGACCTCCATAAGGTGTCTCTTCTTCCTCTCAGCAACTCCATTGAGGAATGTAGGGACAACTTGTCTGGTGCAGGATCCCATGTTGAGAAAGGTGTTGCTCAAATGCATGACTTGTGTACTCGCCACCATTATCTGACCTGAAAATCTTTATCTTGGCATTGTAATGGTTAGTCACATAGTCTTGAAAAATTTTAAATGCATCGAGCACCCTATCCTTAGTTTTGATGAGTGTTAACCATGTGTATTTAGATTTTTCATCAATGAATATGACATAATATTTGTAATTATCTCTAGATAAGCAAGGTGCTGTCCAAACATCAGAGTGAATCAAATCAAAACAATTCTCATAAACAGTAGAGGATCTTTCAAAGACAGTCTTACAATGCTTCCCAAAATACATGCTTCACACTCGTTATTTTTAAACATGACACCTGGTAACATTAAACCTAAGGCTCTAACATGTGGATGTCCTAGCCTAGCATGCCACAATGCATCTTTATTCAAAGAGGAAACAGAACTAAATGAGTAACAAGAACTAGAAATAGGGGCAATGTCTTCAAGCAAATAAAGATCTCCCTTGGTTACTCCTTGCCCAATCAACTTACTGCTTTCAATATCCTGAAATTTCAGATCATTAGGACTGAAAATAACATTGCAATATAGATCAGTGATGCCTTTCTTGACAGATAAAAGATTAGAAGTGAACTCAGCCATGTAAAAGGCTTTAGAATCCTTATCAAACAACTTCAATTTCCCAATTCCATTAATAGGGATTCTCCATTAGCAATCGTAACATTATCATGAGCATGTTTTATATCTTTAATGAGCTTAGTATCACTAATCATATGATGAGATGCACCAGAGTCCAAGGGTGTTTCCGAGTGTGTTACCGTGCTCCTTAAGAGCTTTGATGAGGAATTCAATGTCAGACCTCTTGATCATCTCACTCTCCATGTTCTTTCCTCCCAAGTGATGAGAAGCCATGGCTCTTCCTTCACTTTCACCGCTTGACCACTTGAACCAGGATGAACCAGCTCCACTTGCTTCAGCAGAAATGTGAGCCCTTGCTTCCCTATCCTCTTTGAACTTTGGTGGCTTGAGGTGAGGATGAAGGATCAAGCATTGTCTCTTCTTGTGCCATGTCTTCTTGCAATGGTCGCATTCACCCACAAACCTCTCACCATACTTCCTTTCTCCCTCTCTGTACATAGCTCGGTTACCCATGGAACCCTCTTCCTTTTGAAGTTGCACACAAACTTCCTCCATAGTTGGTAACCTTGGAGACCTCAGAAGGGGTGCAATCACATCCTTGTATGGTGGATTCAAGGTCATCAATAGCCCAAATACCTGATCTTGTTCTCTCCTTTCCGCAAGGACCTCTTGATCAATGGTATTGGGTCTTAAGCTTTCAAGTTCAGACCACAAAGATCTGAACTTTCCCAAATGCTTGGTGAAGTCGTCACCATCGTGCACAAGAGAGTTGATAGCTCCTTTAAACTCAAACACTCAGCTAAGGTTGGTTTCATTACCAAAAGTCTTCTGGAGTGTCTCCCATAGCTGTTTAGGAGTCTCACAGTAGCTGTAGGCTTCAAGGAGAGGAACTTCAAGAGAACCTTGCAGCACGGATAGCACCATCAAGTCATCTTGCACCCACTTCTTGTACTCAGCTAAAGCTTGCTCCGTTTCCTTCATGTCTTCATCTTCTTTGGCCTTTGGCTTCTTCCGAGCTTCATCCGTGATGTGACTCCATAGCCCTAGCCTCCCAATCGCCGTCTTCACCAGTCTAGACCACAGCATGTAGTTGCTTCCTCCCTTGAGAGCAACCGGAACTGAAATGACCTTGTTGTTGTAGTTGTTGTTGTCCATCTTTCTTCAAACACCAAGAACACCTTTTGAATCTGGAATGGAGCTGAACAACACGCTAGATCTCAATACCAAAGCCAACCTGGCTCTGATACCATATAATTTTTAGAGAATAAGAAAGGTATTGAGAGATTTAAGAGATTATAAAAGAGATTAGAAAATATTTGAGTAAGATTAATGAATAATCATGATGAATCTTAAGAACTAAAGACAAGCGACTCAAAACTGCATAGCTTTTATTAATGACCAGAGTTACAAATATATATAGAAATGCGATACAAGGGTTTTCGCATAAAGAAAAGGAGACCAAGCATGTGGAGTCAAGGCTGAAGAGGAGCGTCAATTTGAACTGGCTGATCAGATCTCCCACACGTTTGGCTTAAGGATAAGGTTTCTTCCTTCCTGACAGCTTATGATAGCCTGTCAGACGCGCCACTCTTCTTCCCTCAACGGCCACTTGCTTTAGATCAGTGTGTGGTAACTTCTTCTCTCCAAATAAGTTACCCGGGTGAGAAAGGTAAGTCTTGGTCGAGGTTTGATTGAGCCAGTCTGTACGGCCTGTACAGCATGTACGGACAGCTCGACCTAAACTTCCCAAGCTCACCCAAATCCATCCCTCTCTTCCAATATGCACATCTCCCATCCTTCTGAAGCTTATATCCAACTCATTTCAACAGAGGAGTCTCAAGAAGAGTCTAAATCAAGAAGACAAGAAGAAGGAGATGAGCCTAGACAAGAAGAAAGAGATGATGCTTCTTTGCAAGAGAGTACAGCGCAAGAGGAGAAACCAGCAGCAGCTCCACCTTTGAGAAGGAGCACAAGGGTGAGGAAGGATCCTTCCAACTGGATAAAAACGAGAGTGTACTACAATGCCTAGGCTGTGGAGCATCCTTCTCAAGCCGTGTGCTCCTTTGCTCAATACCCTGAAGAACATTATAGTTTCATAGTGAGCTTGGATGAAAGCTGTGTGCCTAGAAGCTATGAAGAAGCTATGATGATTCAAGAATGGAGAGACTCGGTCTGATCAAGAATGATACGTGGTATGAGAGTGAGTTGCCAAAAGGAAAGAGAGCGGTATCTAGTAGATGGATCTTCATAGTCAAGTACCTTCCTGATGGAACCATTGATAGGCGCAAGACAAGACTGGTGGCAAGAGGATTCACTCAAACATATGGAGAAGACTACATTGATACTTTTGCACCAGTGGCCAAGCTTCACACCATTAGGATTGTACTATCTCTTGCTGTGAACCTTGGTTGGGATCTCTGGGAAATGGATGTGAAGAATGCCTTCTTGCAAGGAGAACTTGAAGATGAAGTTTACATGCTGCCTCCTCTTGGTCTAGAACACTTAGTGAAGAAAGGGAATGTGCTGTGATTGAAGAAAGCCATCTATGGTCTCAAGCAGTCACCAAGAGCTTGGTATCACAAGCTAAGCACTACATTGAATCAGAGAGGTTTCAGAAAGGCCCAGCTTGACCACACCCTCTTCACTCTCACCACTCCCTCAGGTATTGTAGCAATCCTTGTGTATGTGGATGATATCATCATCACTGGAAGTATAAAGATGATAACAAAGCTACCAAGGAGTTTCTCAAATCTGTTTTTGAGATTAAAGATTTGGGAGAGATGAAATACTTTTTTGGAATTGAGTTGTGTAGATCCAAGGAAGGTTTGTTAATATCTCAAAGGAAATATACACTTGATCTCTTGAAAGATGCAGGTTCTTATGGAGGGAAGAAAGCCAAGATGCCCATGGAAGATGGGTATAAGGTTCCACGTGAGAGGGAGATTGAAGAGAGCAAGCCCTTCCACGACCCTAAGCTTTATAGAAAGCTAGTTGGTAAGCTCATATATTTAACCACCACATGACCTGATATATGTTTTGCTGTGAACTAGGTGAACCAGCACATGCAAGTCCCAAAGGAGCAGCATTGGCGCATGGTGGAGAGGGTCTTGATGTACCTGAATGGATCACCAGAATTTGGAGTGTGGATGGGGTGCAACAAGAGCACTGAAGTAGTGGGTTATTGTGATGCTGATTGGGCTGGTGATAGAGCTAATAGGAGATCAACCACGGGCTATTGCACTTCATTGGGGGGAACCTAGTTACATTAAAGAGCAAGAAGCAGAAGGTGGTCTCATGTTCTAGTGCTGAAGCAGAATATAGAGCTATGCTGAAGTTGAGCAATGAGCTGGTTTGTATCAAGGGAATCTTGAAGCATTTGGAGATAGAGCAGTCCACACCAATGACAATGCATTGTGATAATCAAGCTGCTACCCACATTGCCTCCAACTCGGTGTTTCATGAGAGGACCAAGCATATTGAGGTGGATTGCCACAAGGTGAGGCAGATGATTGTTCTTGGAGTCCTCTTGCCTTGTTATACAAGAAGTGAAGATCAGTTAGCAGATGTATTCACCAAGGCCACAAAACAGAAGACAATAGAGTCCATCCATATCAGGTTGGGACTCATTGATCTGAGAAAGAGGAGCTAGTCCCTTTGTCATGGGGTCTTTACTCTTTTTCCCTCATCAAAACTTTGTCCCAATGGGTTTTCTTTGGTGAGAATTTTAATGAGGAAGATCTCATGACATCCAATCTTTACTTGTTCCACATGGTCAAGCTTTAGGGGGAGTGTTGAGATGAGATGATGATATGAAGGCTTAGGAGAGACTCGGGTGAAAGGCTGAGAGTAAAGGAAGCATGGTGCAAAGTTAGGGCGAGGTGGTACGGACGGTACGGACGATGTACGGACCACTCGACCAAGTCTACTTATGGTTCAACCTTTGAGCATGATTTGGAGTTGTGGAAGAGTAGGGCAATGTGTACGGACTAACCCTAGTCCGTACAACATTTTTACTGTGGTAAAAATGGTAAATGGGAACATTTACCATAGTTTGGTCGAAGATAAGAAGCGTCCGGGTCAGGCCTGATCCAAGAGAGGATAGCGAGCTGGTTTACTATTTTTGACCGTTTGGACGCTGTCAGACGTGGCTTGACAGTCTGTCAGAAGCTGGAAAGAAAGAGCAGCTGGTCACACGTGGGGAGGATCTCATTGGGGAGATTCAAACCGGGACGCTCCTCTCCTTTGACCTCACATGCTTTGCTTACTTCTTTGTGTCGAAAGCCCTTGTAATCCTCCTCTATATATCGTAAACTCATCATCAATAATAAGTAGACAGTTCTGAGTATTCTCTAAGTCATGGATCGTTCTTATACACCTTAAACACATTTCTCATTCATCATCATTCACTTATTCACTCCTATTCATCTCCATTCACTTTAAACCTCTACCTTGAGCTCTGATTACTTATAAAATCATAAATATTTTACTGAATACTACTTGACAATCAAGATCAACCGTGGCCTTCTTTACAGATATCAGATTTGAAGTGAACTGAGGCATGTAGAAAGCAGTCGAGTTCTTCTCAAACAGATTGAGGTTCACTCCTTCAATTGGGATCCTAGCACCATTAGCTATCATGACACTCCTTGTTGCAGCCTTGACTTCACTTATCAGACTCATATCACTGATCATATGATGGCTTGCTCCAGAATCAATTATGATAGGTTTGGAGGCTGAGGAGAGAGCCTCTTGTTTCTTGGTTGCTTCCAAAGCATACACATACTTCACAAACTCATCCCATTCCTTCTTTGTAACTGGATCATCTGCTCCTTTGGTCTCCAGCCCCCTTATAACCATACTGTCTTCCACTGAGTTACCCATGTAAGCTGAGTAAGTGAACTCTCCTTTGATGATTTGTTGCGCAACAATCCTAGCCACTTCTACATCCATACTGTTGTATTTCCTCCTAGACCTTCTATTTTGATCCATGCCTTAGAGAGTTTTCTCAATCTCCCTCTCTTACAGCTTGTACTATCCTTTCTACAAGTTGATCTCTTGTTCTTCTTGGTTGCTGCCAAAGCATACACATACTTCACAAACTCATCCCATTCCTTCTTTGTAACTGGATCATCTGCTCCTTTGGTCTCCAGCCCCCTTATAACCATACTGTCTTCCACTGAGTTACCCATTTAAGCTGAGTAAGTGAACTCTCCTTTGATGATTTGTTGCGCAACAATCCTAGCCACCTCTACATCCATACTGTTGTACTTCCTCCTAGACCTTCTATTTTGATCCATGCCTTAGAGAGTTTTCTCAATCTCCCTCTCTTACAGCTTGTACTATCCTTTCTATAAGTTGATCTCTTGTTCTTCTCATTTATCTCATACCCCTTTTTAGCAAGCTCACATATACCATCCACATCCAGTAGCTTGTCTTCTCTAAACATATGCATAAGCATCTGACCATAAGATTAATTTAAACTCACAAGAAGGCTAAAGATCAAATCTTGTTCCAGCCTCTCTTGAACAGCTCTCAGATCTGATGTGCTTGATCTCAACACATCCAGCTCTGCCCATATGGAGAATACTACATTGATACTTTTGCACCAGTGGCCAAGCTTCACACCATTAGGATTGTACTATCTCTTGCTGTGAACCTTGGTTGGGATCTCTGGGAAATGGATGTGAAGAATGCCTTCTTGCAAGGAGAACTTGAAGATGAAGTTTACATGCTGCCTCCTCTTGGTCTAGAACACTTAGTGAAGAAAGGGAATGTGCTGTGATTGAAGAAAGCCATCTATGGTCTCAAGCAGTCACCAAGAGCTTGGTATCACAAGCTAAGCACTACATTGAATCAGAGAGGTTTCAGAAAGGCCCAACTTGACCACACCCTCTTCACTCTCACCACTCCCTCAGGTATTGTAGCAATCCTTGTGTATGTGGATGATATCATCATCACTGGAAGTATAAAGATGATAACAAAGCTACCAAGGAGTTTCTCAAATCTGTTTTTGAGATTAAAGATTTGGGAGAGATGAAATACTTTTTTGGAATTGAGTTGTGTAGATCCAAGGAAGGTTTGTTAATATCTCAAAGGAAATATACACTTGATCTCTTGAAAGATGCAGGTTCTTATGGAGGGAAGAAAGCCAAGATGCCCATGGAAGATGGGTATAAGGTTCCACGTGAGAGGGAGATTGAAGAGGGCAAGCCCTTCCACGACCCTAAGCTTTATAGAAAGCTAGTTGGTAAGCTCATATATTTAACCACCACATGACCAGATATATGTTTTGCTGTGAACTAGGTGAACCAGCACATGCAAGTCCCAAAGGAGCAGCATTGGCGCATGGTGGAGAGGGTCTTGATGTACCTGAATGGATCACCAGAATTTGGAGTGTGGATGGGGTGCAACAAGAGCACTGAAGTAGTGGGTTATTGTGATGCTGATTGGGCTGGTGATAGAGCTAATAGGAGATCAACCACGGGCTATTGCACTTCATTGGGGGGAACCTAGTTACATTAAAGAGCAAGAAGCAGAAGGTGGTCTCATGTTCTAGTGCTGAAGTAGAATATAGAGCTATGCTGAAGTTGAGCAATGAGCTGGTTTGTATCAAGGGAATCTTGAAGCATTTGGAGATAGAGCAGTCCACACCAATGACAATGCATTGTGATAATCAAGCTGCTACCCACATTGCCTCCAACTCGGTGTTTCATGAGAGGACCAAGCATATTGAGGTGGATTGCCACAAGGTGAGGCAGATGATTGTTCTTGGAGTCCTCTTGCCTTGTTATACAAGAAGTGAAGATCAGTTAGCAGATGTATTCACCAAGGCCACAAAACAGAAGACAATAGAGTCCATCCATATCAGGTTGGGACTCATTGATCTGAGAAAGAGGAGCTAGTCCCTTTGTCATGGGGTCTTTACTCTTTTTCCCTCATCAAAACTTTGTCCCAATGGGTTTTCTTTGGTGAGAATTTTAATGAGGAAGATCTCATGACATCCAATCTTTACTTGTTCCACATGGTCAAGCTTTAGGGGGAGTGTTGAGATGAGATGATGATATGAAGGCTTAGGAGAGACTCGGGTGAAAGGCTGAGAGTAAAGGAAGCATGGTGCAAAGTTAGGGCGAGGTGGTACGGACGGTACGGACGATGTACGGACCACTCGACCAAGTCTACTTATGGTTCAACCTTTGAGCATGATTTGGAGTTGTGGAAGAGTAGGGCAATGTGTACGGACTAACCCTAGTCCGTACAACATTTTTACTGTGGTAAAAATGGTAAATGGGAACATTTACCATAGTTTGGTCGAAGATAAGAAGCGTCCGGGTCAGGCCTGATCCAAGAGAGGATAGCGAGCTGGTTTACTATTTTTGACCGTTTGGACGCTGTCAGACGTGGCTTGACAGTCTGTCAGAAGCTGGAAAGAAAGAGCAGCTGGTCACACGTGGGGAGGATCTCATTGGGGAGATTCAAACCGGGACGCTCCTCTCCTTTGACCTCACATGCTTTGCTTACTTCTTTGTGTCGAAAGCCCTTGTAATCCTCCTCTATATATCGTAAACTCATCATCAATAATAAGTAGACAGTTCTGAGTATTCTCTAAGTCATGGATCGTTCTTATACACCTTAAACACATTTCTCATTCATCATCATTCACTTATTCACTCCTATTCATCTCCATTCACTTTAAACCTCTACCTTGAGCTCTGATTACTTATAAAATCATAAATATTTTACTGAATACTACTTGACAATCAAGATCAACCGTGGCCTTCTTTACAGATATCAGATTTGAAGTGAACTGAGGCATGTAGAAAGCAGTCGAGTTCTTCTCAAACAGATTGAGGTTCACTCCTTCAATTGGGATCCTAGCACCATTAGCTATCATGACACTCCTTGTTGCAGCCTTGACTTCACTTATCAGACTCATATCACTGATCATATGATGGCTTGCTCCAGAATCAATTATGATAGGTTTGGAGGCTGAGGAGAGAGCCTCTTGTTTCTTGGTTGCTTCCAAAGCATACACATACTTCACAAACTCATCCCATTCCTTCTTTGTAACTGGATCATCTGCTCCTTTGGTCTCCAGCCCCCTTATAACCATACTGTCTTCCACTGAGTTACCCATGTAAGCTGAGTAAGTGAACTCTCCTTTGATGATTTGTTGCGCAACAATCCTAGCCACTTCTACATCCATACTGTTGTATTTCCTCCTAGACCTTCTATTTTGATCCATGCCTTAGAGAGTTTTCTCAATCTCCCTCTCTTACAGCTTGTACTATCCTTTCTACAAGTTGATCTCTTGTTCTTCTTGGTTGCTGCCAAAGCATACACATACTTCACAAACTCATCCCATTCCTTCTTTGTAACTGGATCATCTGCTCCTTTGGTCTCCAGCCCCCTTATAACCATACTGTCTTCCACTGAGTTACCCATTTAAGCTGAGTAAGTGAACTCTCCTTTGATGATTTGTTGCGCAACAATCCTAGCCACCTCTACATCCATACTGTTGTACTTCCTCCTAGACCTTCTATTTTGATCCATGCCTTAGAGAGTTTTCTCAATCTCCCTCTCTTACAGCTTGTACTATCCTTTCTACAAGTTGATCTCTTGTTCTTCTCATTTATCTCATACCCCTTTTTAGCAAGCTCACATATACCATCCACATCCAGTAGCTTGTCTTCTCTAAACATATGCATAAGCATCTGACCATAAGATTAATTTAAACTCACAAGAAGGCTAAAGATCAAATCTTGTTCCAGCCTCTCTTGAACAGCTCTCAGATCTGATGTGCTTGATCTCAACACATCCAGCTCTGCCCATAAGTATTTTAGCTTCCCCACAAGCTGATGTAGCTCTCCTTGAACAGCTCTGTCGCCATCCTCCTTCAGACCCCTTTTCTGACCTTCTCTCATAGCCATTTCCTCTAAAGGTTCTCCCTTTACATGACTATGCCACAACCCACAGCTCCCTACAACTGCCTTTGCCCATTTCAACCAGAATCCTTCATTTTCCCTCCCGATCTTCACTTGATTACTAGATCTATGCTTCATCTCCATGCTCATATTGTTTGTTGCCATCAATGAACATCAACCAAACCCATTAAGAGAATAATATAATCAAAAACGCCAAGAGCCCTCAAGAACACCAAGAACACACCCAGATTTCTCAAGAACACCAAGAACACACTCAGATCTCACAAATCAGAAACGCACACTCTCCCCTGTTTGAGCAACTTGGCTATGATACCATAAACACTTTGTGTTTTAAAGAGTGTTTAAGAATAGATTAGACTGATTTGTGAAAGATACAAGAGATTAAGAGATTAGAGAGATCAAAGAATAAGAAAGAGACTCAAAACTCCATTAATTGATTACAATGAGAGTCTACAAGGTTTTAAAGAGATTACAATCATGTCTAGGTTAAATGTATTCAAGCTAGACTCATAAGCATGTGAAGTCAATACAAATACTTGGTTGAGAGGCTTCACATGCTTGGACATGCTGTAACATGCTGTAAAGAAGCTTATCCTTTCCAGCCAAAAGAAAACCTTATCCTTGCCACTTCTTGGACGAGTTTCCATCTCATTTCTTGACCAAGGTAAATTCTCATCTCATCAGGTAACTTCCATAGTTATTGTGGTAAAATAAAGTTACCACAGTAAAACTCTAACGTTACTGTCTCAGCCTCAACAATCTATTGAACCCAAAAGCTTCATCTCTTCACTTCCTGGTCTTCATTGTTGAAATGAGGTAATAAAGAGATGGAGTCTTGGAGGTTCAGGGATCAGTTAGAGAAGAGAAGTTTAGAGGTTGAGACAGTAACTCCAAAGTTACCACAGTAACTTTGAAGAATTACCACAGTAACTCTAGATGAAGGTAACTAAGGCAGATTGAGAAGTTACCTTGTATCTATGAGTCTGGAAAGGAGGATTTCGTCCAAGTAGTGTGGATAAGGCAAGAAGATAAGGTAAGAGCACAGCTGGAAAGGAGCACAGCTGTATGAGTTGAGATCAAACAGATCAGATTCGGAGGGTGTTTAAGAAAGGCTAGAACAAGATGTAGTCTTTAGCCTTCTTGGGAGTCTAAAATCAATTTATGATCAGCTAATCAGATGTATTCTCAGTGGAGAGGAGCCATCTGGTGTATATGGTGTGTGTATGATGGTTCAAAAAGGTGAAGAGCATCATATGTGGAAGAAGAACAAGAAGCAAATGTGTATGAAGCATGGTACAAGCTGTAAGAAAGGAAGACTAAGAAAACTTTTCAGAGCTAAGAGGGCTAAGGGAAAGTTTCACAAAAGGAGTAGACAGTCAGGGGGTCTAAGCCATAGCTTAGAGATGAGATTGGTTAAGGAGTTTGTGTAGCAAACAATTAGAGGAGAGTGCTCTTACTCTGCTTATATGGGTGAATTAGTAGAAGACGGCATGGTTATGAAGGAGGAAGAGACCAAAGGAGCAGATGCGCCTATCACAAAGAACGAATGGGAAGAGTTTGTCAAGTATGTGTATGCTTTGGCTACGACCCTGAGACAAGGTGCTCCTGCCTCAGCATCCGCATCCAGACCCATCATAATTGATTCTAGAGCAAGCCACCACATGATCAGTGATCGAAGCTTGATTAGTGATGTGAAGAAAGCCACAGGGAGTGTGATGATAGCTAATGGTGCTAGGATCCCAATAGAAGGAGTGGGAAACCCGAAGCTGTTTGAGAAGAACTTGTCTGCTTTATATCTGCCTCAGTTCACTTCAAATCTGATATCTGTAAAGAAGGCCATGGTTGATCTTGATTGTCAAGTAGTATTCAGGCCAAACGAAGTTGAGTTTCAAGATTTGAAGACTGGAATAGTTATTGGCAGTGGGGACAACAAGAATCAGCTATACCATCTCCAAACAGCTATGATCTCTTATCCTATTGATTCTGTGTGCTTGAGTAGTGCTGCTGATAGGTGTGATCGTATGATTTAGCATGCTAGATTGGGACATCCTCATGCTCGTGCAATTGAGTTAATCATGCCTAATATGTCATTTAATAACTTGGAGTGTGAAGCATGCATATTAGGAAAGCATTGTAGGACTGTCTTCCCAACATCAGAGACTATATATGATAATTGCTTTGATCTGGTTCACTCAGATGTGTGGACATCTCCATGTGTGTCCAGGGACAGCCATATTTACTTGTGACCTTCATTGATGAGAAATCAAAGTATACATGGGTCACTATGATTCCCTCTAAGGATAGAGTCTTAGAAGCCTTTATGAACTTCCAAGCATATGTTACTAATCATTACAATGCTACTGTGAAGGTACTAAGATCTGATAATGGAGGAGAATACACCAGCAATGCTTTCAAGAGTCATCTAGCAAAGCATGGGATTGTGCAGCAGACAAGCTGTCCCTACACACCATAGCAGAATGGGGTTGCTGAGAGGAAGAACAGACACTTGACAGAGGTAGCTAGGTTTATGATGTTTCATGTGAATGTTCCCAAGAAGTTTTCGAGTGATGCTTTTCAGACTGCTTGCTATCTCATCAACAGAGTTCCGACCAAGATCTTGAAGAATCAGTCTCCCTTTAAAGCGTGTTGAACAAGACCAAGCAAATATTGATCATCTGAGGGTCTTTCGGTTTTTATGTTATGTCAAGGTTCCTGGGGAACAGAGGAACAAGCTAGAGGCAAAAAGCACTAAATCTATGTTCATTGGGTACTCAATAGCCAAGAAATGGTACAAGTGCTATGATCCAGACACAAGGAGAATTCTGGTGTCTAGAGATGTGAAGTTTGTTGAATCTAGAGGATACTATGAGGAGAAGAAGTGTGAAGACCTAGAGGATCTGTCCCAAGCACCATCAGATAAGGCATCAACTCTCAGAATTATATTGGAGAAGCTAGGGATAAACATGTCCCAGGATCCTACAAGGGGAGAACCTTCAGTTCAAACTGAAGAAACAGGAAGACCAACCCCTCTTGATCATGAGAGGGGGAATGGATCTGAATCAGGTGAGCAAGAGCAGAGCCAAGAGGATTCAGATCATCAGTATCAAGATGTGACCCATGAAGCAGTGAACTTGCCTCAGTCTAGTGGAGATGAGCAAGGAGAGTCTACTGGTTTAGGACAAGAGTCTACTGGTTCAGGAGAAGACTATACTGGTTCTGGTTCAGAAGAAGAACCATGAGAGTCTACTGGTTCAGAGGAACATGTTCAAGCTGAGGTCCCAAATAAGCAGTTAAGGAGGAGCACAAGGATAAGGAAGGATCCTTCCAACTGGGTATACACGAGAGTGTACTACAATGCCCAGGCTGTGGAGCATCCTTCTCAAACCGTGTGTTCCTTTGCTGAGTTTCCTGAAGAGCATCTAGCCTTCATGATTAGTCTGGATGAGAGCTATGTACCAAGGTCCTATGAAGAGGCTATGGAGTTACAAGAGTGAAAAGATTCTGTAGCTGATGAAGCTAATGCTATGATCAGGAATGATACATGGTATGAGAGTGAGCTACCAAAGGGGAAGAGAGCAGTCTCAAGCAGATGGATCTTTACTACTAAGTACTTGCCAAATGGGAAGATAGATAGGGAGAAGACTAGACTGGTAGCAAGAGGGTTCACACGGACTTATGGAGAAGAATATGTTGACACTTTTGCTCCAGTATCCAAGCTTCACACAATTCGGATTGTGTTATCCATTGCAACAAACTTGGAATGGGATTTGTGGCAGATGGATGTGAAGAATGCTTTCTTACAAGGCGAGCTAGAAGATGAGGTATACATGCTTCCTCCTCCTGGTCTTGAACATCTAGTAAAGCCAGGAAATGTTTTGAGATTGAAGAAGGCAATCTATGGGCTGAAGCAGTCACCTAGAGCTTGGCACAGAAAGCTGAGTACAACTCTCAATGGGAGAGGGTTTAGGAAGTCTGAACTAGATCACACTCTCTTCACTTTGACACGGCCATCAGGGATCATAGTTATTTTGGTGTACGTGGATGATTTGATTATCACAGGGAGTGATAAGGCTGGGATTAAAGCCACTAAAGAGTTTCTCAAGTCTGTGTTTGATATTAAAGACTTGGGAGAGATGAAGTATTTTTTGGGCATTGAGATATGCAGATCTAAGGAGGGTTTGTTTTATGTCTAAAAGGAAGTACACTATGGATATGCTGAATGAGACTGATGTGTTTGGAGGGAAGATATCTAAGACACCTCTTAAGGATGGGTATAAGATCTTGCGTGAGGGGGAGGTTGAAGAGAACTAGTTGTTTGAGGATGCTAAGCTGTATAGGAGGATGGCTGGCAAGCTTATCTACTTGACTATCACCAGACCTGATATATGCTTTGCTGTAATTCAAGTGAGCCAGCATATACAGGCGCCAAAGGTACATCACTGGAAGATGGTTGATAGGATACTGAGGTATTTGAGTGTCTCGCCTGGACAAGGAGTTTGGATGGGTTGTAATGGCAGTACATAAGTGGTTGGGTATAGTGATGCTGATTGGGCAGGAGATAGAGTGGATAGGAGATCAATTACTGGGTATTGTCCATTCATTGGAGGGAATATGGTTACTTTGACCCCCAAATCACATAGACATCTCTCAAACATCAAAGGACCAATGGCACAAGGTAGGGTAAAGCAGCCTGGATCCTCTAGCTTCTTAGGGATTGTCAATCTCTGGATGATGGCACTGCACTCATGAGTAAGAACCATCATGCCTTCCATTTCCTTCTTCTTGGCAGCCACAACATCCTTCAAGAACTTGCTGTATTGAGGGACAAGCATGAAGGCATCAATGATTGGCATTGTGACTTGAATTTCACTCATTTGCTTCTCAAAGAGTGCTTTGTACTTCTCCAAAAGTTGCTTCTTGAATCTTCCAGGAAATGGCAGCTTAGGTTCATAGGGAGGAGGAACAAAAGAAGACTCTTTTGTTGGAGTGGCTACTTCACCATGCTTTGGTGTTTTCTTCTCTTCTCCAACCTTTCCTTTACCCTTAGCTTCAACAATCTTTTCTAGAATCTCCTCATCAACTTTCTCATCCACAGTCACAACATCATCATCAATGTTGATAGCCACCCCCCCCACTTAGTGTCTCACCATCCTTGGGGAGAGTTCTTTGAGGTAGCTCTCTACCACTTCTCAAAGTGATTGCCTTCATTGGTTCTTTGGGGTTTTGCTCAGCCTTTCCTGGTAATGTTCCTTGTTGGCGACTTGGCTGAGAGTTCATAGAAGCAAACTGATTCTCCAAAGCTCGAATCTTGTTGTTTAGCTCAGTGTAGCTGCTATCAATCTTGGAGTGAACAGTCTTGAACTCATGGCCAATGTCTTTGGCTGCTCTAGCTTGACCTTCCAATAGTTGTTTGAACATAGCTTCCATAGATGAATCTGGAGTTTTAGCTTGGGAGGAGCTACCTTGAGCTTGAGTAGATTGATTGCCATGGTTTGTAAAACCAGGAGGGGGATTCTGCCTAGGCTGGTAGTTCCCTTGCTGAGTGTTTTGCTTTGGTTGATAGCCTCCTTGTTGGGTGTTGGGATAAGACCTTTGCTGGTAGTTGTTGTACTGAAAGTTAGGCTCCTTCCTGTACCAAGAACCATTGTTGTTGATGAAGCAAAGCTCTTCTTGCCCTTCTAACCCTTCAACTTCATTAACCTTAGGAGGATTTTCCTGACTTGGACCACCCACAAAGTGGATCTGCTCCTGTTTGGCTTGGTTAGCAATCAGCAAGTCGATCTTCTCTTGTAAGGATTTGATTTCCTTCTTGGTCTGGTTGTCATCAGCTCTGGTTGTTCTATCAGCTCTGTCATGTTCTCCACTGTAAACTGAATCACTCTTCACCATGTTGTCCACCAGGTCTTCAGCATCTTCTTCAGACCTGCCCAGGAAGAAACCATTGCTTGCTGTATCAAATCATGCTCTAAACTCAGGAAGGGCACCTCTATAGAATGTGCTCAGCAAAATCTCCTTTGAGAAGCCATGGTGTGGGCACTTAGCTTGATACCCCTTGAACCTTTCCCATGCTTCACTAAAGCTTTCCAAGTTCTTCTGCTGGAAACTATAGATCTCATTCCTCAGCTTGGCTGTCCTTGATGTGGAGAAGAATTTCTCCAAGAAGGCCTTCTTACAATCATCCCAAGTAGTGATGGAATCACTAGGTAGAGATTTCTCCCATTGGCGTGCCTTGTCTCCTAGAGAGAATGAAAACAACTTGAGCTTGAAGGCATCTTCTGACACACCATTGGTCTTGGACAAGCCACAATAGCTATCAAACTTGTCCAAGTGATCAAATGGGTCTTCTACAGCCAAGCCATGGTACTTGTTGTTCTCAATCACACTCAACAAGCCTGACTTGATCTCAAAGTTGTTAGCTTCCACAGCTGGTGCGCGGATGCCCGTCTTGTTGCCATGAATGTGAGGACGGTCATAGGTGCCAATGGCTCTAGCTGGCCTCTGTGGGTGTTGTTGTTGTTGGCGCTGTGGTCTAAGGTTGTCAGCTCCTTGACCATTGCCATCTTGGGGTTGATGCTGGTGATCATCCATCTCAAACCCCAACCTCTGAATGTGAGCCTGTTGCTCTTCTTCTCTTCTCCTTCTTGCTATTTCCCTCTCAAGTGTAGCTATCTCTTCAACAGTGGGAACCAGGTTAGTTGCACCCCTGCTTCTTGTGTTCATACACCTGTAAATCAAAGGAAGATGCAAAAGGAGAATCAATATCACAAGAAAAGAAAAATGATTTAGTCTCAAGCAAGTGACTAAATCCCAATGTCACAATCAACTTAGAATTTGGCAACGGCGCCAATTTAATGAAAGGACTTTTCTAAGAGTCCTAATCAAATGATGTAGTATATAAGATTGTCGAACCAGTCCTAAGTGACCATGAAACAGAGGGAATGCAAGTCTATGCTTAATCTAAATGCAATCAATAAAGAGGATGATGATTAAACTAGAACAATAAGTAAAATGCAACAAAAAGTAAATCTTTCTTTCTTATGAGGAGAATGAGACCCATGGGTGTAGGGACTTGATATCAAATGATTAAGATTCAATCCAAGATGCTAACTTTTCAATCAATCTAACTCCTTATGCCTAGACAACAAAACTAAGCAAGCTCTATCCCTAGATGAATGCTCTTTTGCAATGATCACCCAAGTACACCGAATCCCTTTGGCTATAATGATCAAAGCAAACAAGGAGAATGAGTCTAATAGCAATCCTAGCTTCTTTGACAACTAATCCCTTAGGCAAAGCAAGCTAAAAGCATAGATGAGTTGGTTCAGGCATTTCATAGAACACCTTCCGGGCATGAAGTGCCTATAGCTCTATGTTTAAGAGGCCAACTCAAATATAGCTTTAAGAACACCAAATCAATGCAAGGAAATAATAGATCAAACACTAAGCACCTTAGATCTACACTTAATCACTCTCAATCACCCTAACCCATGGATCTTAGATGAATCTACTCACTAATCCACATGCTTACTCTTAAACCCATGAGAGATTCAAGCTTAAACATATAAAGAAAGAAAGGAGATGAAATAAACAATCAAGAACACAAGATGAGATGAGATAATAAATCAAAGATGAAGCTTTACTCAAAAGGTTTTTGTTCTTAGATCATAAATAACATGAGTCCCAAACTTGGGTTAATAAGAGTATTTATAGTAGGCTTAAAAGCCCTAAACACATAGAAGTAAAATGACTAAAAAGCCCTTAGAAGATTAATGGTCTAAGCCAATCAAAATGCTCCAAAAGGAAGAAACTCGGATACCCTGGTCGGATAGGCTTCCACCAGGCCGGGTATGGCCACCCGCGTATGAGGATGCTCGTCCGGCTTGTCCGACTGCTCGGGTTGTCCTCCCCGGGTGCTCTAGGCCGCGTGCTGTCCGTGTCCGGCAGCAAGCAGGACGTGCGGGTCCTTCAGGCCGCGTCCTTCCAGTCGGGTGTGCAGGCCGTGCGGGTGCTTCAAGCCGCATCCTCCAAGTTGGGTGAGCAGGCCGTGCGGGTGCTTCAGGCCGCGTGTGCCAAGTCGGGTGTCGTCTGCTCGAGTGTACTGGGTTCGAGTGGAGTGGTACGCGGGCGAGGGAGATCGGGTGTGATCGGCCGCGTCCTGATCTTGGGCTTTCTCCATCGTCGAGCCGTGCGGGTCGTCTTACTCAGGTGTGGACGCTCGGGTAGGCTCGCACGCGGGTGGCGTCCAGTCGGGTGTGGACGTCCGGGTATGCTCGCACACGGGTGGCGTCCAGTCGGGTGTGGACGTCCGGTGGGTTGGTGATCGTACGCGGGTAGCTTCGTCCCGGTGCTCCACGCCGCGTACGTGCTGTCTGTTCCTGCGGTCAGTACGTGCGGGTTATTGAGGTCACGTACGTCCGTCCGGGTGCTGCATCGTCCAGCATCATCCCTTCGTTCCGTGCGGGCTGGTCAGGCCGAGTGTGCTGACCCGGGTGTACTGACATGCCTTCACTCAAATAATCATAACTCCTCCAATATGGCCTCAAATGGCTTGAAACCACTCCCAATGGAAAGCTAACTCAAAATGCCATGTCCCCACCAAATCTTAGCACATAAAGACTTCTTTATGGCCATCGTCCACATCCATCTTTCACCCTTCCTTTTTGTAACAAAGTACCCCCAAACACCTTCAAATTATCCAAAACACACTCCAAGACCTGATAAAGACTTATGAATGCAAAATGAACCTAAATATGCCTAATGCCTAATCTAGAAGGGATAAAATGCACAAAATGGAAAGCTAAAACAATGAAAATATGCAAGACATCAACTCCCCCACACTAGTGCTTTACTTGTCCACAAGTAAACTAGGAAGGACTAAGGAGGAGAGGTTTGAAGGAGGGGACTCATAGCCAAAAGAATGCTCTTCTTAGTTCTCAACTTAATAACCTTGCATAATCATACCAACTAGCTAGAGCAAACACTCAATCCAACTCTAACTTCTCAAGGCCTATCTCAACTCTTTTGATCCCCACACTTACTCATCATGAATCCACAATCCACAAATCTACTTGCTCTCTTACAATAATTAAGCAAACTCAATAGAAATCTTGCAAATGGTCAAATGGTCCAAATCATTTGGTTTGGTGAGAAGGAGGCTTTAGTGCAAAGTGAATCAAGAGGTTCAAGATCATCTTTCAAGGTGGTTTCCTCTCAAAACAAAGTAGCTTTGACATTGCACATCATATATCTAAGAAAGGGATCAATTCATGCATACAATGCTCAATCTCCATTATCCTACCCTTTCCTAAACATGAAAGCAAATTTTACTCTATTCCCCAATGTCAAAATACTACTCACATCTCTCACCCAAAGATTCCCCCAAAATACCCAAAGATACTTTCTCACTTAGAACTCTTTCTTGTTGAAGCCTACAAGGGATTTTTCACATTTTAAATTTTTATCAGCTCTTTCTAAACATTGCTAGTCCCCTTTTTATTATTCTTTTCCTTTTTTTTCTTTTTTTTCTTTTTCTCTCTTTTTTTTATTTATTTGGGGGCCAAGACTTTCTTATTAACTTAGAGCTTACAATTTTTAATTTCTCTTATCCCTTCTAAACTTAATCACTTATAACTTTTAGAGCTCCATGAGTCAACCTTTTCTTTCATAAACCTTTCTCACTTCCCAAGATCACACCATACAGCACTCACCCCCATCCTAGAAGCTAGACAATATGAGTGTCTAATCTAGCTAAAATGGAGACCGAACATTGTCGTTCCCAATACTCTCAACATTATGCACATGTAAAGATTTCCAAAGAAGGCCTCACTCAACAAACAATGAAGGCTTGAAAGGAGGAAAGGGTTTAAGGGTGTGGACTGCCACTTGAGTATGTCCAAAAAGATAGGCAAACAATGGGAGGGACAACTCAAGTGTTCTATCCATGACTTAGTACACAAGGGACCATGAGCAAGAGACTTAGAGTCTAAATATGACAGGAGCAAGCTTCAAAGAGAGAGCATCAATCAATCAAATAAGCTCTAGGAAGAGATTTCAAGGCACAAAGTTTACAAGTTATCCTAAGATTGCTCAAGCTAGTTACTATGGTTATGAAGGTTATCACTTTAAGAACTTAGCATGAGCATCCTTACAAGGCAGCTATCATCCTTGTCCCCTTATGCATGATGCAACCTATATGATGATTTTTCTCTTTTTTTTTATGCAAGTGAATGATCTAGACTCAATCCTAATGCAACTACATGATTCTTTTTGCTTTTCGAATTTTTCAGAATTTTATTTTTTGTTTTTCTATGCAATAACTATCTACAAGTGCATGCAAATGTCATAAAACACAAGACTATTAGCAACTTGACACCTCCCCCACACTTAATTCACACAGTCACTGTGTTTGTTAAATGTAGAGAAGGGCCTAAAAGAAATAAAAGAAATCTAAATGCAAAGATGAATGGTATATACAATAATCAGGAAGTGGAGTACCTCATGGAGCATGGGATGAGGCTGACGCCTCACCCTCAGAGTCTTCCTCGTCAGCAGTGGTGCTTAGGCTTGGTGACTTGTTTCCGGACGCGGATGGGGCGATGTAAGGGTTCCTCAAGCTACGGAGGGCTTGCTTCTCAGTTTGAGGCGCATTGGGGTCAAGAAGGGGTAGAGGAAGGGGTGCAAGGAAAGCATCAAGATCGAAATCCTCAGCCTTGCAGCCTGCTACAGCTCCCCTAGTCAGAACATCAGCAACCTTTCTCATGAACTGAGCTGAAGCTTCAGCTTGTCTCTTTACAGTTTTCCTCAATTCCTTGCACTTCTTGGTGAGCTTGTAGATTGTTCTATCTTGAGCTCTGTTCCACCTTTGTAATGTGCTGATCTGGTCATGAGCTTGGCGAATGGGACCAATAGGCAGGGCGCTGGTGCATTGCTCAAACTTATAGCGAGGAGGGCCAAAGAGATGGGCTGTGGCTCTGCTGGAATATCCTTGATCAAAACGAGCTGCCTTTGCTGCTGCTTTCTCGTTTATGTGCAATACCATAGGGCCTAGAGTACCATGACTACCTAGGAGGTGCTGCTCACTGATATCAAAACTTATAGCCCCTGGCGTGCTCAATGAAGTGAGCTCATAGTTAGGGAGAAGCAGCTCAACTGTGGTGGAACCCCTCAAGTACGAGTAAACACACCTCCCATTGTATCTTCCGAAGAAGTAATGAGCTGAATTCAAGTAGGTGAGATCAATGAAAGAGGGACCGGATGCATAATCTCCCAAGGTAATACCCTGGTGCACAAGCAAAGGTGTAATCAGGCCGCCTATTCCAATCTGAGCCTCTGGATCCCTGTTTGTCCAAGCATAATCCTTGTAGTACATGAGGCGCCTCACAAAGTATCCAACCATACCAAACTCAGCGTAGAAATCAGTGGGGACTTCAAGTAGGTGAGTAGGTAAGGCAAAGTGTTGGATGGCTTGGTGCATGAGGTTCAAGTCTTCTCCATTCACGTTGCTTGGCTCTTTCCTTGGGTAGATGGTGTGGACAATCAACCTATGGAGGTAGCGGACTGATGGATGCCTGATAGAAGCATTCTTGTCTCTGCTGGACACTCTATCCTTGCCGGATAAGAGTTTGTAAGTGAAATGGGGAAGGGTCTTTCCTTTAGGAAGCCCTTTCAGCTTAGGCAAAGAAGGCTCCTTCAAATCCTTGAGGCCTAGCACCTCTCCAATCTTAGCAAAGGTCATGAAATAGGTCTTCTTATCAATCTTGAAGCTGATTCTTCCCCACCCTTGTTCCTCATGTAGAGAAGAATGGAATGTGGCCTCCAAGGATGCCAAGAATTGGCAAGAGATCTCTTTATGTGTTGGGTGAGCCATGGAATAGAAGCTGTCCATGTTCATGAGAGCAAGCAAATCCTTCATGTCTTGGTCAATCTCTAGCTCCCTCATTAGCTTCACATCAGCAAATCTGGTTGGAGGCCAAGATACTCCTTGCCTCATCTGCTCCAATAGTTCAGCTTCAGTGGGCTTCTTTTGTCGATCTCTATGAGGGTTGAAGCCTAACTTTTCGAAAGTTTCTTGCTCAGCCACACTTCCATTTGGGGAAGATGCTTCTTCAACAGTTGCATCTACTGGCTCCAAGGGTTGAGGTGCCAATGTCTTTGGGTTTGGTGCCTTGATTCTGATCTTGGTGGGAGGAGTGGGTTTCTCAGCATCCTTCTTTGTGTTCTTCTTCAAAACAAGAGGTCCCACACTGTGAGATCTTGGAGCTCTAGCTTTCTTTGAAGGAGTGCTCTTATGATCACCAACAGCCACTCTCTTTCCATCCTTCTTGGCCTTTTTGTTAGCATCATCAAGCACTTTCTCATCACTAGCCAACCTCTTGCCATCCTCCTTGGTAGGCTTGTGATCAACATCAACCACTCTTTTTCCATCCCTCTGAGACTGCTTGTGGGCACCAGCAGTTCCTTTCTCATCACTAACCATCCTTTTTCCTTCATTCTTGGGTTGCTTGTTTGCCCCATCAACCACTCTTTTTCCAATCTTCTTGGCTTGTGCTTTCTGTCTCAACATAGCCAAAGCTTGTTGCCTACGTTCCTCCTCAGATTCAGGCATGGAGCCTAACTTTTTTCCAAACCTAGCAGTCTCTTTCTCAGCAGCCTCAGCCTTCTCTTGTGCAATCAAGTTCTCATCTTTCCTTCCCATTTGAACCTGAAAAATATCAAGACTTGGACAAGATTAAGCACAAGGAAGAAAGAATACTTTGGAAAAGATAGGCGCTTGAATGAACACTTGCAAACCTAGTCTAAAACCAGCAACCTAGCAAGACTATCAAAGCAATCAAGCTCCCAAGTCCACAAAATTAAATTTTTTTTTTATTTTTTTTTTATTTTATTTTATTTTTTATGAACAAGGGAACCTAATCTAGCAATTTCCAAGCAAAAGCATCAAGCTAGTTGAAATTGAATGCTAAACAAGCTCTAGAACATCAATTCCAATCAATCTAGGCCATAATCATCCAAAAGTAAGAGCCTTTTCAAAAACCCCCAAATCTCATGAACCCTAATTTGCCAAAGTTCAAATTAATCTCAATTCCACCATGAAATCAGCTACCCAGCATGATATATAAGCTTTCCCTAGTCTAAATTACAAGAATCTAGCAAGAAAAAACTCAAATTTCAAGTTCAAGTTTTTAGGGTTCATGAGAGTTACAAATTTGAACTTAGAGATACCATACCTTGCTTTGGATGAAGGATAAAGATGAAAAGGTTCAAGGAATTAGATCTAGGGGAAGAAGGCCTTGATATGGGAAAAAGAAATTTGTGATTTGGTTGAGATTTGGAAAAGTTATGGGAATTTATGTTCTTGGAGGCTAGAGAGGATTTTGATGTGAGGAAGAAGATGAAATGAGGAAAGAGAGGGTGGCTTAGGGTTTTAAAATGTTTCTGGGTCGGGTAAAAGGTTTCTGGGTCGGGTTCAGGTGGGTTTGGGTCGGAAAAAGGGGGAAAACACTTACCCGGGCCGGGCGGGTCGCGGCTGGGTCGTCACGCGGGTCATGGCCGGTACGCGGGTGCTGGGGCTTTTGGACGACCCGGGTATGTCCACCCGCGTATGCTCGTTCCACCCGTGCGGGTGCTGCGTCCCGGGTAACACCACCCAGGTATGTCCGTCCGTTCGTCCTGCTCGTTCCACCCGTGCGGGTGCTGCGTCCCGGGTAACACCACTCGGGTACGTCCGTCTGTTCTGATCCCTCCACACGTGCGGCTGCTTCAACCCGAGTAACACCACCCGGGTGTGTCCGTCCGTCCTGATCGATCCAACCGTGGTGTCATGTCCCCGATCCTGAGTAGGATCGTCTGGTTGGACCATTGTGCGTGGAGACACACCAGACAGGTCATATGATCTAAAGACCAGTGTGTCATGATCCAAGAACGTGGTTAAGGGAATCAGACAGCTGAGACTTAACCAAAATAGGATGGAGACAAGCTTAAAGAAGTTGGTCGAGTGTTTCGATAGCTGGACGAGGTCTGGGCGAAGCTCGATCAGCTAGGTGAAGCTGTGATGTAGTGCATGATCAGAATGGATCATGGGATAACTAAGTCTAGGTCTGGAAATAGACCAAGGGACTTAGAGGGATTGAATAAGATAAAGATATCAAGCTGTACAATGTGTATCACAGCTGGGTGATGCGAGCAAGAAGCTCGACCAGCTGGACGGAGCTCACTTGGAGTTCAAGTAGAGTGTGTCAGCTCCCTGAGCTGGATGGACTAGCTTACTCATCTGGGTCAGCTGGGGATCAGCTCAACTCAGCTTGACCGAATATTCGGGTCTCGGGCAGTTGGGCCGGATCCGGACAGTGGCCGGACCATGTGGGCGGTCCAAGTGTGGCGATGGGCCGGCAGGCTCTTAGGATTGGGCGAGTGGCTTGGCATTCGGTTTGGGCTTGTATTGGACATGTCCAGGAGTGGTTTGACAAGCCCAGGACGTCCAGGTAACTGCCATAGGCGAATGGGTGTGATCTGGACCATTGATGAAATCAATGGCCAGAACTGAAACCGAAGGGATGCAATGGTTAGAAGTAACCTTTCCTTCTTCTATAAAAAAGGGCAGGTCCGTGCCTTTGCAGGCACGCGAGGCAGTCATTTTTCCTCCCTGAAACACAAAGAAAAACCATAGAAAACAGAAGGAAGGTCGGATTAAACAATCCAAACCAGAGAGAGATGTGAAGGCAGCAAAGGGGTAGATTTGAGGACAATCAAGAGGGGAGTTGAGAACGACCCTCTGGTGAGTTTTGATTATTTTTTGACACGTCCTAGGCTTTCTCTACATCCATAGAAGACATGCAAATAGCCTGGAGAGAAGATAGGAGGCCGGATCTAACTTCTAAGGGCTGAGACAGCTTTGAAGGCAGATGTGTGTAGAAAGGTAGTTTCTTGGACACTGAAGGGGGAAGTGATGCACGGCCTTTGGGTGGTGTTTGATCATGGATGAACACATCTAAAGCTTCCTCTGTGTCCTGGGAACACACGCAAATGGTCAGAGGAGAAGGGAGAAGGCCAGACTCCACTCCCAAAGGCCAACACAGCCTCAAAGGTGGATGCAGTGCAGAAACTGGTTTCATGGGAGTTCCATGGATGGGCAGTTTGGTACGACCCTTGATTGGATCTTACCAATACTGGAGATATGTGATAAGACTTGATGGAGGCATGCTTTGTAGAAGCATGGTCGTCCATGACAAGGGATGACACAAGATCTACAATCATCATTGATGAGGTAACATGTTTATGATTACTTTCTGGTTTCTACTTTTGTCTCTGGTGGTGCTGTTAAGCCAAGGTAAGGCACGCCCCTTGAAGACCATATATTGTGATGTAAACTAAGGATCCAGGACCCTGAGAGGAGGGGCGGATCATTGTTGATCTACTTCATCCATGTCGGGTGATAGTTAGATGTTGTTCATTGGGTAGTGATCCATGATGGTTCATGGTTTGATGTTGGGTTTGATCATGGTGTGAACCATGGATCCGACCCATTGATGAGACACATGGGGGTCCTAGTATCAGAGGAACCATGTGGAGTGCAAGGTCCAATTCGTTTGGATCCGACAGCAAGCAAAGGAGAGGAGTAAGGCTAGTACTTGTTGGTATGGACCACAAGTATTGTGCTGGTGTGTTTATACAAGGAAGGCCGTGTGTGATCTGATCATGGGCAAGGATGGACGACCTGAACCATGGATGGTGGATCAAGGTGTCTGATCTGATTGATCAAAGGATGCACCATTGGTAAGAGCAACACTAATCAGGTTTAGTGGGACATGGTTCCATGGCCGGTTAGGAAGTGTGAAGACTTATCAGTTCTGAGTCATGTGGGGTGGTTGGTTGATTGACTTAGGATCTGATGGGCCTTGTTAGTCCATGAAAGGACTTGGTTCCAGGGGAGCACACGACTGAGACATGGTGGTACTAAACCAGGCCTTGGCCGGTTCAGGTATGTAGTCCTTGGCCATCGGCCGGACTGGTCATGGTCGAGATCTATATGATCCAGAGGGGTTCATTGAGATCTGACCATGGATTATTCTTAGTAGTGATTTATCATGATTTATCATGAATTTTATTAGGTTTTACCTAATTGATTTGAAGGTGGTCAGTTATGGCCGGTTTAGTGGGATTTGGCCAAATTCTATGTGAATTAGGCCGGTTCTGATCAATCTGATTGTGGATTCCTCTTAGTGGGGAATTATCATTATTTGTCATGAATTTTAATTAATTTTTGGAGCATGTTTGCTTGAGGTCGTTTTTGCAGCTGAAGACTTCCCGTAGGTACTTAGTCTGTGGGGATGGTTGGCTGAATGACTAAGTACCCAAGGGAAGAGTTTATGCAGGTATAAGGGAGTTGGACGAGTGGACATGGAGCTGGGAAAAGCTACCTCACAGTTCGATCAGCTCGAAGAGAGTGGGGAACCTCAAGTGAAGTGGTTCAGCTCATCTAGCTGGATGAGCTAGCTAAACAGCTAAGTCAGCTGGGAAAATGAGCTAACAAGCTCTATGGATGTGGCAAAGGTATGATCTATCAATGTTGCATAGATCTAGATAGAATGGTTAGGTGAACGTAACCAGGGATTTTGTATGACTTGGTTTGGGTTCATCATCGACCTTGGAGCTAGCTGGTAGTTGAGTATACTGACCATTAGCTGAGGTGATGTGAGCAGACAAGTGTTAGATTTGTTTTAGACCAATGGTTGTAGATATTATTCCGCTGGGCATAAGTTGAAATGATCTAAGCTAGGGAATGACTAAGGTAGTCTTGAGCTAGGATCTGAGTTAGCCCTCGCCTATGGGCGATGTTTTAAATAAAGGGCGAAATTTTTAGAGGTTCGGTCAGGGTATGGACCGAGCGACGTGAGGCATTGACCGCGGCCTGAGAGGCCGGGTCGGGGTCTTACAAGTTGGTATCAGAGCATGCTTGATCCTGTTAAGGACGGTGCTCAAAGATGTTGATTTCCAAACCGAAATGATTTCTGAAAACTGAGATGACTTGGAACCTTAGCTATGATGAGCCAAGTGGGAGTTGAGGTTAGGTTGGGTCTCATGCTTGTGAACGGGGAAGTTCCAAGATGAGCTGGCTGAGCCAAGATGCACTCTCCAAGGGCAAGACCTTGGAAGCAGAAAGGTTAGTTGTCTAGTTATTTGGAAGTAATAGACGGATTGGATGATGGACGCAATGCAAGATCTTTGTATGGACGACCTGGACCAGGGAAGTAACATGGACCAGAGAGTGGCTTAGGTTGAAAGAAACGTGCAGCACTCTTGTAGGGGTTAGTGTTATTCCTTGGTGGCCGTTCAAAACAAGTGAGCATATGCAGTGTTCATGTTGGTCTAAGGGAGACGCTACACGACTAGTACATGAGTGGGCTTGTGATCAGCTGGATCAGCTTGGACTCAGTGTAAGTCAAGGTAGGATTCCTTAAGATTGAGTGAATGGAATGGATCAATTCCAAGAGGAATTGGAAACACGATGTTAAGTATCTTAGTATGATGAGGATTGAAGTATATTATAAACACTTTTGTGAATGGTATGGGACGTTCACAGAAGTGTGATGCTTTGGAGAATGGTATGGGACATTTTCCAAATGTGTGATCCATCCGAGATCCAACTCATCTAAGTACTTAATGATCGGAAAAGGGTTGTTCCAGATGGGAAAGGTTGGTTGTCCTTGCATAGTGAACGCGGCCGGTGGGCAGAGAATGAGTTCACTAGGTTTGGTAAAGGACATCCCTGTGATGATCACAGTCAGGGTAATGCCTGCGGATCTGAGTATTGATCACAGTCAGGGTAATGCCTGCGGATCTGAGTATTGATCCTGGACAGGGTAATGCCTGTGGATCTGGTTATTGTCTGCCTAAAGAATCACGAGGTGATATTAGGTATGGACTGGCTTGGAAAGTATCGGGCCACTCTGGACTGTCACCGGGAGCGCGTGCAGTTCGAGAGTTGGTGTGAATTCCCGATCAGGTTCCAAGGTATATGTCCGATCTCTGGATGCTTAGTGGTGTCAGCAATCCATGTGGATTGGATGCTGGGGAAGGGTTGTGAAGTTTATTTGGCCACAAATGCCACTAAGGAGGTCGTAGGGGGTGATGACCCGGATGGGATTCCGCTGGTTCGAGAGTCCATGATGTGTTTCGGGTGCTACAGGGCATTCCCCCTGGTAGGGCTGACCCGTTCATAGTAGATCTGGACCAGGGACGGCCCCAAAGATTCAAAAGTTCCTTGTGTATAGCTCCTGCCGAGATGGCCGAGCTGAAGTCGACCCCGTCCGGGAAGGGACCTGCGTCGCATTACAACCAAGTCGGAGATTGACCTAGGGTTGGGATATAGTCGATCAAGTCCAGTGATGGATGAAGGTCGCAGTACAACCAAGTCGGAGATTGACCTATGGTTGGGGTAAGACGGTTGAGTCCTGGAGTGGACCAGAACCGCAATATGATCAAGTCCGGTAAGGGACAAGGATCAGAGAATGACCTATTCGGAGATGGACCTATGGTCGGGATACACGGTTGAGTTCCTGAGTGGACCAGGGCCAGGATATGATCACGTCCTAAAAGGACCAGGATCAATTATGACAGAGTCCGGTGATGGACATGTGTCAAGTTAAGGTGGTTTAATCTAGTATGGACTAAGATCACAATATGGCCAAGCTGGAAAAGGCTGTGGTCGGTTAAGGGATGATCCAGTACGATGTGGCTGGGATCATGAACCCTTGGTGTCTGTAAAGGACAACTTGGTTCGGATTCAAGAGTGTTCCGTCCAAGTGGGGGAGACATGTTGATATGCTGATCAAAAATGTGATCAGTGAGAAGGAACAAGAAGGGGATGCCACAAATTGGTTAGAAAGAACCAATCGAGCATGCTCCATGTTCTGAATGCAGAGAGATCGGTTGGAACATTTTGTCAATGAGACAAGATGCCAGAATCACTGGATTCGAGGACGAATCCTTATCAAGTGGGGGAGACTTGTCATGTCCCCGATCCTGAGTAGGATCGTCTGGTTGGACCATTGTGCGTGGAGACACACCAGACAGGTCATATGATCTAAAGACCAGTGTGTCATGATCCAAGAACGTGGTTAAGGGAATCAGACAGCTGAGACTTAACCAAAATAGGATGGAGACAAGCTTAAAGAAGTTGGTCGAGTGTTTCGATAGCTGGACGAGGTCTGGGCGAAGCTCGATCAGCTAGGTGAAGCTGTGATGTAGTGCATGATCAGAATGGATCATGGGATAACTAAGTCTAGGTCTGGAAATAGACCAAGGGACTTAGAGGGATTGAATAAGATAAAGATATCAAGCTGTACAATGTGTATCACAGCTGGGTGATGCGAGCAAGAAGCTCGACCAGCTGGACGAAGCTCACTTGGAGTTCAAGTAGAGTGTGTCAGCTCCCTGAGCTGGATGGACTAGCTTACTCATCTGGGTCAGCTGGGGATCAGCTCAACTCAGCTTGACCGAATATTCAGGTCTCGGGCAGTTGGGCCGGATCCGGACAGTGGCCGGACCATGTGGGCGGTCCAAGTGTGGCGATGGGCCGGCAGGCTCTTAGGATTGGGCCAGTGGCTTGGCATTCGGTTTGGGCTTGTATTGGACATGTCCAGGAGTGGTTTGACAAGCCCAGGACGTCCAGGTAACTGCCATAGGCGAATGGGTGTGATCTGGACCATTGATGAAATCAATGGCCAGAACTGAAACCGAAGGGATGCAATGGTTAGAAGTAACCTTTCCTTCTTCTATAAAAAAGGGCAGGTCCGTGCCTTTGCAGGCACGCGAGGCAGTCATTTTTCCTCCCTGAAACACAAAGAAAAACCATAGAAAACAGAAGGAAGGTCGGATTAAACAATCCAAACCAGAGAGAGATGTGAAGGCAGCAAAGGGGCAGATTTGAGGACAATCAAGAGGGGAGTTGAGAACGACCCTCTGGTGAGTTTTGATTATTTTTTGACACGTCCTAGGCTTCCTCTACATCCATAGAAGACATGCAAATAGCCTGGAGAGAAGATAGGAGGCCGGATCTAACTTCTAAGGGCTGAGACAGCTTTGAAGGCAGATGTGTGTAGAAAGGTAGTTTCTTGGACACTGAAGGGGGAAGTGATGCACGGCCTTTGGGTGGTGTTTGATCATGGATGAACACATCTAAAGCTTCCTCTGTGTCCTGGGAACACACGCAAATGGTCAGAGGAGAAGGGAGAAGGCCAGACTCCACTCCCAAAGGCCAACACAGTCTCAAAGGTGGATGCAGCGCAGAAACTGGTTTCATGGGAGTTCCATGGATGGGCAGTTTGGTACGACCCTTGATTGGATCTTACCAATACTGGAGATATGTGATAAGACTTGATGGAGGCATGCTTTGTAGAAGCATGGTCGTCCATGACAAGGGATGACACAAGATCTACAATCATCATTGATGAGGTAACATGTTTATGATTACTTTCTGGTTTCTACTTTTGTCTCTGGTGGTGCTGTTAAGCCAAGGTAAGGCACGCCCCTTGAAGACCATATATTGTGATGTAAACTAAGGATCCAGGACCCTGAGAGGAGGGGCGGATCATTGTTGATCTAGTTCATCCATGTCGGGTGATAGTTAGATGTTGTTCATTGGATAGTGATCCATGATGGTTCATGGTTTGATGTTGGGTTTGATCATGGTGTGAACCATGGATCCGACCCATTGATGAGACACATGGGGGTCCTAGTATCAGAGGAACCATGTGGAGTGCAAGGTCCAATTCGTTTGGATCCGACAGCAAGCAAAGGAGAGGAGTAAGGCTAGTACTTGTTGGTATGGACCACAAGTATTGTGCTGGTGTGTTTATACAAGGAAGGCCGTGTGTGATCTGATCATGGGCAAGGATGGACGACCTGAACCATGGATGGTGGATCAAGGTGTCTGATCTGATTGATCAAAGGATGCACCATTGGTAAGAGCAACACTAATCAGGTTCAGTGGGACATGGTTCCATGGCCGGTTAGGAAGTGTGAAGACTTATCAGTTCTGAGTCATGTGGGGTGGTTGGTTGATTGACTTAGGATCTGATGGGCCTTGTTAGTCCATGAAAGGACTTGGTTCCAGGGGAGCACACGACTGAGACATAATGGTACTAAACCAGGCCTTGGCCGGTTCAGGTATGTAGTCCTTGGCCATCGGCCGGACTGGTCATGGTCGAGATCTATATGATCCAGAGGGGTTCATTGAGATCTGACCATGGATTATTCTTAGTAGTGATTTATCATGATTTATCATGAATTTTATTAGGTTTTACCTAATTGATTTGAAGGTGGTCAGTTATGGCCGGTTTAGTGGGATTTGGCCAAATTCTATGTGAATTAGGCCGGTTCTGATCAATCTGATTGTGGATTCCTCTTAGTGGGGAATTATCATTATTTGTCATGAATTTTAATTAATTTTTGGAGCATGTTTGCTTGAGGTCGTTTTTGCAGCTGAAGACTTCCCGTAGGTACTTAGTCTGTGGGGATGGTTGGCTGAATGACTAAGTACCCAAGGGAAGAGTTTATGCAGGTATAAGGGAGTTGGACGAGTGGACAGGGAGCTGGGAAAAGCTACCTCACAGTTCGATCAGCTCGAAGAGAGTGGGGAACCTCAAGTGAAGTGGTTCAGCTCATCTAGCTGGATGAGCTAGCTAAACAGCTAAGTCAGCTGGGAAAATGAGCTAACAAGCTCTATGGATGTGGCAAAGGTATGATCTATCAATGTTGCATAGATCTAGATAGAATGGTTAGGTGAACGTAACCTCGGATTTTGTATGACTTGGTTTGGGTTCATCATCGACCTTGGAGCTAGCTGGTAGTTGAGTATACTGACCATTAGCTGAGGTGATGTGAGCAGACAAGTGTTAGATTTGTTTTAGACCAATGGTTGTAGATATTATTCCGCTGGGCATAAGTTGAAATGATCTAAGCTAGGGAATGACTAAGGTAGTCTTGAGCTAGGATCTGAGTTAGCCCTCGCCTATGGGCGATGTTTTAAATAAAGGGCGAAATTTTTAGAGGTTCGGTCAGGGTATGGACCGAGCGACGTGAGGCATTGACCGCGGCCTGAGAGGCCGGGTCGGGGTCTTACACGTGGGGTGCCTTGTCCCGAGTAACACCACTCGGGTGTGTCCGTCCAAACCTCAAGGTCAGAATTTCACCTCTTTTTTCTCTTGATCGCTGAACCAACCCACTTCTTTTCGTGTCTCCTTCATCTCATAACCTCAGTGAATTAATTCTCAAGCTCCCAACCTGGCCCCATCATCATTCAAAGGACTTGTTGCTGAAAAATAAAAAATCCTAATGCAATATGTACAAGGATAACCATGGGACTTCCTCCCAAGTGAGCTTGTTTAAAGTCACTAGCTTGACTTTGCCTCCTTTGAGGTTAGGCAAATGGAGCATCAGAGAGTGTGGTTGATGTCCCATCCTCCTTTGGTATTGTGGCCATGTATTCTTTGAGCCTCTGGCCATTCACTGTGAAGTCTCCACCATCCTTGTTCCAAAGCACAATGGCTCAATAAGGTCTCACTTCTTTGATCACAAATGGACCGGACCACCTTGACTTTAGCTTTCCTGGAAACAACTTCAGTCTAGAATTGTAAAGAAGCACTTGATCTCCTGCCTTGAACTCTCTCTTGAGGATGTGCCTGTCATGGAAAGCCTTAGTCTTTTCCTTGTATATCCTTGAGTTCTCAAAGGCATCCATCCTTATTTCATCCAGTTCATTGAGTTGAAGAAGTCTCTTATCCTTTGCATCCTTGATGTCGAAGTTTAGAAGCTTCACAGCCCACAATGCCTTGTATTCAAGCTCAACTGGCAGGTGGCAAGACTTTCCATAGACAAGGTTGAAGAGAGTGGTGCCTAAAGGAGTCTTGAATGCTGTTCTATATGCCCAAAGGGCATCATCAAGCTTGGCTGACCAATCCTTCCTCTTGGTTCCTACAACCTTCTCTAAGATCCCCTTGATTTGCTTGTTGGAGACCTCCACTTGGCCACTTGTTTGAGGGTGATAGGGTGTTGCAACCTTGTGTTTCACTCCATTCCTCTTGAGAAGACCGTCAAATACCTTGTTGATGAAGTGTGAACCTCCATCACTTATGTCCACTCTTGGAACTCCAAACCTTGGGAAAATAGTGCTCTTAAACATTTTGACCACTACTCTTGAATCATTTGTAGGACTTGCTATTGCTTCCACCCACTTTGATACATAGTCCACAGCCACCAAGATGTATTTGTTACCATAAGAAGAAGGGAAGGGTCCCATGAAGTCAATCCCCCAAACATCAAACACTTCCACGTCAAGGATTGTGTTTTGGGGCATCTCATTCCTCTTAGTAATGTTCCCACTCCTTTGGCAAGAGTCACATCTTGAAATGAAGTCTTGTGAGTCCCTGAACATGTGTGGCCACCAAAATCCAGCTTGTAGCACCTTTGAGACAGTCTTGAATGTAGCAAAATGGCCTCCATAGGAAGATCCATGGCAATGTGAGAGGATCCCTTCAACTTCTTCTTCAGCCACCACTCTTCTATAAATCTGATCCTTGCATAGGGTGTAGAGGTATGATTCATCCCAATAGTATCTCTTCAAGTCTTTGTAGAACTTCTTATTCTCATACCCTGCAAGTCCCAATGGTTCCTTCCCAGTGGCTAAGTAGTTAACCAAATCAGCGTACCAAGGTAAGTTGTTCTCTTCAGCTGCCTTAACCTCTTCAATTTTTTTTCCAGTCTCAATGACTGCCACCACTGACATGATGGCCATGACATGCTCTTCTCTAAGTCCCTCATCAATAGGGATTCCACCTTCAATCCTCAACCTGGACAAGTGATCAGCAACTCCATTCTCAATCCCTGGCTTGTCTCTAATCTCCAAGTCAAACTCTTGAAGCAAAAGGATCCACCTTAGTAGTCTTGGCTTGGCATCCTTCTTTGCTATGAGGTGTCTCAAAGCTGCATGGTCAGTATACACAATGACCTTGGAACCCACCAGGTAGCTTCTGAATTTCTCAAAGGCGAAGACAATGGCCAGCATCTCTTTCTCTGTTGTGGCATACTTCATCTGTGCATCATTCAGGGTTTGGCTAGCATAATAAATCACATGAGTTTTGCCATCGTTCTTCTGCCCCAGGACAGTCCCAACAGCAAAATCACTAGCATCACACATTATCTCAAAGGGGAGGTCCCAATCAGGTGGCTGGACAATGGGAGCACTAACAAGGTCACCTTTTATCTTCTTGAAGGCCTCAAGACAATCTTCATCAAAGCTGAAAGCGGCCTCCTTGCACAGCAACTTGGTCATGGGTCTAGCAATCTTTGAGAAGTCCTTGATGAATCTTCTATAGAACCCAGCATGGCCAAGGAAGCTCCTGATGTCTTTCACTGTCTTTGATGGTGGCAAGCTGACCATCACCTCAATCTTAGCCTTGTCCACTTCAATACCCTTTTCTGAAATCTTGTGTCCAAGCACAATCCCCTCTTTGACCATGAAATGACACTTCTACCAATTCAGCACTAGGTTGGTGTCTTCACATCTCTGTAGGACCCTGCACAAGTTGGACAAACAAGCAGAAAACGAAGATCCGTAGACAGAGAAATCATCCATGAGATCCGAGAAGATAGACATCATGCACCTTTGAAAGGTTGCTGGAGCATTACATAACCCAAATGGCATCCTTCGATAAGCAAAGGTGCCATAGGGGCATGTGAATGTTGTCTTCTCTTGATCATTGGGATGTATGGGGTTTTGGAAGAACCCTTGAATACCCATCAAGAAAACAATAGAAAGGATGGTTTGCAAGCCTCTCAAGCATTTGATCAATGAATGGCAATGGAAAATGATCCTTTCTAGATGCAGAGTTGAGCTTTCTATAATCAATACACATCCTATGGCCAGTTATGGTTCTAGTTGGTATCAATTCATCCTTGTCATTTTTAACCACAGTGATACCACCTTTCTTTGGAACTACATGCACATGAGATACCCATTTGGAATCTGAAATAGGGTAGATAACACCAGTATCTAAGAGCTTAAGAATCTCCTTCTTTACAACATCCTTTAGGTTAGGATTCAACCTTCTTTGATGCTCTATAGAAGTCATTGATTCATCCTCTAGATGTATCCTATGCATGCACAAAGAAGGTGATATCCCCTTAATATCATCTAGTGAGTATCCAATTGCTTTTCTAAACCTTTTAAGTGCATTTAAAAGTTGAGAAAGCTCAAGTTCAGTAAGTTCACTACTCACAATGACAGGATATGACTCATTAGGGCCTAGAAATGCGTACCTTACACCATGGGGAAGAGGTTTTAGCTCCACTTTTGGTGCCTTGAGCTCACTCCAATCATCTTGTTTGGTGTTCTCTTGTTGAGTGGCTGAAACAGCTTGGTGCACCTCTTGTTTGAGCTCCTCATACTGGCCTTTATCAACAATCTTCTTGCGAGAATACAGCATGGCTGCAATAGCATCACTCTCTTTGTTCTCAACCACTTGGACCTCTTTATCCACTGTCAAAGCATGCTGCAAAGGGTCCTCTATTGTCAACTCTCCAAGTGCCAATTCCTCAAGGAGCTCATCAGCAAGAGCTTCCATCTCCTCTATGTAAAACACTTGGCCTTGCACAGTTGACCTCTTCATTACCTCATTGATATCAAAATGGAGAGTGTGCTCTTTCCCCAAATGAAGCTCAATCTTGCCTTCCTTCACATTGATAAGGGCTCCTGCTGTGGCTAAGAATGGTCTTCCAAGGATCAAGGGATCTCTAGCTTCTTCATCCATCTCAAGAACAACAAAATCAGTAGGAATTTCACAATTTCCCACCATCACAGGGAGGTCTTCAAGGATACCAATGGAGAATTTGACTGAGCGGTCAGCAATCACCAAAGAGAGTTTGCACTTCTTGTATTGGCTGAACCCAAGCTTCTTGGCAACAGATAGAGGCATGAGACTGACACTAGCTCCCAAATCACATAGACATCTCTCAAACATCAAAGGACCAATGGCACAAGGTAGGGTAAAGCAGCCTGGATCCTCTAGCTTCTTAGGGATTGTCAATCTCTGGATAATGGCACTGCACTCATGAGTAAGAACCATCATGCCTTCCATTTCCTTCTTCTTGGCAGCCAAAACATCCTTCAAGAACTTCCTGTATTGAGGGACAAGCATGAAGGCATCAATAATTGGCATTGTGACTTGAACTTCACTCATTTGCTTCTCAAAGAGTGCTTTGTACTTCTCCAAAAGTTGCTTCTTGACTCTTCCAGGAAATGGCAGCTTAGGTTCATAGGGAGGAGGAACAAAAGAAGACTCTTTTGTTGGAGTGGCAACTTCATCATGCTTTAGTGCTTTCTTTTCTTCTCCAACCTTTCCTTTACCCTTAGCTTCAACAATCTTTTCTAGAATCTCCTCATAAACTTTCTCATCTACAATCACAACATCATCATCAATGTTGATAGCTACCCCCCCACTTAGTGTCTCACCATCCTTGGGGAGAGTTCTTGGAGGTAGCTCTCTACCACTTCTCAAAGTGATTGCCTTCATTGTTTCTTTGGGGTTTTGCTCAGCCTTTCCTGGTAATGTTCCTTGTTGGCGACTTGGCTGAGAGTTCATAGAAGCAAACTGATTCTCCAAAGCTCGAATCTTGTTGTTTAGCTCAGTGTAGCTGCTATCAATCTTGGAATGAACAGTCTTGAACTCATGGCCAATGTATTTGGCTGCTCTAGCTTGACCTTCCAATAGTTGTTTGAACATAGCTTCCATGGATGAATCTGGAGTTTTAGCTTGGGAGGAGCTACCTTGAGCTTGAGTAGATTGATTGCCATGGTTTGTAAAACCAGGAGGGGGATTCTGCCTAGGCTGGTAGTTCCCTTGCTGAGTGTTTTGCTTTGGTTGATAGCCTCCTTGCTGGGTGTTGGGATAAGAGCTTTGCTGGTAGTTGTTGTACTGAAAGTTAGGCTCCTTCCTGTACCATGAACCATTGTTGTTGATGAAGCAAAGCTCTTCTTGCCCTTCTAACCCTTCAACTTTATTAACCTTAGGAGGATTTTCCTGACTTGGACCACCCACAAAGTGGATCTGCTCCTGTTTGGCTTGGTTAGCAATCAGCAAGTCGATCTTCTCTTGTAAGGATTTGATTTCCTTCTTGGTCTGGTTGTCATCAGCTCTGGTCGTTCTATCAGCTCTGTCATGTTCTCCACTGTAAACTGAATCACTCTTCACCATGTTGTCCACCAGGTCTTCAGCATCTTCTTCAGACCTGCCCAGGAAGAAACCATTGCTTGCTGTATCCAATCTTGCTCTAAACTCAGGAAGGGCACCTCTATAGAATGTGCTCAGCAAACTCTCCTTTGAGAATCCATGGTGTGGGCACTTAGCTTGATACCCCTTGAACCTTTCCCATGCTTCACTAAAGCTTTCCAAGTTCTTCTGCTGGAAACTAGAGATCTCATTCCTCAGCTTGGCTGTCCTTGATGTGGAGAAGAATTTCTCCAAGAAGACCTTCTTACAATCATCCAAAGTAGTGATGGAATCACTAGGTAGAGATTTCTTCCATTGGCGTGCCTTGTCTCCTAGAGAGAATGGAAACAACTTGAGCTTGAAGGCATCTTCTGACACACCATTGGTCTTGGACAAGCCAAAATAGCTATCAAACTTGTCCAAGTGATCAAATTGGTCTTCTACAGCCAAGCCATGGTACTTGTTGTTCTCAATCACACTCAACAAGCCTGACTTGATCTCAAAATTGTTAGCTTCCACAGCTGGTGCGCGGATGCCCGTCCTGTTGCCATGAATGTGAGGACGGTCATAGGTGCCAATGGCTCTAGCTGGCCTCTGTGGGTGTTGTTGTTGTTGGCGCTGTGGTCTAAGGTTGTCAGCTCCTTGACCATTGCCATCTTGGGGTTGATGCTGGTGATCATCCATCTCAAACCCCAACCTCTGAATGTGAGCCTGTTGCTCTTCTTCTCTTCTCCTTCTTGCTATTTCCCTCTCAAGTGTAGCTATCTCTTCAACAGTGGGAACCAGGTTAGTTGCACCCCTGCTTCTTGTGTTCATACACCTGAAAATCAAAGGAAGATGCAAAAGGAGAATCAATATCACAAGAAAAGAAAAATGATTTAGTCTCAAGCAAGTGACTAAATCCCAATGTCACAATCAACTTAGAATTTGGCAACGGCGCCAATTTGATGAAAGGACTTTTCTAAGAGTCCTAATCAAATGATGTAGTATATAAGATTGTCGAACCAGTCCTAAGTGACCATGAAACAGAGGGAATGCAAGTCTATGCTTAATCTAAATGCAATCATTAAAGAGGATGATGATTAAACTAGAACAATAAGTAAAATGCAACAAAAAGTAAATCTTTCTTTCTTATGAGGAGAATGAGACCCATGGGTGTAGGGACTTGATATCAAATGATTAAGATTCAATCCAAGATGCTAACGTTTCAATCAATCTAACTCCTTATGCCTAGACAACAAAACTAAGCAAGCTCTATCCCTAGATGAATGCTCTTTTGCAATGATCACCCAAGTACACCGAATCCCTTTGGCTATAATGATCAAAGCAAACAAGGAGAATGAGTCTAATAGCAATCCTAGCTTCTTTGACAACTAATCCCTTAGGCAAAGCAAGCTAAAAGCATAGATGAGTTGGTTCAGGCATTTCATAGAACACCTTTCGGGCATGAAGTGCCTATAGCTCTATGTTTGAGAGGCCAACTCAAATATAGCTTTAAGAACACCAAATCACTGCAAGGATATGATAGATCTAACACTAAGCACCTTAGATCTACACTTAATCACTCTCAATCACCCTAACCCATGGATCTTAGATGAATCTACTCACTAATCCACATGCTTACTCTTAAACCCATGAGAGATTCAAGCTTAAACATATAGAGAAAGAAAGGAGATGAAATAAACAATCAAGAACACAAGATGAGATGAGATAATAAATCAAAGATGAAGCTTTACTCAAAAGGTTTTTGTTCTTAGATCATAAATAACATGAGTCTCAAACTTGGGTTAATAAGAGTATTTATAGTAGGCTTAAAAGCCCTAAACACATAGAAGTAAAATGACTAAAAAGCCCTTAGAAGATTAATGGTCTAAGCCAATCAAAATGCTCCAAAAGGAAGAAACTCGGATACCCTGGTCGGATAGGCTTCCACCAGGCCGGGTATGGCCACCCGCGTATGAGGATGCTCGTCCGGCTTGTCCGACTGCTCGGGTTGTCCTCCCCGGGTGCTCTAGGCCGCGTGCTGTCCGTGTCCGGCAGCAAGCAGGACGTGCGGGTCCTTCAGGCCGCGTCCTTCCAGTCGGGTGTGCAGGCCGTGCGGGTGCTTCAAGCCGCGTCCTCCAAGTCGGGTGAGCAGGCCGTGCGGGTGCTTCAGGCCGCGTGTGCCAAGGTCGGGTGTCGTCTGCTCGAGTGTACTGGGGTCGAGTGGAGTGGTACGCGGGCGAGGGAGATCGGGTGTCGGGCCGTGCGGGTCGTCTTCCTCGGGTGTGGACGCTCGGGTAGGCTCGCACGCGGGTGGCGTCCAGTCGGGTGTGGACGTCCGGGTATGCTCGCACATGGGTGGCGTCCAGTCGGGTGTGGACGTCCGGTGGGTTGGTGATCGTATGCGGGTAGCTTCGTCCGGGTGCTCCACGCTGCGTACTTGCTGTCTGTTCCTGCGGTCAGTACGTGCGGGTTATCGAGGTTGCGTACGTCCGTCCGGGTGCTGCATCGTCCAGTATCATCCCTTCGTTCCGTGCGGGCTGGTCAGGCCGAGTGTGCTGACCCGGGTGTACTGACATGCCTTCACTCAAATAATCATAACTCCTCCAATATGGCCTCAAATGGCTTGAAACCACTCCCAATGGAAAGCTAACTCAAAATTCTATTTCCCCACCAAATCTTAGCACAGAAAGACTTCTTTATGGCCATCGTCCATGTCCATCTTTCACCCTTCCTTTTTGTAACAAAGTACCCCCAAACACCTTCAAATTCTCCAAAGCACACTCCAAGACCTGATAGAGACTTATGAATGCAAAATGAACCTAAATATGTCTAATGCCTAATCTATAAGGGATAAAATGCACAAAATGGAAAGCTAAAACAATGAAAATATGCAAGACATCACCATGCCGAGTCGTTGGCTGTCCTTTCTTCTTCCGCAATGTCGTCCTCGGCTGAAGGAAAGAAATCTCCCATCCACGCTGCTCCCGTTGCTGAGGCGGACACGACTCTTGTGATGGTGCTGGAGGTTTTAGTTAAACCTTCCGGTTCTTCTACTACCCCGGCCCCGGTTCCGAAAGAAGAAAAGGCGACGGAGCTGATGCCCCCACCTTTGGACAGGAAGGAGACCGTTCTAGGGCTTCCCGCGGCTGGTGCACCTCCCCTTCCCAAAAGTCGCAAGAGGGGCGGTGCCGCAACTGAGGCTGCCAAGAAGAGGAGGTGTACCAAAGGTGCTGAAGGGGAACCTTCGGGGTTTTTCACACACCATCGATCCAAGGTTTTTCTTGAACATTCGGCATAGAATACTTAATCTCTCGTTCTTCTCTTTTTTTTTGATGATTTTTTTTTTGTATGCAGTTTTTGTCGCTGATTGACGGGATTCTCGGCGACTACATCTCAGAGATAGAAAGTTTGACTAAGGACCTAGCCGAGTTACCGGAAGCAAAGAAGAAGTCGGAGGATGCGTTGAAATCCGTCGAGGAAGCTCATGCTGGTGAGGTCTCTCGATTGGAAACTCAGGTTAGTGATCTGGAGCGAGATCTTGGGAAGTCGGCGAGTGCTTTGTTCAAGTTAAAGAAGGAGAAAAGAAAAAGGTGTCTGAAGTTAATCGTCTCCAGCGCGAAATCCAACAACGAGAAGAGTCCGAGGTCGTCGTCTCGAGCGATGACTTCCGCGCTCGTCTAGCGAGGATGGCTGCTCTGTTGGTTCCCTCTTGACAGTTCACGAGAGAGACTTGGCCCTAGCGAACGTTGAGGGAAGCCTGAGCGAGATCCGATTGCTTAAAGGCGAAAGAGCTCCGACTTTAGACTCCAAAGAGGCTCGGCTACTATCTCGCAAGGAGGAACTCAAAATTTCCGAGGTAGGCTTCGACTCGATCATCTCTCAGCTCCAGTCCGAGTGCAACCTTACGCCGTGTCTGGGAGAACCCGAAGGACGAGATCCGGTGGTCGGAGAGGACGAGGATGACGGGACCGAGAGGGGTAAGGTTGGAGTGAAGGATGACGACGTGGTTCCAAGTTCCATTGAGGTTGAAGATGGAGGAAGTGCTCCGAAGAGTACCTAGGTTTGTGATTCTTTCGAGGATTTTTATTTTATTTTGGCCTGTTTGAAAGGCCCCGGATTTGTATATTTTGGGACTGGCCGTTGGTGGCTTTGAATCCCTGCCCTTCTCAGGGCTTTTTGTAAGATGACTGGCTCAATCTATAAAACTCTTTTTCGGTTATTATAAATTAAGAGAACTTCGGGTTTTTCGAAGTTAGAGGGCGAGGATATGAGTTGTCGTCTCGCTCCTTGCTCCCTGATGATCACCGTATCTATCGTTTGCTGAGTGCGCGTTGTTTTTGCTTTACGCGAAGGTTCGTAAAAACGATCAGACTTAAGCGAAGAGACAAGTTTTGGGATCTCATATCAGGGTGCTGATACTATGCCTTTGAGTTGTCAAGATCTAGTAAGACTGGGTTTAGGGCAAGACCTAGGTTTACTCTCGGACTAAGGCTTTGCGATGACAAGTCGGCTTTCGTTTTGCCTGTTTGCGATTTTAACCTGATTCGTACCGATTTAAAGTCCGCGAATTGTTATTGGCTTATATGACTTGTCTTGGCACGAATCGAGCTACTTCCAAAGACCGTTTGGAGGTGCTAACCACAATTTTGGATTTCTTGTATAGCGCGCTATGTTATCCTTGTCGGATGTAAGAGAGCCTATCCTTTTGAGGGAGGCTAATGTCTGTTTAGCACGAATCGAGGCGCTATCGTTTGTTGTGATCAGCAACAACGAAATGATACCATCTTAGAGGCATGTTACCGTTTAGAGGTGTGTTTGAACCTGTTCCAAGAACGAGAACGTCGATTTTGTGGATGGGAAAATCGTAACTTCGTGCTGCGACGTCTCGCAATGCCAGAAGTAGAGATTTTTTTTTGTGTCTCATTTTTGCGGGCTTTTGTTAGGTGAATGCAAGATTACCAGATTTAATGGTGAAAAGTTTCGAAAATGTCGTTTTCATTCGAAATTTTATGGGAGTATAGGAGTATACGTACCCACTCCCCCCCCCCTTTTTTTTAGGTGGGGGATAGCTGAACTCGCCTGGCGAGCTGCCTACGTACCCTTTTTCCGGGGATCAAGCCATCTCGTAGTTCTTTAGAGTCCACGTTGCGATTAGTGGTAGTATTTCTTAAGATGCATCGCGTTCCAGGTTCTTGGGATCTTGACGTCTTGCATGTTTGCGATTTGATACGATCCGGGTCGGACTACCTTTATTACTTTGTATGGTCCTTCCCAGTTTACTCCCAGTTTTCCGGCGTTACGTTCGGCCGTGTTTTGGAAAACTTTCCATAGAACAAGATCGCCTTCTTAGAACCTGCGGTGGCGGACGTTCGAGTTATAGTATTTAGCGGCAGCGTGCTGGTAATTCGGGATTCGTATGAGCGCTTGGTCTCGTCGTTCGTTGATGAGATCGAGCTCATCCAGCAACATCGCGCTGTTAACATCTTCTCGTTCAGGGAGGAATCTTCTCCGTTCTCCGGGAAATTCTACCTCCGCGGGGAACATACATTCCGTCCTGTAAACGAGGGCGAACGGGGTTTCACCCGTAGCTTGTCTTGTGGTCGTACGATGTGACCAAAGGACTCCTTCGAGCTCCTCTGCCCATCGCCCCTTTTTAGCTTCTACATGCTTTTTCAACCCGTCGAGGACTGTCTTGTTGATGGTCTCTGCCTGGCCATTACACTGCGGGTATCTGGGAGTTGACTTGGTCAGTCGTATCTTCCACTTCTCGCAGAATGCTTCGAATCGGGTAGAGATAAACTGAGATCCGTTGTCTGTTACGATTTCGTAAGGGACCCCGTGTCTGGTGATGATGTTCTTCCATACGAAGTTCTCCACTTGTACGTCTTTGATACTTGCGTAGGAGTCCGCCTCTACCCACTTTGAGAAGAAATCTGTAAGGACCAGGAGGAAGCGTTTCTGCTTCGAGTTATGCAATGGTCCGACGATATCCATGGACCATCGCATAAAAGGATACGGAGATGAGATGGATGAGAGGACTTCCGTGGGTTGATGGATTGTCGGCGCATGCCTTTGGCATTTTTCGCACTTTCGTGCGAACTTTTCGCAGTCCTTGATCATTGTCGGCCAGTAATAACCATGGCGTTTTATTTTGACAGCGAGAGAACTTCCGCCAGAGTGGTTCCCACATGATCCGGAATGGACCTCCTCCATGACTCTCCTTGCTTTCTCACCTTCCGCACAGGTCATGAGTGGGCCGGAGAATTTCCATTGGTAGATTTCTCCTTCTCCCGTTACATATTGTGCGGCCTGGGTCTTAATTTTGCGGGCCGCCCATTTCTCGGTGGGAAGTGCTCCGTCGATTATGTATGCTCGGATCGGCTCTAGCCATGGGCTGTAGCAGCCGTATTCCGACTAATCCACGTTTTCTTCTGGTGGGCCTTCGATTTCCTCTGCATTTTCGATTTGTTCTCGAATCAAATTAGCGATCACTGGTGGTCCGATGCTTGGATGTTCGATGAATTCGACGGGGATTACCCATCTCAGTCCAGAATCCGAACTTGACGCGAGTGCCGCCAAGGCATCTGCCTGAGTATTTTCCGAGCGAGGAATCCTAGTGCGGGCGAAGTGGTCGAAATCTCGGGAGAGGTCTTGGATGAGTTTTAGATATGCATCCATTCTTTCGTCCCTCGCTTCCTATTCTCCGCTGTACTGATTTGCGACCAACTGAGAGTCACAGTAAGCATGGAGATTGCGGATCTTGAGCCCGTGGGCTAGTCGTAACCCTGCAACGAGTGCTTCATATTCGGCCTCGTTGTTTGACGCATGGAACTCTAATCGGAACGATTGTTCCAAGACTTCGCCGGTCGGAGATGTGAGCCAGATTCCGATCCCGGATCCTTGTTTGGATGATGATCTGTCGACGTGAAGGATCCAAGTTGAATCTGGTTCAGTGTTCGTCATATCCCCCATGGGCAATTCTACCAAGAAGTCCGCTAGTACTTGAGATTTTGCGCAGGTTCTCAGGCGGTACTCTACGTCGTACTCGCTCAGTTCGATTGCTCATTTCGCGAGTCGTCCCAACTGACTCAGACTGTGCAAGATTGTTCGCAGAGGGAAGGTAGTGAGGATTATTATAGTATGCGACTAGAAGTACGGCCGGAGCTTTCTTGTTGATGTCACAACAGCAAATGCTAGTTTCTCCATTAGGGGATACCGGGTCTCAGCGTCCAGTAGCGTTTTGCTTATGTAGAAGATTGGTTTTTGCTCAACGCGTTCTTCTCTAATTAACACGCTGCTCACTGCTGTCGCGGAGACTTCGATGTACAGGAACAAGGGTTCCCCTTCTACTGGTTTTGCGAGGACGGGAGGAGTGGCCAGGTAATGCTTTAGCTGTTGGAAAGCTTTTTCGCATTCTTCTGACCATTCGAATTTCTTATTTCCTTTCAATGTGTCGTAGAAAGGGAGACACTTGTCCGTTGAGCGTGAGATAAAACGGTTTAAGGCCGCGACTCTTCCGGTTAGTCTCTGGACTTCCCATTTTGTCTTTGGGGAGGCCATTTCTATCAATGTGTTTATCTGTTTGGGATTAGCCTCGATTCCGCGACACGTGACGAGGTAACCGAGAAACTCTCCCGATGCCACAGCGAACTTACACTTAGTCGGATTTTATTTCATGTTGTGTAAATTCAACCTTGCGAAGCACTTTTCCAAGTGGGATACGTGATCGTGTTCGTCAAGGGATTTTACGAGCATGTCATCGATGTACACCTCCATTGTTTTTCCGAGTTGTTCGGAAAACATTCGATTGACAAGTCGCTGATAAGTAGCGCCTGCGTTCTTGAGGCCAAAAGGCATAACTTTGTAACAATACATTCCGCGGCCGGTGATGAATGCGGTTTTCTCGTGGTCATCCGGGTTCATCATGATTTGGTTGTACCCGGAGAAGGCGTCCATAAATAATAAAAGTTTGTTTCCTGCTGTTGCTTAGACCAATCGGTCGATGTGCGGAAGTGGAAAACAATCTTTTGAGCAGGCCTTGTTGAGATCGGTGAAGTCGACGCAGACTCGCCACTTGCCGTTTTTCTTTTTGACCACGATGGGGTTGGTGAGCCAGACCGGGTACCTGACCTCCGTTATTGACCCTACTCTAAGGAGCTTTTCTACCTCCTCGTTTACCGCGGTGGCACGCTGTGGTCCTAGTTTCCGTCTTTTTTGCTTGACGGGTTTGTAGGTCGGGTCAATATTGAGCTCGTGGCAAGTTATGCTGATGTCGATCCCTGGCATATCCTCCGCGGTCCAAGCGAACGTACTGAGGTTCTTTTTAAGACAGGCTATGAGCCTTGTTATCAAAGGTTCCGGGAATGATTCATCTAGGCAGACCGAGATCACCTAGAGATCATCTAGGCAGACCGGGAATGGTTCACGCTTTCCATCTAGAGTTTCGACTCTCTGAGACCGCCAGAAGACGTCCGAGTCTTGTTTTCGGGTGCTCTCATCGGGAGTCGGCTTTATTTTCTTGTTGCGGGAGGTCTCGGCTGCTGAGTTCTTTCTTTTCAGCTCAGCGGTAAAACATACTTGTGCCATCCTGCGATCTCCTCGTATAGTTTCGACTCCACGGGGGGTTGGAAACTCAAGGCACAGATGGAACGTTGAGGGGATAGCTCTCATAGAAATCAGCCATGGAGTTCCGATGATCGCATTGTACGATGTTGGGCAGTCGACGACTAAGAAATCTGTGACTTTGACGACGCTCCCGGCTCTAACCACAAGGTTGATCGAGCCGAGGGTCATAGTAGCATCTCCCGAGAGTCCGAATACTGAGCTAGGTTCTTCTGTGACAGCGCACAGGTCGATCTCCATCCTCTCGAGGGTGCTTTTGTAGATAATATTGGCCGAGCATCCGGTGTCGACCAACACTCTTACTACGTCGATGTCCTGGATTGTCAGCTCGACGATAAGGAGATCGTTATGGGGTTTGGCCTGGTCAGCCGTTGCCCGGTCCTTGAAGGAAACGACATCACGAGCTGCTGAATCGGACATCTGTATCCTTTATCGTTTAGCGATTCTTGAGTTAGAGAATTCGTCCCCCCCCCTCCTTCTAGCGCCAAACTGTGGGAACCGAAATTCACACCGTCGAGTTTTAGTTGATAAAGATGGAGGAAAATCGAGTGAACCCGATTTTCCTTGGAGGTTCAAATTCTCTGCGTAATCACTTTAGAAAAATAAGAAGATAGATAGCAAGACGGAAATAGATATTCGCTCAGAGGCATTTTATTAATCGAATAGTATGAATACAAGGTTTCTCCGAGAGGAGTAGAGATATGCTAACAACAGAACAGGAGGCGGCCAAGACGTCCTAAGCCTTGTCGTACTAGTCTAACAACCTAAGCCCTACGTTCTCTAAGCTAGCAAAGCTCTCAAAATCTAAATTCTCGGATCCCCTTTTCTTCTACCCCAGCTCTCCTTATATAGTCGCTTTAGGTCGGTGGCCCGTTTATTTCTTTGCCTTCGGGCCCAAGTTTATCTCCCTTTGGGAATATTCCTTTTTCCGTCGATCTTCGTAATTATCCTCGAATCCTGACATTTATTTTCGGAAACTTGACATTTATCTTACTTCCGAAAGTTAGGATAAACCATCATAGTTCCTATGGGCTTGGATCCCCTCTGAGATCGTAGGTGGACCTTTAGACGAGTTTGGATCCTTGCGGACCGTCTTTAGGCCTTCGAGTGTTTATACGATTTTCTCGGTTTTAATTGTAAAACTTCGGGAATAACTCCAATTCAAACGAAGCGAGAATTATGTTGTCCCGAAGGTCGGACGTCACAGCGATACGGAAAGTATGGGGGTCAAAGTAAGTCGGACAGGCTGGGGTTAGGTCTGCTTGTCGGTCAAGCTGACCTACGTGCTTGGTCAAGCTCGCCGGGCTAGTACACCCATACCAGGGTCGTGCTCGCCGGCGAGCTGACCTGTGTACTGGTCGAGCTCGCCCGGCGAGCACACCCATACTGGGGTTGAGCTCGCCGGCGAGCACGCCTGTGCCGGGGTGGAGGTCGCCCGGCGAGCACACCTGTGCCGGGTGTGAGCTTGCTGGCGAGCTGCCCCGTGTGCGGGTTGAGCTCGGGAAGACTGTCTTCCTCAGTAACATATGGTTACTGGTCAAGAAGAACAGAACCAAGGTCATGAACCTGAAGAAGAAGCTGTAGTTGAACCATTAGTTGAACCAGAAACTTAGGTTGAGTTACCGAGTGCAGAACCTGAAGCTAAGGCTGTCCCCTTGAGGAGGAGTACAAGGCAAAGGAAGGATCCTTCCAACTGGGTAAACACGAGAGTGTACTACAATGCCCAGGCTGTGGAGTATCCTTCCCAAGCTGTGTGCTCCTTTGCTCAATATCCTGAAGAACATTGTGCCTTCATGATAAGCTTAGATGCGAGCTTTATTCCGAGGTCTTATGAAGAAGCAATGATGCATGAGGATTGGAAAGCATCTGTTGGAGATGAAGCTAATGCTATGATAAAGAATGACACTTGGTATGAGAGTGAATTACCAAAAGGGAAGAAGGCAGTGACCAGTAGATGGATATTTACTATCAAATACTTGCCTGATGGAACTGTGGATAGGAAAAAGACAAGACTAGTGGCAAGAGGATATACTCAGACCTATGGAGAGGACTACTTTGATACCTTTGCTCCTGTTGCCAAGTTGCATACAATCAGAATAGTCCTATCTCTTGCTGTGAATCTTGAGTGGGATATTTGGCAGATGGATGTAATGGAAGCACTGAAGTGGTTGGCTACTGTGATGCTTATTGGGCTGGTGATAGACCTGATAGAAGATCTACAACCGGTTATTATACCTTCATTGGTCTTCATTGGTGGCAAGAAGCAAAAGGTGGTCTTTTGTTCTAGTGCGGAAGCTGAGTAGAGAGCAATGCTGAAGCTTACAAACGAGCTGGTGTGGATATAAGGCATCTTGAAGCATTTGGAGATAGAGCAATCAGCACCAATGACTATGCATTGGGACAATCAAGCTGTCATTCACATTGCAACCAACTCACTATTTCATGAGAGGACCAAGCACATTGAAGTTGTTTGTCACAAGGTGAGGCAGATGATTGTCTTGGGGGTCATCTTGCCATGTTATACAAGGAGTGAAGATCAGTTAGCAGATGTATTCACCAAGGCCGCAAGGCAAAAGACTATGGAGTCCGTTCACATCAGATTGGGACTCATAAATCTTGGGCCGAAGAGGAGCTGATCCCCTTAGTCATGAGGTCTTTACTCTTTTTCCCTCATAAAGGTTTTGTCCCAAAGGATTTTCCTTGGTGAGGTTTTTAATGAGGAAGATGTCATGGCTATCCAAGCTTGACTTGTTCCATATGGTCAAGCTTGAGGGGGAGTGTTGAGATGATTATATGAAGTGAGTCTTTGCTTGGTGAAGATATGAAGCATTGAGGAAGGATAAGAGATGGAGGAATGGGCAAGTTTGGGTCATCCGTACAACAGGCCGTACAATGGTAACTTTATAGTTACCATGGTAACTTTGGATCAACCATAAGTTACCATGAAGAAGTTACTCGGCCGGCTCACTATTGCTGAGTCTCCTTGCTGATCCGACCGTTGGGAGAAAGGAAGAGGCGCGTCTCCAGCTATGGACAGGCTGGAAAGTAGACAGCATCTTGGTCTTAGAGGCCAAAGATGCTAAAGCGTGTGGTGCTTCCCATTGGATCATTTCAAACTAGCTTTATCTTAATCTTTGACTCCACATGCTTTGTATAGTGCTTAACCTAGCTCTCTCTCTTCATATAAATATGTAATCACTCTGCTTAATAAAATCAACACACGAGTTTATACATTTCCTCTCTTGTTTATCATGTTCATCATACATTTCACACACTAAATCACTCTCAAACCTCCTAAACCTCTCAAATCTCTTCATAAACACTCAATACCTTTTCTTTTCTCTAAAATAATAAGCAAACTAATCTTGATGGAAAGGCAAAGGCCGAGTTTGTTGTTTCCTTGCATTAACAAATGAAAAGGAACATAGAAGAAAGGACCAAAAAGTATGAGAAGCAAGCAAACAAGAAAAGGCGTAAGCTAGTCTTGGAACCAGGAGATTTGGTGTGGATACACTTGAGAAAAGAAATATTCCCAGATGAAAGAAATTCTAAGCTGATGCCAAGAACAGATGGTCCATTGCAAGTTGTTAGAAGAATTAACAACAATGCTTATGAGATTGACCTCCAGGATAAGTATACTGTCAGTTCTACTTTTAATGTTGCTGATTTGATTCCCTATAGTGCAGATGATTTGGATTTGAGGAAAAATACTTTTAAAGGAGGAGGGGATGATATGACCATGGCTGGATCAGGAACTGACCCGGACGAGACCGGACCAAGAGCAGACCAAGACGAGCTGGACGAGGTCGGATCAGGAGCAGATGAGGACGCGTTGGGCGAGATTGAACCAGGAGCTGATGCGGTTGAGCTGAACAAGAGTGAGGTCGAGCTGGTTGAGAGTGATGGAGCCGGATGATCTGCGAATGATGGAGCTGGATGACCCGCGTATGATGGAGCTGGACGACCTGAGTATGGAATGGATCGATCCAAAACCAAGCCCAGCAAAGATCAACTCTTTCCAACCCGTTCCAAAGAAGGCCAAGACCCATTCCTTTTCTCCAATGGACCCATAACCAGATCAAAGACCAGACAATTGAAGCAAGCAATTGTCAGCCTGGTTTGCACTAAATCAAACTCGACAGCAGAAGCAAACCGAGTCAAAGATGCCAGCAAGATGTTCAATTGTTCAGTCTTCAAGATCACCTAGTTTTTATCTAAGTTATTTTTGATTTCTAGAAAATCTAAGTGTGCTTTCTATTCCTTTTCTACTACATAAACTCTTTTCAAGTTTCTGAATAAAAATCAATCGCTTTTGTTTATCAAAATCTCTTAACAACTTGTGATTCCTTTGTTCGATTGTTGGACATCGAATTTGGCTTGAAGAGTGATCTTCTATAAGCCTTGGTCTTGTTCACTAGTGGGGCTGCCTCTCACGGACTAAGACCTCAACTCAGTGCTTGATCCTTTCCGCAGATCAATCATTGATCCATCTCTACCATCGGCCACCTTCCCCATCCCTATCATTCATCAACCTATCTCAACCAAAAAGAACCAGATAGCCATTCAAGAGTATCCTAGGGTTGTTCCTTGACCAGGAACTCATCAAGTGGTATCAGAGCAGCTTGAGGGCGTCTGATCAAAAGGGGTTTGTCGATTCATCTCTCTTTCTTTTTTGGGAACCTTTTGATTTCTGTTTCTCTGCAATTCTCTGCTGTTTTTTTTCTGATCTTCACTTTCTATCTGTTGTAACCTGCAAGGGGGCCAACCAGTTAAAACAAAAAAAAAAAGAAAAGAAAGAATCAATCGAAGAAAGAAAATTGAAAAAAATAGGGTGAAGAGAAATCCAGCCAGACTGAAGAGAAATCCAGTCTCTGGTGGTAAAACTCCTTGCGAACCAAAAATTCTTAATTCTGTCCATCTTATTCTTTGGGGGTTCTTGGGATTTCTTCTTCTGGCTTTGAGGTTTTTTGTCTGATAATTGACCTCCTGGAATCACTGAGAATACTTCACAGAAACAAATTTAAGAGAAAACAGTTGAGTGAAACACCAAGTGAGGCTTCAGCTATCTCTTATTTCTGTTAAGCCTTCTAGTTTAGTTTCTTAATAGGGAAACATGTCTGATGGAAGCATTTAGCCTGATGAATCTGCTCCTGTTAACTTTAACAAACTTCAGATGGAGGCCATGATGTCTGAGATCATAAAAGGTTACAAACTAGTAATCTTGTTAATGAAAATGCTGATAACTTTCTTGGTCAGACTTCGCAGGCTAGAAGGCATGCCAGGAGCCAGAGGAGAGGCAAAAGGGTAGCCACAGGAGAGACAGATGAGCAAGATACCTCTTCTGGACAAAGCAATGAAGGAGAACGGTCAATAAGATCAGCTAGGTCTGGAAGGGCAGCTTCTCAAGTCAGGACAGAGACACAGCATGCTCAAAGGACCCGACCTGATGATAGTCTTGGAAACCTCAAGCTCAGGATCCTAGCTTTCAGTGGGATTAAAGATCCGGATGCCTACCTTGAATGGGAGAAGAGGATGGAGCTTGTGTTTGATTGCCAAAATTACTCTGAAACCAAGAATGTCAGACTTGCTGCAACAGAATTCAATGGCTATGCACTTCATTGGTGGGATCAGATAACATCCATTAGGAGAAGGACTGGAGAGCCACAGGTTGCTTCTTGGTTCAAACTTAAGACCATCATGAGGAAGCGTTTTGTTCTCAACCACTACAACAGAGACGTGCATCAGAAACTAAGGAGGCTGACTCAGGGAACTCGGAGTGTAGAAGACTACTATCAAGAGATGGAGATTCTGATGATCAAAGTCGCAGTCATAGAAGATGCTGATGCAACTATGGCTCGTTTCCAAGCTGCGCTAAACCGGGACATACAGGACAGATTGGAGATGCAGGAGTATGAGGATATCTATGAGTTTCTCCACAAGGCCATTCTCATTGAGCAGCAAATTAAAAGAAAGACCACAACCAAAGGGAGCTATGGAAATCACTTCAAATTGTCTAACTCCAAAGAAGATAAGGTCTTTGTGAAACCAAAGGAGGAAACAAAAGCTGACAAGGGCAAGGCACCAGCCACAAGAGATAGGGATGTGAAGTGCTACAAGTGTCATGGGTTTGGAAACTATGCCAATGAATGCACTAACAAGAAGGTCATCCTCCTGGAAAGCGGTGAATTGGTTTCTGAAGAAGAAAAGGCGCCAGAGGCATCTGAGGATGAAGCCATAGACTACCCAGTACATGGGGAGCTTCTGGTTACAAGAAGATCACTGAATGTTCAGACCAAACCAGAAGAAAAAGATCAAAGGGAGAACCTTTTCCATACTAGATGCACTGTTTATAAGAAAGTTTGCAGTTTGATTATAGATGGTGGAAGTTTTACTAATGTGGCTAGTGAATCTCTTGTAGAAAAGCTGGCCTTGAAGACTGGAAAACACCCTCGACCTTACCTACTGCAATGGCTGAATGAAGATGGTGAGCTGAAGCTCACAGAGCAAGTGATGGTCCCTATAACCATTGGAAGATACCAGGATGAGATTGTGTGTGATGTTCTTCCTATGGACTCCAGTCACATTTTGTAAGGACGGCCATGGCAGTATGATAAGAAGGCCATCGATGATGGATACACAAACCGCCATTCTTTTACTCACAGAGACAAGAAGATTGTTCTTGCACCATTGTCTCCACAAGAAGTTCATGAGGATCAGCTTCAACTCAAAATTAGACGACAAGAGGCCAAGAAGGATCCAACTGGTAAACAAAAGAAGGAGGCACATCTCTTAGCCAAAACCATCGAGATTAAAAGAGCTTTGTGTCTTCAGCAATCTATGCTTCTGTATGTTTTTAAGGGTGCTCTAATGTCTTCTTCTGACCTTGCACTGGTTTTACCGAGTTAACTTGAGTTTCTTTTGCAGGAATATGGTGATGTCTTTCCAGAAGAGAACCCAAACGGACTGCCTCCTTTGCGTGGAATAGAACATCAAATTGACTTTGTCCCTGGAGCTTCTCTTCCAAACCGTTCTGCTTAAAGAGCCAATCCTGAAGAAACCAAAGAACTCCAAAGATAAATATATGAGCTGATCGAGAAGGGACACATCCGAGAGAGCATGAGCCCATGTGTGTACCAGTCCTACTTGTACCAAAGAAAGATGGGAGCTGGCGCATGTGTGTTGATTGCAGAGCCATCAACAATATCACTGTAAATTATCGCCATCCTATCCCTAGATTAGATGATATGTTAGATGACCTGCATGGTTCTTGTGTGTTTTCAAAGATAGATTTGAAAAGTGGTTGTCACCAAATTAGAATGAAAGAAGGTGATGAATGGAAAACTGCTTTCAAAACTAAACATGGATTGTATGAATGGTTGGTTATGCCTTTTGGGCTCTCAAATGCACCTAGTACCTTCATGAGACTAATGAACCATGTTTTGAGGGCTTTTGTAGGCAGATTTGTTGTAGTATACTTTGATGATATCCTGATCTACAGCAAGAGCTTTGATGAGCATGTGAACCACCTAAAATCTGTGCTAGAAGTGCTTAGGAAAGAATCACTCTTTGCTAACTTTAAAAAGTGTATTTTTGGAACAGATCAACTTGTGTTTTTAGGTTTTGTTGTTACAGCTCAAGGAATCAAAGTGGATGAAGAGAAGATCAAGGCAATTTGAGATTGGCCAAGTCCTAAGAGTGTGGGTGAGGTCAGGAGCTTCCATGGACTTGCTGGTTTCTACAGGAGGTTTGTAAAGGACTTCAGCACTATTGCAGCTCCCCTTACAGAAGTAATCAAGAAAAACGTGGGCTTCAAGTGGGAAAAAACTAAAGAAAATGCCTTTCAAAACCTAAAAGGGAAGTTGACTAATGCTCCTTTATTAGCTCTCCCAGATTTTGGTAAGACCTTTGAAATTGAATGTGATTCTTCTGGTGTAGGTATTGGGGCTGTGCTGATGCAAGAAAAGAGGCCAATAGCATACTTCAGTGAGAAACTAAGTGGAGCAATGCTGAAGTATCCAACATATGACAAGGAGCTCTATGTCTTGATTAGAGCACTCCAAACCTGGCAACACTATCTCTGGCCAGAGGAGTTTGTTATTCACACTGATAATGAGCCGTTGAAGCACCTAAAGGAAAAGCACAAGCTCAACAAGAGGCTTGCCAGGTGGGTGGAATTCTTGGAGACTTTTCCTTATGTGATCCATTACAAACAAGGTAAGGAGAATATTTTGGCTGATGCTCTGTCCAGGAGGTACACTCTTTTCATTTCTATGGAAGCTAAACTGTTGGCTTTCGAACAGATCAAATCTTATTATGAAAATGATCAAGATTTTAAGGATCATTATGAGCAGAGCAAGAAACACACCAGTGGAAAGTTTAATCAAGTAGATGGTTTTCTTTTCTATGAAATCGATTTTGTCTACCTAACTGTTCATTGAGAGAGTTGTATGTTAGGGAAGCGCATGGAGGAGGGGTGATGGGGCACTTTGGAGTGGCCAAGACATTGGCCACCTAGAAAGAACACTTCTATTGGCCGACTATGAGAAGCGATGTGGAAAGAATCTGCACCAGATGTGTGGTATGCACCCAAGCTAAGACCAAAGCTCGATCTCAAGGTTTGTATAGTCCTCTTCCTATTCCTGATGCTTCTTTGATTGATATATCAATGGATTTTGTGCTTGGATTGCCTAGGACTAGAAAGGGCAGGGATTCAATCTTTGTAGTGGTGGATAGGTTTTCAAAAATGGCTCATTTCATTCCATGTCACAAAACTGATGATGCTTTGATAGTTGCTGACAAAACTTCTTCAGGCCAAAACCCTGACGAAACGTTCCCGCCAGGTGCACAGCTGACTACGGAGAACCTTCCACCTCCCGCGGGAGCAACGAAGAGGACGATATCGAGTAGATCGATCTAGACATAAGCGACCAGTCCGACCGCTCGGACGAAGGCGCTGACGTCCACCCACGAAGAACGCAAAGCCAGTCAGCTCGGCAGGACGCGTCGTTTGAAAAACCCATGACAGAGGAAGAACTGGCCGAGAATCAGGCTCGGATCTGTGGGAACCGAAATTCACACCATCAAGTTTTGTTGATCGGAAGAAAGCCAAGTAAACCTAGCCTTCCCTGAAGGTCCCGGTTATCTGCTGGGCCACACACGACACAATCAATATGTAATAAATGGGAATGTAAAAATCGTAAGAACAAAAGATAGAGCAAAAGATCTTATTTCCGAATTCGCGTTTAAGCGTGAACAACAGGAAAGAGATCGGCTACAAGAGCTGTCGATGAGTTCGCTAGTCCAGCCGCCTAAATCTAACCTAGTTGAGTCGCAGCTCGCTAGTAAAAACGGAAAAAATGCCTAAGTTGCTATAAGTGCTAAGTTGCTGCTAAGATTACTCTCCCAAAAATTCTCTCTTTGCTCCTCGCCCTAAGCTCTCTTTATATACTCCTCTTAGGACGGTCTATTCCTCCTTTGGGCCGAATCTATCACGAATCGGGCTTCTTCCATTTTCGTCAATCTTCATGTTTATCGGGAAACTTGACATTTATCTTCGGGAAACCTGACATTTATCTTCGGGAAACTTGACATTTATCTCTTTATGTAAAGATAAACATGGGCCGTCATGTCTATTTTGAGTTGACACTCTGGATAGTCGTAAGTGGGCCACTTGGTCGTGTTCGGGCCTTCTGGGGCCGTTGTTTTAAACGTGGACGTTTTACGATTTCACGAGAAACTAGCCTGTTACGGTATTGGTTTAGTCGAAGGAACCCCAACTCCTCGTATAGTCGAGATGACTGGTGCTTTTAGAATAACCGTGATTCTTTTATACGATGAATCGAAATCCATTCGTCAACCGAACCTTTGGTGGTCTTCCGAAGCCTTCCCGATTTATTCCGACCAAAACGAAATGGGGTTCCTAGGTTTCATGTCTTCAAGGAGTTGAACGGTGAACCTTCGAGCAAAGGTCGAGACAGTTTCACGGGGAAAAGGTCGCACCTGTCGAGTAGTCCGCACGCAGGCGCTCGGGACCCTGACACGGATGCTGGCACCGGCGCCCGTGGTCAGCACGGACGAGCCAGCGCCGGCGCCCTGGACTAGCATGGGCGAGCCGGCACCGGCGCCTAGGACCAGCGCGGGTGAGTCGGCGCCGGCGCCCGGGACCAGCACGGGCGAGCCGGCGCCGGTGCCCGGGACCGGCACGGGCGAGCCGGCGCCGGCGCCCGAGACCAGCACGGGCGAGCTGGCGCCAGTGCCCGGGACCAGCACGGGCGAGCCGGCGCCGGTGCCCGGGGCCAGCGCGGGCGAGCCGGCGCCGGCGCCCGGGACCAGCGCGGGGGAACTGGCGCCGGCGCCCGGGGCCAGCACAGGCGAGCTTGCGCCGGCGCCCGGGACCAGCGCGGGCGAGCCGGCGCGGGCGCCCGGGGCCAGGCCGGGTGTGCTCGCGCCGGTGCCTGGGGCTAGGCCATGGCCGCTCCTGCTGGTGTCCGGGACTACGATGCGATCATTCCTTCTGGCGTTTCGTCAAGTAACTAGTTTTTCTTGGTTTTATTCGTCACTTGATTCCTTCCAAGGACTTTCGGGCGTTGATTGCGTCTTTGACCGATTTTGACCCCAACAGTGAGCCCCCCAGCTAGCTAGGACCGTGGTTTTTGGTAACAGGTCCTAGCTCGCGGTATAGCTAGATAGGAAGGTGTGGAGACGCAATCGTTTGCCGAAAGTCGGAGTAACTAGTAACTTTTCCTTCTTTATAAAGATGGAGTAAGAATTTTTAGTCATTCTTACTTCATCTCAAGAATTTCACCTTCTAAAGTCTCTCTCTCAAGAAAAGATGTCTTCAAGATCAAGATCCTCTAAGAAGAATTCTTCTTCTCATTCATCTTCGATTGATTCTCCCGTCGACGAAGTGGTTGCTCCAAAGCAGGAGGAAAGAGTTGATGAAGATGCGAGGGAGGCATACTACAAAACTTTATGTAGCTCGTCTCCGCCCCCGCGGGACATCCCTATTCCCAGGAGACCTCTGAGGGCGCCGGGCGCGTCCTTCTCACCAAGCATGGTCTCTCCCGAGTACCTCACGATTCTTCGAAACTTTTACCAAGTTCCGAATGGGGTTACCTTCCGGATCCTGACTGATGGCGAGAGTGCAAGGAATCCTCCGCAGGGATTTTTTATTTGTTATGAAGTCTTTCTCGCGTACTGCCGCATGTGGTTTCCGATCCCCGGTGCCATTTTCCGTGCGCTTCGTCGTTTTGGGCTTTCGATCAGCCAGCTCACCGTCCCGTCCTTGGAAAGGTTGCTTGGCGTGCTTGTAAGACCCCGATCCGGCCGACTAGGCCGCGGTCGATGCCTCACGTCGCTCGGTCCACACATTGACCGAACCTCTAAATTTTTTTCGCCCTTTATTTAAAACATCGCCCATAGGCGAGGCTAACTCATATCTTAGCTCAAGACTAGCTTAGTCATTTACAAGCTTATATCAATTCAGCACATACGCAGCGGAATAACAACTATCATCCATTGGTCTAAACCAATCTAACACTTGTCGGGTCGAACCACCTCAGCTAATGGTTATTATACTCAACTACCAGCTAGCTCCAAGGTCGGTTCTGAACCCAAAACAAGTCATACAAATCCGAGGTTCCATTCCCCTAAACCATTCTACCTAGATCTAAGCAACATTGCTAGATCATACCTTTGCCATATCCACGGAGCCTTTTAGCTCTTTGTCTCAGTTGACTTAGCTTGCTTATACCTGCATAAACTCTTCCCTTGGGTACTTAGTCATTCAACCAACCATCCCCACAGACCAAGTGACCTTTGGGAAGTCTTCAAAAGTAATTGATATGCATCTGGCTAATCTCAGCCCATGCATCATCCAATATCCTTACACTTTGTAGGATATAATATCAAGTCCTCTCTTGGACTAATACCAAGTGCTCACAAGGACTAATAATGCCTATCAAATCCTAAGTCATTCAACCAACCATCCCACATAACTTAGAACTGATGAGTCTTCACACTTATCAGACCAGGCCAAGGAACCATGTCCCAATGGACCAGATCAGTCTTGCTCATACAACCGGTGCATCCTTTGATCAATCCGAGCAGATACCTTGATCCATCATCCCAGGATCAGGTCGTCCAGCCTTGCCCAAGATCAGTTCACACACGGCCTCCCTTGCACAAGTACACCCAGCACAATACTAGTGGTCTACACCACCTAGTAATTGTTGGAATTCATGAGTGTTTGTCTCATGTCAAGAGAGTATTCAGTTAACTTGTAACTGAATCCCCTTCAACCATACAACAGGAACTCACCATTAAAAGGAAGAGACAACCAACTGGTGGTTGAATCCTCTCACACAGCCTATACTACAACCAAGATCCTAGAGAGTAAACTGGTTATAGAAAGCTGAGAATCTCTAGTTTGAATCTATCCTTCTGTAGTAACACAACACTTTGAGTTTGTGTACTTGATGAAGAGGATTTAGAATCAGTAAGCTAGAGTTTAAGACAGTAGATAAAGAAGAGTTTAGAGTAAGTTTTACAAGTATTAGGCTGCCTTAAGAGAGAAAGAGATAAGGCAGCCTCTAAACCATAATGCTTAACTCCCTACATTGTGAATATTGTTTAGACACAATACAGAGAGAGAGAGCCACGAATTTAGATAGAGAGAACTTGTATTGATACTGGATAATTGTTACAAGAGGTGGTGAAGCCTTTATATAGGCAATCACTTACAATAAACAGTGATTAAACAATGGAATGACTAAACAACTAATATAATGGGGAAATGGAAGAGACCAGGAGGATATGGACAAGGATAGGCACGACCAGAAGTAGAGAAAGAGACAGGAGAGAGGTTTGCACAGCCTGGTTGAGTGAAAGTGACAGGTCCAGCTGCTTCTCCTAAGCAACCCATGTGACTTCTTCTTTTCAAATTCAAACCAGCCTCTCTTATTTAAATTCAAACATGTTTACTTGACTTCTCAGATGTTCCCACGTCCATAAGGTCCTCCACAACTCATTCCTTGCCTTGCAAGTCAGGTTAGGTCAAGTGGTAGCTTGTGGAGCAAGTCTGTACAAAACAGAACCAAATTGGCTACTCTTTATGAACTTATATCCTTGGATCATCAACCAGCTTCTCCTTCTGGTCATTCCTTTATTTATTTCAATACTCCCCCTCAAGCTTGACCATAGGAGATCCTTGGGCAAGCTTGGAACTGAGAGCACTTGCCTCATTAAAAACCTAAGTGTGGAAAACCTCATGGGATAAAACCATCACTTAGGGAAAAAGAGTGCAACTACCCTCAGCCTAGGGATTGGCCAGTGAGTCTAAGGAGTTTAAGATGATTTTGAAGGACTCCTTAGACTCTGGATCATGGCCTTACTTCAATGGAAAGCAAGCACCAATGCCTTCCTTGCTTCATACTCAAAACTTCTTAGAACTCTCTATGTGGCTGGTTCTTTGTCTCCCCCTTTCTTCTGACCTCATGCCATCATCAAAGGGTTTGATCCACGACCAGACTCTTCATTATGAGCTCCAAGTACCTGATTCAAACAATGCACACACACATGCATCAATTCTCAAGGGGCAAACCTATTCAAACAAGAATAAGTATAGTTTTAGGTACTTCCCTTGCATAAGTTTCTGAAGAATGGACATTGGCTTCTCATATTTAACACCCCCTTTATTTTGGCTTCTTGCCTTCATCATGGGTTAAGTCCAAGCCTTCCTTGGTCATAAGCTCAATAGGTACCTGATTCAAACAATGCACAAACACATTCATCAATTCTCAAGGGGCAGACCTATTCAATCATAAGCATAAGTATAGATTTAGGTACTTCCCTTGCATAAGTTTCTAAAGAATGGACATTGGCTTCTCATATTTAACACCCCTCCTCAAGCTTGACCTGAGAATAAGAGTATGTGGTCAAGCTTGGAAGATGAGAGCCAATGATGATCACCATGCCTTGAGACAAAAGCCCTCTTAACTTGAAGCTTCATCAACCAGGTACAAGCACACATGCTATGGGCTGAATCATAGCTTCCCCACTGAAGGTAACTGTTCTAACTCCTTTTTAGAAGCTGATCCATAGCTTCCCAACCAGAAGGTAACTGTTCTAACTCCATGCCTTGGGCTGATTCATAGCTTTCCACTCAGCTTGACTCTCCACCTGATCTTGTCAAGTAGTCTCTGGTGGCCATCTGTTCTAACACCAAGTTGTTGCTGTCCTTGTTGAATGCTTCTTGCAATGGATTCTAGACAGGCCATGGAAGCTCATTTACAGCCCCCCTCAAGCTTGACTCCTAGTATAGGGGAGGAGACAAGCTTGATATGAGCTTTTAAGCCACATGGTCTACTCAAAAGCTATCTCTCCATGGTCAGGAATATGCATCTTGTGCAGGGTCTGATCAACATGGGAAATCTGTCAAACCAACACTAAAACAAGCATCAGTAGACAACAAGAGACCAGAACATTGGTTTTCACCAAGTCTGATCTTTAAAACACAATTTAGACAAGCAATGGACAGATATGATTCTATCCTAGCAACACTCTCTGAATCATAATCAACAAGACTAAGCATTCAGGCAACAAGACAATTTATTTTCCTAAGGGCAGAAGCAAGATAAATCTTTCATGACATCTTAACTTCAAGACAGTTTAACAACCTTAGGCAGATTCTAAACAAGAGATTGTGAGAATAGATAATTAAGTAACCAGAGTAAAAGTAACCAGAGAATAAGTAGAGAATAGAGAATGATGTAACCAGAGTATTAGTAGCCAGAGAATGAGAGAATGTGGAGAATAAGTAACCTGAGAATCAGAGAATTAGATATAGATAATAGAGAATTTGCTCAAGAGGTCTAATGGACAGAGTTTTGCTCTGTTTTCTTGAGTTCTGCGGAAGCATAAACAGCCAGGAGCATCCAATACTCATCAAGAGTTTGGTGCTTTAGTAGCTGAAACACAATGGACCATTGAACAATTAATTTGCTCACTGATCTTAGACAAGTGCCACTGGAATAACTCATGAACTGATGTTTTCCAGGGCTTGCAACAAGAGAACCATCAGAATAACACATAAAAAAGTGTTTTCTATGGCTCACACAACAAATTAACCAATGGATCAAAAACAGTCAGTCCACTGGTCAAAGAGATGCTCCATAAAGAAAAAGCTATTATCCAATGGATAAAGCATAATTGTGAAGCATTTTTTTTTTTTTTTTTTGAAATTTTTCTCTTCCTCAAGCTTGATTCAAGATACTAACAAGTACTGACCAAGCTAACACTATATCAGAGTGGGAGAGAAAGGATTTATTCAAAAACAGAAAGAAAAGAGGTGAGTTTAATCCCAAAGAAGAGCAACAAAGCTCTGATACCATGTTGGAATTCATGAGTGTTTGTCTCATGTCAAGAGAGTATTCAGTTAACTTGTAACTGAATCCCCTTCAACCATACAACAGGAACTCACCATTAAAAGGAAGAGACAACCAACTGGTGGTTGAATCCTCTCACACAGCCTATACTACAACCAAGATCCTAGAGAGTAAACTGGTTATAGAAAGCTGAGAATCTCTAGTTTGAATCTATCCTTCTGTAGTAACACAACACTTTGAGTTTGTGTACTTGATGAAGAGGATTTAGAATCAGTAAGCTAGAGTTTAAGACAGTAGATAAAGAAGAGTTTAGAGTAAGTTTTACAAGTATTAGGCTGCCTTAAGAGAGAAAGAGATAAGGCAGCCTCTAAACCATAATGCTTAACTCCCTACATTGTGAATATTGTTTAGACACAATACAGAGAGAGAGAGCCACGAATTTAGATAGAGAGAACTTGTATTGATACTGGATAATTGTTACAAGAGGTGGTGAAGCCTTTATATAGGCAATCACTTACAATAAACAGTGATTAAACAATGGAATGACTAAACAACTAATATAATGGGGAAATGGAAGAGACCAGGAGGATATGGACAAGGATAGGCACGACCAGAAGTAGAGAAAGAGACAGGAGAGAGGTTTGCACAGCCTGGTTGAGTGAAAGTGACAGGTCCAGCTGCTTCTCCTAAGCAACCCATGTGACTTCTTCTTTTCAAATTCAAACCAGCCTCTCTTATTTAAATTCAAACATGTTTACTTGACTTCTCAGATGTTCCCACGTCCATAAGGTCCTCCACAACTCATTCCTTGCCTTGCAAGTCAGGTTAGGTCAAGTGGTAGCTTGTGGAGCAAGTCTGTACAAAACAGAACCAAATTGGCTACTCTTTATGAACTTATATCCTTGGATCATCAACCAGCTTCTCCTTCTGGTCATTCCTTTATTTATTTCAATAGTAATGACAGTACTCTTCTTCATGGCTCTCAGCCAATGCTTTGCACATAGCTTACCAACACCAAGGTTGATCAATAACCTTCCTTATGATCAATATCATAAGTGACAAACATATCTCAGCACACAAGCATATGATCAGATAACCTAACACAAGGATCTGACCCCAATATACCCTCAGGTGCAATTTCGACCTCAAGCAAACCTGCTCCAAAAACTAACTAAAATTCATTAAAATTCATGATAATTCCCAACTAAGAGGAATCCACAATCAGATTTCACAGAACCGGCCTTGATCCTGATCTCGGCCACAATCAGTCAAACCGGCCATAACTGACCATCATCAAATCAATTAATGATAATAATAATAATTAATGATAATTCCCCACTAAGAGGAATCCATAATCAGATCTCCACAATTCATTCAGGAACTATGAGATCTGGACATACCAGCCCAACCATGGCCATGGTGAGTTTCCCTTATACTTGATCTTAATAGATCATGTGTTCCCCCAGATCATGTCCGGCCATGCCCCTCCAGAGCACGCCTCCATAAAGCCCTTATCACATACTTACAGTATTGACAAGATCCAATCAATGGTCGTGCCTCTCTTCCATACCATGGAACTCCCATGGAACCAGTTTCTGCACTGCATCCACCTTTGAGGATGTGTTCGTCTTTGGGAGTGGAGTCTGGCCTTCTCCCTTCTCCTCTGACCATTTGCGTGTGTTCCCAGGACACCGAGGAAGCCTTAGACATGATCATTCATGATCAATCACCACCCAAAGGTCGTGCATCACTTCCCCCTTTGTTGCCCATGAAACTGCCTTTCCACACACATCTGCCCTTAAGGCTGTCCTTGGACTTTGAGAGTGAATCCGGTCATCTCTCTTCGTTCCAGGCTATTTGCGTGTCTTTTTTTTTTTTGAAGTCGCAGGTGGACTGTTTTGACGGATGATGTGATTTTGATACCTTTGGGAAATTGCGACGTCTCGTGTTTCCCCGAAGATGTGATTTTCGTTTTTCCAAAGTTTTTACGAGTTACCGTATTAAGTATGCATTGAAAGATCGATAGAAAGAATTTTATTGAAAAATTTTCGAAAATATCGAATACATGTGCGGGTATTTCGCGTCTTTGTGGGAGTATAGGAGTATACGTACCCACTCCCCCCCCCCTTTTTGGTGAGGGGGATAGCTGAACTCGCCGGGTTTCGACGAGATGCCTACATACCTTTTTCGAGGATCAAGCCATCTCGTAATTCTAATTGTTGCTGCGGATGTTTTTACTCCCCGGGTGTTGCCATTCCGATCGTACTAGCCGGATCGGTGGTCTGTGCGGGGGTTGAGTTGTCTGCTTTTACGGCGATGGACTCGGAGACTTTGTCGCTGTCTTGAATCGTTGCCTGTTTGGATGATTCAGGATCATCTTTTTCGAGTTTTCAGGAATTTTATGTGATTCCTTTGCTCGTTTTGGGTTAGCCGGAGGGGTGGTCCGATCTTTTCGCAGTTTGAACTCGGCTAGGAAGCAGAGTCTCGACTGTTTCTGACTCCCCCAGATTACTTCGGTTCCAGTTGGAGTCGGAAATTTGATGCCGAGGTGATATGTAGATGGTACTGCCTTCATGGAGTTGATCCAAGGGGTTCCCATGATTGCAATGTAGATGGCCGGGTTATCGACTACTGCGAACTCGACGATCTTTGTAACTTCATTAGCCATGACCAGGAGCTTGATTCTCCCGAGGGTCATGGAGGTGACGCCCGAAAACCAAGTCAAAGGTTTTGGCTCTGGGATGACTTCCCCAAGTGGGATGTTCATCCTATAGAGGGTGTCGCGGAAGATGACATTGACCGTACTTCATGTATCGACAAGCATGCGGCCAACTTCGAGATCCTGGATCACGAGGTCGATAACCAGAGGATCGTAATGAGGTTTGTCGATTCCGACAGTTTCTTGTTCCTCGAAAACGATCGTGTGGTTGGGAGTGTTGCTTTCCGGAAGCCAGTTGGAACTTGTCTCGGCTTTTCGCCTGTAGGCTTTGATCGACGAGACCGAGTCTTGATAGAACTGCGACCCTCCGATAATCATATTTATCCTCTGACGACTACTGTTGTTCCCCTGGTCGTCCTGTCTCCTTCCGTGCTTCTCACCCGATTGACTTTCAGGCGCGTGGTTCTCGGAGACGGTCTTGTCGGTTTTTGGGCGGTCGGACTCCAGGAGCAAGTCTTTTATACTCTTAACCTTCGACAGTTCGCCGGCGAGGAGTTTTGCGGCGAGCCTGGCGCCAAGAACCTTGCAGTTCGCGGTGGAGTGACCTCTGGTGTTGTTGAACTCGCAGTAGGAATTATCCTTGTACTGGTTCCTGGTCCAGGTGTTTCCGGAAGTTTTGCCCTGCTCCGAGTTGATGGCGTAGTTATGTTCGCCTTGGACGTCTCCCCTTGGTGATGGACGTACTTGTCGTTACGAGAGGGTTTATTCTTTGAGGACGTTTTCTGCGGTCCATGCTTTTGCGATAGGACTCTCATCTCTTCCTCCATGACGATGAAGTCCGTTGCCTTGTGGAGGGTATCCTGGATCGTCCGTGGTTTTTCCAGCAATATCCACTTTCGGAACTTCGACTTGTACTAGAGAGTTTTTCTCAGGGCGTCGATCGCGACTTTGTCGCTGGTACCCGTCACTCTGGCTATCACTAGTTTGAACCTTCTCATGAAGTCGCGGAGTGATTCGTCTTCCTTTTTAGCTAGACTCCATAAGTCCACGTCGGAAGTCTCCCTATTCATAAACATGGAATACTGTTTGAGAAATTGCGAGGCTAGTTGGCGGAAATTTCCGATGGAGTTTCTTTTGAGCCGAGAAAACCATTCGAGCGCGGCGCCCCTGAGATTCTCGACAAAGAGAAGGCAGTGGCCGGCGTCTCGTTCACGCTCCGGAGTTTGCATCTTCCCATCGAGATCTGGAAGGACTGTAAGTGTGCCTTTGGATCTGTGGTACCGTCGTAGACAGGAATTCTGATCTTCTCAGCGTCCGAGACGTGTGTTTCTGTGATCCGAGCGATGAACGGCGTTTTTCGTGCTTCCTCGAGAAGTCTATCGATCTCGGGAGCGGCACTAGTTGCCTGGTGAATTTGTGATTTCACTGCTTTTACCTCGGCTACTGTTTTTGCGAGAGACTCGCGGAGATCGTGGATCTCGTTATCGCTACCTGCATTCTTCCGAGCTTGTCGGCACTGGTTACGATGGATCCGAGTTTGATCCTCCGCCAGTTCTTCCTGTTCTATCCAGTAGAGGTCTTCTTCCTCTTCTGTCATGGTTTTTTCGAAGGACACCGTCTGTCGGGCAGACTGACTTTGGGTCCTTCTATGATGAACGTCAGCGTTATCGTCCGAATGATCGGATCGGTCGCTAATGTCCAAATCGATTCGTTCGACGTCGTTTTCTTTGTTGTCCACAGCGGGAGGTGGAAGATTCTCCGTAATCGGTTGCACACCCGGTTGGAGAGATTCGTCAGGGTTTTGGCATGAAGAAGTCTGTCCGCGCGTGCAGCTCGATCGCCTGGAGTCTCGAAATCGAGTCTTCTGCCGCTGCGGGCTCTTTTGATCCCTCGCGGGACCTTGCTCTTGGCCTTTGCCGTTAAGGGTCCACCTGTTTTGCGAGAGAGGCCACGAGTTTTCCTTGTTCGTCCGCCTGTTTCTGAGCGGAGGCGAACATTTCTTTCATCTGGTCCAGTATCGTGGTGTCGGCAGTGACCGTTGATATGTTTCCAGCTGGAATGTTGGTGGCGTTGGCATCGACGGGAGTCCTGTCGTGCGTTTGCGGGTGTCCGGAACTACGATGCGATCATCCCTTCCGGCGTTTCGTCGAATAACTAGTTTTTCTTGGTTCTATTCGTCACTTGATTCCTTCCAAGGACTTTCGGGCGTTTATTGCTTCTTTGACCGATTTTGACCCCAACAGTGAGCCCTCCAGCTAGCTAGGACCGTTGTTTTTGGTAACAGGTCCTAGCTCGCTGTATAGCTAGATAGGAAGGTGTGGAGACGCAATCGTTTACCGAAAGTTGGAGTAACTAGTAACTTTTCCTTCTTTATAAAGATGGAGTAAGAATTTTTAGTCATTCTTACTTCATCACAAGAATTTCACCTTCTAAAGTCTCTCTGTCAAGAAAAGATGTCTTCAAGATCAAGATCCTCTAAGAAGAATTCTTCTTCTCATTCATCTTCGGTTGATTCTCCCGTCGACGAAGTGGTTGCTCCAAAGCAGGAGGAAAGAGTTGATGAAGATGCGAGGGAGGCATACTACAAAGCTTTATGTAGCTCGTCTCCGCCCCCGCGGGACATTCCTATCCCCAGGAGACCTCTGAGGGCGCCGGGCGCGTCCTTCTCACCAAGCATGGTCTCTCCCAAGTCTTTTATCTCAAATACTGACTTCAGAAACTCTTTTGTGGCTTGAATCCCTTCTTTGTCACTGCCGGTTAAGATGATATCATCCACATACACAAGAAGGCAGACAACTCCTGAGGAAGTGGTGAGGGTAAAGAGGGTGTGATCTAGCTCAGATTTCCTAAAGCCTCGACCATTCAATGTAGTACTCAGTTTGTTGTACCAGGCTCTAGGTGACTGCTTCAGCCCATAGATAACCTTCTTTAATCTCAAGACATTTCCTGGCTTCACTAGGCTCTCAAGACCAGGAGGAGGATGCATATATACTTCATCTTCTAGTTCTCCTTGAAGAAAAGCATTCTTCACATCCATCTGCCAAAGTCCCCGCTCAAGATTCACAGCAAGAGATAGAACTATTCTGATTGTGTGCAACTTAGCAACTGGAGCAAATGTGTCAATGTAGTCCTCTCCATAGGTCTGAGTGTATCCTCTAGCCACCAGTCTTGTTTTCTTCCTAACCACAGTTCCATCAGGCTTGTATTTGATAGTAAAGATCCACCTACTAGTTACTGGCTTCTTCCCTTTTGGCAATGCACTCTCATACCAAGTGTCATTCTTTATCATAGCATTAGCCTCATCCCCAACAGATTCTTTCCAATCTTCATGCATCATTGCTTCTTCATATGACCTTGGGACAAAGCTCTTGTCTAAGCTTGTCATGAAAGCACAATGCTCTTCAGGATATTGAGAAAAGGAACACACTGCTTGGGAAGGATGCTCCACAGCCTGGGCATTGTAGTACACTCTCATGTTTACCCAGTTGGAAGGATCCTTCCTTTGCCGTGTGCTTCTTCTCAAAGGTACCACCACTTCTGCCTCATCAGGAACAACCACTTCTTCCTCAACAGCTTCCTCTTCTTGTGCTTGGTCTTCTTCACCAGCTTCTTGTCTTCCAGTCTGGTCTTCTCTTGCATTCTCTTTCCCACTTTGGACAGGAACATCAGAATTGTGATCTCCTAGACTACCAGCTTCAACCGAGCCTTGATCTTGGTCTGGTAGACTTCCAGCTTCTGATTCATTTCCCCTCATGTTCAAAGTGGGATGGTTCTTCAGCAGCAACTGGAGAAGGTTCTTCACGCCTACTCTGGTCCTGGTACACTCCAATACCAAGTCCCTATAGAATGTTTCTCAAACCAGTAGCAGCATCTGATGGTTGAGAGAGACCTTCAAGCTCTTCCCAATTCTTTCCATCATAATAACCTTTTTCTTCCATGAACTTTACTTCCCTTGACACCAGAACTCTTCTAGCAACTGGATCAAAGCATTTATATCCCTTTTGGGATGTTGAATACCCAACCAGCATGGTTTTGGTGCTCCTCTCCTCTAACTTGTTTCTCAGCTCGCCTGGTACCATCACATAGCACACACACCCAAAAGTTCTCGAGTGATCTAGAACTGGTTTACTCTTGTTGAGAACCTCAAAAGGAGACTGATCCCCTAGAACTCGGGTTGGTATCCTGTTGATCAAGTAGCAGGCAGTCATTACAGCATCACTCCAGTACCTCTTAGGAACACTCCTGTGAAACATCATAGACCGAGCAACCTCCATGGGATGCCTATTCTTTCTTTCAGCCACTCCATTCTGCTGAGGAGTATAAGGGCAGCTAGTCTGATGCAGAATCCCATGTTGAGCTAGATGATCCTTGAATGCATGGCTAGTGTACTCCCCACCATTATCAGACCTGAAAATCTTAATCTTGGCATGATAATGGTTAGTAACATAGCTTTGAAAATTTTTAAATGCATCAAGGACTCTATCTTTAGTTTTAATGAGTGTTAACCAGGTGTATTTGGATTTTTCATCAATGAATGTGACATAATACTTATAATCATCTCTAGATAAGAAGGGGCTGTCCAAACATCTGAGTGAATCAAATCAAAACAGTTTTCATAGATAGTAGATGATCTTCGAAAAACAGTCTTACAATGTTTTCCCAAAATACAAGCCTCGCAATCATCATTTTTAAACATGACACCTGGTAACATAATGCTTAAAGACCTAACATGTGGATGGCCTAGTCTAGCATGCCACAAAGCATTTGTATTCATAGGCAAAACATAACTAAAAGAGAAACATGAACTAGAAATAGAAGATAAGTCTTCAAGCATATAAAGATCTCCCTTGGTTGCTCCTTGTCCAATCAACTTACTGCTTTTAATATCCTGAAACTTCACATCATTAGGACTAAAGATAACATTGCATTGAAGATCATTGTTGCATTTCTTGACAGATAAAAGATTAGAAGTGAACTCAGGCATGTAAAACGAATTCTATCTCCTTTAGCAATCATGACATAACCATGAGCAGGTTCTATATCTTTAATCAGGTGATTATCACTAATCATATAATGAGATGCACCAGAATCAATAATCAATGGTTTATGCATGTTTCTAGCAATGTGAGTCTTAGGAGTGCTTCTCAAGTTCCCTAACACATCTAGTAATTTATCAGAAACACTAGTGTAAGATTTAGCAGTATATGATCTTTCAAACAAGTCTAGCAACCTATCAGTGGTACTAGGCATATTATGAGCATAGTATGAGTAGCCAAGAGTGTTTCCGAGTTTGTTACCAGACTCCTTCAGAGCTCGGATGAATGCCTCAAAGTCAGCCTTAGTAATCACCTCTTGGTCCAAGCTCTTTCCACTCAGCTTATGAGAAGTCATAGCACGCCCTTCATTTTCACTTCCCTTAGCACCTGAAATTGCTTCTGCTGAGCCAGTACCATTTGCACCAGAAGAAATGTTGGCTCTTGCTTCTCTGTCTTTGTTGAACTTGCTTGGCCTGAGGTGTGGATGGATAATCCAACACAGACTCTTCTTATGTCCCTGCCTCATGCAATGCTCACAGCTTCCCTCATACCTCTCATACTTCTTTCCATCACCTCGGAAGCAGCCTTATTAGCTTGTATCTCTTCAGCTTGGTGTGCTATAGAAAGCTCACCCTTTCCTTTTCCTCCAAAGAGGCCGAGGGATCCTTCCTCCTTCTGAAGTTGAGCACATACTTCCTCCATGGATGGAATGGTTGGTGACCTCAAAAATGTGCTTGATCACATCCTGGTAACATGGATCAAGTGTCATTAGCAGGCCAAAGACCTGATCTTGCTCCCTTCTCTCCATGAGGGCTTCTTGATCAGTAGTATTGGGTCTTAAGCTCTCAAGCTCAGACCACAAAGATCCAAACTTTCCCATGTGCTTGGTGAGTTCCCCTCCATCTTGTTTTAGGAGACTTATGGATCTTTTCAACTCAAACACACGGCTTATGTTGGAGACATTTCCAAACCTCTTCATGATTGTCTCCCACAGTTGTTTGGGAGTCTCACAGTAGCTGTAGGCCTCAAGAAGAGGGACCTCAAGAGATGCTTGTAGTACAGAGAGCACCATCAAGTCTTCTTGTACCCACTTCTTTGCATCAACCACGGCAAGAGCTTTCCCTTCACCTTCTTCTTCTTTGTCTTCATTGGTCACTGGCATTGGACCATCATCAGTGATGTGACCCCAAAGCCCAACCCTTCAATGGCAGTCTTCACAAGCCTAGACCACAGCAAGTAGTTTGAACCTCCTTTCAAAGCAACCAGGACAGTAACCAGTTTGCTAAAGTTGTTTGCATCCATCTTCTCTTCTATGAACCAGAAATGACTTCAAAGCTTCAATCTTGCAACACAGCTGAAGAACCAACAGCACCAGACCTCAAGAACCCATGAGCTTAGAGAACCAGAACCAAAGATCTCAACTTTATCACAGAAACTTCTCAGATACACCACAAGAACACACAAGAGCAAGAATCTCAACACAAAAATGATTGAAAGAAGAAACTAGATCTCTTAATACCAAAGCCAACCTGGCTCTGATACCATATAAGATTTTAAAATAGAGATGGTATTAAGAGATTAATGGTAGATTAGAGAGAGTAGAAGAGATTTATGTAGATATTTGATAAGAGATTAAGAACCCATAGTTTTAAGAATATTTGATTATCATGATGAACAAGAGAGAGAGAGGATACAACTCGTTGATTATTATTTAGAGAGAGTCATTACAAATTTATAGTGAGAGACACAAGGGTTTACAAGGTCAAAGTTACTAGTGCAAGCATGTGAAGTAAGAGGGAAGAGGAGCGCCTATTTGAAATGGATGGCTCACAATGCTCACACGCTGGGTTGCCTTTCCAGGCTGTTATGAGCTAGCCAGGTGCACCAGTGCTCTTCCCTCATCTGTCTGATCACTGTGCTAACCCTCTTCCTTCACCAGAGACTTCTTCATCCCTTAACCAGCTTCCTTTTACCTCACAGTAACTCCAAGTTTCTTTTACTTCATGGTAACTTATTTTTACTGCATGGTAACTTTTCTCCTGACCTCAAATAACTCCTCATCTCATTATTCTCATACTCTCCTAGGCTAAGTTTAACACTCTTCTCATCATAGTAGCCCTTTGATTCCAAGAACTTAGCATCCCAGGATACTAGGACCCTCCTTGTGTCTGGGACATAACATTTGTACCCTTTCTGATGTGTTGAGTAGCCAAGAAACAATTCCTTTGTGCTGCGGGCCTCTAGCTTGTTCCTTAACTCACCTGGAACCAATACAAAGCACACACACCCAAACACACGCAGATGATCAATGGAGGGCTTAATTTTGTTCAGTACCTCATATGGTGTGGAATCAAGGAGCACTCTAGTGGGTGTGCGGTTGATTAGATAGGCTGCAGTGACAACTGCATCTCCCCAAAATCTTTTTGGCACATTTCCCTGGAACATCATGCTCCTGGCTACCTCCATTAAGTGTCTATTCTTCCTTTCAGCCACTCCATTTTGTTGTGGTGTGTATGGGCAACTTGTTTGTTGGATGATTCCATGGGCAGCTAGGTGTTGTTTGAAGGCTGTGCTACTTTATTCACCACCATTATCTGATCTAAAAATTTTTATCTTGACATTGTAATGGTTAGTGACATAGGTTTGGAAATTTTTAAAAGCTTCTAGCACCCTATCTTTAGATTGCAACAGAGTGATCCATGTTGCACATCAGAATGTACTTAGATTTTTCATCTATAAATGTCATAAAGTATCTATATTGTTCTCTAGATGCACAAGGGGCAGTCCACACATCAGAATGCACAAGATCAAAGCAATTATCATAGGTGGTCATTGATTTGGGAAACACACTTTTACAATGTTTTCCTAAGATACAGGCCTCACAATCACTTTTAGAAGAAATACTAGGCAACATGATGTTTAAGGCACGAGAATGAGGATGTCCTAGTCTAGCATGCCATATTACATCTTTAGGGAATTGAGAAACAAAATTGAAATAGCAAGATAATTCAAAAGTTGGCCGAGTGTCCTCAAGCAAGTGCAAGTCTCCCTAGGTTACCCCTTTGCCAAGAAACTTACTTGACTCAATATCCAGAAAATAAACCTCATTAGGAGTGAATGTAACATGGCAATTTAAATCATTAGTGACATTTTTGACAGAGACAAGATTTGATGCAAAAGTGGGCATATAAAATGCCTTAGAAACTTTGTCGAACAACTTCAGTTCACCTACACCTTTTATTGGAATTTTATCACCATTTGCTATCGTCACATTTCCTAAGGCTGGTTCAACATTTTTAATTAAGCTAGAGTCACTAATCATATGATGGGATGCACCAGAATCTATAATTAATGGTCTATCAGGTTTTAAAGCATTCATTGATATACCAGCAATGTGAGATGCACTGAGTGAAACACCAAGGGTTTTAGGGATACCATAGTTTTCTTTCAAGGCCTTGATGAGAGCATCCAAGTATGATCTCCTGATAGTCTCATCTTGATTTGTCCTTGATGTAGAGTACATTGATGCTGAGGCCATGGCACTTCCCACACCATTGTTGTTAGAGCACATTGAGCTAGGAGTCACTGGTTCTGTTCAATCGGTTGTGAGGTGGGCTCTAGCATCCATCTGAAAGCGTGGCTCCTTGAACTTGTTTGGCTTAAGATGTGGGTGAAGAATCCATCACTTGTCCTTCATGTGACCCTTCTTCTTGCAATGGTCACAGATCAAGATCTTCCTATCATCTTGTTTGTAGGCTGCCTTGTTTGCCACTGCTCCTTCAGCTTGGTGAGCCATGCTTATGTCTCCTTTGCTTCCAAACAGACCCAAAGACCCTTCCTCCTTCTGGATTTGAGCACACACATTATCCAGGTCAGGTAGCATGTCAACTCTCAGGATGTGCTTGATAAGACATCCATAGGATGGGTTAAGAGTGAGCAGCAACCCAAACACCTTGTCCTCCTCACGCCTAGCATTCAGGGTGTCAGGATCTGTAGTGTGTGGTCTAAGCAGCTCCAGCTCTTCCCAAAGAGACCTGAACTTTCCAAAGTGAGGTTGAAACTCCATGTCTCCTTGGCTGAGAGCATTGATGGCTCGTTTCACTTCAAATACCCTTGTAAGGTTTGAGACATTGCCATAAACTTTGTAGAGAGTATCCCAGAGCTGCTTGGCAGTCTCACAGTAAGAGTAGGACTCCATGATAGCTGGGTCAAGGGAGCTAAGGAGGACTGTGAGCACCATGAGATCTTCCTGACCCCATTTGTCTTCATCAACCACCACCATCTCCTTTCCATCTTCTCCTTGGACCGTCTGCTTTGGGGCTGCTCCAGTTGAGAAATGACTCCATGAGCCTTTTCCTCCAAGGGCATTCTTCACCATCCTAGCCCATAAGAGATAGTTAATCCCTTTTAAGGTCACAGGGATGATGATAGGCCTGTTGCTGTCCATTTCTTTTCTTCAAACCGCCAAGAACTACAAGAACAGGAGAGAGAATTTTTAGAAATGGAGAGAAATAGGTACAGAGTGTTTGCGGAAGTAGATTAGGTTTCAAGAGCTTTGTTGCTCTGATACCATGAGATTTTATGAGAATTATAAGGTGTATTTGAGTAAAGAATCAAGAATAAGAGAGATTGTGAACAAGAGGATCCGAGAGAGAGAGTGAGAGAGATTAAAGAGAGACAAGAGTAATGAGGAACATCTTATTACTTAGATTAATTTAGAACATACCTATTTAAAGGCAAACCAGATCGAAAGTAGCCAAGAGAGATACAATAAACTATTAGGATATAGTACAATGAGCAATAAACAAATGGGAGAGAGTTCTGGTAGATCAGGCTCATTAAGCTGAAGTGAAAGTGACAGGACACAACGGTCTTCTCTCCTCTGATTCTCCTTAACCCACCTGTGACTCTTCTCTACCGTCTCTCTTCCTCTTGTGTCGACATACTACACACGTCTAGCTCATTTAAATACTCTTTCTTATTAGACTAAGTCCTTCTCTTGTCTTGCAAGCCACGGTAGGTTTAGTGTTCTCAACTTGTATGGACAATACTTCTTTGATCACACCACAAGCGTGTCTTGCCTTGTTCTCTTCATCAATGCCTTCTATAGATTCATGCCTGATATTGAATCTCTTATTTACTTCATATCAACAAGCAAGCCATCAATGGATTGACTCAAGAGAACATGGAGTTCACTAAACATCTTGGGAGGTTCAGATCCTTACGGTCAGAGCTGGAAATGTTGAGGCCGAGTACCACTGATGCTGATGAATTAAACAAAAGGAGAGAACAAGACAAGTTGTTTGGTTTGTTGCTTACATTGAATCCGGCCTATAATGGCCTCATCCCGCACCTGTTGAGAGAGGACACTCTTCCAAGCTTAGAGGATGTTTGTGCCAGGATTCAAAAGGAACAAGGGTCCATTGGTTTGTTTGGGAGAAAGGGAGAGCTTTCACTTGCAAATCAAGCGGCTCATACTGATCAAGTTAAAGCTCCACAGTCCAATAAGTCAGTACATGGGAAGTATGAGGACAGGAGGTTCAATGGGAACTGTGATCATAGCAAGAAGCATGGTCATAAGAAGAGCCAATGCTGGATACTCCATCCTCACTTGAAGCCAGCAAAGTTCATGAAGGACCGTGAAGCAAGGGCTAACATTTCAGAGAGTTCAAGTGGAGCTGGTACTAGCAAGAACAATGAAGGGGAGAAGCGTGAAGCTGATACTGGGAAGTCTTTGGTGGCCTATTCTGGTAGTTCGAGTACACGCAGGATCAATGATCATGAATACCTCAAGAACTCTGATCTGGATGCCCTCATCAAATTGTTCAAGGATAATGGTAACATTTTTGGGTACTCCTATGGTGCTTCTATGATTGCTAGGACTGTAGAGAACTCTTTAAACACTTTTGTGTTTTAGAGATATAGTGCGTGTAAACAAAGATTAAAAGAGAATAAGATTGGTTTATGTAAGAGATTAAGAGATTTAGAGAGAATAAAGAGAATAGAGAGAATAGTGAAATCTAGAGAGAAAAACTCATAAATCCATTAGTCTCCATACAATGAGGTTACCGCAATATTTATAGAGGATACACATCGACAGCTAGGTAAAGAAATAAGAGAAGAAGCATGTGGAGTCAAAGATGCTGGTTTCTAATGCTTGGCTGTGAGGCTTCACATGCTTGGACAGGCTGTAAAGGTGCTTTACCTTTCCAGCTATGACCAGACCTTATCCAGACTGCTCTTCCATATCCAGAAAGCTCCTTAGGCGTGCTACACTCTCCAAAGGTAGGCTAGGTAACTTCCCAAGCCTTTAACTCAGTTACCACAGTAAAAACAAAGTTATTGTACTAAATCTCTAAAGTTACTGTCTGCCTCAAATCTCTTCCTCTATCAATATAACCACTCTATATTACCTCATCTCAACACTCCCCCTCAAGCTTGACCATGTGGAACAAGTCAAGCTTGGAAAGCAATCAGATCTTCCACATTAAAAACCTCACCAAGAAAAACACATTGGGACAAAACCTTGATGAGGGAGAAAGAGTGAAGACCTCATGACTAAGGGGATCAGCTCCTGGGTGTAAGATCAATGAGCCCAAGCCTTGTTAGAATGGACTCCATTGTCTTTAATCTTGCGGCCTTAGTAAACATGGCAGTATCACACCTAGGATTATCATCTGCCTCACCTTGTGACAATCAACTTCTATATGCTTTGTCCTCTCATGAAAGACTGAGTTAGAAGCAATGTGGATAGCTGCTTGATTGTCACAGTGAATTGTCATAGGAGTACTCTGCTCAATCTCCAGATGCTTCAAGATACCTTGATCCATACCAACTCGTTTGTCAGCTTCAGCATAGCCCTTTACTCAGCCTCAGCACTTGAACAGGAGATGACCTTCTGCTTCTTACTCTTCCAAGTAACCAGGTTTCCTCCAATGAAAGTACAATAGCCAGTAGTTGATCTCCTGGCCACTCTATCTCCTGCCCAATCAGCATCACAATACCCAACAACTTCTGTACTGCCATTGCACCCCATCCAAACTCCTTGGCCAGGCGTGCCACTCAAATACCTCAGTATCCTATCAACCATCTTCCAGTGATGAACCTTTGGCGCCTGCGTATGCGGACTCACTTGGTTCACAGAAAAACATATATCTGGTCTGGTGATGGTCAAGTAGATCAGCTTGCCAACCATCTTTCTGTATAGCTTAAGATCCTCAAAGAGCTGCTTCTCTTCAACCTCCCCCTCACGCAGAACCTTATATCCCTCCTCAAGGGGTGTCTTAGCTATCTTTCCCCCAAGCACATCAGCTTCCTTCAACATATCCAGAGTATACTTCCTTTGAGACATAAACAAGCCCTCCTTAGATCTGCATATCTCAACCCCCAAGAAATACATCATCTCTCCCAAGTCTTTGATATCAAACACATACTTGAGGAACTCTTTAGTGACTTTAATCCCAGCCTTATAACTTCCTGTGATAATCAGATCATCCACATATACCAAAATCACGATGATCCCTGATGGTCCAGTAAGTGTCAAGAGTGTATGATCAAGTTCAGACTTCCTGAACCCTCTCCCATTGAGTGTTGTACTCAGTTTCCTGTACCAAGCTCTAGGTGACTGCTTCAGCCCATATATTGCCTTCTTCAATCTCAACACATTCCCTGGCTTCACTAGATGCTCAAGACCAGGAGGTGGGAGCATGTATACCTCATCTTCCAGCTCACCTTGCAAGAAAGCATTCTTCACATCCATTTGCCACAAATCCTGTTGGGGTCAAAAACAGTTATCTCGAAATCAATGGCTAAAGATCCTTCCAAACTCAAAGATTTCCCGCACGAATGGCCAACGGGGGAAAGATCGGGCGACGGAGAACCCACAGGCGGAAAAGAACCCCTGGCCCCGGCGGTAGGCGAGACGGAGCCGGCCTGGCGCTGGCGGCAAGCGTCACGAAAGCCGACATGGCGCCGGTGGCAAGCCCCCTGGCGCCGCGGCAAGCGTCACGCAAGCCGGCCTGGCGCCGGCGGCAAGCGTCACGCAAGCCGGCCTGGCGTCGGCGGCAAGCGTCACGCAAGCCGGCCTGGCGCCGGCGGCAAGCCCCCCTGGCGCCGGCGGCAAGCGTCACGCAAGCCGGCCTGGCGCCGGCGGCAAGCCCCCTGGTGCCGGCGACAAGCGTCACGCAAGCCGGCCTGTCGCCGGCGGCAAGCCCCCTGGCGCCGGCGGCAAGCCCCCTGGCGCCGGCGGCAAGCCCCCTGGCGCCGGCGGCAAGCCCCCTGGCGCCGGCGGCAAGCGTCATGCAAGCCGGCCTGGCGCCGGCGGCAAGCCCCCTGGCGCCGGTCGACGGTCCTCGTCCTGGTCTCGGTCCCATCATGCTCGGTCTGATCCCTTCTTGGCTTGCTTGGATCAATCCTCTAGGTTTGATACGATCACGGCTACGGAATTAACATCTCTCGATTGGAATCATCCCCGATGTTTTACGACAAAAATTGGAAAGGTTGGATTTCTCGTAGAGGATATCGTGTAAAACAAGATCGATTAACTCGAACATCGATCCTTTAGGCTATACAGTTTATTTTACGAGAAAGATAGTCTTTCCGAGAAATCGTATAAAACGTTCAAAGACTTAAGACAAGTCCACAGACTTACTTACGATTTTAAGAATTCTGGCCCAATCGGACTATGACGGTTTATCCAATTTCCCGAACATCGGATAAACATCAAGTCACCGGAAAATAGGGAAAAACTCGAGGATAATCACAAAGATCGACGAAAATGGAATATTTCCTGAAGAGATAAACTTGGGCCCAAAGGCGAGGTCCATCATCCTAAGGCAAACCGACCTAGGAGTGAGTATATAAGGAGAGCAAGAGCAGAGGAGAAGGGATCCAAAAATCCTAGATTGCAGACCTAGAGAACTCCTGCTAGCTTAGAGAACTTAGAACTTAGATGGTTAGGCCAGCGAGGTAGGACTTAGAACGTCTGGCCGCCTCTTGTTCTAGTTTTATCCTACTCGCAAATCTCCGCTCCTCTCGGAAGGATCGGACAATTCTTATACTTCAGAGCTCCGCACATAGAAACCCTAGGCGTTATCTTCGACATGCCTGTTTCTATGACAAACGCTCATACTAGACGAACCCGCCCAGACGGTTCGATCTCTTGTTCAATTCTTTCTAAACTGAACTACGTCCGACTTGATCCTCGAAAGGGGTACGTAGGCAGCCTTTCTTAAGGTCCAGTCCCAAATCTTAACAAAACCTTTTCTGCATTTATTCGGTCACTTGTCGTTGACTGTCGCAGAGAATCCGGACCTTCAGGGAAACTCGGGTTAACTTGGCTTTCCTCCGTTTTTATTCATTAAAATCGACGGTGTGAATTTCGGTTCCCACAGTTTGGCGCTAGAAGGAGGGGGAGGACGGATTACTCTTACTCTCACGGCCGCAAAACACTTGATCAAGGCAGTGTCTGGAAATATTAAAGACAAACTCGCAGCTCGCATCGATGCTGGTAAAACAATTTCAGCAGTGATTGCTCCTAAGGCCACCTCGCCCATGGCGAGGTGAACCGTGACGGAAGTCACCTCGCCCGTGGGCGAGGACAACCCGATCCCGGTCCTATCAACTATGCATCCCTATCCAAGTTCCCATAACACGATCCTCGGGTCTATGGACACGATCCTCGGGTCTATGGACACAACCCCCTCGCTTAGGATTATCAAAGAAAGACTTCGGAAAAACTTATAAAAGACTTGATAGTCGAGACGGATTCCTGCCTGCTGTATAAAACGGCTATGGTTATCTTAAACACCAGTTGCCTTAATTACACAAGGGATTGGAATCCTTTCGGAAAAACCGACGTCACATCAACGGCCGTTTCTTAGGAAAAATCGTAAAAAGGTCTAAGTCCCAAGACGGCCCAAAAGGGGGCCTGGATCGTGGCTAAACGGCCCACTTACAATTTAGAATAAGATTGAGCCCAAGGCTGAGATGACGGTCTAATTACCGAGTTTGTGAAATCTCAACGAGTAGGGGTTCGACTGAAAACGTTTCCGAGAAACTCTTGGAAAAACAAATTTACTCTCCTTGAAACCTTGAGGAAACCCTAGATTACTCGCGGAACAGAAGCACGGCAAATCGGTTCACCAATTCCCACTGCCATACTTCTTACAAACAACTCTTGAGGAACAAACGGGAAAACCAAAGGAGGTCGGAGCTTGATCTTACTAGGACGACTTGCCATAGGGTGAGATCAGTCTTCCCAGTTCGCCTTAGTAAGAGCCCACTTTGTCTCCTTTGTGTCTAGGTCAAAATGGCTTTCGTTTCATCTCAATCGGAGTTTCCGTTAAGATTTTACGAAGAGAAAAAAGTCACTGTTCCGGCCCCCTCGCCGTGGGCAAGGACAAAAATTACCGAGGTCACCTCACCCTCCGACATGGCTACCTCGCCCCAGGGTGAACTCACCTTCGTTATCCTTTGAGTCTAGATCAAAGTGGCTTTCGTTTCGTCTCAATTGGAGTTTCCGTTGAGATTTTACGAAGAGAACAAAATCACTGTCCCGGCCACCTCGCCTGTGGACGAGAACAACCATCACCAAGGTCACCTCGCCCATGGCCACCTCGCCTGTGGAAACCTCACTTTTCTCTCCTTTGAGTCTAGGTCAAGATGGTTTTCGTTTTGTCTTAATCGGAGCTTCCGTTGAGATTTTACGAAGAAAACAATGTCGCTGTCTCGACCACCTCGACCATGGGGAGGATCTCTCTGTCCCGTCATAGGACGAGCCCGGTCCTGTCCCAGTACCATGCATCTTTGCCTAAGTTTTTGCAACTCGATCTTTGAGCCCGTGAGCCCAATACTCCTGTTTCGTCTCGATTAAGATCGTCGTGAAAAGCTCCAGAAAAATCATGAAAGGTTCGATCGACGAATGGATTCTGATTCATCGTATAAAACGACCACGGTTAGCTTGAACACCAGATTTTCCAACTATACGAGGGATTAGGATCCTTTTGAGAAGCCAACATCACGGCGAAGGTGATTTATTAGGAAAATTTGTAAAAACGTCTGAAGTCCTAAACGGCCCGGAAGGGTCTGGAACGTGACCAAACGGCCCTCTTACGATTTTAAAATAAAACTGAGCCCAAGATGGATATGACGGTCTATTGTCAGGAAGAAAACAGTCTGCGGAATAACTCTCGTAAAATAAAAGCTCCACAACGTTTTGGGAAATAGCTTCCGTAAAATCAAGCTCGGCAATATTTTACGAAACATCATTCGTAAAGTCATACAAGATGATATGAAACGATAAGGTCCAGGACCTGACCAGTTCGCTCATAGCCTGACGAGCTAAGAGCCTCACTCGAGTGGCGTCTTGCCCAATGTCTCCATTTGTCTAAGCACCCACCTTAGCCTTCTTCGAGTTATCGCCTACTTCTCCTCCCTTTGTTTCAACGATTCTGTAATGTTCCTTTGGACACATTGTCAATTTAACCAGCAGTACGAAGAAACGGGAACAGGAACTTGGGCGTTCATATCTCTCTTTCGCTCCGATATTCTTGTCAGAATTTCATCAAAAAACCGATTCTCGTTCGGTATCAAACTTTTCAAAGTCCTTTGACGATGAACCGTTAAAAGTCACGAAACAAAGAGGAACGGGCAAGAGGCAGCCTTGAACGATCGATGAGACTAAGGTACGTCCAACTTCAAAAATTTGTCAAGGTTTTAATTTTTGTAGGAAACGAATGAAAACGTCTAGAAAACTGCCGTAAAATTTAGGGAACTTAGAACCTAGGTGGATAGTCTAGCAAGCTAAGTCTTAGGCAATTCTCTAGTCTTGTTCTATTGTTCCTTGAATGTCGAGGCAGAACATGCAAACCGATCTAATCTCTCGAAAAATCGAGAAACGATCGCCACACATTCTAAGCATACTCATCCCGCTTCCTAAAGAAAGAAAAAAACGTACACAAGCCTTCGAAAGGACCCGGACCTGAATTCGGCATCCCCTTAAAAGGCAATCGTGAACTAACATGACCTTAATGTTAACACGAAAGGGTCGTGGTCTAATCCTTTACCAAAAACTTCCTTGGCTATACGGCTGAGCACAACCTTCATGCCACGCCAATTAATTGAGTGACCACTGCTCCAATCGCTTAACGGCTAAAACAACAATCCACGATTTGTTCATAGAACGCCAAGTGACTGTTACGCAAGCAATTTGTCGTATAACCCAGAATCGGAAAGTCATACGGTAAACTCTTCATACAAAAACTCAGTCCTAACAACCATATGGTTAACGGAAGATTTAAACTTATCAATCGATTAAGTTCTATACGCCCCGTAAACACGGCATGAAAAGAAACACTCGTGACAAGCTCCAAGAGTTATACGAGTCATCCTTAATATATACAAACAAATCCCGGAAGGCCAACACTTCACGAAGCACTGTGAATGTAGACACTTCTCCCTGGGTCAAACTTACGCGACCCCTTGGTCCTGCGTCCAAACCGAAACAACAGTTTCTGGCTGCGAACATTCGCAAAACATCTCCAAAGCCCGCAAACATTTCAACCACGAAATGCGGCACAAGGAAAACTCGACCTTCAGCACTGCGAGACGTCGCTAACGCTTGAAGGACATTCTTTTCCTCAAAACGTTCCATACGAAATCCTCGTCTCTAGAACTCAAAACATACAAACACACCTCTAAACGGTAACATGCCTCTAAACTGGCATCATTTCGTTGTTGCTGATCACAACAAACGAACTCTAACGTCCTAAACAGACAAATAGCTGCCCTTCAAGGGGTAGGGTCTCTTGCATCCGACAAGGATAAACATAGCGCTATACAAGAAATCCAAATTTTGGTTTAGCTCTTCGTAAAGGAAGTATCTCGACTCACGCCCAGACAAATCATATAATCCGACAACAATTCGCGGATTTTAAACGGTACGAGTCAGGTTAAAATCGCAAACAGGCAAAACGAAAGCCGATTTGTCATCGCAAAGCCTCAGTCGGAGAGTAAACCTAGGTCTTGCCCTAAACCCAGCCACGCTGGATCTTGACATCTCACAGACATAGTATGGTATACGAGATCCAAAAATTTGTCTCTTCACTTAAGCCTATTCGTTTCACGAACTTTTCGCGTAAATCGGTAAACCGCGGAAAATCTCGCTTTATGCAAACAATAGGTACGGTGATCATCAGGGAACTAGGAATGAGACGACAACTCACACCCTCTTTCTCATACTTCGAAAAAAACGAAGTTCATAAATAATCGAAAAGCGTTTCATAGATTGAGACCGCAAAAGTTCAAACAAAACCCCAAAAAGGGGCAGGGATTCGAAGCCACCAACGGCCAGTCCCGGTAAATACATCACGGCCTCTTAACGGCCGAAACACATATAAAACAAAATCCCCGAAGGGATTGATAAACCTAGACACTCCCAGGAGCGTCACCTTCATCCTCAAACTCACCCGCGATAGGGACAGCCTCGCCGTCGCCTCCCTCGGTCGCACCGCCACTACCCGCCTCGTCCGCGCCAGCCTCGCAATCCTCTCCCACGCGCTCCTGATCTTCTGAGTCCTCGGAGGTCGGCGCAAGGGTGCGTTCGGCCTGCAGGCCGGCAAGGATCGAATCGTAGTCTCCCTCGGAAGTCGCCCACTCTCCTTTACAGGACGATAGTCTGGCCTCCTCCGAGTCCAAAGACGGGGCCTCGTTACCCCGAAGCAACTCGAGCTCGCTCAGACTCCCCTCGATCCCCGCTAAAGCCAAGTCCCTCTTGCGGACAGCTATCAAGAACTCAAACAGGATGGCCATCCTCGTCAGACGACCAAAGAAGTCATCACGAGCATCGACAACCTCCGAGGATCTATGTGCGTCCATCTCCTCATGAGCCTGGATCTTCTGCTGAAGGCGGCGGACTTCCGAGGATTTGCTCTTCTTCTCCTTCTTCACCTTGAGTAGTGAACTCGCGGTCTTCCCAGGGTCACGCTCAAGGTCGCTGATACGAACCTCAAGTTGGGACGTCTGGACAGCATGGGTGTCCTCGACGGTCTGCAGTGCAGCCTTAGTACGCTTCAGCGCTTCCTGCGACGACTCCAGCTCCTTCAATAGACGAATGACTTCCGACCCACACTCGCCAAGCATTTCGTCAATCAGCGACACAAACTGTCTGCAAAAGAAGGGGTAAGTATCATCATAAAAAAAAGAGGGGATGATGATGTAGATTTCCTACGAAAAAGAATCCTTAGCCAAAAATTTTGATTTTCGAAAACTCGAATCATTCGCCCGCAAAATTGTCTCCGATCTTACGAGCTGGGGGGCTAACTGTTGGGGTCAAAACGGTTATCTCGAAATCAACGGCTAAAGATCCTTCCAAACTCAAAGATTTCCCGCACGAACGGCCAACAGGGGAAAGATCGGGCGACGGAGAACCCACGGGCGGCAGAGAATCCCTGGCGCCAGCGGCAGGCGAGACGGAGCCGGCCTGGCGCCGGCGGCAAGCGTCACGCAAGCCGGCCTGGCGCCGGCGGCAAGCCCCCTGGCGCCGGCGGTAAGCGTCACACAAGCCGGCCTGGCGCCGGAGGCAAGCCCCCTGGCGCCGGCGGCAAGCGTCACGCAAGCCGGCCTGACGCCGGCGGCAAGCCCCCTTGTGCCGGCGGAAAGCCCCCTGGCGCCGGCGGCAAGCCACCTAGCGCCGGCGGCAAGCCCTCTGGCGCAGGCGGCAAGCGTCACGCAAGCCGGCCTGGCGCCGGCGGCAAGCCCCCTGGCGCCGGTCGACGGTCCTCGTCCTGGTCTCGGTCCCATCACGCTCGGTCTGATCCCATCTTGGCTTGCTTGGATCAATCCTCGTGGGTTTGATACGATCACGGCTACTGAATTAACATCTCTCGATTGGAATCATCCCCGATGTTTTACGACAAAAATTAGAAAGGTTGGATTTCTCGTAGAGGATATCGTGTAAAACAAGATCGATTAACTCGAACATCGATCCTTTAGGCTATACGGTTTTTTTTTACGAGAAAGATAGTCTTTCCGAGAAATCGTATAAAACGTTCAACGACTTAAGACAAGTCCACAGACTTACTTACGATTTTAAGAATTCTGGCCCAATCGAACTATGATGGTTTATCCAATTTCCCAAACATCGGATAAACATCAAGTCACCGGAAAATAGGGAAAAAGTCGAGGATAATCACAAAGATCGACGAAAATGGAATATTTCCTGAAGAGATAAACTTGGGCCCAAAGGCGAGGTCCATCATCCTATGTCAAACCGACCTAGGAGTGAGTATATAAGGAGAGCAAGAGCAGATGAGAAGGGATCCGAAAATACTAGATTGGAGACCTAGAGAACTCCTGCTAGCTTAGAGAACTTAGAACTTAGGTGGTTAGACCAGCGAGGTAGGACTTAGAACGTCTGGCCGCCTCTTGTTCTAGTTTTATCCTGCTCGCAAATCTCCGCTCCTCTCGGAAGGATCGGACAATTCTTTTACTTCAGAGCTCCGCACATAGAAACCCTAGGCGTTATCTTTGACATGCCTGTTTCTATGACAAACGCTCATACTAGAAGAACCCGCCCAGACGGTTCGATCTCTTGTTCAATTCTTTTTAAACTAAACTACGTCCGACTTGATCCTCGAAAGGGGTACGTAGGCAGCCTTTCTTAAGGTCCAGTCCCAAATCTTAACAAAACCTTTTCCGCATTTATTCGGTCACTTGTCGTTGGCTGTCGCAGAGAATCCGGACCTTCAGGGAAAGTCGTGTTAACTTGGCTTTCCTCCGTTTTTATTCATTAAAATCGACGGTGTGAATTTCGGTTTCCACAAGTCCCATTCAAGATTTACAGCAAGAGATAGGACTATCCTAATGGTGTGAAGCCTGGCAACTGGTGCAAAGGTGTCAACATAATCTTCTCCATAGGTCTGAGTGAACCCTCTTGCTACCAGTCCTGTCTTCTTTCTATCTATCTTCCCATTTGGCAAATATTAAATATCCATCTGCTTGAGACTGCTCTCTTCCCTTTTGGTAGCTCACTCTCATACCATGTATCATTTCTGATCATAGCATTAGATTCATCAGCTACAGAATCTCTCCATTCTTGTAACTCCATAGCCTCTTCATAAAACCTTGGTACATAGCTCTCATCCGGATTAATCATGAAGGCTTGATGCTCTTTAGAAAACTCAGCAAAGGAACACACGGCTTGAGAAGGATGCTCCACAGCCTGGGCATTGTAGTACACTCTCGTGTTTACCTAGTTGGAAGGATCCTTCCTTATCCTTGTGCTCCTCCTCAATGGTTGAACCTGATACTCAGCCTGTACCTCAGTCTGAACCTGTTCTTCTGGACCAGTAACCTCTTCCTGTTCAGTAGACTCTTCCTGCTCAGTAGACTATTCCTGCTCATTAGACGGAGCCAAATTCTCTGCTTCTTGAGTCACATCTTGATCATGATGACCTGAATCCTCTTGGTGTTGCTCTTGCACTCCTGATTCAGATCCATTCCCCCTCTCATGATCAAGAGGGATTGTTCTTTCAGCTTCTTCAGCTTGGTCAGAAGGTGCTCTCCTTCTCCAATACAATCCTCAGAGTTGTTGCTTTCTCTGATGGTGCTTGAGACAGATCCTCTAAATCTTCCCACTTCTCCTTCTCATAATACTCTTTGGACTCCACAAATTTCACATCTCTTGACACTAGGACCGTCCTTGTGTCTGGATCATAGCACTTGTACCCCTTCTAGGTTGTTGAGTACCCAATGAACATGGCTTTAGTACTCTTTGCATCCAGCTTGCTTCTTTGTTCCCCTGGAACCAAGACATAACACAGGCATCCAAAGACTCTCAGATGATCTATGTATGGCTTGTTCTTGTTCAACACTTCAAAAGGAGACAAATTCTTCAAGACCTTGGTTGGTACCCGGTTGATGAGATAGCATGCAGTCTGCACAGCATCACTCCAAGCTTGACTTGTTCCACATGGTCAAGCTTGAGGGGGAGTGTTGAGATGAGGTAATAAAGAGATGGTGTCTTGGAGGTTCATGGATCATTGAGAGAAATAGAAGTGTTGAGGTTGAGACAGTAACTCCAAAGTTACCACAGTAACTCTGGTAAGTTACCACAGTAACTCTGGTTTGACCGGATGGAAGAAAGTTAATAGGTTAACTTCAGGTTTACATGAGATTACTCTCTTCCTGGCCATAAGGGACGTTGGGAGAGGATAAGAGAGGAGTATGGACAGGCAGTGACAGGCTGTAAAGCTAAAGCAAAAGGCACCAAGCATGTGAGCAATCTCAGCCATGTATTTCAAAAGAAGGCTCCCTTGGTCTGTTGACTTCACATGCTTACCCTAGATTTCGAAATGTTTCTTGTACTCAGCCTCTCTCTATATATATAATGTATCTGAAACCTTAAGAAGATTAATGGAGTTTTGAGTCTCTCTCTTTATTCTCTCACTAGAATCTCTTAATCTCTCTAATCTTTTCATCTAATTATCTCTGGTTGTTTGAATCATGCTCTAAAACACAAAAGTGTTTACCTACAAGCTTTCTGTAAAGCTTGGGATCATGAAATGGTTGGCTATCTTCAATCTCCCCCTCACGAGGAACCTTATACCCATCTTCCATGGGCATCTTAGCTATCTTTCAACCATAGACACCTGCATCTTTCAAAAGATCAAGTGTGTATTTCCTTTGAGAGATGAACAAACCTTCCTTAGATCTACACAGCTCAATTCCAAGGAAGTATTTCATCCTCCTAAATCTTTAATTTCAAAGACTGATTTCAGAAACTCCTTGGTAGCTATGATACCATCTTTATCACTTCCAGTGATGATGATATCATCAACATACACAAGAATTGTAACAATACCTGAGGGTGTGGTAAGAGTGAATAGAGTATGGTCAAGTTCAGACTTCCTAAAGCCTTTCCCACTCAATGTTGTGCTCAACTTATGGTACCAAGCTCTTGGTGACTGCTTGAGACAATAATAGCCTTCTTCAACCTCAGCACATTCCCTTTCTTCACCAGATGCTCAAGACCAGGAGGTGGATGCATATAGACCTCATCCTCTAGTTATCCTTGAAGAAATGCATTCTTCACATCCATTTGTTAAAGCTCCCATCCAAGGTTCACAGCCAGAGACAATACAATCCTAATCGTGTGAAGTTTAGCAACAGGAGCAAATGTATCAATGTAGTCTTCTCCCCAAGTCTGAGTGTATCCTCTTGCCACGAGCCTTGTCTTCTTTCTATCCACAGTTCCATCAGGCTTGTATTTGATAGTAAAAATCCATCTACTGGTCACAACCTTCTTCCCTTTTGGTAATGCACTCTCATACCAAGTGTCATTCTTTATCATTGCATTGGCTTCATCTCCAACTGATTCTTTCCAATCCTCATGCATCATGGCTTCTTCATAAGACCTTGAAACAAAGATTGCATCTAAGCTTTTCATGAATGCACAATGCTCTTCAGGATATTGAGCAAAGGAGCACACAGCTTGAGAAGGATGCTCCACAGCCTGGGCATTGTAGTACACTCTCGTGTTTACCCAGTTGGAAGGATCCTTCCTCCCCCGTGTGCTTCTCCTCAGTGGAACCTCAACTACTGGTTCTGGTTCAGCTTGTTCTGATTCCTCCATTGGTTCATCTTGTTCTGGTTCTTCAACTTGTTGTTCATTAACAACCTCTTCATCCAAACCTTGATCAGGACTTGGACTAGATGAGCTTTGATCTCCCTGACCTCCAGCCTCAGCTTCTTCTCCCCCCTCATTATCAAGGTGCACGGGTTCTTCAGATTCATTTATACTCGGCATATCATGCCCTCTCTGATCCTAGGACACTCCAATCCCAACCCTTCAAGGATAATCCTCAGACTAGCAGCCTTGTCTGATAGTCTAGATAGATCCTCCAGATCTTCCCAATTATTTCCTTCATAGTATCCTTTTTCTTCTATAAACTTGACCTCTCTGGATACTAATACTCTTCTAGTTTCTGGATCAAAACATTTATATCCCATCTGTGTTGTAGAGTAGCCAATAAACTTAGCCTTGGTACTCTTTGCTTCTAGCTTGTTTCTCATCTCACCAGGCACCATAACATAGCAAACACATCCAAATATCCTCAGGTGATCCAGTGCTGGTCTGTTCTTGTTTAGTACCTCAAATGGAGACTGATCCTCTAATATCCTTGTTGGAATCCTGTTGATCAGATAACAAGCAGCCATGACAGCATCACTCCAAAACCTCTTGGGGACACTCGTGTGAAACATCATAGATCTGGCTACCTCCATTAGGTGCCTGTTCTTCCTCTCAGCAACTCCATTCTGTTGAAGAGAATATGGACAACTAGTTTGATGCAGAATCCCATGTTGAGAAAGGTGTTGCTCAAAAGCATGACTTGTGTACTCCCCACCATTATCTGACCTGAAAATCTTTATCTTGGCATTGTAATGGTTAGTGACATAGTCCTGGAAATTTTTAAATGCATCAAGCACCCTATCCTTAGTTTTAATGAGTGTTAACCAGGTGTATTTGGACTTTTCATCAATGAATGTGACATAATATTTGAAATTATCTCTAGATAAGCAAGGGGCTGTCCAAACATCAGAGTGAATCAAATCAAAACACTTCTCATAAACAGTAGAAGATCTTTCAAAGACAGTTTTACAATGCTTTCCCATGATACATGCCTCACACTCATTATTTTTAAACATGACACCTTGTAACATTAAACTTAAAGCTCTAACATGTGGATGTCCTAGGCTAGCATGCCACAATACATCTTTATTCAAGGAAGAAACAGAACTAAACGAGTAACAAGAACTAGAAATAAGGGCAACGTCTTCAAGCAAATAAAGGTCTCCCTTGGTTACTCCTTGCCCAATCAACTTACTGCTTTCAATATCCTGAAATTTCACATCATTAGGACTGAAAATAACATTGCAATGAAGATCAGTGGTGCATTTGTTCACATATAGAAGACTAGGGGTGAACTCAGGCATGTAAAAGGCTTTAGAATCCTTATCAAATAATTTTAGTTTCCCAATTCCTTTAATAGGGATTCTATCTCCATTAGCAATCATAACATGACCATGAGCAGGTTCTATATCTTTAATGAGCTTGGTATCACTAATCATATGATGAGATGCACCAGAATCAATAATCAAAGGCTTTTTCAAGTTTTGAGCAATATGAGTCCTAGGTGATTCATTTTTAATGCACAAGTTCTCAAAAATTCCTAGCAACCTATCAGTGATGCTAGTCTCTTCCTCAGCAATATAAGCATTCTTAGCAGTCTCTAGCAACCTATCAGAGTTACTAGACATCACATGGGCAGTATATGAGTATCCAAGGGTGTTTCCGAGAGTGTTACCATGCTCTTTAAGAGCTTTGATGAGGGATTCAATGTCAGACCTCCTGATCATCTCACTTTCCATGTTCTTTCCTCCCACATGATGAGAAGTCATAGCTCTTCCTTCACTTTCACCCGCTTGGGCACTTGAACCAGCTCCGGATGAGCCAGCTCCACTTGCTTCAGCAGAAAGGTGAGCTCTTGCTTCCCTATCCTTGTTGAACTTCGATGGCTTGAGATGGGGATGAAGGATCCAGCATTGGCTCTTCTTGTGTCCTGTCCTCTTGCAATGGTCACACTCCCCAGCAAACCTCTCACCAGACTTCCTTTCTCCACCTTTGTACATAGCTCGGTTAGCTTGTACATCATCAGCCTTGTGTGCCATAGAGATCTCCTTCTCCTTCTTTTTGCCAAAGAGACCCATTGATCCCTCTTCTTTCTGAAGTTGCGCACACACTTCCTCCATTGTTGGTAATCTCGGGGACCTCAGAAGATGTGCAATAACATCTTTGTATGGTGGATCCAATGTCATCAACAGCCCAAACACTTGGTCTTGTTCTCTCCTTTCCGCAAGAACCTCTTGATCAATGGTGTTGGGTCTCTAGCGTTCAAGTTCAGACCATAAAGACCTGTACTTCCCCAAATGTTTGGTGAACTCTTCACCATCTTGCACCAGGGAGTTAATAGCTCCTTTCAGCTCAAACACTCGGCTAAGATTGGTTTCATTACCAAAAGTCTTCTGGAGTGTCTCCCATAGGTGTTTAGGAGTCTCACAGTAGCTGTAAGCTTCAAGAAGGGGAACCTCAAGAGACCCTTGCAGCACGGATAGCACCATCAAGTCATCTTGCACCCACTTCTTGTACTCAGCTAAAGCTTGCTCCTTTTCCTTCATGTCTTCATCTTCTTTGGCCACTGGCTTCTTCTGAGCTTCATCTGTGATGTGACTCCATAGCCCTAGCCTCCCAATCGCAGTCTTCACCAGTCTAGACCACAGCAAGTAGTTGCTTCCTCCCTTGAGAGCAACCGGAACCGAGATGATGTTGTTGTTGTAGTGGTTGTTATCCATCATCCTTCAACCGCCAAGAACACCTTTTGAAATTTGAATGAGAGCTGAAGAACACGCACGCTAGATCTCAATACCAAAGCCAACCAGGCTCTGATACCATATAATTTTAGAGAATAATAGAAGGTATTGAGAGATTAAGAGAGATTTGAGAGAGATTAAGGAGATTAAGAAATGATTTTAGAGATTAAAAGTCTATCATGATGAACACCAAGAACAAATGAGAGAAAGAGACTCATAAACTCTGCTTAGCTTTATTCATTAGTCGAGATTACATATATATAGTGAGACTAATACAAGGGTTTCCAGCTAAAAGATAATGTAAAGCATGTGGAGTCAACAAGGGAGGAGCACCATTTTGAATTAAAACCAATTAGAGCCTCCACATGTTTGAGGCATCTTGGTATCTTTGGTTTAGATCCTGACAGCCTGTGCCATGCTGTCAGACGCGCCTCAAGCTCTTGCCAACGGTCACATGCTCTGTAGTAAGAAGAAGGATAACCGCACCAAGTTACATTCACCCGGGTTACTTTCTTCTCTCCATGGTCAAGTGACTCATGTACGGACATTCTTGTACGGACATTCTTGTACGGCCTTCTTGTACAGCCTGTACGGACACACTCCACTCTTCTCCATTCCCTTCCAAATGCCTTCTACTCTTCATATCATCATCTCATACACCATGTAACTCAACTCATCTCAACACTAAATCTTCAAGCATATAAAGATCTCCCTTGGTTGCTCCTTGTCCAATCAACTTACTGCTTTTAATATCCTGAAACTTCACATCATTAGGACTAAAATAACATTGCATTGAAGATCAGTGGTGCATTTCTTGACAGATAATAGATTAGAAGTGAACTCATGCATGTAAAAGGCTTTAGAATTCTTATCAAACAGTTTTAAGCTACCAATGCCTTTAATAGGAATTCTATCTCCATTAGTAATCATGACATGACCATGAGCAGGATCTATATCTTTAATCAGGTGATTATCACTAATCATATGATGAGATGCACCAGAATCAATAATCAATGGTTTATGCATGTTTCTAGCAATGTGAGTCTTAGGAGTGCTTCTCAAGTTCCCTAACACATCTAGTAATTTATCAGAAACACTAGTGTAAGATTTAGCAGTATATGATCTTTCAAACAAGTCTAGCAACCTATTAGTGATACTAGGCATAGTATGAGCAGAGTATGAGTAGCCAAGAGTGTTTCCGAGATTGTTACCAGACTCCTTGAGAGCTCGGATGAATGCCTCAAAGTCAGCCTTAGTAATCACTTCTTGGTCCAGTTCTTTCCACTCAACTGATGATAAGTCATAGCACGCCCTTCATTTTCACTTCCCTTAGCACTTGAACTTGCTCCTGCTGAGCCAGTACCAGTAGCTCCTGTAGAAATGTTGGCTCTTGCTTCTCTGTCTTTGTTGAACTTGCTTGGCCTGAGGTGTGGATGAAAAATCCAGCACTGACTCTTCTTATGTCCCTGCCTCTTGCAATGCTCGCAGCTTCCCTCATACCTCTCATACTTCTTTCCATCACCTCGGTAAGCAGCTTTGTTAGCTTGTATCTCTTCAGCTTGGTGTGCTATAGAAATCTCACCCTTTCCTTTTCCTCCAAAGAGACCGAGGGATCCTTTCTCCTTCTGAAGTTGTGCACATACTTCCTCCATGGATGGAAGAGTTGGTGACCTCAAGATGTGCTTGATCACATCCTGGTAACATGGGTCTAGTGTCATTAGCAGCCCAAAGACTTGATCTTGTTCTCTCCTCTCCATGAGGGCGTCTTGATCAGTAGTATTGGGTCTTAAACTCTCAAGTCCACAGGAATCCAAACCTTCCCATGTGCTTGGTGAGCTCACCTCCATCTTGCTTCAGTAGACTAATGGATCTCTTCAACTGAAACACACGGCTTATATTAGAGACATTTCCAAATCTCTTCAAGAGTGTCTCCCACAGTTGTTTGGGAGTCTCACAGTACCTGTAAGCCTCAAGAAGAGGGACCTCAAGAGATGCTTGCAGTACTAAAAGCACCATCAAGTCTTCTTGTACCCACTTCTTTGTATCAACCACGATAAGAGCTTTCCCTTCACCTTCTTCTTCTTTGTCTTCATTGGTCACTGGCGTTGGACCATCATCAGTGATGTGACCCCAAAGCCCTAACCTTCCAATGGCAGTCTTCACAAGCCTAGACCACAGCAAGTAGTTCGAACCTCCTTTCAAACCAACCGGTGTTAAACTTAGCATAGAAGAGTGTATGAATAATGAGATGAGGAGTTATTTGAGGTCAGGAGAAAAGTTACCATGCAGTAAAAGTAACTTGGAGTTACTGTGAGGTAAAAGGAAGATGGTTAAGGTATGAAGAAGTCTCTGGTGAAGGAAGAGGGTTAGCACAGTGATCAGACCGTTGAGGGAAGAGCACTGGTGCACCTGGCTAGCTCATGACAGCCTGGTAAGGTAACCAAGCGTGTGAGCATTATGGACCAGCCATTTCAAATAGGCGCTCCTCTTCCCTCTTACTTCACATGCTTGCACTAGTAACTTTGACCTTGTAAACCCTTATGTCTCTCACTATAAATTTGTAATGACTCTCTCTAAATAATAATCAACGAGTTTTTTGTAGTCTCTCTCTTGTTCATCATGATAATCAAATACTCTTAAACCATGGTTTCTTAATCTCTTATCAAATCTCTATATAAATCTCTTCTACTCTCTCTAATCTACCATTAATCTCTTAATACCATCTCTATTCTAAAATCTCATATGGTATTAGAGCCAGGTTGGCTTTGGTATTAAGAGATCTAGTTCCTTCTTTCAATCATTCTTGTGTTGAGATTCTTGCTCTTGTGTGTTCTTGTGGTGTATCCGAGAAGTTTATGTGATAAAGTTGAGATCTTTGGTTCTGGTTCTCTAAGCTCGTGGGTTCTTGAGGTCTGGTGCTGTTGGTTCTTCAGCTGTGTTGCAAGATTGAAGCTTTGAAGGTCATTTCTGGTTCATAGAAGAGAAGATGGATGCAAACAACTTTAGCAAACTGGTTACTGTCCCGGTTGCTTTGAAAGGAGGTTTAAACTACTTGTTGTGGTCTAGGCTTGTGAAGACTGCCATTGGAAGGTTAGGGCTTTGGGTCACATCACTGATGATGGTCCAACGCCAGTGAGAAATGAAGACAAAGAAGAAGAAGGTGAAGGGAAAACTCTTGCCGTGGTTGATGCAAAGAAGTGGGTACAAGAAGACTTGATGGTGCTCTCAGTACTACAAGCATCTCTTGAGGTCCCTCTTCTTGAGGCCTACAACTATTGTGAGACTCCCAAACAACTGTGGGAGACACTCTTGAAGAGGTTTGGAAATGTCTCCAATATAAGCCGTGTGTTTGGGTTGAAGAGATCCATTAGTCTACTGAAGCAAGATGGAGGTGCGCTCACCAAGCACATGGGAAGGTTTGGATCTCTGTGGTCTGAACTTGAGAGTTTAAGACCCAATACAACTGATCAAGACGCCCTCGTGGAGAGGAGAGAACAAGATCAAGTCTTTGGGCAGCTAATGACACTAGACCCATGTTACAAGGATGTGATCAAGCACATCTTGAGGTCACCTACTCTTCCATCCATGGAGGAAGTATGTGCACAACTTCAGAAGGAGGAAGGATCCCTCGGTCTCTTTGGAGGAAAAGGAAAGGGTGAGCTTTCTATAGCACACCAAGCTGAAGAGATACAAGCTAACAAAGCTGCTTACCGAGGTGATGGAAAGAAGTATGAGAGGTATGAAGGAAGCTGCGAGCATTGCAAGAGGCAGGGACATAGGAAGAGTCAGTGCTGGATTTTTCATCCACAGCTCAGGCCAAGCAAGTTCAACAACGACAGAGAAGCAAGAGCCAACATTTCTACTGAAGCTAATTGTACTGGCTCAGGAGGAGCAAGTTAAAGTGCTAAGGGAAGTGAAAATGAAGGGCGTGCTATGACTTCTCATCAGTTGAGTGGAAAGAGCTTGGACCAAGAAGTGATTAGTAAGCCTGACTTTGAGGCATTCATCCGAGCTCTCAAGGAGTCTGGTGACAAACTCGAAAACATTCTTGGCTACTCATACTCTGCTCATACTATGCCTAGTACCACTTATAGGTTGCTAGACTTGTTTGAAAGATAATATACTGCTAAATCTCACACTAGTGTTTCTGATAAATTACTAGATGTGTTACGGAACTTGAGAAGCACTCCTAAGACTCACATTGCTAGAAACATGCATAAACCATTGATTATTGATTGGTGCATCTCATCATATGATTAGTGATAATCACCTGATTAAAGATATAGATCCTGCTCATGGTCATGTCATGATTGCTAATGGAGATAGAATTTCTATTAAAGGCATTGGTAGCTTAAAACTGTTTGATAAGAATTCTAAAGCCTTTTACATGCCTGAGTTCACTTCTAATCTGTTATCTGTCAAGAAATGCACCACTGATCTTCAATGCAATGTTATTGTTGGTCGTAATGATGTGAAGTTTCAGGATATTAAAAGCAGTAAGTTGATTGGACAAGGAGCAACCAAGGGAGATCTTTATATGCTTGAAGACTTATCTCCTATTTCTATTTCCTTTTTCTCTTTTAGTTCAGTTTTGCCTATGAATAAAAATGCTTTGTGGCATGCTAGACTGGGCCATCCACATGTTAGGGCTTTAAGCATTATGTTACCAGGTGTCATGTTTAAAAATGATGATTGTGAGGCTTATATTTTGGGAAAACATTGTAAGACTGTTTTTCAAAGATCATCTACTATCTATGAAAACTGTTTTGATTTGATTCACTCAGATGTTTGGACAGCTCCTTGCTTATCTAGAGATGATTATAAATATTATGTCACATTCATTGATGAAAAATCCAAATACACCTGGTTAACACTCATTAAAACTAAAGATAGAGTCCTTGATGCATTTAAAAATTTTCAAAGCTATGTTACTAACCATTATCATGCCAAGATTAAGATTTTCAGGTCTGATAATGGTTGGGAGTACACTGGCTATGCATTCAAGGATCATCTAGCTCAACATGGAATTCTGCATCAGACTAGCTGCCCTTATACTCCTCAGCAGAATGGAGTGGCTGAAAGAAAGAATAGGCATCTCACGGAGGTTGCTCGGTCCATGATGTTTCACAGGAGTGTTCCTAAGAGGTACTGGAGTGATGCTGTAATGACTGCCTGCTACTTGATCAACAGGATACCGACCAGAGTTCTAGGGGATCAGTCTCCTTTTGAGGTTCTCAACAAGAGTAAACCAGCTCTAGATCACTTGAGGACTTTTGGGTGTGTGTGCTATGTGATGGTACCAGGCGAGCTGAGAAACAAGTTAGAGGAGAGGAGCACCAAAACCATGCTGGTTGGATATTCAACATCCCAAAAGGGATATTAATGCTTTGATCCAGTTGCTAGAAGAGTTCTGGTGTCAAGGGAAGTAAAGTTCATGGAAGAGAAAGGTTATTATGATGGAAAGAATTGGGAAGAGCTTGAAGGTCTCTCTCAACCATCAGATGCTGCTGCTGGTTTGAGAAACATTCTAGAGGGACTAGGTATTGGAGTGTACCAGGACCAGAGTAGGCGTGAAGAGCCTTCTCCAGTTGCTGCTGAAGAACCATCCCACTTTGAACATGAGGGGGGAAATGAATCAGAAGCTGGAAGTCTACCAAACCAAGATCAAGGCTCGGGTGAAGCTGGTAGTCTAGGAGATCACAGTTCTGATGTTCCTGTCCAAAGTGGGGAAGAGAATGCAAGAGAAGACAAGAATGAAAGACAAGAAGCTGGTGAAGAAGACTAAACACAAGAAGAAGAAGCTGTTGAGGAAGAAGTGGTTGTTCCTGATGAGGCAGAAGTGGTGGTACCTTTTAAAAGAAGCACGCGGCAAAGGAAGGATCCTTCCAACTGGGTAAACACGAGAGTGTACTACAATGCCCAGGCTGTGGAGCATCCTTCCCAAGCAGTGTGTTCCTTTTCTCAATATCCTGAAGAGCATTGTGCTTTCATGACAAGCTTAGACAAGAGCTTTGTTCCAAGATCATATGAAGAAGCAATGATGCATGAAGATTGGAAAGAATCTGTTGGAGATGAAGCTAATGCTATGATAAAGAATGACACTTGGTATGAGAGTGCATTGCCAAAAGGGAAGAAGGCAGTAACTAGTAGGTGGATCTTTACCATCTAATACAAGCCTGATGGAACTGTGGATAGGAAAACAAGACTGGTGGCTAGAGGATACACTCAGACCTTCGGAGAGGACTACATTGACACATTTTCTCCGGTTGCCAAGCTGCACACAATCAGAATAATTCTATCTCTTGCTGTGAATCTTGAGTGGGGACTTTGGCAGATGGATGTGAAGAATGCTTTTCTTCAAGGAGAATTAGAAGATGAAGTATATATGCATCCTCCTCCAGGTCTAGAGAGTCTAGTGAAGCCAGGGAATGTCTTGAGATTAAAGAAGGCTATTTATGGTTTGAAGCAGTCTCCTAAAGCTTGGTATAACAAGTTGAGAACAACATTGAATGGGAGAGGCTTTAGGAAGTCTGAGTTGGATCACACCCTCTTCACTCTCACCATTGCCTCAGGAGTTATATGTCTTCTTGTATATGTGGATGACATCATCATAACAGGCAGTGACAAAAGAAGGAATTCAAGCCACCAAAGAGTTTCTAAAATCAGTATTTGAAATAAAAGACTTGGGAGAGATGAAGTACTTTCTTGGGATTGAGCTGTGTAGATCAAAGGAAGGGTTGTTTATCTCTCAAAAGAAGTACGTATTGGATATATTGAAAGAAGTTGGTGCTTATGGAGGAAAGACAGCTAAGATGCCCATGGAGGATGGGTATAAGATTCCACGTGAGGGGGATAAAGAAGATGGCAAGCTATTCCATGATCCCAAGCTGTATAGGAAGCTTGTGGGGAAGCTAATATACTTGACCATCACAAGACCAGATATATGCTTTGCTGTGAATCAAGTAAGCCAGCATATGCAAGTTCCAAAAGAGCATCACTGGCGCATGGTTAGAGAGTTCTCATGTATCTGAATGGAACTCAAGGTCTTAGGATATGGATGGGCTGCAATAGAGTACTGAAGTTGTGGGTTATTGTGATGCTGATTGGGCTGGTGATAGAGCTGATAGAAGGTCTACAACCTGCTACTGCACCTTCATTGGAGGAAACATGGTAACCTGGAAGAGTAAGAAGCAAAATGTGATGTCATGCTCAAGTGCTGAGGCTGAGTATAGAGCTATGCTGAAGCTTACCAACGAGTTGGTCTGGATCAAGGGGATTCTGAAGCATTTGGAGATAGATCAGTCAACACCAATGACAATGCATTGTGATAATCAAGCTGTTATTCACATTGCTACAAACTCAGTATTTCATGAGAGGACCACGCATATTGAAGTTGATTGCCACAAGGTGAGGCAGATGATAGTCTTGGGAGTAATCTTGCCATGTTACACAAAGAGTGAAGATAAGTTGGCAGATGTATCTACCAAGGCAGCTAGGCAGAAGACAATGGAGTCTATACACATCAGGTTGGGACTCATTGATCTCTCACCTAAGAGCTAGTTCATACACTCTCCTGATCATGAGATCTTTACTCTTTTTCCCTCATCAAAGTTTTCTCCCATTGGGTTTTCTTTGATGAAGTTTTTAATGAGGAAGATCTCATGGTCCTTCCAAGCCTGACTTGTTTCACATGGTCAAGCTTGAGGGGGAGTGTTAAACTAAGAATAGAAGAGTGTATGAAAAATGAGATGAGGAGTTATTTGAGGTCAGGAGAAAAGTTACCATGCAGTAAAAATAAGTTACCATGCAGTTAAAGTAACTTGGAGTTACTGTGAGGTAAAAGGAAGATGGTTAAGGTATGAAGAAGTCTCTGGTGAAGGAAGAGGGATAGCACATTGATCAGACCGTTAGGGAAGAGCACTGGTGCACCTGGCTAGCTCATGACAGCCTGGAAAGGTAACCAAGCGTGTCAGCATTGTGGACCAGCCATTTCAGATTGGCCCTCCTCTTCTCTCTTATTTCACATGCTTGCGCTAGTAACTTTGACCTTGTAAACCCTTATGTCTCTCACTATAAATTTGTAATGACTCTCTCTGAATAATAATCAACGAGTTTTGTAGTCTCTCTCTCTCTTGTTCATCATGATAATCAAATACTCTTAAGCCATGGTTTCTTAATCTCTTATCAAATCTCTATATAAATCTCTTCTACTCTCTCTTATCTTCTCTTCTATGAACCGGAAATGACCTTCAAAGCTTCAATCTTGCAACACAGCTGAAGAACCAACAGCACCAGACCTCAAGAACCCACGAACTTAAAGAACCAGAACCAAAGATCTCAACTTTATCACAGAAACTTCTCCGATACACCACAAGAACACACAAGAGCAAGAATCTCAACACAAGAATGATTGAAAGAAGGAACTAGATCTCTTAATACCAAAGCCATCCTGGCTCTGATAACATATGAGATTTTAGAATAGAGATGGTATTAAGAGATTAATGGTAGATTAGAGAGAGTAAAAGAGTGTGGGAACCGAAATTCACACCGTCAATTTTAATGAATAAGATTGCGGAGGAAAGCCAAGTTAACCCGACTTTCTCTGAAGGTCCGGATTCTCTGCGACAGCCAGCGACAAGTGACCGAATAAATGCGGAAAAGGTTTTGTTAAGATTTGGGACTGGACCTTAAGAAAGGCTGCCTACGTACCCCTTTCGAGGATCAAGTCGGACGTAGTTCAGTTAGAAAGAATTGAACAAGAGATCGAACCGTCTGGGCGGGTTCGTCTAGTATGAGCGTTGGTTATAGAAACGGGCATGTCGAAGATAATGCCTAGGGTTTCTATGTGCGGAGCTCTGAAGTAAAAGAATTGTCCGATCCTTCCGAGAGGAGCGGAGATTTGCGAGCAGGAGGCGGCCAGACGGTTTAGGGCCTGCCTTGCTAGTCTAACCACCTAAATTCTAAGTTCTATCAGCTAACGGGAGCCCTCTAAGTCTCAAATCTAGGATTTTTGGATCCTCTTCACCTCTGCTCTTGCTCTCCTTATATACCCACTCCTAGGTCGGTGTGCCTTAGGATGATGGACCTCGCCTTTGGGCCCAAGTTTATCTCTTCAGGAAATATTCCATTTTCGTCGATCTTTGTAATTATCCTCGAGTTTTCCCCTATTTTTCGGTGACTTGATGTTTATCCGATGTTCGGGAAATCGGATAAACCGTCATAGCCTGATTGGGCCTGAATTCTTAAAATCGTAAGTAAGTCTATGGACTTGTCTTAAGTCGTTGAACGTTTTATACGATTTCTCGGAAAGACTATCTTTCTCGTAAAGTAAACCGTATAGCCTAAAGGATCGATGTTCCAGTTAATCGATCTTTGTTTTATACGATATCTTCTACGAGAAATCCAATCCTTCTAGTTTTTGTCGTAAAACGTCGAAGACGATTCCAACGAATCGAAAGATGTTCATTCCGTAGTCGTGATCGTACCAAACTCACGAGGAACGATCCAAACAAGCCAAGATGGGATCAGCCCGAGCATGATTGGACCGAGACCAGGACGAGGGCCGTCGACCGGCGTTAGGGGACTTGCCGCCGGCGCCAGGCCGGCTTGCTGAACGCGTGCGGCCGGCGCCAGGCCGGGGTGCCGCCGGGGCCAGGCCGGCTTGCGGAACGCGTGCCGCCGGCGACAGGCCGGGGTGCCGCCGGCGCTAGGCTGGCCCGCGTGACGCGTGCCGCCGGCACCAGGCCGGCTTGCGGAACGCGTGCCGCCGGCGCCAGGCCGGGGTGCCACCGGCGCCAGGCCGGCCCGCGTGACGCGTGCCGCCGGCGCCAGGCCGGGGTGCCGCCGGCGCCAGGCCGGCCCGCGTGACGCGTGCCGCCATCGCCAGGCCGGGGTGCCGCCGGCGCCAGGCCGGCTCGCGTGACGCGTGCCGTCGGGGCCAGGCCGGGGTGCCGCCCGTGGGTTTTCCGTTGCCCGATCTTTCCCCCGTTAGTCGTTCGTGCGGGAAATCTTTGAGTTTGGAAGGATCTTTAGCCGTAGATTTCGAGATAACCGTTTTCGACCTCACCAGGGAGTGGATATTCTAATTTGAGAAAATCTCGTATAACTTCTTTTCAAGTTATCCGAGACTTTTTGTTTTAAGAAATACTTTCAAGAGACTTTCAGTCATTGATTCCGTCGTGACCGATTTTGACACCAACAGTTAGCCCCCCAGCTCGTTAGAACCTTCGTGATGTTCTTGCGAGCGATAATACATGTCAGGTAAGATAGGCGGAATTAATGGTTGAAAGGCTCCGTTGAAAGTGGTAAGATTGGGGCTACGCCTTTCGAAGGCTGCCTACGTACCCTTGTTGTAGGGATTAAGCTTTCCGTAGTTCGTTTTGGAGTTTAAGACCCTTGTGATCTGTTTTCCAGCGAGACTTATATGGTCTGGTTATGTGTCATGAGAGACTATCGAGCATGATGTTGTTGATGTATTTGTTTTGGTCTGGGCGTTGTGAGGCAATTATGTGTTTTTCGATTTTTTATGAACTTCAGTTTTTTTTGAAGTATGAGAAAGAGGGTGTGAGTTGTCTTCTCATTCCTAGTTCCCTGATGATCACCGTACCTATTTTTTGCATAAAGCGAGATTTTTCGCGGTTTACCGATTTACGCGAAAAGTTCGTGAAACGAATAGGCTTAAGTGAAGAGACAAATTTTTGGATCTCGTATACCATACTATGTCTGTGAGATGTCAAGATCCAGCGTGGCTGGGTTTAGGGTAAGACCTAGGTTTACTCTCGGACTGAGGCTTTGCGATGACAAATCGGCTTTCATTTTGCCTGTTTGCGATTTTAACCTGACTCGTACCGTTTAAAATCCGCAAATTGTTGTCGGCTTATATGATTTGTCTAGGCGTGAGTCGAGCTACTTCCTTTACGAAGAGCTAAACCAAAATTTGGATTTCTTGTATAGCGCGCTATGTTTATCCTTGTCGGATGCAAGAGAGCCTACCCCTTGAAGGGCGGCTATTTGTCTGTTTAGGACGTTAGAGTTCGTTTGTTGTGATCAGCAACAACGACATGATGCCAGTTTAGAGGCATGTTACCATTTGGAGGTGTGTTTGTATGTTTTGAGGAAAAGAATGTCCTTCGAGCGCTAGCGACGTCTCGCAGTGCTGAAGGTCGAGTTTCCCTTGTGCCGCATTTCGTGGTTGAAATGTTCGCGGGCTTTGGAGATGTTTTGCGAATGTTAGCAGCCAGAAACTGTTGTTTCGGTTTGGACGCAGGACCAAGGGGTCACGTAAGTTCGACCCAGGGAGAAGCGTCTACATTCACAGTGCTTCGTGAAGTGTTGGCCTTCCGGGATTTGTTTGTATATATTAAGGATGACTCGTATAACTCTTGGAGCCTTGTCACGAGTGTTTCTTTTCATGCCGTGTTTACGGGGCGTATAAAACTTAATCGATTGACGATGAGTTTATATCTTCCGTTAACCATATGGTTGTTAGGACTGAGTTTTGGTATGAAGAGTTTATCGTATGATTTCCGATTCTGGGTTATGCGACAAATTGCTTGCGTAATAGTCACTTGGCGTTCTATGAACAAATCGTGGATTGTTGTTTTTAGCCGTTAAGTGATTGGAGCGGTGCTCGCTCAGTAGCTTTGGATTGGAATGGAGGCCAGAATCAGCCGTATCGCCAAGGAAGTTGTTGGTAAACGATCAGACCATGACCCTTATTAAGGTCATGTTAGTTTATGATTGTCCCTAATGGGGATGCCGAATTCAGGTCCGGGCTTTACGGAAGGGCGTAGTTGGCCGAGGGCCAAATAGCGTTTGCCGAGATAGACATGCCAAGCATAGCGGAGTTTTCTGAGTTATGGCTGATCGCTTTTAGAAACGATCTTCCACTTTAGGTCTTAGTTATACGATGAATGGCTCGTATAAATTCTTTTTTGTTGCATGAAAATCGTTTCATTTTATCCGGGGGGAAAAAGCTTAAGGGATCGATGCAGGACATGTGCGGGTTCGCCTGCGTGATTATTTCCTGCTCGGACGTAACCGCGGGGAGTGAAAGCAGGAGCCAGAAACCTTGTGGAGCAAAAACTGTCTATGACAGTTACTCGTTGGACCCATTATGTTTATTTTACGAAAGTTGCTTTGTATGAATTGACTCGACCATACAGAGGATTTGTCGTAAAAGTGATGTAAGAGGGGGTTTTCGCAAAGGTAACCGGAGAGTGTTTCTCACGAATTACTTGCGATATTCCCGACCACGGATTATGTTTTCCTCATTCACTTTTGCGTACTGCGAAATCGTTTTGCATGAGACCGATCATGTTTTTTCCATAGGCTGTTTTGTTTTAAAATGTTCTTGTTATACGAAAGTAATGGATGACCGGTTTCATGGAGATAGAAAATCGCAGATTGTTAAAGTAGCGATGCTTCCGCGGATTACACGGAGATGTTTCCGCTATGATTTCTACCTTTGGACGAAAGCTGCTTCGAACTACTCATGGAGTTTTACCGAAGGTTATTTCGTTATTTTCGTAGCTCACCATCGTGCTGTTAGTCTGACGTTGGTACACGTTTCTAGTCGCGAGTTTGCGACGAGAGACGACGTAGAGTTTTCAAGACTATGTTTGTAACGGTCGGGCTATGCCGCTAGCGTCTTTTAGACGAATCTTATTTCTGCGAGAGTTTGCTTTGTCAAAAGTGTTGTCTTGATGCTGAAGCAAAAAGTTTTCGAAGATGGGATTATATGTACCTACTTTCCTTTTCTTTTTACGAAAGAAAACGGGTTAGCCGTTCTTCTGAAGCATTGTGTATGTTTTTTTTTTCTTTCTTTTAGGAAGCGGGATGAGTATGCTTTTACAACGTGGGGCGATCGTGTCTCGGTTTTTCGAGAGACTAGATCGGTTTGCATGTTCTGCCTTAGTCTCATCGATCGTTCAAGGCTGCCTCTTGCCCTTCCTCTTTGTTTAGTGACTTTTAACGGTTCATCGTCAAAGGACTTTGAAAAGTTTGATACCAAACGAGAATCGGTTTTTTGATGAAATTCTGACGAGAATATCGGAGCGAAAGAGTGATATGAACGCCCAAGTTCCTGTTCTCGTTTCTTCGTACTGCTGGTTAAATTGACAATGTGTCCGAAGGAACATTACAAAATCGTTGAAACAAAGGGAGGAGAAGTAGGCGATAACTCGAAGAAGGCTAAGGTGGGTGCTTTAGACAAATGGAGACATTGGGCAAGACGCCACTCGAGTGAGGTTCTTAGCTCGTCAGGCTATGAGCGAACTGGTTAGGTCCTTATCGTTTCATATGATCTTGTATGACTTTACCAATGGTGTTTCGTAAAATATTGCCGAGCTTGATTTTAAAATATGAACTTTGTTAAACAATCGAGAAGGCTTTGCGGAAGAATCGTCGTGTTTCTCGAACAATCCGAACATGGGTTTAAGGGACCAAGATGTTGCCGTTGCCCGAGATCACGAGACGACTGCACGGATGGGCGCCAGGACCCTTGCCACCGGCGCCAAACGGGAAACGACGGGCCTGCCGCCGGCGCCAGACGGGAGAGGACGAGCCTGCCGCCGGTGCCAGGCGCCCTGCCGCCGACGCCAGGCGCCCTGCCGCCGGCGCCAGGTGTGGCATGGTCGGTCTGCCGCCCGTGCCGTGTCCCGCGTCTGCCGATGCTGCTGTTGCTCGTCTTCGTCGATCCCCGGGGATCACGGACTCAAAGATCGAGTTACGAAAACTCAGGCAAAGATGCATGGTACTGAGACAGGACCGGGCTCGTCCTATGACGGGACAGAGAGATCCTTCTCATGGGCGAGGTGGTCGAGACAGCGACATTGTTTTCTTCGTAAAATCTCAAAGGAAGCTCGGATTGAGACTAAACGTAAACCATCTTGACCTAGACTCAAAGGAGAGCAAAGTGAGGTTTCCACAGGTGAGGTGGCCATGGGCGAGGTGACCTTGGTGATGGTTGTTCTCGTCCACGGGCGAGGTGGTCGGGAGAGTGATTTTGTTCCCTTCGTAAAATCCTAACGGAAACTCCGATTGAGACGAAACGAAAGCCACTTTGATCTAGACTCAAAGGATAACGAAGGTGAGTTCGCCCTGTGGCGAGGTAGCCATGTCGGAGGGTGAGGTGACCTCGGTAATGTTTGTCCTTGCCCATGGCGAGGTGGCCAGGACAGTGACTTTGTTCTCTTCGTAAAATCTCAACGGAAACTCCGATTGAGATGAAATGAAAGCCATTTTAACCTAGACAGAAAGGAGAACAAAGTGAGCTCTTACTAAGGCGGACTGGGAAGACTGATCTTACCCTATGGCAAGTCGTCCTAGTAAGATCAAGCTCCGACCTCCTTTCGTTTTCCCGTCTGTTCCTCGAGAGTTGTTTGTAAGAAGTATGGCACTGGGAATCGGTGAACCGATTTGCCGTGCTTCTGTTCCGCGAGTAATATAGAGTTTCCCCAAGGTTTCGATGAGAATAAGTTTTATTTTTCCGAGAGGTTCTCGAAAGAAACGTTTTTCGTAGAAATCTTGCTCGTTGCGATTTCTGTAACTTGGTAACAAGACGAATTTTTGGGGTTTGATAGATTTTATCGTTGCCCTTTCTGTTTAGATAGAGAAATTGGGAGCTCATTTTCGTGCTCTTCCTGTGGCGGGAAGCCGCGGCTAGGTTTTTGATTTGCTCGAGCACTGTGGCGTTTGCGTAAGCGTTGGCCGTAGGAGCAGTCGCTGCTGGAGTTGTTTTACCATCGTTGACGCAAACTGCAAGTTTTTCTTTCATATTTCCGGACATCGGTTCGATCAAGCGCTTTGCGGCCGTATGAGTAAGAGTAATCCGTCCCCCCCTCCTTCTAGCGCCAAACTGCGGGAACCAAAATTCACACCGTCAATTTTAATGAATAAGATTGCGGAGGAAAGCCAAGTTAACCCGACTTTCCCTGAAAGTCCGGATTCTCTGCGACAGCCAGCGACAAGTGACCGAATAAATGCGGAAAAGGTTTTGTTAAGATTTGGGACTGGACCTTAAGAAAGGCTGCCTATGTACCCTTTTCGAGGATCAAGTCGGACGTAGTTCAGTTTGAAAGAATTGAACAAGAGATCGAACCGTCTGGGCGGGTTCGTCTAGTATGATCGTTGGTTATAGAAACGGGCATGTGAAGATAATGCCTAGGGTTTCTATGTGCGGAGCTCTGAAGTAAAAGAATTGTCCGATCCTTCCGAGAGGAGCAGAGATTTGCGAGCAGGAGGCGGCCAGACATTTTAGGGCCTGCCTTGCTAGTCTAACCACCTAAATTCTAAGTTCTATCAGCTAACGGGAGCTCTCTAAGTCTCCAATCTAGGATTTTCGGATCCTCTTCACCTCTGCTCTTGCTCTCCTTATATACCCACTCCTAGGTCGGTTTGTCTTAGGATGATGGACCTCGTCTTTTGGCCCAAGTTTATCTCTTCAAGAAATATTCCATTTTCGTCGATCTTTGTAATTATCCTCGAGTTTTCCCCTATTTTTCGGTGACTTGATGTTTATCCGATGTTCGGGAAATCGGATAAACCGTCATAGCCTAATTGGGCCTGAATTCTTAAAATCGTAAGTAAGTCTGTGGACTTGTCTTAAGTCGTTGAACGTTTTATTCGGAAAGACTATCTTTCTCGTAAAGTAAACCGTATAGCCTAAAGGATCGATGTTCAAGTTAATCGATCTTTGTTTTATACGATATCTTCTACGAGAAATCCAATCCTTCTAGTTTTTCTCGTAAAACATCGAGGACGATTCCAACCGAATCGAAAGATGTTCATTCCGTAGTCGTGATCGTACCAAACTCACGAGGATCGATCCAAACAAGCCAAGATGGGATCAGACCGAGCATGATTGGACCGAGACCAGGACGAGGGCCGTCGACCGGCGTTTGGGGACTTGCCGCCGGCGCCAGGCCGGCTTGCGGAACGCGTGCCGCCGGCGCCAGGCCGGGGTGACGCCGGCGCCAGGCCGGCCCGTGTGACGCGTGCCACCGGCGCCAGGCCGGCCTGCGTGACACGTGCCGCCGGCACCAGGCCGGGGTGCCGCCGGCGCCAGGCCAGCTCGCGTGACGCGTGCCGCCGGCGCCAGGCCGGCTCGCGTGACGCGTGCCGCCGGCGCCAGGCCGGCTCGCGTGACGCGTGCCGCCAGCGCCAGGCCGGGGTGCCGCCCGTGGGTTTTTCCGTTGCCCGATCTTTCCCCCGTTAGTCGTTCGTGCGGGAAATCTTTGAGTTTGGAAAGATCTTTAGCCGTAGATTTCGAGATAACCGTTTTCGACCTCACCAGGGAGTGGATATTCTAATTTGAGAAAATCTCGTATAACTTCTTTTCAAATTATCCGAGACTTTTTGTTTTAAGAAATAGTTTCCAGAGACTTTCAGTCATTTATTCCGTCGTGACCGATTTTGACACCAACAAAGAGATTTAGAGAGATTTAAGAAAGATTTGAAAAGAGATTAAGTAACCATGATTTAAGAGTCTTTGATTATCATGATTAACAAGAGAGAGAGACTACAGGAACTCGTTGATTATTATTTAGAGAGAGTCATTACAAATTTATAGTGAGAGACATAAGGGTTTACAAGGTCAAAGTTACTAGTGCAAGCATGTGAAGTAAAAGGGAAGAGGAGCGCCCATTTGAAATGGCTGGTCCACAATGCTCACACGCTTCGAGACCTTTCCAGGCTGTCATGAGGTAGCCAGGCGCACCAGTGCTCTTCCCTCAACGGTCTGATCACTGTGCTAACCCTCTTCCTTCACCAGAGACTTCTTCATACCTTAACCAGCTTCCTTTTACCTCACAATAACTCCAAGTTACTTTTACTGCATGGTTACTCCTCATCTCATTATTCATACACTCTTCTATGCTAAGTTTAAGACTCTTCACCATCAAGTACAAGGCAAATGGACAACCAGAGAGGAAGAAGACAAGACTAGTGGCAAGGGGATATACTCAAGTCTATGAAGAAGACTATCTAGATACCTTTGCACCAGTAGCTAAGCTCCACACCAAAAGGATTGTGCTCTACTTGGCAGTAAACTTGGAATGGGATTTATGGCAGATGGATGTCAAGAATGCTTTCCTACAAGGAGAGCTGGAGGATGAGGTTTATATGAGGCCAACTCCTGGCATGGAAAACATTGTCAAGCTAGGAAATGTTCTAAGGTTGAAGAAGGCCATCTATGGTCTAAAGCAATAACCAAGAGCCTGGTATCAAAAGCTGAGTACAACCCTCATTGGAAGAGGGTTTGTATAATCAGAAGCTGATCACACTCTCTTAACCCTCATAAGCAAGCAAGGAATTATGGTGATTCTGATCTATGTGGATGATATTATCATCCAAGGAAGCAACAAGGAAGGTATCATCTCTACTAAAGCTTTTCTTAAGTCTAGCTTTGATATTAAAGATTTGGGTGAGCTAAAGTACTTTCTAGGGATTGAGATATGCCGCTCTAAAGAGAGGCTATTCTTATCTCAAAGAAAGTACACACTTGATCTTCTAAATGAGGCAGGAAAGCTTGGAGCAGAAGTAGCTAAGACACCACTTGAAGAGGGTTACAAAGTCTTGCGTGAGGGGAGTTTGAGGATACTCCATTTGGCGACTTCAAGCTCTATAGAAGGATGGTTGGAAAGCTGATTTATCTCACCCTTACAAGACCAGACATCTGCTTTGCTGTGAATCAAGTAAGTCAGTATATGCAAGCACCAAAGGTTCACCATTGGAATATGGTGGAGAGGATCATGAGATATCTAAGGGAGGCTCCTGGTAAAGGTGTTTGGATGGGTTGCAACAAGAGCACAGAGATTGTGGGATATTGTGATGCAGATTGGGCTGGTGAGTGGACAGGAGGTCTACTACTGGCTATTGCACCTTCATAGGAGGCAATCTTGTTACTTGGAAAAACAAGAAGTAGAAGGTGGTATCATGTTCAAGTGCTGAGGCAGAATATAGAGCCATGAGGAAGCTGACCAGTGAGCTCATTTGGATCAGAAACTTGCTAAGAGACTTGGGCATAGAGACAACAACACCAATCACAATGCACTGTGATAACCAGGAAGCCATTCATATAGCTTCAAACTCAGTCTTCCATGAGAGAACAAAGCATATTGAAGTGGATTGTCACAAGGTGAGACAAGCTGTTGAGCAGAAGATCATTCTACCTTGCTACACTAGGAGTGAAGACCAGCTAGCTGATATCTTCACCAAAAGAGCAAGCACCAAAGTCTGTGAGTTCATTTATCCAATATTGGGACTCATAGACTTGTCCAGATCCTGATCTCCTTAAACCATGAAGCATCTACTCTTTTTCCTTACGTGTGTTTTTGTCCCATTGGGTTTTTCACACATAAGGTTTTAATGAGGGATGTGTTCATGGTTTCCTAGCTCAACCATGCTGTATGTTTAAGCTTGAGGGGGAGTATTGACAAAGGACTTCAAGAAATAAAGAGAAGAACCTGATCAGACAAGGTGGAGAAGAAGACTTACACTTGGGCGCATAGGTTGTTCCTGGTCCGTACAAGCTGTACGGAATTGCTTGGTATACACGGTGTTGAGATGAGGTAATAAAGAGATGGTGTCTTGGAGGTTCATGGATCATTGAGAGAAATAGAAGTGTTGAGGTTGAGACAATAACTCCAAAGTTACCACAGTAACTTTGGAAAGTTACCACAGTAACTTTGGAAAGTTACCACAGTAACTCTGGTTTGACCGGATGGAAGAAAGTTAATAGGTTAACTTGAGGTTTACATGAGATTACTCTCTTCCTTGTTGAGATGAGGTAATAAAGAGATGGTGTCTTGGAGGTTCTTGGATCATTGAGAGAAATATAAGTGTTGAGGTTGAGACAGTAACTCCAAAGTTACCACAGTAACTCTGGTTTGACCAGATGGAAGAAATTTAATAGGTTAACTTGAGGTTTACATGAGATTGCTCTCTTCCGGGCCATAAGGGACGTTGGGAGAGGATAAGAGAGGAGTGTGGACAGGCAGTGACAGGCTGTAAAGCTAAAGCAAAAGGCACCGAGCATGTGAGCAATCTCAGCCATGTATTTCAAAAGAAGGCTCCCTTGGTCTGTTGACTTCACATGCTTACCCTAGATTTCGAAATGTCTCTTGTACTAAGCCTCTCTCTATATATGATGTATCTGAAACCTTAATAAGACTAATGAAGTTTTGAGTCTCTCTCTTTATTCTCTCACTAGAATCTCTTAATCTCTCTAATCTTTTCATCTAATTATCTCTGGTTGTTTGAATCATGCTCTAAAACACAAGTAATTATGGTATCAGAGCCTGGTTGGCTAGAGGGAGTGAGTGTTGATTCGTTTTCACAAAAATCAGAGAGTGTTCTTGAGTGTTCTTGAGGTTATTGAAGATTCTGGGTATTTGTGTGATCTGTTTATCGGAGGCTGAGTTGTGGGAGATTCTCTGGTGGAAACAAGCAATCTCAACATGGATATGAAGCACAGAAGGAGTAGATCAGAGAAGATTGAAGAGGAAAACGAGTGGGTTTGTTCAAGCTGGGTAAAGACAGCTTTGGAAAGCTGTGGGATTTGGAGTAATCATGTAAAGGTGGAACCTTTAAAGGAGTTAGCTGCTGAAGAAGGTCAGACAGCAAGCTTGGAGAAGATTCATGTAAAGGAGGAACCTTTAAAGGAGTTAGCTGCTGAAGAAGGTCAGACAGCAAGTTTGGAGAAGATTCATGTAAAGGAAGAACCTTTAAAGGAGCTAGCTGCTGAAGAAGATCAGACAGCAAGTTTGAAGGTTCATGAAGCCAAGGGTGTGATCCGAGGCTTGAGACAAGGAAAGGGAGAGCTGTATCAGCTTGTGGGAAGGCTGAGAGAAGTATGGTCAGAGTTGGATATTGTGAAAATACACACATCAAATCCAAGATGCTTTATAGAAAGGAGAAAGCAAGATGTGATCTTTAGCTTTCTTATGGAGGAGATATGTGAGCTGGTTAATAACACTTTTGATTTGTGGGAGCTGAACAGGAAGTATGATAGATGGAAGGGAGGTATAAGCTGTAAGAAAGGAAGGTTGAGAAAGCTTTCCAAGGGATGGTTCATGATGAGAAAGGCTTGGAGGAAGGACATGGAGTCTGAGTACCTGAGTGACAAGATAAGCTTGAACATGATCAAGAAGGCTGCACAACAAGTGATGAGAGGAGAGTGTTCTTACTCAGCCTATATGGGTGAAGGGAGCATGGTTATGAAGGAGCAAGAGATCAAAGGAGCAGATGAGCGTGTCACAATGAAGGAATGGGATGATGTCAAGCATGTGTATGCTTTGGCTACGACCCGAAGACTAGGGGCTCCTGCCAAAGCATCCCCATCCAAACCCATCATCATTGATTCTGGAGCAAGTCATCACATGATCAGTGATCGAAGTTTAACAAGTGATGTGAAGAAGGCCACCGGGGGTGTTATGATAGCCAATGGTAATCTGATTCCAATAGAAGGAGTGGGAAAACTCAAACTGTTTGAAAAAGATACAAATGCCTTATACATGCCACAGTTTGCTTCAAATCTGTTATCTGTGAAGAAAGCTACAATTGATCTTGGTTGCAAGTAGTATTCAGGCCAGATGAGGTTGAGTTTCAAGATTTGAAGACTGGAAGGGTTATCGGTAGAGGAGACAGCAAGGATCAACTATACCATCTTCAATTGGCTAAGACTTCTAAACCCTCTTACTCTATGTGTTTGAGTAGTACTGCTGAGAAGATTGATAGTATTACTTGGCATGCTAGATTGGGACATCCTCATGCTCGTGCTAATGAAATGATAATTACTAATATGTCATTTAATCTCTTGGATTGTGAAGCATGTATATTAGGAAAGCATTGTAGGACTGTTTTCCCAACATCAGAGACTACTTATGAGCATTGCTTTGATTTAGTTCATTCAGATGTGTGGACTGCTTCTTGTGTGTCTAGAGATAGCCAGAAGTACTTTGTGACATTCATTGATGAGAAATCTAAGTATACTTGGCTTACATTGCTTCCATCTAAAGATAGGGTGTTAGAAGCTTTTATGAACTTCCAAGCATATGTATCTAATCAATACAATGCTTCTGTGAAGGTACTAAGATCAGACAATGGAGGTGAATACATAAGCAATGCCTTCAAGAGTCATCTAGCCAAGCATGGAATTGTGCATCAGACCAGCTGCCCATATACACTACAACAGAATGGTGTAGCTGAGAGAAAGAACAGGCACTTGATGGAGGTTGCTAGATCGATGATGTTTCATGCAAATGTCCCAAAACGCTTTTGGGGAGATGCTGTACAGACTGCTTGCTATCTCATCAACCGGGTTCCAACCAATATATTGAAGAATCTGTCCCCATTTGAAGTGTTAAACAAGAGAAAGACTTTCACTGATCACCTTAGAGTCTTTGGGTGTGTGAGCTATGTCATGGTTCCAAGAGAGCAGAGAAACAAGCTGGAGGCAAAGAGTACTAAGGCTATGTTCATTGGGTATTCTATCACTCAGAAGGGGTACAAGTGCTATGATCCTGAAGCAAGGAGAGTAATGGTATCTAGAGAAGTGAAGTTTGTTGAAGCAAAAGGTTATTATGAAGAAAAGGAGTGGGAAAATCTGAAGGATTTATCTCAAGCTCCATCTGATAAAGCAACAACACTGAGAGTGTTGCTGGAGAAGCTAGGGATAGGGTTATCCCAGGATCAGGAACCCAGAAGGAGAGAACCTTCCAACCAGACTGGTGGAGCTGGAAGAATAACTCATCTTAATCATGAGAGGGGGAATGGAACTGTATCAGGTGAGCAAGAGCAGAACCAAGAGGATTCAGGTCAGCATGATCATGAGGAGACGAGGGAAGCAGTGAACTTGCCTCAGTCTAGTGGAGATGAGCAAGGAGAGTATACTGTTTCAGGAGAGGAGTCTACTGATTCAGGAGAAGAGTATACTGGTTCTGGTTCAGATGAGGAACAAGGAGAGTCTACTGGTTCAGAGGAACAAGTTTAAGCTGAGGTCCCAGTTCAGGAGTTAAGGAGGAGCACAATGATAAGGGAGGATCCTTCCAACTGGGTAAACACGAGAGTGTACTACAATGCCCAGGCTGTGGAGCATCCTTCTCAAGCCGTGTGTTCCTTTGCCGAGTTTCCTGAAGAACATCATGCCTTCATGATAAGCTTAGATGCAAGCTTTTTTCCAAGGTCTTATGAAGAAGCAATGATGCATGAGGATTGGAAAGAATCTGTGGGAGATGAAGCTAATGCTATGATAAGGAATGACACTTGGTATGAGAGTGAATTACCAAAAGGGAAGAAGGCAGTAACTAGTAGATGGATCTTCACTATCAAATACAAACCTGATGGAACTGTGGATAGGAAGAAGACAAGGCTAGTGGCAAGAGGGTTCACTCAGACCTATGGAGAAGATTATATTGACACCTTTGCACCAGTCGCCAAGCTTCACACCATTAGGATAGTCCTATCTCTTGCTGTGAATCTTGAATGGGACTTGTGGCAAATGGATGTGAAGAATGCTTTCTTGCAAGGTGAACTGGAAGATGAGGTATACATGCTCCCACCTCCTGGTCTTGAGCATCTAGTGAAGCCAGGAAATGTTTTGAGATTGAAGAAAGCTATATATGGGTTGAAACAATCTCCTAGAGCTTGATACAGGAAGCTGAGTACAACACTTAATGGGAGAGGGTTCAGGAAGTCTGAACTAGATCACACACTCTTGACACTGCTCGGACCATCAGAGATCATTGTGATTCTAGTGTATGTGGATGATTTGATTATCACAGGAAGTGATAAGGCTGGGATTAAAGCCACTAAAGAGTTTCTCAAGTCTGTGTTTGATATTAAAGACTTGGGAGAGATGAAGTACTTCTTGGGGATTGAGATATGCAGATCTAAGGAGGGATTGTTTATGTCTCAAAGGAAGTACACTATGGATATGCTGAAGGAGACTGATGTGCTTGGAGGGAAGATAGCTAAGAAACCTCTTGAGGAGAGGTATAAGGTCTTGCGTGAGGGGGAGGTTGAAGAGAACCAGTTGTTTGAGGATACTAAGCTGTATAGGAGGATGGTTGGCAAGCTGATCTACTTGACCATCACCAGACCTGATATATGCTTTGCTGTGAATCAAGTGAGCCAGTATATGCAGGCGCCAAAGGTACATCACTGGAAGATGGTTGAGAGGATACTGAGGTATTTGAGTGGCTCCCCTGGACAAGGAGTTTGGATGGGTTGTAATGGCAGTACAGAAGTGGTTGGGTATTGTGATGCTGATTGGACAGGAGATAGAGTGGACAGGAGGTCAACTACTGGTTATTGTACATTCATTGGAGGTAATCTGGTTACTTGGAAGAGTAAGAAGCAGAAGGTCATCTCCTGTTCAAGTGCTAAAGCTGAGTATAGAGCTATGTTGAAGCTGACAAACGAGTTGGTGTGGATCAAGGGTATTTTGAAGCATCTAGAGATTGAGCAGTCTACTCCCATGACCATGCATTGTGACAATAAAGCAGCTATTCACATTGCTTCTAACTCAGTCTTTCATGAGAGAACAAAGCACATAGAAGTTGATTGTCACAAGGTGAGACAGATGATTATCCTAGGAGTTATTCTGCCATGCTATACAAGAAGTGAGGACCAGCTTGCAGATGTGTTTACTAAGGCAGGGAGATTAAAGACAATGAAGTCCATATTATCCAGGCTTGGACTCATTAATCTTACACCCATGAGCTGATCCCCTTAGTCATGGGGTCTTTACACTTTTTCCCTCATCAAGGTTTTGTCCCAATGGGTTTTCCTGTTACCTTGAAGAAAGAAATGGAGTCAAGAGAAGAAGAGTGGAGGAGTTGGGTCTGGTACAAGAATAGGGTCAGGCTTGCAGAGATTGTGCTTGAAGAGCCAGCCTGTGCTAGCCTGGTCCAGCCTGCCCTTGACAAGAATCAAATTAAACCAATGAGACTTCAAAGAGAGCTCAACCAATCATATGAAGACCAGACCAACTCCTCATCTCATCCATCTATTTGAATCAAGTTAATTATAGCCATTATATATAGGTTTCTAATGTTTCAGATTGTAAAGCCTATAAATAAGCTCTTGTTAGCGATTTGTAAACTTAAGAGAGTCAGGGAGAATCCCTTCTCCTTCAAAGAAATAAAATATGTTCTTGAATCATATTCCCTAAGTCTCTCCCTTTCTTAGTCTCAAATCTCTTAATCTCTCAAAGTCTCTCTTGTTTCTGATTTGAGTAACACATTGTTACATCAGATCCTTTCTCTACACTTATCAAGCTCTCTTCTTGCTCATTTGAGCTGTTCTACACACACACACACACATTAAGAGAGAGAACTCTGTAAAACTCTCATGGTATCAGAGCCAGGTTCTCTAGAGCCTGAGCTGTTGCTTCCGCCATCTCAATGCTTACCTCTCATGTCGTTTTGGACCAAGAAGAAGCTCCCTGAATCTGGCGGCTGTTCAACACAACAAAATGGTGGTGGATTCATCATTGGTGTTCAGAAGCTGTCTATGGTTGATTCTCACCATCTCATGGCGCCAATGAAGAAAGAAGAAGCTTGGAAACAATGGTTATGGAGTGGTCTGATCAACCAAGCTTCAGATCCATGTTCAAGCAAGTTCTTATTCATTATCCAAGAAGAAAGTTGGTAGTTTTCTAGTCTTGAGAGCCTGGCGAGTTCACATGAAGAAAAGGTGGAGTCTTTGACATGGAGAGTTCAAGAGAAAGGAGAGAAAGGTTCATGGAAGGAGGACACAAGGTGGCGCCACCAAAAGAGCTCACTTCCTTGCCATGATTCAATGGAGTTTCAAGGAACTAACACTAGTTCCTTGGCTGTAAGGAAACTCTTTCTCTTGTTTGTAAAGCTTGAGCATTTGAACTGAATATTGAAATGTGTTGTGATGTGGTGTTGTGATTGAAAACCTGAGGATGTGTTTAAAGATTGCTAAATGTGAATTGTTTAGAATCTGTCCCAGGATGTTTAAAGAGGCCTGTGAAGTTGAGATATGAAAGTATTTGCCTCAGATCTTGTATGAGTTGTGCTAGGATGATAGATTTTTATTTCTGCATCTAGTAGCTTTCATAACTTGAATCTGATTAAGGTAATGCACGGTCTGATGTAAGTTTATGATAAGTGTTGTAAGACCTCAGTTAAAATTTTGTGTGAGGATTGATAGATGATTGAGTCTGATCTTGTTGCATACATGTTTAGAAACGGGTTAAGGTGCTGCATATTATCATAATGGTTACTGTCTTAAGATTGAGTGTTAACTTGAAGAAAGAAATGGAGTCAAGAGAAGAAGAGTGGAGGAGTTGGGTCTGGTGCAAAGTGAGGGCAAGTCTTGTGGAGATTGTCCATCAAGCTTCAAGTGTGTCTAGAGGAGACAAGAAGTGATCTATGTTGAGATGAGAAGCATAGAGATATGGATATAAACTTGGGTTGAAGAATGGGTAGGATTTACCTTGATGGTAAATAAAAGTTACCATGGTAAATATGGAGTTACCATGGTAAAGTTACCATGGGAACCTTACCTTGATGTAAAGAGAAAGACACTTGCTTAGGAAGAGGGTCTGATCCAAAGACACTTGCTTAGGATAAGGAAGGAGCTAGCACAAGACAGGCTGGAACAGACTGGCTAATGACTAAAGGAAGAAGCTACAGTGACCATGTATCTGTCCAGATACAAGGGAAGGTTCAAGGGAGCCTCACAGCAACCAATCAGCAGCCAGTCTCCACCTTGACCAGATTCAAATGAGCCAATGAAGCACCAGCAAAGGAAGCACGACCAGACCAGCTTCCCATCTCATCCATCCATTCAAATTCAAGTTATATTAGCCCTTAGATTTAGGTTTATGAGAAACCAAATGTATGAGCTTATAAATAAGCATGTAAGAGGCAATTTAGTGGCCTAAGCTGAATGGGGGGGTTTCCCCATCTCTTCATAATACAAGTCTGGTTATTAATCTCTAAGTCTTCCATCAATCTCTTAATCTTCCATCCATAGTCTCTTCCTTTAGTCTCTCTCACTAAAATCACCAAGAACAAACACAAACTCATCTCTTTGCTCCATTGGAGCCTTTCTCTACACACACACACACATTAAGAGAGAAAGAGAGAGAGATCTCTATAAAACTATCATGGTATCAGAGCCTGTTTCTATAGAACCTAGGAGAAGCTTCCGCAAGTACACAGCTCATCCCACAGCTCAAATCCAAACCTTGAAGCCATTACCTTGTTTTTCACTTTTAAGAAGAAGATGAAGCCATGGCGTGTGTTCTTTGTGCCTCAACCTGTTCTTATGGCGACCAGATGGTGATTTTGCTTGTAAGCAAAGGTGTGTGGAGAGGCTTAGCTAACCTGACTCCAACAAGCGCCTTGTTCAAGTGAAGATCTCATCCGGATGCAGCTAAGTGGTGGCTAGAGCTTTGCGCAAAGAAGCCATGAAGAAAGGAGGGGTCTTTGAGCTGATGGTACAAGATGGTGGCCATGAACTGGAGGAGAAGGAGGTGGGTGACGATCCAAACTCCAAGATCCCACAAAGTCATGAGCTTTCCATCAAAAGGAGATTCAAGGAACCAATCTGGTTCCTTGCGGTATGTGAATCTAAACTTGTCTTGATATCAGCATGTGTGATTGTGATGTGGTGTGGTGATTGAAATGAGTAAAACCTAGATATATTTAAAGATTGCTAATTGAAAATTCTTTTAGAATCTGTCCTAGGATTGTTTAAAGAGTTGTGTTGTGGTGATTGAGTTGAATATGCTAGCTAAGATTTATAATGATGCTTGTTGAGATTGATTGAATCTTCTTGCATACATATATAGAATCTAATTGAAAGCTGTTGCATATAGTCTTGAGAGAGTTATGCATGGACTTTAAAGTTCAAGGTTCTTTAAAGAGGATGCATACTTGAAGCTTCCTTGTGTTGATGCTATTAGATTCATATCTAAGGAGTAGTTAAAGGAGCTTAAAATTTCCTAAGTAGCTTGACTTGAATCTGATAAGATCTTGCTTGTGCTTAGAGAGTTAGCTTGCAAAGGTTAGAACTTTAAAATGTCTAGTTTAATCTTGTGCATTGCTTTAAGACATTGGTGTTCAAACTTGATGATGCATCAAGGATTGAGCCAATGCAATTGTTTCTGATCTTTGCTGGAGTTTGAGTGTTGTTTCAGGTTCACAAGAGGTGTCCTTAGCTCACCATCCATCCGAGTCGAAGAGGCAGAAGAAGGTGCCATTGTAAGTACAATGGTGTGTAACTGAAGGGCCATTGCAAGCTGATCATGCGTGATCTAGCCGAAGTAGAGGGAAGAAGAAAGTCACTCACAAGCAACAAGTGAGGTGCTTGTAGAGGAGGCTGAGGTATCTCCTCAGTGCAATGGAGAGTGGTTACTAAAGTGGTGAAGAGCCACTGGTTTGTGAAGACACACTGAAGCTCACTTGCAAGCTTGGACCTCTGTACAATCCAAGCTTGAGGAGGGGAGTTAAAGTGAGCAATCTGTTGGTTCAAAGGGGTCCATTGCAAGCAACATAAGAATAAGCACTCAAAGAAGATGGCGAGTTCAGAAGAGGGTGCAATGGAGTGAGTGGTCAGATCATGAAGCTATCCTTCCAAGCTTGACTTGTTCCACATGTTCAAGCTTGAGGGGGAGTGTTGAAGCTTACATGATCTGAGAGTACTTGGTGGTTATTCAAGAAGAGGAGCAGACCAGGTTATGAAGCAAGTGAAGGATGTAGAAGCAATCTCCAAGGCGGCCTCAAGGAAGAGCAGTCTTGGTACTACAAACCGAAGCATCTTGTCTTGTGGTTTCAGTAACAAGGAGGTTACTCATGAAGAAGAAGCAGCCAAGACTCAGCTTGTATCTATCAAGGAAGATCAGAGAGTCCGAGCACTTGATCACAACAGGAAGGTTGTGAGAAAGGGGGAGAGGCCAAGATCTGTCTGAAGAAGAGTACAAGATATGTTGGTGATGAGCAAGGGAAGAGGTGATCGACCTTGCATCACATGAGGGCCATGATCCAGAGCCTTTGTGTCCCTTACATTGCTGGTAAGGCACAAAGGCTCACTGGCCAATCCCTAGGACTTGGAGGCTCTACTCTTTTTCCCTTACAAGGTTTTGTCCCAAAGGGTTTTCCTTGTAAGGTTTTTAATGAGGGAGTTCTTCAAGCTTCCAAGCTCAACTCAGGATCTCCTAGAGTTAAGCTTGAGGGGGAGTGTTAACTTGAAGAAAGAAATGGAGTCAAGAGAAGAAGAGTGGAGGAGTTGGGTCTGGTGCAAAGTGAGGACAAGTCTTGTAGAGATTGTCCATCAAGCTTCAAGTGTGTCTAGAGGAGTCAAGAAGTGATCTATGTTGAGATGAGAAGCATAGAGATCAAGATATAAGCTTGGGTTGAAGAATGAGTAGGATTTATGATGGTAAATAAAAGTTACCATGGTAAATATGGAGTTACCATGGGAACCTTACCTTGATGTAAAGAGAAAGACACTTGCTTAGGAAGAGGGTCTGATCCAAAGACACTTGCTTAGGATAAGGAAGGAGCTGGCACAAGACAGGCTGGAACAGACTGGCTAATGACTAAAGGAAGAAGCTACATTGACCATGTATCTGTCCAGATACAAGGGAAAGTTCAAGGTAGCCTCACAGCAACCAATCAGCAGCCAGTCTCCACCTTGAACAGATTCAAATGAGCCAATGAAGCACCAGCAAAGGAAGCACGACCAGACCAGCTTCCCATCTCATCCATCCATTCAAATTCAAGTTATATTAGCCCTTAGATTTAGGTTTATGAGAAACCAAATGTATGAGATTATAAATAAGCATGTAAGAGGCAATTTAGTGGCCTAAGCTGAATGGGGTGGTTTCCCCATCTCTTCATAATACAAGTCTGGTTACTAATCTCTAAGTCTTCCATCAATCTCTTAATCTTCCATCGATACTCTCTTCCTTTAGTCTCTCTCACTAAAATCACCAAGAACAAATACAAACTCATCTCTTTGCTCAATTGGAGCTTTTCTCGACACACACACACATTAAGAGAGAGAGATATCTTTATAAAACTCTCATTGAGCACTTAGTTTAAAAGACTAATATGTGGTTAAGACAAGTAAAGAATTGCCTAAGTAGCTTGTATTGAATCTGAAATGATCTTACTTGTGCTTAGAGAGTTAGCTTGCAAAGATTAGAACTTTAAAAATGTCTAGTTTGATCTTGTGCATTGCTTTAAGACATTGGTGTTCAAACTTGATGTGGAATCAAGGGTTGACCCAATGCACTTGCATCTTATCTTTGCTGGAGTTTGAGTGATGTTTCAGGTTCACGAGAAATGTGCTTAGTTCATCATCAATCCGAGTTGAAAGAGGAAGACTTTTGCCCATTGTGTGTGCAATGGAGAGTGGTTACAAAGATGGGAGGCGCCACTGATCTGAGAGTATCACCAAAGCTCACTTCAAGATTGGACCTAGACTCGATCCAAGCTTGAGGAAGGGAGTTAAAGTGAGCTTTCAGGTGACTCATGGAGTCCATTGCAAGCATCTAAAGGTTGTTGCAATGTTGTGGTGCTCCGGATCAAGAAGCTATCTTCCTTTCAAGCTTGAGTCTTCCATAGACTCAGTCTCAAGCTTAAGGGAGAGTGTTGAGAAGCTTCTATGATCCAAGAGAAAGAGCACTTGGTGGTTGCTCAAGAGGAGGAGCCAACCTTGTATGGAAGTGAGGTGAGAGATGATGAAGTGATCTTCTAGGCGGCTTCTAGATTTGAGGTGATTGGAGAGACACAAGGCATCTCCACAACACTCCAGCAAGGTGGCGCCATTTACACTCTTGAGAAGAAGCAACCAGTATTCAGCAAGTGAGGGATTCAAGTGGGATGTGAAGAACAACCACTCCTCACCATTTAAACAAGGGAGTAAACCTGAACTTTATCTTTACATACATTACATGATAGGTTTATCTCTTGAGAACTGATACACTTGTGGAATGATGTATCAGGTACCTTACTTGGAGGCTTAATTAAGAGGAGGAGGTGATCTTACCTGATGTGAGGTGATTGGAGAGACACAAGGCATCTCCACAACACTCCAGCAAGGTGGCGCCATTTACACTCTTGAGAAGAAGCAACCAGTATTCAGCAAGTGAGGGATTCAAGTGGGATGTGAAGAGCAACCACTCCTCACCATTTAAACAAGGAAGTAAACCTGAACTTTATCTTTACATACATTACATGATAGGTTTATCTCTTGAGAACTGATACACTTGTGGAATGATGTATCAGGTACCTTACTTGGAGTCTTAATGAAGAGGAGGAGGTGATCTTACCTGATGGAGATGGCTGGAAGCCACGAGAGAAGGGAAGGCACAATCCTAGTTCAAGAAGAGATCAAGAAGGTGTGGTGATGAGCAAGAGTAGTGGTGAACTATCTTGCATCACAATAGGGCCATGATCCAGAGCCATTGTGTCCCTTACATTGCTGGTAAGGCACAAAGGCTCACTGGCCAATCCCCAGGCCTTGAGGAACCTACTCTTTTTCCCTTACAAGGTTTTGTCCCAAAGGGTTTTCCTTGTAAGGTTTTTAATGAGGGATTCTTCAAAGTTCCAAGATTAACTCAGGATCTCCTAGAGTTAAGCTTGAGGGGGAGTGATAACTTGAAGAAAGAAATGGAGTCAAGAGATGAAGAGTGGAGGAGTTGGGTCTGGTACAAGAATAGGGTCAGGCTTGCAGAGATTGTCTGCAAGGCTTCATGAGTGTCTGATAAGCTCCAGAAGTGTTCTGATGGTTGAGCAAAGATAGGGCCAAGTCCAGGAGGGACTTAGAAGAAGGTTTAGGAGCAAATGGGTGAGTGTGCATAAATAGGGCGAGGCCGGGACAAGGCCGTACGGACCTGTACGGACCGTGGTCGACCCGAGAGTTCACAACTCACCCATGTGAGACATTTTAGGACTTGTGCAAAATTAGGGTGTTGGTACGGTCAGGCAAGCAATCCGTACATGCCCTGATGTTTGTAACAAGCGTAACTTGTGTCCTAAGGCAGAAGGAGGTCGTGTGGCATGGTCTGATCCAAGGAAAGATGCTTAAGGAATATGCTGGTCAAGGAGGCCATGGGAAGGAGCCAATCAGATCACTTCCCTTACTAGCTGTTTATGGATAAGGCTGGATTTCTGCTATTGGTGCGTTTCAAAGAAGAGCCAGCCTGTGCCAGCCTGGTCTAGCCTGCCCTTGACCAGATTCAAATTAAACCAATGAGACTTCAAAGAGAGCTCAACCAATCATATGAAGGCCAGACCAACTCCTCATCTTATCCATCCATTTGAATCAAGTTAATTATAGACATTAGATATAGGTTTCTAATGTTTCAGATTGTAAAGCTTATAAATAAGCTCTTGTTAGCGATTTGTAACCTTAAGAGAGTAAGGGGGAATCCCTTCTCCTTCAAAGAAATAAAATGTGTTCTTGAATCAGATTCCCTAAGTCTCTCCTTTTCTTAGTCTCAAATCTCTTAATCTCTTAAAGTCTCTCTTGTTTCTGATTTGAGTAACACATTGTTACATCAGATCCTTTCTCTACACTTATCAAGCTCTCTTCTTGCTCATTTGAGCTGTTCTACACACACACACACATTAAGAGAGAGAGAGAACTCTCTAAAACTCTCATTTCCTTGATGAGGTTTTTAATGAGGAAGATCTCATGGCTTTCCAAGCTTGACTTGTTCCACATGGTCAAGCTTGAGGGGGAGTGTTGAGATGAGGTAATAAAGAGATGGTGTCTTGGAGGTTCTTGGATCATTGAGAGAAATAGAAGTATTGAGGTTGAGACAGTAACTCCAAAGTTACCACAGTAACTTTGGAAAGTTACCACAGTAACTCTGGTTTAACCGGATGGAAGAAATTTAATAGGTTAACTTGAGGTTTACATGAGATTACTCTCTTCCAGGCCATAAGGGACGTTGGGAGAGGATAAGAGAGGAATATGGACAGGCAGTGACAGGCTGTAAAGTTAAAGCAAAAGGCACCAAGCATGTTAGCAATCTCAGCCATGTATTTCAAAAGAAGGCTCCCTTGGTCTGTTGACTTCACATGCTTACCCTAGATTTCGAAATGTCTCTTGTACTCAGCCTTTCTCTATATATATGATGTATCTGAAACCTTAATAAGACTAATGAAGTTTTGAGTCTCTCTCTTTATTCTCTCACTAGAATCTCTTAATCTCTCTAATCTTTTCATCTAATTATCTCTGGTTGTTTGAATCATGCTCTAAAACACAAAAGTGTTTATTCCTGGCCATAAGGGATGTTGGGAGAGGATAAGAGAGGAGTACGGACAGGCAGTGTAGGAACCCTTAAAAAAATATTATTAATAGAGTGGTCGAAGAATTGATCGTGAAGGAACCTTAAGCTGCTCGACCCTGTTAGAGAAGGTGTTAGATTGATAAAACGGAGGTGTTGGAAGAATAAAAAATTTCGAAGCATGACGGGAATCGAAGCACGACGGAAAAACCCGAAATCAAACAAAATCCCTGATTTTGATATTTTCGGTATTTTTCAAGGAAGCCGGAGGCTCGGGAAATATTTTCCATCAAGGTAAAAAGTATTTTGGAGTTTATTAAAAATATTAAGTCATCAGAACGGGCGTAGAAAAATATTCGGGATTGATTGCGGGTCGAAAATTCACCGGAAGGGCCGGAATCAGTCGAATGGACCGAGAAGCTCGAGGTGGCTTGATCTATAAGATAAGGACGTGGTGTCAACTGCCTGGCATGGTAGGAGGCAAGGGAAGCACAAGGTGATGAAGCCCAAACGATCACAACATGCAGAGTGACACACAGAAGCACGAGGTGCCGCTCAACCTGCGATTGAAGCATGCTGATCAACATGTGGCCGATGTGGTGTCAGTGTGCATGCAACCAGGCCATGCATACAGACATGTGGAGGACGTGGTGTCTTCATGCATTCCGTCCTGATCATGCAGCCAGACATGTGGTGCACGAGGTGCCGCCGCGCATGTGCCCGGAGCCATGCGAAGCGACACACGGGCTGCCACACGGCCTGTTTCTGATTGGTTGCTGCTTCCTATAAATACCCCACGACCCCAGCTCATTTCAGACCATCCAGACCAGTTCAAATTCAGTTAAAAACGTGAGAGAGAAAGCAAAGAAAGAAAGTTATAGTTTTGATTATTTTTGATCCTTTTTCGGCAGTTTTTGATTTCGAGAACAGTTACTCTGTCCGATTTGAGTCAACATTTGAAGAAGGTTCTGCTCAAGTGAAGATCAGTCCAGACGTGGGTCTACTTGTGAAGGTCAAGAAAAGAGTTCGCATCGCAGAAGACAGACACGGGGTCAAGGCCACGGTCAACCAAAAACTGTTAGTTATAATCAATTGTTTGTTAAGCTGTTTTCATGCAGGTTCCTGTTACTTGGAAGTTGGATCATGGCAGGGGGACAGGTCTAAACTACGTAACGGTTTGTTTACTTAATAGTAATGGTTAGGTTGATTGGTTAATAGCATGCTTAGTTAATGCTTGAGAATCGTAGTAGCATGCTAATCGTTAGGTTGATTGGTTAGAGAACGTTGAATGCTTAGATGATATCGCTAGGTTGCGGTAGTTAGATATTCTGGAATTAGTCTTTATTCTATATTCTAGAATGTAGTTGATTGTGTTGATTGTGATTATTGTTTGGAACCTTGGTTATATTACCGGGTTTAGTATTATATTGGCCGTCAGCATGTGCGTAACCCGCCATTGCTAGGCATATTGTGGGTGAGTTAGCGTTCCTTCAGACCTCGTATCCGGCGGGTTAAAGGAAACCCCTTATTCGCTGGATCGGGAAGACTCAGAGAGACGGGGTCATGGCCTAAGGCTGAGTTATTACACGACGGTGTAATGTGGCAGTGACCCGAAGGAATGTCGGCTGTCGCGCGCTGACCCGAATGACTGTGGGCCGCGGTCGGTTGAAAGTTCCTTCTTCTAGCCTTCGTGGTAGGGAGATAGGATATTGCCGATGATGAAGGAGGAACCTAACGTAACCGGGCCCTAGTTATATTATATAGTGTTAAGGGTTTGGTAAACCCTAGCTTCTCGATTTACGAGTTTTAGCGACTATCTTATAGTATCGATATTTTACTCGTATTATTTTCTGCTGCGGATTTCTGATTTGCCTATTACTATTATTTATTTGGGTTATTAGGTGAACCTCTCGCTTTAGATTTGTTTGGGGTGGGATAGCGAGGTGTTGTATTTGTTAGTTGGGGATTGTAACTCACTGAGTAATGCTTGATTACTCACTCCTCACTCTTTGTTGTTTTCAGGTGACAAGTAGAGTTCGTAGTGGTCGCGGGAAGTTAGGCCGGCTGGTGTAGATTTGCATCTTTTTGGTTAAAGCAGTTTTCAGACTATAAGTATGTACTTTTACTCTTTTGGCTAGCCACTACTTGTATAAATAAGTTGTGTTTTGCGAACCATGTTTCCTGTTTTATAAATAAAGCGATGTTTTATGTAAATGCCTTGTTGTATCTGATATTAGCTTTGTCCAAGCTAACACAACGTCAGATTGAGGTAAGGGTTGAGAAGTCTTAGGCCTTGATCTGACGGGACGTGTTAGTGGTCGAACTGGCTTAGTCATGAATTGCACTCTTTGTGACCTTGGCCGGAATGCCCCTAGCCCGTCATGTAGCGCTCCAGAACCTTGGTAGAAATTTGGTCCATCGGTCATGTTCTTGTTTGATTGTTGGCCGGTGGTTTGACCTATACCTAGAACGGTTGGGGGGTGTTACAGAGGTGGTATCAGAGCATGGTTTCGTCCATGCGTGACACAAGTGCTTTCAATGATTTTATCGAGTCAAAAGAGTCGCAAAAAGATGCTTTAGGAAACCAGCCACTTCCTGTGTTTAGTTATATAGGATTAGGACTTACCCTTTTATTTGCGTGCAGATGGCTAATCGCGGGATAGGTAATGATGGACGAGATCGGATTTGGGGAGAGGGTACGGATTCGACTGGAAGAGGATTGGGCTACAGATCAGACCGTGGTAATGGCAATGGCGTTAGTGAGATGTTTGGACATGATAGGAGTCCTCCTCAGAAAAACAAGATCGTTTCCGGTGTACGGTAACAGGACCTGAATTAACCGAGAAGACAGTTTGTCGAGCATTAGTCCAAGTCGTATTTGGGCCCAGAGACATCAGCATGATCAATCCGTTCAATCAAACCCAAGGCCAGATCAGAACCATGCCACAGAAAGACCACAAGATCAAGGAGCAGAAAACACCCTGAAGCTTTTACATGACGTGATGACCAAGGCGTTAAGTAACCAGGCCACACATACTCATACTCCTGAAGTTTCCAAGTTTTGTCTACCATGAAGAACATTGGATCCCACAAATACAAAGGAGGATCAGATCCTATTGAAGTCGACAAGTGGATTACTATGATGGAAAAGAATTTTGAAGCCATGGAGTGCCCAGAAGAATACAAAAAGAAGATCGCAGTGTACTATCTTGAGGGAGATGCAACAGGATGGTGGGACAGCATAGAAAGGCAGCATGGACATACCATCACATCATGGGAATCGTTCAAGAGAGAGTTCGAGAGTAAGTACTTTCCTCCTGAAGCAAAGCATCGGTTGGAGCGCCAGTTTATGAACCTTGTTCAAGGAGACAGGCCAGTGAGGAGCTATGATTCTGAGTTCACAAGGTTGAGGCAACATGTTTTTGATGGACGTGAAGATGAAGGAACTATGATCCGTAACTTCATGTACGGATTAAAGCCGGAGCTTGGTAGTCGATTAGTTGGGAGCAACTTTAGCAGCTTATCGGATCTGGTGGCAAAGGCCGTTAATGTTGAGGCTGTATTAGAGGTTGAAAGAAAGGATACACAACATTTTGGCGGACACACGAATTTCAACCAAGGAGAAAGACCAAATTACAACAAGGGTCCAAGATTTAACAAAGGCAAAGACCGAGGATTTGGAGGCCAATTCAACAATCGTGGTAACTCTAGGGTCTGTTACATATGTGGTCAACCGGGAAACATTTCAAGGTTCTGTCCCCGCAATCAGCGAAGCAACCAGCAGGGTTTTTCAACGGTAAGTATGGAAGGCATCACTTGTTACTCTTTCTTCAAGAAGGGCCATTATGCATCGTCATGTCCAAACAAGCCAACCCCTGCAACCCCCCCTCGCGATCCGAGCTCCTCCTAGCCGTCCAGCAATTGAGCCAGCACCAAAGAAGCAAAACCTAGGAGGGAGAGTTTATGCCTTAGGTATAGAAAACCCGGACAATGCAGGACCGTCAAGGGTCCCATCACAGGTATTGAGGGTGTTAAACCTCCTCTTTTTATTGCATGAGCTTTGTGTAGATATAGTTATTGGAATTTAGTTAGGATTCTGGTTAGGTATAGATTGCTTGATCGCTAGGTTGCGCGTTTAGAAATTTTTCGATTGTTATTGTTGATTGTGTGAGTCTTGATTAGTATTTCTGTGATTGAGATATTGTTGATTGAGTTACTGTGGCAGGAACCATACATGTTGCTGGTAAACCCACACATGTATTGTTCGACTCAAGGGCAACACATAGTTTTGTGACCCCTAAGGTGGCTGCCCAGTTTTGGGATTGCTTTTTGGTTGACAGGGTAAACGTGGCAGTCTTGACCCCTGCAGACCGAACCCTTCAAGCGAATCAATGTATCAAGAATGTTCCTTTGGTCATTCAAGAGAAAGAGTTTGTGGCAGATTTGTTAGTCGTGCTTTTGGAAGGGTACGAAGTAATCCTTGGAATGGATTGGTTATCGAGCTACGGAGTTCAGATCGATTGTGAAAAGGGAAGGCTGTTGTTTGGTAGAGGCAAACGTCCAGAGATGGTATACTATGGAATCAGTCCTAGTATGACCGTTTCACTGGCAGCAGCATTGAGAGTACAATATTTGCTTCAAGACGGGGAAGTGTATTTGGTAACTTTATCGGTTAGTGGAGGAGCCACAAACGATGAAGTTAAGATCGAAGACATAGAAGTGGTCCAGGAGTTTGAGGGTGTCTTTGCGCCATTAAAGGAATAACCTCCACCTCGGAGTAATCCCTTTACTATTACTTTGGAGCCTGAAGCAAAATCTATAGCTAAGGCACCGTATCGAATGGCACCTGCGGGGTTGGCTGAGCTGAAGAAACAATTGGAAGATCTATTGGAAAAGGGATTCATCCGGTCAAGTTCTTCACCTCGGGAGCTCCTGTTCTATTTGTGAAGAAGAAGGATGGAAGCATGAGGTTGTGTATCGATTATCGCGGTATCAACAACATCACCATAAAAGACAAGTATCCTCTTCCGAGGATAGATTAGCTGTTGGACCAACTTAAGGGAGCTAGTTAGTTTCGAATATCGATTTGGCCTCAGGATATCACCAAATTTCTATTGCCAAGTCAGACGTCATGAAGACAGCATTTCGGACGAGGTATGGGCAGTATGAGTTCGTTGTTATGCCCTTTGGTCTCACCAACGCCCCTGCATCTTTCATGCGATTGATGAATGAAGTGTTCCATGACTACCTCGACAAGTTCGTGATCATTTTCATTGACGACATCCTGGTGTATTCAAGAAGTAAGGAAGAGCATGAAGAGCATTTGAGACTGGTCATGGAGAGGTTACGAAATCAGAAGCTGTTTGCTAAGTTTAGCAAATGTTCATTTTGGAAGAGAGAGATAGAATTTCTTGGTCACATAGTATCAGGAGAGGGCGTGGCTGCTGATCCAGATAAGGTCCAAGCCATACGAGAATGGCCTCGACCTACCATAGTGACAGAAGTGAGGAGTTTTCGCGGACTCGCGGGTTATTACAGGAAGTTTGTTAAGGACTTTTCCCCCATTGCAAAGCCTTTAACTAAACTGACCGGTAAAGGAGTTCCTTTTATATGGGCGGAAGAAACGGAGAAGGCATTCAAGAAGTTGAAGGAAGCTCTCACAAGTGCACCTGTGTTAGTTTTGCCCGAGCAAGGTAAACCTTATACGGTTTGCACAGATGCTTAACGAGTTGGGTTAGGTTGTGTGTTAATGCAAGATGGGAGAGTCATTGCATATGCCTCGCGGCAACTACGGAAGCATGAAGATAACTACAGCACACACGACTTGGAGCTAGCGGCCGTGGTATTCGCTTTGCGGATTTGGAGATCATACTTGTACGGAGAAGAAGTGGAGGTATACACAGACCACCAAAGTCTTAAATACCTCTTCACTCAGCCAGAACTCAATCTGTGTCAGCGTAGATTGATGGAATTCTTGGCTGACTATGACCTAAATATTCGCTACCATCCTGGTAAAGCGAATGTGGTTGCCGATGCCTTAAGTCGAAGGAAGATGGATGCTGATATGGAAAAAGAAGTGGAGCTGTTGAAACAAGAGCTGAAGCAAGTGAAGTTGGTCGTTTTGGAGGGACAAACCAGTGAACCATTGGGCGTACAAGCAGTGAATCAGGCCAGCTTGATTCAGAAGATTCGAGAGGAGCAACTTAAAGACGAGAAACTACAAAAGATTGCTGAAGAACTAAGAGGGCAAGCCGGACCAGATAATGCTGGATACTACTTGGCGGAAGATGGAACTTTGCTTATCAATGGACGGATCACCGTTCCAAAAGGACAAGGGTTGAGAGATGAGATAGTAAGGGTTGCACACCATTCCTTACTTAGTATTCATCCTGGAAGTTCAAAGATGTACCGAGACGTGAGAAGATACTATCATTTGCTGGGGATGAAGAGATCAGTAGCGCAATGGGTTGCACAGTGTGAAACTTGTCAACAAGTTAAAGCCGAGCATCAAGTTCCAGGAGGATTGTTCCATGGATTTCATCACTGGATTACCCACTGCTCCAGGTAGATCGAACAACTCAATATGGGTGATTGTGGATAGGTTAACCAAGGTCACACACTTATTGCCTATGAGAGACACAGATAAAGTTGAAGTATTGGCCGAGATGTACGTCGACCAGATCGTGACCCTAGATTCACGGCAGCATTTTGGGAAGGACTACAAGAAGCCTTGGGAACTAAACTGTTCAAAAGCACGGCGTTCCATCCAGAAACAGATGGCCAAATGGAGAGAACCATTCGGACAATTGAGGACATGCTTCGGATGTGTATTTTAGATTGGGCAGGAAATTGGGAGAATCATCTACCGTTGGTCGAGTTCTCGTATAACAACAGGGATCATGCGAGCATAGGAATGCCACCTTATGAAGCGCTGTATGGAAGGCCATGCAAGATACCTTTGTGTTGGACGGAAGTGGGAGAAAGAAGAATGTTTGGATCACCTATTGCACAAGAGACTATGATTAATCTGGAGACGATCCAGACCAACATGAAGAATGCTCAGGACCGTCAGAAGAAGTACGCCGACCAGTCGAGAAGAGAGGTAACTTTTGAGACAGGAGATTGGGTCTACTTGAAGGTTACAGCACAGAAAGGGAAAGACAGATTTGGCAAGGTCGGGAAACTCGCAGTCAGATTCATTGGTCCGTACAAGATCATAGGAAAGGTTGGTGAGGTAGCTTATCGATTGGATCTGCCTGAGGATATGCATCTACACCCGGTATTCCATGTTTCCATGCTTCGGAAACATATACGAGATCCAAGTGCTGTTGAGCCCGAGAGAATTGAGGTGCTAAGGACAAACCTTACATATCCAGAAGGACCAATCCAACTTGGAGAAAGGCATGTTCGGAAACTGAAGAATCGTGAGATTGCTCAAGTACAAGTATTCTGGGGAAGACAAAACAGGATTCATGTCATTTGGGAGGATGAAGAGAGATTTAAAGCCAACCACCCGGAGTTTTTCCGAGAAGATATCGTGATGGAAGAAGAAGGCCCCTCTGAACCTTAGAATTCGAGGACGAATTCTGTTAAGGGGGGAGAATGTAGGAACCCTTAAAAAAATATATTATTAATAGAGTGGTCGAAGAATTGATCGCGAAAGAACCTTAAGCTGCTCGACCCTGTTAGAGAAGGTGTTAGATTGATAAGACGGAGGTGTTGGAAGAATAAAAATTTTCGAAGCACGACGGGAATCGAAGCATGATGGGAAAACCCGAAATCAAACAAAATCCTTGATTTCGGTATTTTCGGTATTTTTCGAGGAAGCCGGAGGCTCGGGAAATATTTTCCATCAAGGTCAGAAATATTTTGGAGTTTATTAAAAATATTCAGCTCAACAGAACGGGCGTAGAAAAATATTCGGGATTGATCGCGGGTCGAAAATTCACCGGAAGGGCCGGAATCAGTCGAATGGACCGAGAAGCTCGAGGTGGCTTGATCTATGAGATAAGGACGTGGTGTCAACTGCCTGGCAAGGTAGGTGGCAAGTGAAGCATGAGGTTTTGAAGCCCAAACGATCACAGCATGCGGAATGACACACAGAAGCACGAGGTGCCGCTCAACCTGCGATTGAAGCATGCTGATCAACATGTGGCCGATGTGGTGTCAGTGTGCATGCAACCAGGCCATGCATACAGACATGTGGAGGACGTGGTGTCTTCATGCATTCCGTCCTGATCATGCAGCCAGACATGCGACTGGAGCACGAGGTGCCGCTGCGCATGTGACTGGAGCCATGCGAAGCGACACACGGGCTGCCACACGGCCTGTTTCTGATTGGTTGCTGCTTCCTATAAATACCCCACGACCCCAGCTTATTTCAGACCATCCAGACCAGTTCAAAGTCAGTTAAAAACGTGAGAGAGAAAGCAAAGAAAGAAAGTTATAGTTTCGATCATTTTCAATCCTTTTTCGGCAGTTTTTGAGAGTTTTCGAGAACAGTTACTCTGCCCGATTTAAGTCGACATCTGAAGAAGGTTCTGCTCAAGTAAAGATTAGTCCAGACGTGGGTCTACTTGTGAAGTTCAAAAATAAGGTTCGGATCACAGAAGACGGACACGGGGTCAAGACCAGGTCAACCAAAAACTGTGAGTTATAATCAATTGTTTGTTAAGCTGTTTTCATGCAGGTTCCCGTTACTTGGAAGTTGGATCATGGCAGGGGGGGGCAGGTCTAAACTAAGTAACGGTTTGTTTACTTTATAGTAATGGTTAGGTTGATTAGTTAATAGCATGCTTAGTTATTGCTTGAGAATCGTAGTAGCATGCTAATTGTTAGGTTGATTGGTTAGAGAACGTTGAATCCTTAGATGATATCGCTAGGTTGCGGTAGTTAGATATTCTGGAATTAGTCTTTATTCTATATTCTAGAATGTGGTTATATTGGTCGTCAGCATGTGCGTAACCCGCCATTGCTAGGCATATTGTGGGTGAGTTAGCGTTCCTTCAGATCTCGTATCCGGCGGGGTCAAGAAAACCCCTAATTTGCTGGATCAGGAAGACTCAGGGAGACGGGGTCATGGCCTAAGGCTGAGTTATTACACGACGGTGTAATGTGAAAGTGACTAGAAGGACTGTGGGCTGTCGCGCGGTGACCCGAATGACTGTGGGCCGCGGTCGGTTGAAAGTTCCTTCTTCTAGCCTTCATGGTAGGGAGATAGGATATTGCCGATGATGAAGGAGGAACCTAACGTCACCGGGCCCTAGTTATATTATATAGTGTTAAGGGTTTGGTAAACCCTAGTTTCTCGATTTACGAGTTTTAGCGACTATCTTATAGTATCGATATTTTACTCAACTGCGGATTTCTGATTTGCCTATTACTATTATTGATTTGGGTTATTAGGTGAACCTCTCGCTTTAGATTTGTTTGGGGTGGGATAGCGAGGGGTTGTATTTGTTAGTTGGGGATTGTAACTCACTGAGTAATTCTAGATTACTCACTCCTCACTCTTTGTTGTTTCCAGGTGACAAGTAGAGTTCGTAGTGGTCGCGGGAAGTTAGGCTGGCTGGTGTAGATTTGCATCTTTTTGGTTAAAGCAGTTTTCAGACTATAAGTATGTACTTTTACTCTTTCGGCTAGCCACTACTTGTATAAATAAGTTGTGTTTTGCGAACCATGTTTCATGTTTGATAAATAAAGCGATGTTTTATGTAAATGCCTTGTTGTATCTGATATTAGCTTTTTCCAAGCTAACACAACGTCAGATTGAGGTACGGGTTGAGAAGTCTTAGACCTTGATCTGACGGGACGTGTTAGTGGTCGAGCTGGCTTAGTCATGAATTGCACTCTTTGTGACCTTGGCCGGAACACTCCTAGCCCATCATGTAGCGCTCCAGAACCTTGGTAGAAAGTTGGTCCATCGGTCATGTTCTTGTTTGATTGTTGGCCGGTTGTTTGACCTATACCTAGAACGGTTCGAGGGTGTTACAGGCAGTGACAGGCTGTAAAGCTAAAGCAAAAGGCACCAAGCATGTGAGCAATCTCAGCCATGTATTTCAAAAGAAGGCTTCGTTGGTCTGTTGACTTCACATGCTTAGCCTCTCTCTATATATATGATGCATCTGAAACCTTAAGAAGACTAATGGAGTTTTGAGTCTCTCTCTTTATTCTCTCACTAGAATCTCTTAATCTCTCTAATCTTTTCATCTAATTATCTCTGGTTGTTTGAACCATGCTCTAAAACACAATAGTGTTTATGGTATCAAAGCCAGGTTGGCTAGAGGGAGTGAGTGTTGTTTCGTTTTCACAAAAATCAGAGAGTGTTCTTGAGTGTTCTTGAGTTTATTGAAGATTCTGGGTATCTGTGTGATCTGTTTATCTTAGGCTGAGTTGTGGGAGATTCTCTTGTGGAAACAAGCAATCTCAACATGGATATGAAGCACATAAGTAGTAGATCAGAGAAGATTGAAGAGGAAAACGAGTGGGTTTGTTCAAGCTGGGTAAAGACAGCTTTGGAAAGCTGTGGGATTTGGAGTAATCATGTAAAGGTGGAACCTTTAAAGGAGTTAGCTGCTGAAGAAGGTCAGACAGCAAGTTTGGAGAAGATTCATGTAAAGGAAGAACTTTTAAAGGAGATAGCTGCTGAAGAAGATCAGACAGCAAATTTGTGTTGACATGAAGCAATAAAGCACAAGGAAGTTGTTACATATAGAAAGAAAGCAGCTAGGAAGGAAGAGGGAATCAGGCGAGTTTGAATTAAACAAGGAGCTGAGTTACGTTGAGAGACAAGTCTGTCCGTACAACATGGGACCTAGTGTGGAGAGCAAGGCAAGGAATGGGAGCAAGAGAGTGACAATCTCGCCAAGTCTGATCAGAAACAACTTGCACAACTTGCCTTGAGATATTTGAAGCAATAGGAACGTTGGGAGATCAGATCACATGGTTGGTTAAGGTTCCAAAGTCAAAGAGAGACGTTGGGGACCTGTCACTATCCACGCCCAGTCCGTCCAAGATCAGACTTGTCTTACTCTCCCCTTTGTTTATTATTCGTCTAGGATATTTCTGGTTTATTATTTCTTTATGCAATCTGATTCCCTATATATGTAACACTCTTCTGTACTAAATCAATCAAGGAAATAAGAATGTCCTTCTATTCTCTTTGTCACTCTCTCTCGGATTCATCTTCTTCTTCTTCTCTCTTCATAAACTCTTCCTAAATCTCACATTAATTCTCCAAAACACCCATGGTATCAGAGCCAGATTGCTCTTGAGACCTAAATCTTTTTTTTTACTTCCGCAAATTCTCTGTATTTTATTTCTATTTTTGGCAAAGTTCATCTTGTTCTTGAGCTGTTCTTCATTCTGATTTCCAGAATTTGCCAAAAATGGAAAACTCTTCTAAAGTCTCTATTCCAGTGAATCTAACTGGTGTAAACTACCTGCTGTGGTCTAGATTGGCCAAGACATCCCTTGGAGGTCGGGGTTTATGGAACCAAGTGTCCAGTGGAGAAGCCCCAACTAAAACCATCCAAGATAAAGGTGGCGTGGAGATGGTGGTGGCTCAGATGATAAATGGGATCAGGAGGATATCATGGTGTTGTCAATCATCCAAAACAGCCTGGAACCATCTATCTTGGAAGCTTACTCCTACTGTGAGAAAGCCAAAGAGTTGTGGGATACACTACAAAAGGTGTATGGCAACATTTCCAATCTCAGCCGAGTGTTTGAGGTCAAGAAGGCTATCAATACCCTTCACCAAGAGAGCATGGACTTCAATCAACACTTTGGGAAGTTCAGAGCTTTGTGGGCAGAGCTAGAGATGCTGAGGCCAAGTACTGTGGACCCTAATGTGTTCAATGACCGGAGAGAACAAGACAAGGTCTTTGCTCTTCTTCTCACACTTCACCCGGGGTACAGTGACCTCATCAAGCATTTACTCCGAGCTGAGAAGCTACCAACTCTTGAGGTGGTGTGTGCTCAAATTCAGAAGGAACAAGGCTCAGTGGGGCTGTTTGGAGGCAAAGGCGAGCTGGTCCTAGCAAATCAAGTGGAAGGAACTGCCAACAAAAGTTACTTCAAACCGGAGGACAAGAAAGTATGGGTGTGTGACCACTGCAAGAAGAAGGGTCACGGCAAGGACAAGTGCTGGCTTCTTCACCCACATCTCAAGCCTATGAAGTTCAGAAATCAACCCAATGATGCAAGGGCCAACTTCTCTGGTGATGTAGGCGAGCCATCCACTCCAACAATCAACCGCAATGGACCTGGAACTAGGGATATCAAGGCTTTGGCATCCAGCTGTTACTCCACAATGAGGACCAACCAAGATGAGGCCATCAAGCGCTCAGACATTGAGGGTCTCATCAAAATCCTCAAGGATAACTCTGGTAACACTCTTGGTTTCTCACTAAATGCTTCAGCTAATGGTATAGCTTTAGAAAGTTAAAAAATGATTAAACCATTGGTGATTGATTCCGGGGCTAGTCACCACATGATTAGTGATCTAAGCCTAATTAAAAATGTCACTCCTGCCTTAGGAAATGTTATGATAGTTGATGTTAACAATGTTCCAATTAAAGGCATAGGTGATCTTAGATTATTTGGAAAAGAATCTAAAGCTTTCTACATGCCTAGCTTCACCTCTAATTTGTTATCTGTTAGGAGAGCAACAAATGACTTGAATTGCAATGTTATATTCACACCTGATGATGTCTACTTTCAGGATATTGACTCTTGTAGGTTGCTTGGCAAAGGTGTAGGCAAGGGAAACTTGTACTTGCTAGAAGACACTAAGCTTGCATCCGATCTATCTGTTGCTTTCAATTCAAGTTTTAATTTCCCTAAAGATCTAATGTGGCATGCTAGATTAGGACATCCTCACTCTCGTGCTTTGAACATCATGTTGCCCAGTATTTTATTTCAAAAAGATTGTGAAGCTTGTATCTTAGGAAAACATTGCAAAACTGTATTTCCTAAATCTAGTATAATCTATGAAAACTGCTTTGATTTAATCCACTCGGATGTATGGACTGCTCCTTGTCTTTCTAGAGAATATCACAAGTATTTTGTGACCTTTATTGATGAGAAATCTAAGTATACATGGATCACTCTCTTACAATCAAAGGATAGGGTCTTAGTTGCATTCATAAACTTTGTAACATATGTCTCTAACCATTACAATGCCAAGATTAAAATTTTGAGATCAGATAATGGAGGAGAGTATACAAGCAATGCGTTCAAAGCTCACCTAGCCAAACATGGTGTGATCCATCAAACCAGCTGTCCATACACTCCACAACAAAATGGTGTGGCCGAGAGGAAGAACAGGCATCTCATGGAGGTCACTAGGAGCATGATGTTCCATACAAGTGTCCCAAAGAGTTTTTGGGGAGATGCGGTCCTAACTGCATGCTACTTGATCAACCGGATCCCAACAAGAGTTCTCCAAGATCACTCTCCATTTGAGGTATTGAACAAAGCCAAACCATCCATTGATCATATGCGTGTGTTTGGGTTTCTTTGTTTTTTCTTGAAACCAGGAGAACTAAGGAACAAGCTAGAGGCTAAGAGCACAAGAGCAATGTTCATTGGATATTCACCAAACCCGAAGGGCTACAAGTGCTATGAACCAGAGACTAGGAGAGTCATGGTGTCTAGAGATGTCAAGTTTGTAGAGACTAGAGGGTACTACAACAACAAGGACTGCAATGAGCTGGAGAACCAGTCTCAATCCGCATCAGATAGAGCTGAAAATCTCAGACAGGTCATGAGGAGACTTGGGGTCAGTGTTCCTATAGAGAGACCGGGTCAATCCGCATCAGATAATGAGGGACGACCAAGTTGGCCAGAAGACCAAGCTGAGACAACTACGGATGAAGTTGAGGTTCCAGAAGTTGCTCCCCTTGATCCTGAGGGGGGAAACGAGAGTGGACCAGTATCTGAGGATCTTCATGATCAAGAAGAGCAACATGACCAAGTGGAGGCAGTGGGGGATCAGAATCAGACCTTGGATGGTTAAGAAGAATCTCAGAATGAAGATGCACAGCAAGTACTAAGGAGAAGTACTAGGATCAAGAAGCCGGCCTCAGACTGGATCAACACTAGAGTCTACTTCAATGCAGAGGCAGTAGCTCACCCACCTAGTGCCGTGTGCTCCCTAGCTCACTATCTAGAATAACATCAAGCCTTTGTGGGTTCATTGGACCAGGAATGGATACAAAGAACATATGCAGAAGCTATGGAAGATTATGAGTGGACGGAGTCAGTAGATGATGAAATGGGGGCCATGGAAAGGAACAACACCTGGTATGAGACAGAGCTTCCAAAGGAAAGAAAGCCGTGACCAGCAGACTCATACATACCATCAAGTACCTTGCAAATGGGAAGCCAGAAAGAAAGAAGACCAGACTGGTGGCAAAGGGATACACACAAGTGTTTGGAGAATACTATCTAGACACATTTGCACCAGTGGCCAAGCTTCATACAATCCAGATTGTTTTCTCATTGGCAGTGAACCTAGAGTGGGATCTTTGGCAAATTGATGTGAAGAATGCCTTCTTGCAAGGTGAACTAGAAGATGAAGTATACATGAGGCCACCTCCGGGAATGGAAGAGATGGTGAAACCAGGGAATGTCCTTAGACTCATAAAGGCAATCTATGGCTTGAAGCAATCACCAAGATCTTGGTACCACAAGCTAGGCACTACACTGAATGCGAAAGGCTTTGTGAAGTCTCAAGCAGATCACACACTCTTTACTTTTACCAGCAAGCAAGGGATTGTTGTGATTTTAGTCTATGTGGATGATATCATCATCACTGGTAGTGATAAGGAGGGGATCAGCTCAACCAAGACATTCCTTAAAGCCGAATTTGACATCAAAGACCTAGGAGAGCTGAAGTACTTCCTCGGCATTGAGATGTGCAGATCAAAGGAAGGATTGTTCCTATCCCAAAGAAAGTATACCTTGGACATTCTAAAGGAGGCAGGAGACCTTGGAGGAAGACAAGCAAAAACACCATTGGAAGAAGGCTACAAGGTACTGCGAGAGGGGGAGTATGAAGCTACTCCACTGAAAGATGTCAAGAAGTACAGAAGAATGGTGGGCAAGCTCATCTATCTAACCATCACCAGGCCAGATATATGCTTTGCTGTAAACCAAGTGAGCCAACACATGGGATCTCCTAAGGTGCATCATTGGAACGTGGTGGAGAGGATCTTGAGATACTTGAGAGAGGCGCCATGACATGGAGTTTGGATGGCGTGTAACAAGAGTACTGAGGTTGTAGGATATTGTGATGCTGATTGGGTTGGAGATAGAGTTGATAGGAGATCAACCACAGGCTATTGCACCTTCATTGGAGGGAACCTGGTCACATGGAAGAGCAAGAAGCAGAAGGTGGTGTCTTGTTCAAGTTCTGAGGCAGAGTATAGATCAATGAGAAAGCTTACAAGTGAGCTTATATGGATCAAGGGACTGCTAAGAGACTTAGTCATTGAGATCACCACGCCCATGACCATGCATTGTGACAACCAAGCAGCAATTCACATTAGGCCTGTTCGTTTCGTAATCGCCACTTCTAGCGGCAGCGTCCAAAAGTTCAACCTTTATCACGGCAATAACAAACCATCGCTGATATATTGCTGAACTATTTTGAGACGCAGCGGCAACAAACACCAAAGAGAAGGGACGCTGAAATTATATGCGACACAAAGCGTCTCGTTTTTTGGTCTCCGGCAATTCAGTAGCGTCTACCGCAACTCCTGATTCTGCTATTTTGGTTTCCGTCGTAGTAATAATTGTTTGACGCCGCCGCTAAACTTTGCGTTTACGAAACGAACAGGCCTATTGCCTCCAATTCAGTCTTTCATGAGAGGATAAAACACATTGAAGTAGACTGCCACAAGGTGAGACAAGCAGTGGAGCAGCAAGTGATTCTTCCATGCTACACAAGAAGTGAAGATCAACTGGCTGACATTTTCACAAGGCAGTTAGCAGCAAGGTTTGTGAGTTCATTCATCCTAAGCTTGGACTCATAGACCTCTCTTGTCACTGATCCTCTTTACATGAAGTGTTCTACTCTTTTTCCTTTGCTTGTTTTTTATCCCAAGTGGTTTTTCAAAGTAAAGGTTTGAATGAGGGAATGCTTCATGGTTTCCAAGCTTGACTAGTCCCTATGGTCAAGCTTGAGGGGAAGTGTTGACATGAAGCAATAAAGAACAAGGAAGTTGTTACATAAAGAAAGAAAACAGCTAAGAAGGAAGAGGGAACCAGGCTAGTTTGAATTAAACAAGGAGCTGAGTTACCTTGAGAGACAAGTCTGTCCGTACAACATGTGACCTAGTGTGGAGTACAAGGCAAGGAATGGGAGCAAGAGAGTTACAATCTCGCCAAGTCTGATCAGAAACAACTTGCACAACTTGCCTTGAGATATTTGAAGCAATAGGAACGTTGGGAGATCAGATCACATGGTTGGTTAAGGTTCCAAAGTCAAAGACAGACGTTGGGGACCTGTCACTATCTACGCCCAGTCTGTCCAGGATTAGACTTGTCTTACTCTCCCCTTTGTTTATTATTTGTCTAGGATATTTCTGGTTTATTATTTCTTTATGCAATCTGCTTCCATATATATGTAACACTCCTATGTACTAAATCAATCAAGGAAATAAGAACTTCCTTCTATTTTCTTTGTCACTCTCTCTCGGATTCATCATCTTCTTCTTCTCTCTTCATAAATTCTTCCTAAATCTCACATTAATTCTCTAAAACTCTCAGTTTGAAGGTTCATGAAGCCAAGGGTGTGATCCGAGGCTTGAGACAAGGAAAGGGCGAGCTGTATCAGCTTGTGGGAAGGCTGAGAGAAGTATAGTCAGAGTTGGATATGGTGGAAGTTCACGCATCAAATCAAAGATGCTTTATAGAAAAGAGAAAGCAAGATGTGATCTTTAGCTTTCTTATGGAGGAGATATGTGAGCTGGTTAATAACACTTGTGATTTGTGGGAGCTGAACAGGAAGTATGATAGATGGAAGGGAGGAACAAGCTATAAGAAAGGAAGGTTGAGAAAGCTTTCCAAGGGATAGTTCATGATGAGAAAGGCTTGGAGGAAGGACATGGAGTCTGAGTATCTGAGTAACAAGATAAGCTTGAACATGATAAAGAAGGCTGCACAATAAGTGATGAGAGGAGAGTGTTCTTACTCGGCCTATATGGGTGAAGGGAGCATGGTTATGAAGGAGCAAGAGATCAAAGGAGCAGATGAGCGTGTCACAAAGAAGGAATGGGATGAGTTTTTCAAGCATGTGTATGATTTGGCTACGACCCGGAGACTAGGTGCTCCCGCCAAAGCATCCACATCCAAACCCATCATCATTGATTCTGGAGCAAGTTATCACATGATCATTGATCGAAGTTTAGTAAGTGATGTGAAGAAGGCCACCGGGGGTGTGATGATAGCCAATGGTGATCTGATTCCAATAGAAGGAGTGGGAAAACTCAAACTGTTTGAAAAAGACACAAATGCCTTCTACATGCCACAGTTTGCTTCAAATATGTTATCTGTGAAGAAAGCTACAATTGATCTTGGTTACCAAGTAGTATTCAGGCCAGATGAGGTTGAGTTTCAAGATTTGAAGACTGGAAGGGCTATTTGAAGACACCAAGGATCAACTATACCATCTTCAATTGGCTAAGACTTCTAAAACCTCTTACTCTATGTCTTTGAGTAGTACTGCTGAGAAGATTGATAGTATTACTTGGCATGCTAGATTGGGACATCCTCATGCTCGTTCTATTGAATTGATAATTCCTAATATGTCATTTAATCACTTGGATTGTGAAGCATGCATATTAGGAAAGCATTGTAGGACTGTTTTCCCAACATCAGAGACTACTTACGAGCATTGCTTTGATTTAGTTCATTCAGATGTGTGGACTGCTCCTTGTGCGTCTAGAGATAGCCAGAAGTACTTTGTGACATTCATTGATGATAAATCTAAGTATACTTGGCTTACATTGCTTCCATCTAAAGATAGGGTGTTAGAAGCTTTTATGAACTTCCAAGCATATGTATCTAATCAATACAATGCTTCTGTGAAGGTACTAAGATCAGACAATGGAGGTGAATACATAAGCAATGCCTTCAAGAGTCATCTATCCATACATGGAATTGTGCATTAGACCAGCTGCCCATATACACCACAACAGAATCGTGTAGCTGAGAGAAAGAACATGCACTTGATGGAGGTAGCTAGATCGATGATGTTTCATGCAAATGTCCCAAAACGCTTTTGGGGAGATGCTGTACAGACTGCTTGCTATCTCATCAACCGGGTTCCAACCAAGATATTGAAGAATCTGTCCCCATTGAAGTGTTAAACAATAGCAAGCCTTTCATTGATCACCTTAGATTCTTTGGGTGTGTGTGCTATGTCATGGTTCCAGGAGAGCAGAAAAATAAGCTGGAGGCAAAGAGTACTAAGGCTATGTTCATTGGGTATTTTATCACTCAAAAGGGGTACAAGTGCTATGATCCTGAAGCAAGGAGAGTAATGATATCTAGAGAAGTGAAGTTTGTTGAAGCAAAAGGTTATTATGAAGAAAAGGAGTGGGAAAATCTGAAGGATTTATCTCAAGCTCCATCTGATAAGGCAACAACACTGAGAGTGTTGCTGGAGAAGTTAGGGATAGGGTTATCCCAGGATCAGGAACCCGGAAGGAGAGAACTTTCCAACCATACTGGTGGAGCTGGAAGAACAACTTCTCTTGATCATGAGAGGGGGAATGAAACTGAATCAGGTGAGCAAGAGCAGAACCAAGAGGATTCATCAGGTGAGCAAGAGCAGAACCAAGAGGATTCAGGTCAGCATGATCATGAGGAGACGAGGGAAGCAGTGAACTTGCCTCAGTCTAGTGGAGATATGCAAGGAGAGTCTACTGGTTCAGGAGAGGAGTCTACTGATTCAGGAGAAGAGTATACTGGTTCTGGTTCAGATGAGGAACAAGGAGAGTCTTCTGGTTCAGAGGAACAGGTTCAAGCTGAGGTCCCAGTTCAGGAATTAAGGAGGAGCACAAGGATAAGGAAGGATCCTTCCAACTGGGTAAACACGAGAGTGTACTACAATGCCCAGGCTGTGGAGCATCCTTCTCAAGCCGTGTGTTCCTTTGCTGAGTTTCCTGAAGAACATCATGCCTTCATGATAAGCTTAGATGCAAGCTTTGTTCCAAGGTCTTATGAAGAAGCAATGATGAATGAGGATTGGAAAGAATCTGTTGGAGATGAACTTAATGCTATGATAAGGAATGACACTTGGAATGAGAGTGAATTACTAAAAGGCAAGAAGGAAGTGACTAGTAGATGGATCTTCACTATCAAATACAAACCTGATGGAACCGTGGATAGGAAGACGACAAGGCTAGTGGCAAGAGGGTTCACTCAGACCTATGGAGAAGATTATGTTGACACCTTTGCACCAGTCGCCAAGCTTCACACCATTAGGATAGTCCTATCTCTTGCTGTGAATCTTGAATGGGACTTGTGGCAAATGGATGTGAAGAATGCTTTCTTGCAAGGTGAACTGGAAGATGAGGTATACATGCTCCCACCTCCTGGTCTTGGGCATCTAGTGAAGCCAGGAAATGTTTTGAGATTGAAGAAAGCTATATATGGGTTGAAGCAATCTCCTAGAGCTTGGTACAGGAAGCTGAGTACAACACTTAATGGGAGAGGGTTCAGGAAGTCTGAACTAGATCACACACTCTTCACACTGGTCGGACCATCAGGGATCATTGTGGTTCTAGTGTATATGGATGATTTGATTATCACAGGAAGTGATAAGGCTGGGATTAGAACCACTAAAGAGTTTCTCAAGTCTGTGTTTGATATTAAACACTTGGGAGAGATGAAGTACTTCTTGGGGATTTAGATATGCAGATCTAAGGAGGGATTGTTTATGTCTCAAAGGAAGTACACTATGGATATGCTGAAGGAGACTGATGTGCTTGGAGGGAAGATAGCTAAGACACCTCTTGAGGAGGGGTATAAAGTCTTACGTGAGGGGGAGGTTGAAGAGAACCAGTTGTTTGAGGATGCTAAGCTGTATAGGAGGATGGTTGGCAAGCTCATATACTTGACCATCACCAGACCTGATATATGCTTTGCTGTGAATCAAGTGAGCCCGCATATGCAGGCGCCAAAGGTACATCACTTGAACATGGTTGATAGGATACTGAGGTATTTGAGTGGCTCGCCTGGACAAGGAGTTTCGATGGGTTGTAATGGCAGTACAGAAGTGGTTGGGTATTGTGATGCAGATTGGGCGGGAGATAGAGTGGACAGGAGGTCAACTACTGGTTATTGTACATTCATTGGAGGTAATCTGGTTACTTGGAAGAGTAAGAAGGAGAAGGTCATCTCGTGTTCAAGTGCTGAAGCTGAGTATAGAGCTATGTTGAAGCTGACAAACGAGTTTGTGTGGATCAAGGGTATTTTGAAGCATCTAGAGATTGAGCAGTCTACTCCCATGACCATGCATTGTGACAATCAAGCAGCTATTAACATTGCTTCTAACTCAGTCTTTCATGAGAGAACAAAGCATATAAAAGTTGATTGTCACAAGGTGAGACAGATGATTATCCTAGGAGTGATTCTGCCATGCTATACAAGAAGTGAAGACCAGGCTTGGAATCATTGATCTTACATCCAGGAGCTGATCCCCTTAGTCATGGGGTCTTTACTCTTTTTCCCTCATCAAGGTTTTGTCCCAATGGGTTTTCCTTGATGAGGTTTTTAATGAGGAAGATCTCATGGCTTTCCAAGCTTGACTTGTTCCACATGGTCAAGCTTGAGGGGGAGTGTTGAGATAAGGTAATAAAGAGATGGTGTCTTGGAGGTTCATGGATCATTGAGAGAAATAAAAGTGTTCAGGTTGAGACAGCAACTCCAAAGTTACCACAGTAACTCCAAAGTTACCACAGTAACTTTGGAAAGTTACCACAGTAACTTATGTTTGACCGGATGGAAGAAAGTTAATAGGTTAACTTGAGGTTTACATGAGATTACTCTCTTCCTGGCCATAAGGGACGTTGGGAGAGGATAAGAGAGGAGTATGTGTTGAGATGAGGTAATAAAGAGATGGAGTCTTGGAGGTTTAGGGATCAGTTAGAGAAGAGAAGTGTCACTACAAGAAAACATTGTTTTAGCGACCAACAATTACAACCAGAAAATATTGGTCGTAATTTTGGGTCTAATTTACGACCAACTTACGACTCGAACACAATTAGTCGTAAATTTGCAACTAAAAAGGCTAGTCGTAAATGAGTCGTAAATTTACATCTAATTTACAACTAGTATTTCCTTTAGTCGTAAATTGGTTGTAAATTTACGACTCAGTTATGACTAAAAGGCTAGTCGTAAAAGAGTCGTAAATTTACATCTAATTTACGACTAATTTTTCATTTAGTCGTAAATTGGTTGAAAATTTACGACTTATTTACATCCAATCTTTTACATCTAATTAAAGACTAATGTACGAGCAATGTAGTTGCACTTTGGTAGTTAAGATATGATTAAACGTAAATGCGTTGTAACATTGTTACCTACCAAAATCGAAATTTCTCTATAAATATGATGTTCTCCCTCATTCTTAAGATGCACCAAAAAAAAAACGAAAAGAGGAAAAAAAAACAAACAGAGTAAAAAAAATGTCTGGAAATAATTATGAGGTTCGGAGTTGGATGTATGCGCATAAAGATTCAAGGGGAAGAGTAACAGACGAATTTCTCAACGGAGCAGAGATATTCATGTACCAGGCCGGACAGAGGCCTCTCACAAAGGAAACGGGTAAAATGTTCTGCCCCTGTCGTAAATACAACAATAGGAAGTTTGCTGCTAGTGAAACCGTTTGGAAACATATAGTAAGTAGAGGATTTACTTCACATTACTATATTTGGTTTAACCACGGAGAGGGTGATAAAAGGAATGAAGCTAGTAGTAGTAATCAGGTTGAAAATGTTTGTAACAGAGATGAACCACATTTGCCTTCTGAAAGTGTCATTCAAGAAGATCATATGGTAGATCATGATAGAATGCATGATATGGTTACCGATGCATTTCGTGAAACAACATCAGTAATAGAGAAGGTCGAAAATGTAGAGGGGCCTAACTTGGATGCAAAAAGATTTTATGAAATGCTAGCAGCAGCTAATGAGCCAATTTATAAAGAAGGTCTTTCTAAATTATCATTGGCAGCAAGCAACCCCTGCAACGTTTATCTTGGGCTCTGCACAGATGGCTTTAGTCCATTTGGAATGTCTGGAAGACAATACTCGCTTTGGCCAGTCTTCTTGACGCCATACAACTTTCCACCAGAGATGCGTATGGAAAAAGAATTATTTTTCATGGGTATATTGATACCTGGACCAAAACATCCTAAGAGGTCCCTTGATGTTTTTCAACAACCTTTGATAGAAGAATATGAAGGAATTGTGGTCAACAGGGGTGCAGACATATGATTGTTCAACAAGAACAAACTTTACAATGCGAGCAGTTGTATTGTAGTTGTATTGTGGACTATTAGTGACTTTCCTGCATATGGGATGTTGTCGGGTTGGACGACGCATGGAAGGTTATCTTGTCCATATTGTATGGGAAGCACAAACGCATTTCAGTTGAAGAATGGTAGGAAGACGTCCTGGTTTGATTGTCATCGGAGATTTCTTCCCATTAACCATCCGTACCGAAGGAACAAGAAATTGTTTCGGTCAAAAAGGGTTGTACGGGACACCGCTCCACCATATTTATCTGGAGAGGAAATCGAGAAGGATATTGATTACTATGGTGGACTAAGCACAGTCAGCAAAGGCGGTAATTGGCATACTCCTCCAAATATGCCTGATGGTTACGGGACTCAGCATAATTGGCACAAGAAGAGTATATTTTAGGAACTTCCATATTGGAAAGATCTCTTCTGCGCCACAATCTTGACGTGATGCATATAGAGAAGAACTTCTTTGACAACATCATCAATACATTGTTGAACGTCCCCGGCAAGAAAAAAGATAACAAGAACTCAAGGTTGGATTTGCCGGGATTATGTTCTCGGATTGAGCTGCATATTAGAAACGATGGGAGAATTCCAGTTCTTATTTTCAGATTGTCAGCAGAAGCAAAAGCGGCGTTGTTCAAGTGGGTGGCATCAGATAAGAAGTTTTCTGATGGATATGTTTCAAATCTATCAAGATGTGTTGATCATCAGGGACAAAAGTTTTCAGGGATGAAGAGTCATGACTGTCATGTTTTTATGCAACGACTTCTACCATTTGCATTTGCGGAGTTGCTTCCAAAAAATGTTCACAAAGCACTTGCAGGTAACAAATAATTAAAGTTATTAATTCTTCTTGTTGGAAAAAAAACTTATAATTGTAAATTATTTGTAGGCATCGGAGCTTTTTTCAGAGATCTTAGTGCACGCACCTTAACTGTAGATGTCATCAGACAACTTGATGAGAATATTCGGATCTTGATGTGCAATTCGGAGAAAATTTTTCCTCCGTCCTTTTTGACGTCATGGAACATCTGGTTATCCACCTTCCGTATGAGGCACTGCTTCGTGGACCTGTTCATAATGGATGGATATATCCTTACGAGCGAGCTATGAAATATTTGAAAGGGAAAGGAAAAAATCTGGCAAGGTTGGAAGGTTCAATAGTTGTTGGGAGTTTGAATGAGGGAACATCTCACTTTACATCCTACTACTTTGGGTCACAAGTCCGGACACGGAAAAGGACTACGAGCAGATATGATGATGGTGGTGTTATGCCGATATATTTTGGTGAAGATGTTCCAGACATATTCTGGTTTGACCCCACCGTCAATAGAGGTGTTCGGTATAGCAAGTTTGGTGTTGTTGATATAAATGCTACACGGAGGTACAACAAATTTGAACCATACATATTGGCTTCTCAAGCAGACCAAGTTTGTTTTGTTCCATACCCGAGGATCAGACAATCTGGAATATCTTGGTTAGCCGCTATAAAAGTTACACCTCGGAGCCGAGTATTGAGTACTGATGAACAACCGCCTTTACAAGAAGATGCCGTGAATGAAGTAGAAGTACCCGAACAAGCTACAGATGCTATCTTACTTATTGATCCGCATAATCCGGGATATGAAGAACTTCCAGATGATGCAACGGACGAAGCCAACGAAGATGAATTTGAAGAAAATGATGAAGTGGATGATGTTTCTGATGATGACGAGTGATCGAGTTTCATTGTGTTTTACTATTATCAAGTTTCTTTGTATTGCATTTCAAGTAATATATATAACTTATCATCATGTTTGCTCAATTATATATGAATTTTGTTTTTTAAAAAAACTGTATTTTGGGGTATGAAAGTGTTTAAAACTCAGAGGTTTGGGGTTTGGGGTTTGGGGTTTTGAGTTTAGGGGACAATGAAGCTCATTGGTCGTAATTAAATGTACGAAAGTGTATAAAACTCATGAGGTTTGGGGTTTGGGGTTTAGGGTTTGGGGTTTGGGTTTACGGTTTATGGTTTAGGGTTTAGGGGACAATGAAGCTCATTGGTTGTAAATGTATAACCAATGTACGACCAATCACATGCATGGTCGTACATTGGTGGTATATTTACGACCAATGTACGACCAGGCATGTGATTGGTCGTACATTGGTTGTACATTTACAACCAATGTACGACCAATGACATGCTTGGTCGTACATTGGTCGTAAATGTACCAGCAATGTACGACTAATTTCTCTATAATGGTCCTTAATTGGTCGTAATATTTTACTAAATTTCCTATGTATACCCACTAATTATTTTCTCAAATCATAGAAAAATGTTTATAAATCTTTAAAAAAGAAAGAAAATAAAGATCTGGAATCATAAGTGGAAAAAGACACGTACTTAGATTTCGTATTTTCTATTTCCATTTGTGATTCCAGTATCTTTCTTCTCTTTTTTTCGTAAAATTTAAAATGGACCGTAATTAGACAAAATGTTCATAGAGGTTTATCATAACTTTTGTTAAACCTCTTCTAATTTTTCGAATTACAATTTTAGTCACAAATTGGTCGTAAATTTCCTTGTTAATTTACGACCAATGAAGGACTGTTAACCCATTTACGACCAGTTGTTTTTTAGTCTCTCATTGGTCGTAAATTAACAACCCATTTACAACCAATGTTTTTTTAGTCTCTCATTGGTCGTAAATGTACGACCAATAGTCCCTAATTGGTCGTACATCTACGACCAATGAGAGACCATAACAAAATCCTATATAAACCAACCAATTCGTAGCCATTTGGTTGCTCACTCCCATCTCTCTCCCCTCTCCCTTACAACCATTTGCCTTCTCTTTTAAGGTTTTTTTTTTTTTTTTTTTTAGTTCTAGGTGGTTAGTTAGGTGATTAGATTAGGTTTGGAATTAGTTTAGGTGATTAGATTACGTTAGGAATTAGTTTAGGATGGAATTAGTTTAGGTGATTAGATTATTTATAATAATTATTTGAATTTTTTATAACCATCCTTGTTTTTTAAATTTTTTTTTCAGATTGACGCTATTGTTATGGCTGGCGGTAGAAAGAGACTTAGAAACCGTGGCAGAGGGACCTCTTACGGGAGTACCTTTCTCGGTCAGACGGATCCATCAGCTTCTACCTCCCACACCCCAGACAATGTCCCCGAAAGCCAAATTCCTAGCGTTCTGTATGTGCGTCCGCAAGCTGTCGATCCTGTAGCTCCATACATTCCGCAGTATGATGCTGCATACTTTACTTATGAGGAGCCTCAGCGTGATCAGCAGCCGCATGATCAGCAGCCTCATGATCAGTATCATCCACAGCCTGCTTCACAGTCTGCTTCACAGCCTGCTCCACAGCCTCCTCCATACCAGCCTCCACACCAGGTCCCACAGCCTGCTGCATACCAGCCTCCACACCAGGCTCCTGCAGCTCCAGGTCTTCATCCAGATTTGTTGGTGCCACCGAATGCACCGTATGCAAGATATTCCGTGGAAGACATTCTCCAGATGCCGGGACGAGAAGGTTTACCAATCCTTGATCTAGATCTACGACCCGGCACAACTTGGTAATTAATTTTAAATTAATTAAATAAAATTTTAAATTTATATTAACAATTAATTCTATATATATATTCTTTCAAAGCGAACAATGCGGTGGGCCAGAGCGTTGGGAATGTCATCAGATCAAACATCCGGGAAGCGCATCCGAACTGGACTCTTACACTGGACCACGTTCGCTTTACTTGGTTCAAGTGCTTCGCGGTTAGTTATAAATTTAATTTTTTTTATTTAAATAAAAATAATCTGGTTAATTAATATTTTTTCATGATTTTTTTTGTAGGAAAAAAGGAATTGGTCTATTGGGGTCAATGAGACGGTGAAGGCAGCGTTCAACAAAAAGGCGATGGCTCGCCTTAAGAACACTGTTGGCGACTGGAAGGAAAAATGGAAGTATTTGGGGGATGACGCAAAAGAAACCTACCTCAGCGATGACGTTTGGACTTTTTTGAAGGCCTATTGGATTTTGCCTGACTCAGTCCAAAGGTCTCTCACTTGCTCTGCGGCCCGGATGACCCGAGATGCTGATGGTAACCTGCCAATACCTCATACTTCCGGACAGACTCCACACGCCAAAAGGGCATTGCAAATTGTAAGTTTTAGACATTTCTTAATTTTTTATTACATATATAATAATTCAGTTTTTATTAAATGCTATAGTTTAATTCATTTGAATTTTATTTTTTAATATAGGCTGCCGAAGAAGGAGCACCACCGACTCTGGCCCGGCTTTACAAGTTGACCCACCAGCATGCCGATGGCACTTTCTCTCATCCTCGAGCAGAGAAGCTCTGCAACGATGTAGAGGCTCGGATTCAAGAGGTCCAGACTCAGCTGACGCAAGAAAATCCGGACGGTGCACCGGTCCAGCTTTCTGCCATCGAACAAGACAGAATTTCTGAGCAGGTAAAATATTCGATCTTTTAAATTTATGTTTACATATATATTTACATATGTACTAATTAATATCTATTTATAAATTGAAGGTTGCTCCGAAGAAAAGGGGACGTATACCAGGAATCGGGAGTGTGAACGATGTCCCCAGGTCGAGAGTTGAATACGCTACTAGAAGGGAAGAAGAGTCCTCGATCCGGAGGGATTTGGAAACTGCAAACCGAGTCATAGCTGACCACAACGACAAATTTAAGGCTATGGCAAGCATTTTCGATATGATGCTAGGCTCAAGCCCCAACGTCAACCCGTCGGTTACATCAGCGTGGCATACCATACGTTCGAGCTTTGCCGTCTCCGACCCTACCCCGGAAGAGCAGGCGGATTTGCATCGGCGTGCGGAAGAGAGGAGTTCTGAACTTTTCGATGAAATAAACCTAAATTCTTAGTTTTTTCGGTTTTAATTATTTTGTATTTTGAATATTTTAATTTTATGAATGTCATATATTATGTTATTATGGAATTTTATAAAATTCATAAAAAATTTATCAAATTTTAACATATTAATTTTTTATTTTATTTTATTTAAATAATAAATTTCGTAAATAAATTCAGTAAATTGTCTTAAATTAACGACTAATGTATATCTCTATTAGATGCAAAATAGTCGTTAATTTACGACTAATTTACCTCTACAGTGGATGTAATTTAGTCGTAAATTTATGACTATATTACATCTAATTTACGACTATATACTAACTACTAGTTTACGACTACAAATTGTACATCTAATTTACGACCAACTGTGGTAGTCGTAAATGTACAACTACATTACGACCAATACTGTTAGTCGTACATTTACGACCAAGTTACTACCAATTAGTGATTACAACCATCATATAACGACCAATCACAATTGGTAGTAACCTGGTCGTAAATCCCTATTTACGACCAAGTTACTATCAATTGTGTAGTTGTTAAAGCCTTTTTTTCTTGTAGTGTGTTGAGGTTGAGACAGTAACTCCAAAGTTACCACAGTAACTCTAGAGAGTTACCACAGTAACTCTAAATGAAGTTAACTAAGGCAGATTGAGAAGTTACCTTGCATATATGAGTCTGGAAAGGAGGATTTCGTCCAAGCTGTGTGGATAAAGCTAGAGGATAAGATAAGAGCACAGCTGGAAAGGAGAAACTATTTTACAGCCTGTCCAAGCATGTGAAGCCTCTCAGCCAAGTATTTCAAACCAGAGTGGCCGGCTAGCTTTGACTTCACATGCTTTGAGTCCCATTTCGAAATCCCTTGTATCCCCATCTATATATAATTGTAAACCATCTCATTAATTAATTAATGGAGTTTTAAGTCTCTCTCTCTCTATTCTCTCACTAAAATCTCCTAATCTCTTTAATCTTTGAACCTGATTATCTCTGATTGTTTGAATCATGCTCTAAAATACAAAAGTTTTTATGGTATCAGAGCCAGGTTGCTCAATAGGGGAGAGCGTGATTTCTTTTTCATAAAAATCTGGGTGTTCTTGAGTGTTCTTGGTGTTCTTGAGTTATGGTCTTTATTATCTGAGTGGTGTGAGATATTCTGATGGATTCAAACTATCTCAACATGGAAATGAAGCACAGATCGAGTACGACCATGGATCTTAAGAAGAGAGGGATGGGGCTTGGTCAAGATGGGCTAAGAGAGCTTTGGAAAGCTGTGGCTTGGAGGAGACAACAAGATCGAGTCTTGAAGAGAAGAAAGGGAAAGAAAACGAGTTGGTTTAGTCATCTTGGATGAAAACAGCTTTGGAAAGCTGTGAGATTTGGAGTAATCATGTAAAGGAAGAACCTTTAAAGGAGAGAGCTGCTGAGGAAAACCAGACAGCAAAGGAAGAACCTTTAAAGGAGAGAGCTGCTGAGAAAGATCAGACAGCAAGTTTGGAGGAGATTCATGTAAAGATAGAACCATTAAAGGAGAAACCTTTGAAGGAGAGAGCTGCTGAAGAAGGTCAGACAGCAAGGTTGAAGGTTCATGAAGCCAAGGGTGTGATCCACAGTCTAAGACAAGGTGAGGACGAGTTGTATCAGCTTGTGGGGAGGCTGAGAGAAGTAGGATCAGAGTTGGGTATGGTGAAAACACATACAGCAAAACCGAGTTGTTGTCAAGGAAGGAGGAAGCAAGATGTGATATTTAACTTTCTTATGAATGAGATATGTGATCTGGTTAAAAAAATTTGTGATGTGTGGGAGATACACAAGAAGCCGGATAGATGGAAGAGAGGTACAAGCTGCAAGAAGGGAAAGTTGAGAAAACTTTCTAAGGTGTGGTTTATGATGAGAAGATTATGGAGGAAGGATATCAAAGATAGTATGCAAGTAGGAGAATGTTCTTACTCAGCTTACATGGGAGATTCTGTAGAGGGCAGTGGAGTTATGAGGGAGCTAGAAACTAAAGGAGCAGATGAGTGTGTCACAAAGGAGGAATGGGAAGAGTTTGTCGAGTATGTGTATGCTTTGGCTACGACCCGGAGACAAGGTGCTCCTGCCAAAGCATCCACATCCAACAAACCCATCATAGTTAATTCTGGAGCAAGTCATCACATGATCAGTAATTGAAGCTTGATAAGTGATGTGAAGAAAGCCACTTGAGGTGTGATGATAGCTAAGATATGATCACAATAGAAGGAGTAAACACTTTTGTGTTTTAAAGAGTGTTTAAGAATAGATTAGACTGATTTGTGAAAGATACAAGAGACTAGGAGATTAGAGAGAATAAAGACTAAGAAAGTGACTCAAAACTTCATTAATTAATATCTAATGAGGTTTACAAGTATATATAGAGAGAGCAACAAGGGTTTTTGAAATTCATAAGCATGTGGAGTCAATGGACAGACTGGAACTCCATTTGAAATACTTGGCTATGCTTTCTCACATGCTTGCAACAGTGCTAAAGCATTTTCTCCTTTCCAGCACATGACAGGCTGTCCAAGACTCTCTTCTTCCTCTCCAGACTGTTCATCCCTTATTCAGACTTCTTCTAGGTCGTGCTTCACTCTCCAAAGGGATGCAAGGTAACTTCCAAAGCTTTTAACTTAGTTACCACAGTAAAACTAAAGTTACTGTGGTAAATCCCAAAAGTTACTGTCTTCTCCAAATCTCTTCCTCTCTCAATGTATCAACTCCTCATCACCTCATATCAACACTCCCCGTCAAGCTTGACCATGTGGAACAAATCATCTTTGGATTGCCATGAGATCTTCCCTCATTAAAAACCTCAACAAAGAAAACCCAATGGGACAAAACTTTGATGAGGGAAAAGGAGTGGAGATCTCATGAGGAGGGGATCAGCTCCTGGGGTTAAGATCAATGAGTCCAAGCCTGGATAGTATGGACTCCATTGTCTTTCATCTCTGCCTTAGTAAACACATCTGCAAGCTGGTCTTCACTTCTTGTATAGCATGGCAGAATCACTCCTAGTATAATCATCTGTCTCACCTTGTGACAATCAACTTCTATGTGCTTTGTTCTCTCATGAAAGACTGAGTTAGAAGCAATGTGGATAGCTGCTTGATTGTCACAATGCATGGTATGGGAGTAGACTGCTCAATCTCTAGATGCTTCAAAATACCCTTGATCCACACCAACTCGTTTGTCAGCTTCAACATAGCTCTATACTCAGCTTTAGCACTTGAACAGGAGATGACCTTCTGCTTCTTACTCTTCCAAGTAACCAGATTACCTCCAATGAATGTACAATAACCAGTAGTTGACCTCCTGTCCACTCTATCTCCTGCCCAATCAGCATCACAATACCCAACCACTTCTGTACTGCCATTACAACCCATCCAAACTCCTTGTCCAGGCGAGCCACTCAAATACCTCGGTATCCTTCAACCATCTTCCAGTGATGTACCTTTGGCGCCTGCACATGCTGGCTCACTTGATTTACATCAAAGCATAAATCAGGTCTTGTGATGGTCAAGTAGATCAGCTTGCCAACCATCCTCCTATACAGCTTAGCATACTCAAACAACTGGTTCTCTTCAACCTTCCCCTCACACAAGACCTTATACCCCTCCTCAAGAGGTGTCTTAGCTATCTTCCCTCCAAGCACATCAGTCTCCTTCAGCATATCCATAGTGTACTTCCTTTGAGACATAAACAATGAGTCCAAGCCTGGATAGTATGGACTCCATTGTCTTTCATCTCGCTGCCTTAGTAAACAAATCTGCAAGCTGGTCTTCACTTCTTGTATAGCATGGCAGAATCACTCCTAGTATAATCATCTGTCTCACCTTGTGACAATCAACTTCTATGTGCTTTTTTCTCTCATGAAAGACTGAGTTAGAAGCAATGTGGATAGCTGCTTGATTGTCACAATGCATGGTCATGGGAGTAGACTGCTCAATCTCTAGATGCTTCAAAATACTCTTGATCCACACCAACTCGTTTGTCAGCTTCAACATAGCTCTATACTCAGCTTCAGCACTTGAAGAGGAGATGACCTTCTGCTTCTTACTCTTCCAAGTAACCAGATTACCTCCAATGAATGTACAATAACCAGTAGTTGACCTCCTGTCCACTCTATCTCCTGCTGAATCAGCATCACAATACCCAACCACTTCTGTACTGCCATTACAACCCATCCAAACTTCTTGTCCAGGCGAGCCACTCAAATACCTCAGTATCCTATCAACCATCTTCCAGTGATGTACCTTTGGCGCCTGCATATGCTGGGTCACTTGATTCACATCAAAGCATATATCAGGTCTTGTGATGGTCAAGTAGATCAGCTTGCCAACCATCCTCCTATACAGCTTAGCATCCTCAAACAACTGGTTCTCTTCAACCTCCCCCTCACGCAAGACCTTATACCCCTCCTCAAGAGGTGTCTTAGGTATCTTCCCTCCAAGCACATCAGTCTCCTTCAGCATATCCTTAGTGTACTTCCTTTGAGAAATAAACAATCCCTCCTTAGATCTGCATATCTCAATCCCCAAGAAATACCTCATCTCTCCAAAGTCTTTAATATCAAACACAGACTTAAGAAACTCTTTAGTGGCTTTAATCCCAGCCTTATCACTTCCTGTGATAATCAAATCATCCACATACACTAGTATCACAATGATCCCTTATGGTCCGACCAGTGTGAAGAGTGTGTGATATAGTTCAGACTTCCTTAACCCTCTTCCATTAAGTGTTGTACTCAGCTTCTTGTACCAAGCTCTAGGAGATTGCTTCAACCCATATATAGCTTTCTTCAATCTCAAAACATTTCCTGGCTTCACTAGATGCTCAAGACCAGGAGGAGGATGCATATATACCTCATTTTCCAGCTCACCTTGCAAGAAAGCATTCTTCACATCCATTTGCCACAAGTCCCATTCAAGATTCACAGCAAGACATAGGACTATCCTAATGGTGTGAAGCTTGGCGACTGGTGCAAAGGTGTCAATATAATCTTCTCCATAGGTTTTAGTGAACCCTCTTGCCTTTAGCCTTGTCTTCTTCCTATCCACGGTTCCATCAGGCTTATATTTGATAGTGAAAATCCATCTACTAGTCATTGTCTTCTTTCCTTTTGGTAATTCACTCTCAGACCAAGTTTCATTCCTTATCATAGCGTTAGATTCATCAGCTACAGACTCTCTCCATTCTTGTTACTCCATAGCCTCTTCATAAGACCTTGGTACATAGCTCTCATCCTGCATTGTGACAATCAAGCAGCTATCCACATTGCTTCTAACTCAGTCTTTCATGAGAGAACAAAGCACATAGAAGTCGATTGTCACAAGGTGAGACAAATTATTATACTAGGAGTGATTCTGCCACGCTATACAAGAAGTGAAGACCAGCTTGCAGATGTGTTTACTAAGGCAGCGAGATTAAAGACAATGGAGTCCATACTGTCCAGGCCTGGACTCATTGATCTTAACCCCAGGAGCTGATCCCCTCGTCATGAGATCTCCACTCTTTTTCCCTCATCAAAGTTTTGTCCCATTGGGTTTTCTTTGGTGAGGTTTTTTTAATGAGGGAAGATCTCATGGCAATCCAAGCTTGGCTTATTCTACATGGTCAAGCTTGAGGGGGAGTGTTGAGATGAGGTGATGAGGAGTTGATACATTGAGAGAGGAAGAGATTTGGAGAAAACAGTAACTTTTGGGATTTACCAAAGTAACTTTAGTTTTACGGTGGTAACTAAGTTAAAAGCTTTGGAAGTTACCTTGCATCCCTTTGGAGAGTGGAGCACGACCTAGGAGAAGTCTGGATAAGGTATGAGCAGTCTGGAGAGGAAGAAGAGAGTCTTGGACAGCCTGTCATGTGCTGGAACGAAGAAAATGCTTTAGCACTGTTGCAAGCATGTGAGAAAGCATAGCCAAGTATTTCAAAAGGAGTTCCAGCCTGTCGATTGACTCCACATGCTTATGAATTTCGAAAAACCTTGTTGCTCTCTCTATATATTCTTGTAAACATCATCAGATATCAATTAATGAAGTTTTGAGTCTCTCTCTCTTTATTCTCACTAGAATCTCTAAATCTCTCTAATCTTTTCATCTAATTATCTCTGATTGTTTGAATCATGCTCTAAAACACAAAAGTGTTTAAAAGTGACAGTCCATCTTGTTCTCCAAAGCAACCCATGTGACTTCTTCTTTTCAAATTCAAACCAGCCCCTCTTATTTAAATTCAAACATGTTTTCTTGACTTCTCAGAGTCTCCCACGTCCATATTATGTCTCCCCAACTCCTTTCTTTCCTTGCAAGATAAGCTACGTCAAGATGATAGCTTGTGGAGCAAGATTGTGCATACAAGCCTAAATCAGTTTCTCTTGATGCACTTGTCTTTGATCATGACTAACTCCTTTCCTCTGGTTATTTCTCTTCTTCATTTCAACACTCCCCTAAAGCTTGACCATAGGAGATCCTTGGACAAGCTTGGAACTGAGAGTACTTGCCTCATTAAAAACCTAAGTGTGGAAAACCTCATGGGATAAAACCATCACTTAGGGAAAAAGAGTGCAACTACCCTCAGCTTAGGGATTGGCCAGTGGGTTTATGTGTCTTATGATCAAGTTTAAGGACTCATAAACCCTGGATCATGGCCTTACTTCAATGGCAAGCAGGCACCAATGCCTTCCTTGCTTCACACTCAAAACTTCTTGGAACTCTCCATGTGGCTGGTTCTTTGTCTCCCCCTTTCTTCTGACCTCTTGCCATCATCAAAGGGTTTGATCCACGACTAGACTCTTCTCATGAGGTCCAAGTACCTGATTCAAACAATGCATACACACTTGCATCAATTCTCAAGGGGAAAACCTATTCAAACCAGAATAAGTAACTTAGGTACTTCCCTTGCATATATGTGGAATGTTGGTGAGGTGTGTCTTCCTTCTTGCTTGTACACTTGAATCCCTCACTCCATTCCTTTTCACAAACAGCCGCTGCATTGTCTTCTTGAGTCTCCAACTTTGTGGGGGACTTTGCAACCTTCTGGTCAGCCTCTTTAGCACCTCCTTTTGAAGCACATTAGATGGACATCCTTGTTGTTGCTCAGCCAAGAATATCCCATGCTGGTTGGAGTCTTCTTGAATCCTTGCAATGGCTTGAAGAATGGACATTGGCTTCCCATTTAACACCCCTCCTCAAGCTTGACCTGAGAATGAGAGTATATGGTCAAGATTGGAAGATAAGAGCCAATGATCACCAATGCTTGAGACCACTGCCCTCTTGGCTTGAATTGTGGCATTTTCTCTTGAGTGTACTTCCTGCCACCCTCTTGGAATCAAATAAGTCACTTCTTAGCAATCTCCCCACTGCTCCATTTATCCTCTCAACCATCTTGGGAGTTAATGGACACAATCAGTGCCAAAAGTTATGATGGGCAGTGGGCAATCTCCATGGTCAGGAATATGCATCTTGTGCAGGCTCTGATCAACATGGAAAATCTGTCAAACCAACACTAAGACAAGCATCAGTAGACAACAAGAGACCAGAACATGGGTTTTCACCAAGTCTGATCTTTAAAACACATTTTAAACAAGCAATGGACATATATCTTCATGATTATATCCTAGGAACACCCTCTGAAAATCCTAATCATGAAGACTAAGCATTTAGGCAACAAGACAATTTAATTTCCTAAGGTCAGAAGCAAGACAATTCTTTCAAGACAGCTTAACTTCAAGATATTTTGACAATCTTAGACAGATTTTAAACAAGAGATTGTGAGAATAGAGAATTAAGTAACCAGAGTAAAAGTAACCAGGGAATAGAGAATAGAGAATGATGTAACCAGAGTTTTAGTAGCCAGAGAATAGGAGAATGATGGAGAATAAGTAACCTGAGAATCAGAGAATGAGAGAATAGAGAATAAAAAATTTGCTCAAGAGTTCTAATGGACAGAGTCTTGCTCTGTTTTCTTGAGTTTTGCGGAAGCATAAACAGCCAGGAGCATCCAATACTCATCAAGAGTTTGGTGTTTTAGTATCTGAAACACAAATACACAATGGACCATTGAACAATTAATTTGCTCACTGATCTTAGACAAGTGCCACTGGAATAACTCATGACCTGATGTTTTCCAGGCTTGCAACAAGAGAACCATCAGAATAACACATAAACAAGTGTTTTTTATGGCTCACACAACAAAGAAATCAATGGATCAAAACAGTCTGTCCACTGGTCAAAGAGATGCTCCATAAAGAACAAGCTATTATCCAATGGATAAAGCATAATGGTGAAGCATTTTCTAAATATTTCCCTTTCTCAAGCTTAATTCAAGATACTAACAAGTACTGACCAAGCTAACACTATATCAGAGTGGGAGAGAAAATATTTATTCAAAACAGAGAGAAAATGGGTGAGTTTAAACCCAAAGAAGAGCAACAAAGCTCTGATACCATGTTGGAATTCATGAGTGTTTGTCTCATGTCAAGAGAGTATTCAGTTAACTTGTAACTGAATCCCCTTCAACCATACAACAGGAACTCACCCACACACTTGAAGAGACAACCAACTGGTGGTTGAATCTTCTTGAACAGCCTATACTATAACCAAGATCCTAGAGAGTAAACTGGTTATAGAAAGCTGAGAAGCTCTAGTTTGAATCTATCCTTCTGTAGTAACACAACACTTTGAGTTTGTGTACTTAGATGAAAGGATTTAGAATCAGTAATCTAGAGCTTAAGAGAAGATAAAGAAGAGTTTAAGTGAGTTTTACAAGTATTAGGCTGCCTTAAGAAAGGGAGAGTTAAGGCAGCCTCTAAACCATGACTTCTAAGCACTCTACATTGTGACTATTGTTTAGAACACAAGTAAGGGAGAGAGGCCACGCAATTAGACTGATAGAAACTTGTATTGATACTGGATAAATGTTACAAATGATGGAGAAGCTTTTAAATAGGCAATACACAAAACTAAACAATTATTAAAACATGGAAACATAAACAAATAATTATGTAGGGAATGAGAAGAGGCCAAAGGAGGATATGGACAAGGGGAGGCAGGACCAGATGAGGAGAAAGAGACAGGAGAGAGGTTGGACAGCCTGCTTGAGTGAAAGTGACAGTCCAGCTGCTTCTCCAAAGCAACCCATGTGACTTCTTCTTTTCAAATTCAAACCAGCCCCTCTTATTTAAATTCAAACATGTTTTATTGACTTCTCAGAGTCTCCCACGTCCATATTATGTCTCCCAACTCCTTTCTTTCCTTGCAAGATAAGCTAGGTCAAGATGATAGCTTGTGGAGCAAGATTGTGCCTACAAGCCTAAATCAGTTTCTCTTGATGCACTTGTCTTTGATCATGAACTAACTCCTTTCCTCTGGTTATTCTCTTCTTCATTTCAACAGAAAGAAAGACTATATGCTAATTTTAAGAAGTGTACTTTTTGGACAGATAACATGGTCTTTTTAGGTTTTGTTGTGAGTGCAGATGGAGTCAAAGTTGATCAAGAGAAAGTAAAGGCTATACAAGAGTGGCCGATTTCTAAGACAGTGGGAGAAGTAAGAAGCTTCCATGGACTTGCTGGCTTCTACAGGCGATTTGTGAGGGACTTCAGTACCATAGCAGCTCCCTTAACTGAGGCTATCAAGAAAGATGTGGGATTCAAATGGGGAGAAGCTCAAGAAAATGCCTTCCAATGCCTAAAAGAGAAGCTTAATAATGCCCCTCTTCTTATACTTCCAGATTTTAATAAAACTTTTGAGATTGAATGTGATGCATCTGGTATTGGAGTTGGTGCTGTTTTGATGCAGGAAAAGAGACCCATATCCTACTTCAGTGAGAAGCTTGGAGGCGCCACACTCAATTATGCAACTTATGATAAGGAGTTATATGCATTGGTGAGAGCATTGCAAACTTGGCAGCACTACCTTTGGCCCAAGGAATTTGTTATACATACGGATCATGAGTCTCTCAAATACCTTAGTGGACAGAACAAACTAAGCAAAAGACATGCCAGATGGGTCGAGTTCATTGAGACATTCCCTTATGTGATCAAGTACAAACAAGGTAAAGAAAACATAATGGATGATGCATTGTCTCGAAGGTATGTCCTCTTAAACACTCTAGATGTTAAGCTATTGGGTTTTGAGCAGATTACAGGTATGTATGAAAATGATCCTGACTTTAAAGATGCTTATAAGTCATGTGAGAAATTTGCTGCTGGACATTACTTTCAATATGATGATGGCTTTCTCTTCTATGATAACCGATTGTGTGTGCCTGATTGCTCTTTGAGAGACTTGTTTGTTACGGAATCTCATGGAGGAAGCCTCATGGGGCACTTTGGTGTTGCAAAGATTCTTAAAACATTGCAGGATCATTTCTTTTGGCCTCGGATGAGAAGAGATGTGGAGAAACTTTGTGAGAGGTGCGCAACATGTAAGCAAGCTAAGTCAAAGGTTCAAAGCCACGGTTTGTATACTCCCTTACCCATCCCGTATCATCCTTGAAATGATATCTCTATGGACTTCATAGTTGGATTGCCTAGAACTAGAACCGGAAAAGATTCAATCTTTGTTGTTGTGGATAGGGTCTCAAAAATGGCGCATTTCATAGCTTATCACAAAACTGATGATGCATTGCATATTGCTGACCTGTTCTTTAAAGATATTGTGCGTTTACATGGCATGCCTAGGACTATAGTTTCTGACAGAGACACTAAGTTTCTTAGTTATTTCTGGAAGACTCTTTAGTCTAAGCTAGGTACTAAGCTATTGTTCTCTACTACTTGTCATCCACAAACTGATGGGCAGACTGAGGTAGTTAATAGAACTTTAGGCACTCTTTTGCATGCATTTATAAAGAAAAACTTGAAATCATGGGAAGACTGTTTGCCTCATTGTGAATTTGCATATAATCATGCTGAGCATTCTGCTTCTATGTTTTCACATTTTGAAATTGTTTATGGGTTCAATCCCACCTCTCCTTTGGATTTAATACCTTTGCCTGAGTGTGAAAGGGTCAGTTTTGATGGCAAAAAGAAGGCAGAGATGGTGAAACAACTCCACGAGCAGGCTAGGCTCAACATTGAGGAGAAAACCAAGCAGTATGTCAAACATGCTAACAAAGGAAGGCGTGAGATGGTCTTTGAAGTAGGTGACCAGGTTTGGGTTCACCTAAGGAAAGAGAGGTTTCCTAATGAAAGGAAATTGAAGCTAATGCCGCGGATTGATGGACCTTTTGAGGTCACAAAGAAGATCAGCAACAATGCCTATTATGAGATTTTAGAATAGAGATGGTATTAAGAGATTAATGGTAGATTAGAGAGAGTAGAAGAGATTTATATAGAGATTTGATAAGAGATTAAGAAACCATGGTTTAAGAGTATTTGATTATCATGATGAACAAGAGAGAGAGACTACTAAACTCGTTCATTCTTATTTAGAGAGTCATTACAAATTTATAGTGAGAGACATAAGGGTTTACAAGGTCAAAGTTACTACATGCAAGAGGGAAGAGGAGCGCCTATTTGAAATGGCTGGTCCACAATGCTCACACACTTGGTTACCTTTCCAGGCTGTCATGAGCTAGCCAGGTGCACCAGTGCTCTTCCCTCAACGGTCTGATCACTGCGCTAACCTTCTTCCTTCACCAAAGACTTCTTCATACCTTAACCATCTTCCTTTTACCTCACAGTAACTCCAAGTTACTTTTACTGCATGGTAACTTATTTTTACTGCATGGTAACTTTTCTCCTAACCTCAAATAACTCCTCATCTCATTATTCATACACTCTTCTATGCTAAGTTTAACACTCCCCCTCAAGCTTGACCATGTGAAACAAGTCAAGCCTGGAAGGACTATGAGATCTTCCTCATTAAAAACCTCATCAAAGAAAACCCAATGGGACAAAACTTTGATGAGGGAAAAAGAGTAAAGATCTCATTATCAGGAGAGTGTATGAACTAGCTCTTAGGCGAGAGATCAATGAGTCCCAACCTAATGTGTATGGACTCCATTGTCTTCTGCCTTGCTGCCTTGGTAAATACATCTGCCAACTGATCTTCACTCTTTGTGTAACATGGCAAGATTACTCCCAAGACTATCATCTGCCTCACCTTGTGGCAATCAACTTCAATATGCTTGGTCCTCTCATGAAATACTGAGTTTGTAGCAATGTGAATAGCAGCTTGATTATCACAATGCATTGTCATTGGCGTTGACTGATCTATCTCCAAGTGCTTCAGAATCCCCTTGATCCAGACCAACTCGTTGGTAAGCTTCAGCATAGCTCTATACTCAGCCTCAGCACTTGAACATGACACCACCTTTTGCTTCTTACTCTTCCAGGTTACCATGTTTCCTCCAATGAAAGCGCAGTAGCCGGTTGTAGACCTTCTATCAGCTCTATCACCAGTCCAATCAGCATCACAATAACCCACAACTTCAGTACTTCTATTGCAGCCCATCCATATCCCATGACCTTGAGTTCCATTCAGATACATGAGAACTCTCTCAACCATGCGCCAGTGATGCTCTTTTGGAACTTGCATATGCTGGCTTACTTGATTAACAGCAACGCATATATCTGGTCTTGTAATGGTCAAGTATATTAGCTTCCCCACAAGCTTCCTATACAGCTTGGGATCATGGAATAGCTTGCCATCTTCTTTCTCCCCCTTACGTGGAATCTTATACCCATCCTCCATGGGCATCTTAGCTGTGTTTCCTCCATAAGCACCAGCTTCTTTCAATATATCCAATACATACTTCCTTTGAGAGATAAACAACCCTTCCTTTGCTCTACACAGCTCAATCCCAAGAAAGTACTTCATCTCTCCCAAGTCTTTTATTTCAAATACTGATTTTAGAAACTCTTTGGTAGCTTGAATCCCTTCTTTGTCACTGCCTGTTATGATGATGTCATCCACATATACAAGAAGACATATAACTCCTGAGGCAGTGGTGAGAGTGAAGAGGGTGTGATCCAACTCAGACTTCCTAAAGCCTCTCCCATTCAATGTTGTGCTCAACTTGTTATACCAAGCTCTAGGAGACTGCTTCAGACCATAAATAGCCTTCTTTAATCTCAAGACATTCCTTGGCTTCACTAGACTCTCTATACCTGGAGGAGGATGCATATATACTTCATCTTCTAGGTCTCCTTGAAGAAAAGCATTCTTCACATCCATCTGCCAAAGTCCCCACTCAAGATTCACAGCAAGAGATAGAACTATTCTAATTGTGTGCAGCTTAGCAACCTGAGCAAATGTGTCAATGTAGTCCTCTCCATAGGTCTGAGTGTATCCTCTAGCCACCAGTCTTGTTTTCTTCCTATCCATAGTTCCATCAGGCTTGTATTTGATGGTAAAGATCCACCTACTAGTTACGGCCTTCTTCCCTTTTGGCAATGCACTCTCATACCAAGTGTCATTCTTTATCATAGCATTAGCTTCATCTCCAACAGATTCTTTCCAATCTTCATGCGTCATTGCTTCTTCATATGACCTTGGAACAAAGCTCTTGTCTAAGCTTGTCATGAAAGCACAATGCTCTTCAGGATATTGAGAAAAGGAACACACTGCTTGGGAAGGATCCTTCCTTTGCCATGTGCTTCTTCTAAAAGGTATTACCACTTCTGCCTCATCAGGAACAACCACTTCTTCCTCAACAGCTTCTTCTTCTTGTGTTTTGTCTTCTTCACCAGCTTCTTGTCTTTCAGTCTGGTCTTCTCTTGCATTCTCTTCCACACTTTGGACAGGAACATTAGAACTGTGATCTCCTAGACTACCAGCTTCACCCGAGCCTTGATCTTGGTCTGGTAGACTTCCAGCTTCTGATTCATTTCCCGCTTAATGTTCAAAGTGGGATGGTTCTTCAGCAGCAACTGGAGAAGGCTCTTCACGCCTACTCTCCTGGTACACTCCAGTACCTAGTCCCTCTAGAATGTTTCTCAAACCAGCAGCAGCATCTGATGGTTGAGAGAGAGACCTTCAAGCTCTTCCCAATTCTTTCCATCATAATAACCTTTCTCTTCCATGAACTTTACTTACCTTGACACCAGAACTCTTCTAGCAACTGGATCAAAGCATTTATATCCCTTTTGGGATGTTGAATATCCAACTAGCATGGTTTTGGTGCTCCTCTCCTCTAACTTGTTTCTCAGCTCGCCTGGTACCATCACATAGCACACACACCCAAAAGTCCTCAAGTGATCTAGAACTAGTTTACTCTTGTTGATAACCTCAAAAGGAGACTGATCCCCTAGAACTCTGGTCGGTATCCTGTTGATCAAGTAGCAGGCAGTCATTACAGTATCACTCCAGTACCTCTTAGGAACACTCCTGTGAAACATCATGGGCCGAGCAACCTCCATGAGATGCCTATTCTTTCTTTCAGCCACTCCATTCTGCTGAGGAGTATAAGGGCAGCTAGTCTGATGCAGAATCCCATGTTGAGCTAGATGATCCTTGAATGCATGGCCAGTGTACTCCCCACCATTATCAGACCTGAAAATCTTAATCTTGGCATGATAATGGTTAGTAACATAGCTTTGAAAATTTTTAAATGCATCAAGGACTCTATCTTTAGTTTTAATGAGGGTTAACCAGGTGTATTTGGATTTTTCATCAATGAATGTGACATAATATTTATAATCATCTCTAGATAAGCAAGGAGCTGTCCAAACATCTGAGTGTATCAAATCAAAACAGTTTTCATAGATAGTAGATGATCTTTGAAAAACAGTCTTACAATGTTTTCTTAAAATACAAGCCTCACAATCATCATTTTTAAACATGACACCTGGTAACATAATGCTTAAAGCCCTAACATGTGGTGGCCTAGTCTAGCATGCCACAAAGCATTTTTATTCATAGGCAAAACTGAACTAAAAGAGATACAGGATCTAGAAATAGGAGACAAGTCTTCAAGCATATAAAGATCTCCCTTGGTTGCTCCTTGTCCAAACAACTTACTGCTTTTAATATCCTAAAACTTCACATCATTAGGACTAAAAATAACATTGCATTGAAGATCAGTGGTGCATTTCTTGACAGATAACAGATTAGAAGTGAACTCAGGCATGTAAAAGGCTTTAGAATTCTTATCAAATAGTTTTCAGCTACCAATGCCTTTAATAGGAATTCTATCTCCATTAGCAATCATGACATGACCATGAGCAGGTTCTATATCTTTAATCAGGTGATTATCACTAATCATATGATGAGATGCACCAGAACCAATAATCAATGGTTTATGCATGTTTCTAGCAATGTGAGTCTTAGGAGTGCTTCTCAAGTTTCCTAAACACATCTAGTAATTTATCAGAAACACTAGTGTGAGATTTAGCAGTATATGATCTTTCAAACAAGTCTAGCAACCTATCAGTGGTACTAGGCATAGTATGAGCAGAGTATGAGTAGCCAAGAGTGTTTCCGAGTTTGTTACCAGACTCCTTGAGAGCTCGGATGAATGCCTCAAAGTCAGCCTTAGTAATCACTTCTTGGTCCAAGCTCTTTCCACTCAACTGATGAGAAGTCATAGCACGCCCTTCATTTTCACTTCCCTTAGCACTTGAACTTGCTCCTGCTGAGCCAGTACCATTAGCTCCAGTAGAAATGTTGGCTCTTGCTTCTCTGTCTTTGTTGAACTTGCTTGGCCTGAGGTGTGGATGAATAATCCAGCACTCACTCTTCTTATGTCCCTGCCTCTTGCAATGCTCGCAGCTTCCCTCATACCTCTCATACTTCTTTCCATCGCCTCGGTAAGCAGCTTTGTTAGCTTGTATCTCTTCAGCTTGGTGTGCTATAGAAAGCTCACCCTTTCCTTTTCCTCCAAAGAGACCGAGGGATCCTTCCTCCTTCTGAAGTTGTGCACATACTTCCTCCATGGATGTAAGAGTTGGTGACCTCAAGATGTGCTTGATCACATCCTGGTAACATGGGTCTAGTGTCATTAGCAGCCCAAAGACTTGATCTTGGTCTCTCCTCTCCATGAGGGCGTCTTGATCAGTTGTATTGGGTCTTAAACTCTCAAGTTCAGACCACAGAGATCCAAACCTTCCCATGTGCTTGGTGAGCTCACCTCCATCTTGCTTCAGTAGACTAATGGATCTCTTCAACTCAAACACACGGCTTATATTGGAGACATTTCCAAACCTCTTAAAGAGTGTCTCCCACAGTTGTTTGGGAGTCTCACAGTAGCTGTAGGCCTCAAGAAGAGGGACCTCAAGAGATGCTTGTAGTACTGAGAGCACCATCAAGTCTTCTTGTACCCACTTCTTTGCATCAACCACGGCAAGAGCTTTCCCTTCACCTTCTTCTTCTTTGTCTTCATTGGTCACTAGCATTGGACGATCATTACTGATGTGACCCCAAAGCCCTAACCTTCCAATGGCAGTCTTCACAATCCTAGACCACAGCAAGTAGTTTGAACCTCCTTTCAAAGCAAACGGGACAGTAACCAGTTCTTGGTGCAGCCTGGGTATGGCTTCTGCTCTTGGATCACTTGAAGGAAATGGAAGAGGGTTGTTCCTGGAAGGCTACTAGCTCTCCTTTGAACTATGGTCGGCTCTCTGCTGCTGTGGAAGGCTACAGAGATGGATAGCTACTCAAAGACACAAGATCACCTTGTATATTGTCTATGATGGTTTCACCAGGAATTCCTTCCTTTAAGTGAGATCAATGTTCCTTTAGCTGAACAGAGAAAGCAAGAGACAAAAGGCAAGCAAAGCTGCTGGAAAATTCTTAGATTCAAAGTTAAGAAAATATGAAAGCTGCGTACAATGTTTTAAAGATGTCGACCCCTAACCCTAGAAGTAAACCGAGGTGGTTTAAAATCTAATCTCTACCCCAATCCAATCGAAATTGGTTTATTTTAAAATCCTAATCCTACCCAAACTTGGTTTAATAATCCTAATTGTCTTTGGTTTAAATTAAATGAAAGCCCAATAAACTAAACCCATTACATTGCAATTAAATTAAACCAACAGGCTGGTTTATCTTGGACATCTCCTTTTGGACCAAGCCCCACGATTTTTATCAAGTCCTGGAGGCTCTTCTCTTGTGCTCTCAGCCTGGCTCTAGTGACTGGTCCATTCCACACGCTGGCTAATTCACTTGATTTCTCATTTCTGGTTCTGGTTCTCTTCAGTATCTTCAGCTTCACACCTCTCTTCTAAGGTAATCTCATCACTTGGCTCCTCCTCATCAGACTCACTAATCTCCTCTTCTATATCTCTGGTCATGGCTACACCATCCCCTCCTCCTTTAAAGGGATTTGACCTCAAATCCAAATCATCTGCAACAAAAGGATCCAAGTCAGAAACATTGAAAGTAGAACTTATTGTATACTTACCTTCAAGATCAATCTGGTAGGCATTGTTGTTGATTCTTTTCAGCACTTTGAAAGGTCCATATTTCCTTGGCAACAATTTTGATTTCCTCTCAACAGGAAACCTCTCTTTTCTCATGTGTATCCACACTAGATCACCCGGCTCTAGCACAAGCTCTTTCCTGCCCTTGTTCTTTTGCCGTTCATACATCCTGCTCCTCTCCTCTATGTTCTTCCTGACCTGCTCATGCAAAGACTTAACAAACTCGGCCTTTTGCTTGCCATCAAGGTTAGCTTGTTCTTTTAGAGGTAAAGCAAACAAATCAAGAGGAGACAATGGGTTTAAACCATAGACAACTTGAAAAGGTGACAGTTTAGTAGCTGAATGCGTTGCTCTGTTATATGCAAACTCTACATGTGGTAAACAATCTTCCCAAGTTCTAATGTTACTCTTAATGATGGCACGCAGAAGAGTAGACAAAGTCCTATTGACGGATTCAGTTTGTCCATCAGTTTGGGGATGACAAGTAGTTGAAAACAATAGCTTAGTTCCCAAGTTTCCCCATAGAGTTTTCCAGAAATAGCTAAGGAACTTAGAATCTCTATCAGAAACTATAGTCCTAGGCATACCATACAATCTAACAACCTCTCTAAAGAAAAGATCAGCTAGCAAAAGGTATGAAATGAGCCATCTTAGAAAACCTGTCAACAACCACAAATATACTATCTCTACCTTTCCTGGTCCTAGGCAACCCTAAAACAAAGTCCATAGAGATGTCAATTCATGGTTCAGTAGGGATAGGAAGAGGCGTGTGCAAACCTGTTGGTTGAACCTTCGACTTGGCTTGCTTACACACAACACACCTTGAGCACACCCTCTCCACATCTTTCTTCATACTCGGCCAGTAGAAGTGTCCTTGCAAGGTAGAGAGTGTTTTGGCGACTCCGAAGTGACCCATCAGCCCTCCTCCATGAGCTTCCCTGACATATAATTCCCTCAAAGAACCACAAGGAACACACATGCGGTTATCATAGAAAAGAAAACCTTTACCTTGATAGAATTTACCACTAGCATGTTTCTCAGAATTCCTAAAGACTTCCTTAAACTCAGGATCATCAGCATAGCAAGATTTAATATGTTCAAAGCCTAAGAGCTTAGTTTCCATTGTTGATAAAAGAGCATACCTTCTGGAGAGTGCATCAGCAACTACATTCTCCTTACCTTGCTTGTATTGGATGACATAAGGGAATGTCTCAATGAACTCTACCCACCTAGCATGCCTCTTGTTCAGCTTCTGTTGCCCCTTGAGATGCTTAAGGGATTCATGATCAGTGTGCATCACAAACTCCTTTGGCCACAGGTAATGTTGCCACACTTGCAAAGCTCTCACCAAAGCATACAGCTCCTTGTCATAGGTTGGGTAGTTCAGTGTGGCGCCTCCTAGCTTCTCACTGAAGTAAGCTATAGGCCTCTTTTCCTGCATCAAAACAGCTCCTATCCCAATACCAGATGCATCACATTCAATTTCAAAGGTTTTAGAAAAGTCAGGTTGTACAAGTAAAGGAGCACTTGTTAACTTCTCTTTAAGCATTTGAAATGCATCTTCTTGGGCTTGCCCCCAAGTAAAACCTACACTCTTTTTGATTACTTCAGTGAGTGGGGCCGCAACTGTACTGAAGTCTCTCACAAACCTCCTATAGAAGACAGCAAGTCCATGAAAACTTCTGACCTCTCCAATGGATTTAGGAACCGGCCATTCCTTGATAGCCTTCACTTTCTCTTCATCAACCTGTATGCCCTGTGAAGTCACAACAAAACCTAAAAAGACAAGGTTATCTGTTCCAAAGGAGCACTTCTTGTCGTTAGCATATAGATTTTCTTTTCTAAGTACATCTAGAACTTGTTTCAAGTGGCTAACATGTTCTTTCATGGTCTTGCTATAGATCAGGATATCATCAAAGTAAACTACTATAAATCGTCCTATTAAAGCTCTCAAGACATGATTCATTAACCTCATAAAAGTACTAGGTGCATTAGTCAATCCAAAAGGCATCACAAGCCATTCATACAATCCCAGCTTAGTTTTAAAAGCAGTTTTCCACTCATCTCCTTCTTTCATTCTAATCTGGTGGTAACCACTCTTTAAGTCAATTTTAGAAAAGACACATGAACTATGTAACTCATCTAACATGTCATCTAAGCGGGGGATAGGATGTCTATACTTAACTGTGATATTGTTGATGGCTCTGCAATTCACACACATTCTCCAGCTCCCATCTTTCTTGGGCACCAATAGAACAGGTACAACACAAGGACTCATACTCTCCCTGATGTGGCCTTTCTCCAGCAGATCATTGACTTGCTTCTGAAGCTCCTTGGTCTCCACAGGATTGGTCCTGTATGCTGGTTGGTTTGGTAAGGTAGCTCCTGGTACAAAGTCGATCTGATGTTCTATCCCTCTAATAGGCGGCAAGCCCATGGGGTTGTCATCTGGAAACACATCTTTATACTCCTGCAAAAGACACTCAAATCTCTTCTGGATTACAGGATCAGTGTTAGTAGAAGAGTTCAACAACTCTTTGTAAACTACTAATATCAAATTTGATTGTTCAATCACAGCAGTTTTGATATCTTTAGCACTAGAAAAGAGGTTGAGTTTACTTACCTGTTTGGTCTCATCCAGTAACAAAGTCTTACCGGCTGCCTTGGTCTCCTCCCTCTTCCTTTTGAGATGCATTTGATCCTGGTGTACTTCTTAAGGTGTCATAGGCGCCAGGGTGACTTGTTTCTCCTTATGAACAAAAGTGTATCTGTTGGTGAAGCCATCATGTACTGATCTCTTGTCATACTGCCATGGCCGTCCAAGAAGAATGTGGCTAGCTTCGAGGGGTGCCACATCACAAGTGATCTCATCCTGGTACTTTCCCACTGATAGTAAGACCTTCACTTGCTTGCTGATCTTTAATCCTCCCTCTTCATTGATCCATTGCAAGAGATATGACTTAGGATGTTTGTACACTTCAAGACCCAACTTCTCCACCAGCTCATCACTTGCTACATTAGTACAGCTTCCTCCATCAATAATCAAGCTGCAAACTTTGTGTTGGATCAAACATCTGGTGTGAAACAGGTTCTCTCTCTGTCCATCCTCTTTGGTCTTAGGCTGGGCATTGAGAAGTCTCCTAGTGACTAACAGTTTCCTTGAATTGGATACTCCACGCCTTCCTCATCAGTCTCTTGGCCGGCATCCTCTTCCTCAGAAATCACTTCTCCATTGGCTAGGATAGTCATCACCTTCTTGTTGGTACACTCACTAGCATAATGTCCAAAACCATGACACTTGAAACACTTAATGTTCCTTGTCCTAGTAGGTGTGGCTGCTCCTTTACCTTTGTCCTCTGGTTTGGTATCTACTGAAGAAGACCCTTCCTTTGGCTTATCAGATGGTTTATCATCCTTAGAGTAGGCCGGTTTTGAAGTAGAGCTGTATGGAGATCTGGTGGAACTCTTCCTCTTATTTTGCTGCTCAATCAGGATGGCCTTATGCAGTAGTTCATCCATGTCCTCATACTCCTGCAGCTCCAGTCTATCTTGTATGTCCCTGTTTAGACCTCCTTGGAACCTAGCCATGGTAGCTTCTACCACTTCTTCTAAGTCAGCTTTCAGGATGAGTGTCTCCATCTCCTGGTGATAGTCCTCTACACTCTTTGTCCCTTTGAGAAAGCCTTCTCAGTTTCTGGTGTAGATCTCTCCCATAGTGAGTAGGAACAAATCTCTTCTTCATCACAGTTTTCATCTCAAACCAGGAAGTGATCTGAGGCTCTCCATTGCGTCTCCTGGTAGTAGCAATCTGATCCCACCAGTTTATAGCATAACTACAAAATTCAGTGGCTGCTAGTCTCACTTTCCTCTCCTGAGTAAACTGCTGGCAATTGAAAACTAGCTCAATCTTCTTCTCCCACTCCAAATAAGCATCAGGATCATTCTTGCCATGAAATGGAGGGATTCTAAGCTTGAGATTGCCTAGGTTATCAGTCGCTGGTCTCCTTTGGTTATGGCGTCTGCTGCGTTGGCTGGCCTGAGAGTTATTGTCACTCTCTCCTGATGTACCATTTTCCAACTGCTCTCCATAGATCCTATGTCCACCAACCTCAACTCGACGTCCTCTTATAGGTCCCATGCGTGCTCTCTGAGCTCCAGCAACAGCTCCTCTCTCTCGTCCTGCATCATCACCAAACAAATTTTCATTAGCTTGTTGAGCACGGTTGTAAGTATTTTGCATTCTTCTAGTTATCTCAGCCATCATGGTTTCAAACTGAAGCTGGTTAAGATTGATTTTCTAGATAGCCGGTCCTTCTGGCTCTTCTGGTTGCTTCCCAACTCGCTTCTCATCATCCATTGTCACCTGAAACAGTTAGAGAAAACACAAAAACAAAGAAACAAAGCAACTCTCTCTCACTCAGTTTTAAGCTGCCAAGTCTCTGCTCTTCTCACAAGTTCAGTTAAGATTCAAAGCTCTACACCTATGATCTAGAACTAAACCCCAATGAATCAGAGAGAAAGTATTAAGAGATTTAGGCACCAGCTAACTTTACCACCCTGAGCTGGATTACTCTTCAGCTAGCTGGATTTCTCTTCAGCTTTCTTATTTTTATTTTTTACTTTTTTGTTTTGGATCAAAGATCTCTTTACTTTTTTTTTTTTTTTTGATTACCAGGGTTGGCTCAGCTGGCTTACAATAGATAGATAGATAAGAGAAGTGTTTGATGGATAGAATGATCTGAGTAGTCAAAATCGCAAACCCTAACCTTCAAGTGGCTCTGATACCACTTGGTGCAGCCTGGGTATGGCTACTGCTCCTGGATCACTTGAAGGTAATGGAAGAGGGTTGTTCTTGGAAGGCTACTAGCTCTCCTTTGAACTATGTTCGGCTCTCTGCTGCTGTGGAAGGCTACAGAGATGGATAGCTACTCAAAGACACAAAATCACCTTCTATATTGTCTATGATGGTTTCACAAGGAATTCCTTCCTTTAAGTGAGATCAATGTTCCTTTAGCTGAACAGAGAAAGTAAGAGACAAAGGCAAGCAAAGCTGCTGGAAAATTCTTAGATTCAAAGTTAAGAAAATATGAAAGCTGCTTACAATGTTTTAAAGATGTCGACCCCTAACCCTAGAAGTAAACCGAGGTGGTTTAAATCTAATCTCTACCCCAATCCAACTGAAATTGGTTTATTTTAAAATCCTAATCCTACCCAAACTTGGTTTAATAATCCTAATTGTCTTTGGTTTAAATTAAGTGAAAGCCCAATAAACTAAACCCATTACATTGCATTTAAATTAAACCAACAGGCTGGTTTATCTTGGACATCTCCTTTTGGACCAAGCCCCACGATTTTGATCAAGTCCTGGAGGCTCTTCTCTTGTGCTCTCAGCCTGGCTCTAGTGACTGGTCCATTCCACACGTTGGCTAGTTCACTTGATACTCCTTTCTGGTTCTGGTTCTCTTCAGTATCTTCAGCTTCACCTCTCTCTTCTAAGGTAATCTCATCACTTGGCTCCTCCTCATCAGACTCGCTAAGCTCCTCTTCTATATCTCCGGTCATGGCTACACCACAGTTTGCTAAAGTTGTTTGCATCCATCTTCTCTTCTATGAACCAGAAATGACCTTCAAAGCTTCAATCTTGCAACACAGCTGAAGAACCAACAGCACCAAACCTCAAGAACCCACAAGCTTAGAGAACCAGAACCAAAGATCTCAACTTTATCACAGAAACTTCTCGGATACACCATAAGAACACACAAGAGCAAGAATCTAAACACAAGAATGATTGAAAGAAGGAACTAGATCTCTTAATACCAAAGCCAACCAGGCTCTGATACCATATGAGATTTAAGAATAGAGATGGTAATAAGAGATTAATGGTAGATTAGAGAGAATAGAAGAGATTTATATAGAGATTTGATAAGAAATTAAGAAACCATGGTTTAAGAGTATTTGATTATCATGATGAACAAGAGAGAGAGACTACAAAACTCGTTGATTATTATTTAGAGAGAGTCATTACAAATTTATAGTGAGAGACATAAGGGTTTACAAGGTCAAAGTTACTAGTGCAAGCATGTGAAGTAAGAGGGAAGATGAGCGCCTATTTGAAATGGCTGGTCCACAATGCTCACACGCTTGGTTACCTTTCCAGGCTGTCATGAGCTAGCCAAGTGCACCAGTGCTCTTCCCTCAACAGTCTGATCACTGTGCTAACCCTCTTCTTTCACCAGAGACTTCTTCATACCTTAACCATCTTCCTTTTACCTCACAGTAACTCCAAGTTACTTTTACTGAATGGTAACTTTTCTCCTGACCTCAAATAACTCCTCATCTCATTATTCATACACTCTTCTATGCTAAGTTTAACAACTACAAGCTGGATTTGCGAGGTAAGTATGATGTTAGTAATAGCTTCAATATTACTGACTTGATCCCTTTTATTGCAGATGAGACAGATTTGAGGACAAATCCTTTTCAAGAGGGAGGGGATGATATGATAATGGACCAGCAAGATGATAAAGATGGAGAGTTCAGGCTAGTTGGTGAAGACGGAGAGCTTAAAGAGAAACCAGCTGAAGAAGATGATGTCTTAGCCATTCCCAAAGGTCCCATGACTCGTGCAAGAACAAGAAGATTCAATGAACCTGTTGGAAACATACTCAAGACCTCTAAGAAGCAAGAAGACTGTCTTGGTAGAAGCTTGATCCGCCAAGACACACTTATCACTCTTCATGTGATCTTACCATCAAGCTGATCATCATCTAGGCAAGTGGCTTGGTGTACTCTTTTTCCCTTGATTAGTTTTGTCCCACTGGGTTTTCTAATCTAGGTTTTTAACGAGGCATCAAGGTCACTTACATATCTCCTAGGTGATGCATCATGGGTGCATCTCGGATGCATTTCTATCTTATGTTATAATTAGACTATGGTTTTGTTATTTTCTTTTGTAATTTGAACACAAGAAGCGTGTTCCTTTAATGAGCCTGTGCATGTACAAGTCTCAGCCTAAATATATATAGTGATGTAGCCACAACCCTAAGAATCAATCAAGTCTTTTCTTTAAACCTTTGTGTTTTCTTTCTCCCTTGCTTATCATGAGAGAGTGTCTGGTGTGTAATATCCAGTCTGTTGGTGTGTAATATCCAACACCCAAGGGCTTTAGTGATCAAACCTGAGCTGAGTATTTGAGATCAAGCAAGCCATCAATGGATTGGCTCAAGAGGACATGGAGTTCACTAAACATCTTGCGAGGTTCAGATCCTTATGGTCAGAGCTGGAAATGTTGAGGCCGAGTACCACTGATGCTGATGAGTTAAACAAAAGGAGAGAGAAAGACAAGGTGTTTGGTTTGTTGCTTACATTGGATCCGGCCTATAATGTCCTCATCCAGCACCTGTTGAGAGAGGACAGTCTTCCAAGCTTAGAGGATGTTTGTGCTAGGATTCAAAAGGAACAAGGGTCCATTGGTTTGTGTGGGAGAAAGGGAGAGCTTTCACTTGCAAATCAAGCGGCTCATACTGATCAAGTTGAAGCTCCACAGGCCAATAAGTCAGTACATGGGAAGTATGAGGACAGGAGGTTCAATGGGAACTGTGATCATTGTAAGAAGCATGGTCATAAGAAGAGCCAATGCTGGATACTCCATCCTCACCTGAAGCCAGCAAAGTTCATGAAGGACCGTGAAGCAAGGGCTAACATTTCAGAGAGTTCAAGTGGAGCTGGTACTAGCAAGAACAATGAAGGGGAGAAGCGTGAAGCTGATACTGGGAAGTCTTTGGTGGCCTCTTCTGGTAGTCCGAGTACACGCAGCATCGATGGTTATGAATACCTCAAGAAGTCTGATCTAGATGCCCTCATCAAATTGTTCAAGGATAATGGTAATATTTTTGGGTACTCATATGGTGCTTCTATGATTGCTAGGACTGTAGAGAACTTTGGTGATTGGAATCAAACTGATAGGTTGCCTAGTAACTATAACCTTTAGAGATTATGAGACAATATGAGAATAATAAAGAGATTTAGAGAAGATTAAGAAGATGTTAAGAGAGATTAGCTAAGAACAGATTAAAGACTAATGGAGAATCATTTTAAAGAGAGACTTAAGAGACTCAAAACTTGCTTAACATTAATCACAGAGTTTACAAGTATATATAGCTCAGATAATACAAGGGTTTCCAAGATAGGATTAAGAGAAAGCATGTGAAGTCAAAAGGAAGAAGGGGCGCCACTTCAAACTCATCCTATAAGGAGCCTCACACGTACCAGAGCTTGACCACCTTTCCAGCCTTATCCAGGCTGTCAAGGGACGCACCCTTCTTATCTCCCAACGGTCTGATCCTCCTTGCTCCAGACCTTCTTCCTCCATAAGTGTCTTTGGCCATTCTTTTTTTGAGTCTTCTTTTACCCCATTCACTTCAATACTTATTTTCACCACAGTAACTCTTGTTGTACGGACATGGTAACTTTCTCCTGATCTCATTTCCTCACCCAAGTACTTATTACACTCCATATCAAGATCTCCCTTCAACACTCCCCCTCAAGCTTGACCATATGAAACAAGTCAAGCTTGGACAGCCATGAGATCTTCCTCATTAAAAACCTCACCAAGGAAAACCCATTGGGACAAAACCTTGATGAGGGAAAAAGAGTAAAGATCTCATGACTAAGGGGCTTAGCTCTTCTTCTTCCCAAGATCAATGAGGCCCAAACGGATATGAATGGACTCCATTGTTTTCTGCCTTTCTGGCTTTGTAAACACATCAGCCAGCTGGTCTTCACTTCTGGTATAGTATGGTAAAATAACTCCAAGCACTATCATCTCCCTTACTTTGTGGCAATCAACTTCAATGTGTTTGGTTCTCTCATGGAAAACTGAGTTGGATGCAATGTGGATGGCAGCCTGGTTGTCACAATGCATAGTCATGGGAGTAGCCTGATCAATCTCCAAGTGCTTCAATATCCCTTTGATCCATACCAGCTCGTTTGTCAACTTCAGCATGGCTCTATACTCAGCTTCTGCACTAGAACATGACACCACCTTCTGTTTCTTACTCTTCCAAGTAACCAAATTGACACCAATAAAAGTGCAATAGCCAGTAGTTGATCTTCTATCAGACCTATCTCCTGCCCAATCTGCATCACAATAGCCAACCACCTCTTTGCTTCCATTACAGCCCATCCACACACCTAGATCAGGTGTTCCATTCAGGTACATCAGTAGCCTTTCCACCATACGCCAATGATGCTCCTTTGGCACTTGCATATGCTGGCTCACTTGATTCACAGCAAAGCAAATGTCAGGACGGGTGATAGTTGAGTAGATGAGCTTACCCACAAGCTTCCTATAAAGCTTTGGGTCATGGAATGGCTTGCTGTCTTCAAGCTCCCCCTCACGTGGAACCTTATACCCATCCTCCATGGGCATCTTGGCCTTTCTCCCTCCATAGAAACCTGCATCTTTCAAAAGATCAAGTGTATATTTCCTTTGAGAAATGAACAAGCCTTCCTTGGATCTATACAACTCAATTCCAAGGAAGTATTTCATCTCTCCCAAGTCTTTAATCTCAAACACAGATTTAAGGAACTCCTTTGTAGCTGTGATACCATCTTTATCACTTCCAGTGATGATGATATCATCCACATACACAAGGATCACAATGATACCTGAAGGAGTGGTAAGAGTGAAGAGAGTGTGGTCAAGCTCGGACTTCCTGAACCCTCTTCACCTTAAGGTTGTGCTCAGCTTGTGATACCATGCTCTAGGAGATTGCTTGAGACCATAGATAGCCTTCTTCAGTCTCAACACATTTCCTTTCTTCAGCAGGAGGATGCATATAGACCTCATCTTCAAGCTCTCCTTGCAAGAAGGCATTCTTTACATCCATTTGCCAAAGCCCCCATCCAAGATTCACATCAAGAGACAACACAATTCTGATTGTGTGAAGCTTAGCAACAGGAGAAAATGTGTCTATATAATCCTCTCCCCAAGTTTGAGTGAATCCTCTTGCAACAAGCCTTGTCTTGCTCCTATCCACAGTTCCATCAGGTTTGTACTTGATTGTGAAAATCCACCTGCTTGAAACTGCCTTCTTCCCTTTTGGTAGCTCACTCTCATACCATGTGTCATTTTTAATTATTGCACCTGCTTCATCATGTACTGAATCTCTCCATTCTTTAATCATCATGGCTTCTTCATAGCTTCTTGGCACATAGCTCTTGTCTAAGCTCACCATGAAGCTGTAGTGTTCTTCACGGTATTGTGTAAAGGAACACACGGCTTGAGAAGGATGCTCCACAGCCTGGGCATTGTAGTACACGCGAGTGCTTACCCAGTTGGAAGGATCCTTCCTCACCCGTGTGCTTCTCCTCAATACTGGTGCTGGTTCAGGTTGCACCATTGGTTCTACTGGCTGCTGCTCCACAACCGGTTCACCAACTTCATCTTCATCTAGCTGACTTTCTTCAGCTCCATCTTGATGTGTACTTGACTCCACAACTTGATCATGTGTTTCAGAACTTTCCTGATCATTTCCTTGGCCATTTGAACTCTCTCCTCTCTCTTGGTTGAGATGTTCTGATCCACTGCCCCCCTCATGGTCAAGATGGAGAGTAGTACTATCACTTGCAACCGGCATATTCCTTGTGACACTTGTTGCGCCTGGTTGTCCCTGGTTTTCCTTGATCCCAAGGCCTTCCAAGATAATCCGCAAAGTAGCAGCTCTGTCTGAGGTAAGATCCTTCAAGTCTTCTTGATTCTGCTCTTCATAATACCCCCAGTCTTCAACAAACTTCACCTCCCTAGACACCAGAACTCTTCTAGTGATGCAACCATGGCTGCACCAGCTGATTCTTCAACAAAGGACAAACCAGGCTGGATGAAAGGCGAGTTCACTGAGCTAAATCCAGCTGGTGATACTGAAGAAGAGCTGAAACAGAGTGTGGACGAGCTGAAACAAGCTGAAGAGAGTGTGCACAAGCTAAAATCAGCTCAAGAGAGTGTAGATGAGCTGAATGAGCTGAGTGAGCTAAGTGGCACTGCACCAGGAGCTGAAGAGGTGTTGATTGAGATAAGTGACACTAACCTGGAGCTGGATGAGCTTAGTGACACTTATTTGAAGCTGGATGAGCTAAGTTACACTGAAGATGGAGCTGGTTTAGCTGCTGGGCGAAATGGACCCTTTTCAACCCAAGGAAAAGTTCATAAAAAGTTCAATATGGGCTTGTTTCTTTCCAAATTCGACCAGCCCTTTTCCTCAGTCCATTTCAAGCCCATTCTCATCAAGAATACCAAGAGGGAGTCAACAAAGAAAGTCCTGGTCGTGATCAGTCAAGGAGAGAGTCAAAAATCATTGATTTTGGTCTTTGGTCTTTAGTCTTGTTTCTATTCTCTATGTTGTCTAGTTTTCTACATTTCTTTCTAGTTTTTCACACAATGTAAGACCATATAAACAGGCTGCACGACCTGAATAAAATCATTCACCTTTTTGTTTAAAAACTCTTTCAAATCTGTGAATCCCTTGTTAAGCTTCTGAATATGTATGCTTAGGAGTTAATTCTCTGCAAAGCACTTTTGCCTTAGATCATTGTTTGTGGGTGTGATGCTCACGATCTCTGGCGCATCTAAACAAGTGTCTGATCAGTTCATAGATCAACACTGAAGAACCATCACCATCTCTACCTTCTTCCACAATCCATCCATCAATCTATCAAAAACAAGTCAGTGTGTCTTAGAACACAAAAGAACAAGTTCAAACCGAGAATTACTTAACCAAGGCTTAACATGTCTATCAAAGAATGTGTTGTAAACCAGAATGATATCAAGGCACACAACAGCATGGATCAGCTTCAAAACGTGCCCCAAATGATAAGAATCAGAACTCACAATGTTAAGTTCAAGTAAAGAATCACTTAACACAGATTTCAAATGATCAGAAGGTTCATCAAAGAATGTGTTGTACACTAGTATATCACTGAAGCTCCAAACAACATCATTCTGCAAGCATGATCTTAAAACAAAAGAAGATCTATCAGTTTCAGAACAAGAATGAACAGGTTTCAAAACAGAATCACAAATAAAATCGGTTTCAGCTTTAAGTGATTTTGTGTTCTGCAAATTCCTAACCTTAAATTCGTCCAAGGCACATGTTGATTCAAAAAAATAATTAGTGACCAGTTCATGTCTAGAAAAACTCATTTTAAGGCCATTATCATCAAAGCAAGCAAAAGAATCACAAGGTTTTCTGAAAAAGAAATTAGATTGTTGCAAAACAAGGTCAATTCTGCCAGAGTGATCAAGGCTTTTCTTATGCTCCATAAACTGATCAAAAATTAAAACAAGACCAGGATTGAGTTCACTAACAGACTGAAAACGTTTTTGATCAGAGAATTTTTCAGGTTCAAGTTTCTTAAAAGAATGAATCATGTAATGAAAAACAGATTTTGAAACACAAAATTCTTTGACTTTCTCAAGACCAAAACGTGTTACATCCTTAGAATCAACCATAATAAACAATGCAGGCACAGAATTGATGACACTAAGTTCCTTTCAGTGCTCTTGCAGGTTAAGAGACAAAAGCGCATGACTTGTTTCTCATTCAAAGCTTTTATGCTGCTCCAACACTTCACTTTGTACCACAATCGATTGTTCTGTTTCTGGTGAGTGTTCTTCTGAGACCTGAGACACTGAAACAATACTACTCGGTTGCACCGGTTCAAAACAAGTTAGTTCATCATATGTATTATTGACAACAAGTTCCGATTGAGAAGAGAAAAGAGAAAACTCATTTTCTGTCTCAGTTTCTTTTATTACCTTAGATGGCTTTGTTTTCAGCTCTTGGTTAGCTGGTTCCTTCTTAGAACAGAGTGGCTCATTGTCTCTTGAGATAGGACGTGGGTTTGGCCTTCTTTACTTATGTGACTGAGACTTTCTTGGCTGATCACAATCATAGCACCATGGCTCGGTTTTTCTGTAGTAGCTACCAAAGTGTTTCTTCATGACATCTTTGAGCTCAAACCAGCACCCAACTGTTGAGATGAGATGAGGATATGAGATGCTTGGGAGGGTTATGATGAGAAGATGAAGTGAAGAGAAGCATGACACAAAGTTACTGTGGTAAAAATATATTTACCACAGTAACTCTTGTGAAAGTAACCTTGTGAGGTAAAAGCACAAGGATGGATAAGGTGGATACTCCAAGTGGAAGAGAGGGTCTGGTCTGGTGATATGTGACCGCTGGAGGCTGAGAGACTCTTCCCACCAGGCTGGAACAGGCTGGCATCATCTCCAAAAGATACCAAGATGCCTTAGGCGTGTGAGCCTCCCTATTGGACAGTTCAAACCAGGCTCTTCCTTCTTCCCTTGACTCCACACGCCTGGTCTACTCTACCTAACCTTATCTTCTTATTAATCCCTTGTAATCTCTAGTATAAATATGTGATCATCTCTTGTAAACATTATTCAAGCAATGAGAGTCTCTTAATATTTTCCAGAAATGTTTCTTAGTCTTTAATCTCATAAACAAGTCTCTACTCTTTTAATTTCTTCTCTAATCTCTCTTAAACATCTCTCTAATCTCTTTTATTATTCAATATATATAAAATCTTATGGTATCAGAGCCAGGTTGGCCAAAAACAACCTGTGTTCTTAAGTGTTCTTGAGGATTTTGAAGTTTAGATCTTTGAGAAACTAGTTTTTGAATCTGTTTGTGTTCTTCTTTGAGTTGTGACTCAAAGGTGGTTCCTTTTGGTAATTAAGAAGCTTACAAGTGTTCTCAAGGAGGTGTAGGTGGTTTGCGTGAGCTCAAGAAGATCTAAAGGTGGAAGCTTTGAGGTGTTCTTGAAGGTTCAAGGTGAAAGTTCAAATCTTTGGGGTGTTTGGTTGTTGTGTGAGCTAAAGGAGGGATCTTTGAGGAGTTCTTAGAGATCTAAGCTGAAAGCTTTCAAGTCTGTGCACTCTGGTGGGTTACTAGATTCAAGTTGAAGTCTTTTCTCAAGTATTCAAGACAAGCTACTGAAAATGGAAGGTGGTGGATGCTACATGAAGGTGGCGACTACTTTCAAGGGAAACAACTACCTGGTGTGGTCCAGGATGGCTAGAAATGCTGTTGGAAGCAAGGAATTGCTCAAGCATCTCCCGACTGATGAATCTACAAAGCTCATCACTCAAGGAAAGGAGGGAGAAGACAGCTCAAGTGATGCGCTTGAGAAGTGGCAACAAGAGGACTGTGTTGTGCTCTCAGCTCTCCTTGCATCCTTGGAACCAACTTTGATGGATGCATACAGCTACTGTGAGAGTGCAAAGGAGTTATGGGATACCTTAAAGAAGGTATATGGAAACACTTCAAAACTAAACATGGTGTTTGAAGTGAAACAAGCTCTCAATGATTTAGTACAAGAAGATATGGACTTTGAAAAGCACTTGGGAAGGTTTAGGTCTCTATGGTCAGAGCTTGAGATGCTAAGGCCAAGTACTACTGATGCTGATGAGCTCAACAAGAGGAGAGAGCAATACAAGGTGTTTTGCTTGCTCCTTACCTTGAATCCGGCTTATGGTGGGCTGATTCAGCACATGTTGAGGGATGATACCTTACCTGACTTGGAAGAAGTGTGTGCGCGCATTCAAAAGGAGCATGTCTCCATAGGATTGTTTGGCAAGAAAGGGAAGGAGCTGTCATTAGCTAATCAAGCATCACACACTGAGCAAGGAGAAGTTCCACAAGCTAACAAGGCAGCACATGGGAAGTATGAGAGGTTCAATGGGAACTGTGAGCATTGCAAGAAACAAGGCCACAAGAAGAATCAATGCTGGATTTTACATCCTCACTTGAATCCGGCTAAGTTCAACAAGGATCGTGAGGCAAAGGCTCATTTGGGATATGGTTCTGGTGGCGCAAGCTCAAGCAAGGGGCATGAAGGTGAAGTGGACAATGGGAAGTCCTTGGTGGCCTACACTGGTGGTGCGAGTACGAGGAGTATCAATAATGAGTACTTGAAGAGATCTGACCTTGATGCATTGATCAAACTCTTCAAACCCAATGGTAACATTCTTGGGTACTCTCATCATGCTTATATGATTCCTAAAGCTGTTGAGAGTTCTGTTTACTTGCCTAGAACTGATAGGATGCTGAATACTCCATCTAAAGTATTAGAAATGCATACTCATCCTAGTACTGCTCATACTGCTCAAACTGATCATGTGCATTCACCATCTAAGATTCTTGCTCATATTGCTAGTTCTCATGTTGTTAAGCCTGTGATAGTTGATTCTGGTGCATCTCATCATATGATAAGTGACACTAGACTCATTAAGAACATTGCTCCTGCTAATGGTAATGTTTTGATTGCTAATGGATCTATGATACCTATTAGAGGAATAGGCAGTCTTAAATTGTTTCATAAAGAATCTGAAGCTTTCTATATGCCTGAGTTCACTTCAAATTTATTATCTGTTAAAAAATGTGCTACTGATCTTAACTGCAATGTTATCTTCAGTTCTAATGATGTGAAGTTTCAGGATATTGAAAGTAGCAAGATGATTGGAAAAGGAGTAACCAAGGGAGAATTATATATGCTTGAAGATCTTGCTCCTGTTTCTGATTATAGCTGTTCTTTTTCTTCTATTTCTGCTACTAGTTTAAGCAAAGATGCATTGTGGCATGCTAGACTAGGACACCCTCATAATAAGGCTTTAAAACTGATGTTGCCAGGTGTTTCTTTTGAAAATAATGACTATGAGGCTTGTATATTGGGTAAACATTGCAAAGTTGTCTTTGCAAACTCTATTACTGTCTATGAAAAGTGTTTTGATCTTATTCACTCTGATGTTTGGACTGCCCCTTGTTTATCTAGAGATAGCCAGAAGTATTATGTTTCCTTTATTTATGAAAAATTCAAATACACCTGGCTAACCTTAATTCCAACCAAAGATAGGGTCTTTGATGCATTTAGATACTTTCAGTCATATGTCTCTAACCATTATCATGCCAAGATTAAGATTTTCAGGTCAGATAATGGAGGAGAATACACAAGCCATGCATTCAAAGATTACCTATCCAGGCATGGGATCCTTCACCAAACAAGCTATCCCTAAACTCCACAACAGAATGGAGTATCTGAGAGGAAGAACAAGCACCTCATGGAGGTCGCCAGGTCCATGATGTTTCAAGCTAATGTGCCCAAGAGATTCTGGAGTGATGCTGTGGTCACTGCTTGCTACTTAATTAACAGGACTCCCACTTTGGTGTTGCAAAGACAGTCACCATTTGCGGTTCTCAACAAGTACAAGCCAGCTTTGAATCATTTAAGGGTCTTTGGGTGTCTCTGTTTTGTGATGGTGCCTGGAGAGATGCGCAACAAGCTAGAAGCAAAGAGTACCAAGGCTATGTTCATTGGGTATTCTACATCTCAAAAGGGCTACAAGTGTTATGATGAACACTCCAGAAGGGTGGTGGTGTCTAGAGAGGTGAAATTTATGGAGGAAAGAGGATATTATGAGGAGAAGAACCAAGAAGACTTGAGAGATCTTACCTCGGATAGGTCATCTATTCTGAGAACCATCTTGGAAAAACTTGGGATCAATATGCACCAAGGCCAGCAAGGTGGAGGAAGTGTACCAGGAAGGGTGCCTACTAGTGATGAAGATCATGGGAGTGCACGAAGGAGTGTGCCAGCTACTGATGGAGTTCATGATCCCACCCTTAATCATGAGGGGGGGGAGTGAACCAGAAACTCTTAACCAAGGAATGGGAGAGAGTTTAAGTGGTCAAGAGAGTTCTAGGAGTTCTAGTTCTCATGATCAAGGTGGTGATCAAGGTGTGGAGCCTAGAGATCATCAAGAAGAGTCTGGTCCGAGTGAGGTACAAGGGGAAGTGCAAGAGGAAGTGCAAGAGGAGGTGCAAAGTGAGCAGCAAGCACCAGCCTTGAGGAGAAGCACACGGATAAGGAGGGATCCTTCCAACTGGGTAAACACGAGAGTGTACTACAATGCCCAGGCTGTGGAGCATCCCTCTCAAGCTGTGTGCTCCTTTGCTCAATATCCAGAAGAGCATTGTGCTTTTCAAGTGAGCTTGGATGAGAGTTAGATTCCAAGGAGCTATGAAGAAGCAATGCTAATACAAGACTGGAGAGATTCAGTCAATGCTGAGGCTGATGCTATGATCAAGAATGATACATGGTATGAGAGTGCTTTGCCAAAAGGAAAGAAAGCTGTGTCTAGTAGATAGATCTTCACTATCAAGTATCTTCCAAATGGGAAGATAGATAGGAAAAAGACAAGGCTGGTAGCAAGGGGCTTTACTCAAACCTATGGAGAGGACTACATTGATACATTTGCAGCTGTTGCCAAGCTCCATACCATCCGGATAGTACTTTCTTTGGCTGTGAACCTTGAGTGGGATCTATGGCAGATGGATGTGAAGAATGCCTTGTTACAAGGAGAGCTTGAAGATGAAGTCTATATGAATCCACCTCCTGGTCTTGAACATCTTCTGAAGAAGGGCAATGTTTTGAGATAGAAGAAAGCCATCTATGGTCTTACGCAATCTCCTAGAGCCTGGTATCACAAGCTGAGCACAACCTTGAATGGAAGAGGCTTTAGGAAGTCTGAACTTGATCACACCCTATTCACACTTGTTACTCCCTCAGGTATCATTGTTCTCCTTGTGTATGTTGATGATATCATCATCACTGGTAGTGATAAAGATGGTATCAAGGCTACCAAGGAGTTTCTCAAATCTATTTTTGAGATTAAAGACTTGGGAGAGATGAAGTACTTTCTTGGTATTGAGTTGTGTAGAGCCAAGGAAGGATTATTCATCTCTCAAAGGAAATATACACTTGATCTTTTGAAAGATGCAGGTGCTTATGGAGGGAAGACAGCAAAAATGCCCATGGAAGATGGGTATAAGGTTCCATGTGAGGGGGAGCCTGAAGATAGCAAGCCATTCCATGATCCAAAGCTTTATAGAAAGCTAGTGGGTAAGCTAATCTACTTAACCATCACTAGACCTGATATTTGCTTTGCTGTGAATCAGGTGACCCAGCATATGCAAGCTCCAAGAGAGCATCATTGGCGCATGGTGGAGAGATTACTTATGTACCTGAATGGAACACAAGATCTTGGTGTGTGGATGGGTTGCAACAAAAGCACAGAAGTGGTGGGCTATTGTGATGCAGATTGGGCAGGAGATAGAGCTGATAGAAGATCAACAACTGGCTATTGCACATTCATTGGTGGGAACTTGGTGACTTGGAAGAGTAAGAAGCAGAAGGTGGTCTCTTGCTCAAGTGCAGAAGCCGAGTATAGAGCTATGCTGAAGCTGACCAACGAGCTGGTATGGATCAAGGGCATACTGAAGCACTTTGAAGTTGATCAAGCAGCTCCCATGACAATGTATTGTGACAACCAGGCTGCCATTCATATAGCCTCCAACTCAGTCTTCCATGAGAGAACCAAGCATATTGAAGTTGATTGCCACAAGGTGAGGCAAATGATTGTGTTTGGAGTGATCCTACCATGCTACACCAAGAGTGAAGATCAGTTTGCTGATGTGTTCACCAAAGCAGCTAGACAAAAAACAATGGAGTCCATCCACATCAGGTTGGGACTCATTGATCTAGGCAAGAGGAGCTAGAGCCTCATCAAAGTTTTGTCCCAATGGATTTCTTTTGTGAGGTTTTTAATGAGGAAGATCTCATGGCATCCAAGCTTGACTTGTTCCACATAGTCAAGCTTGAGGGGGAGTGTTGAGATGAGATGAGGATATGAGATGCTTGGGAGAGTTATGATGAGAAGATGAAGTGAAGAGAAGCATGACACAAAGTTACTGTGGTAAAAATATAATTACCACAGTAACTCTTGTGAAAGTAACCTTGTGAGGTAAAAGCACAAGGATGGATAAGGTGTATACTCCAAGTGGAAGAGAGGATCTGGTCTGGTGATATGTGACCATTGGAGGCTGAGAGACTCTTCCCACCAGGCTGGAACAGGCTGGCAGCATCTCCAAAAGATACCAAGATGCCTTAGGCGTGTGAGCCTCCCTATTGGACAGTTCAAACCAGGCTCTTCCTTCTTCCCTTGACTCCACACGCCTGGTGTACTCTACCTAACCTTATCTTCTTATTAAGCCCTTGTAATCTCTAGTATAAATATGTGATCATCTCTTGTAAACATTATTCAAGCAATGAGAGTCTCTTAATATTTTCCAGAAATGTTTCTTAGTCTTTAATCTCATAAACAAGTCTCTACTCTTTTAAGCTCTTCTCTAATCTCTCTTAAACATCTCTCTAATGTCTTTTATTATTCAAGATCTATAAAATCTTACCAACTTGTGCTACTCCTGTTCTTCTCCTGGTAGTAACAAGCTGATCCCACCATTGAATGGCATCTCCACAGAACTTTGATGTAGCCAATCTAACCTTCTTGCTTGGTGAGTAGTTGTGGCTATCAAAAATAAGTTCTATTTTATGTTCCCACTCCCAGTAGCCATCATGGTCGTTTTTGCCACAGAAAGATGGTATCTTGCTCCTCCTTTTGGTCTTAGCATCCTTCTGAACCTGAGAAACATTACTTTAAAGATTATCAGCAGAAGTTCTTTCAAATTCAAATTGTTTTTGCATCTCTAATCTCATGGTAGCCAGCAAGGCATCCATCTGGATTTTACTCAATCTCACAGTAGGTGTCTCCTTTCTTTTACTGACATCCCCAGCCATGGTTTCCTGTTACAACTCAACAAGAAAGGTTAGTACACAAATAGATAGCCGAAGCCTCTCTTCACTCAAGTGTTTCTCTCAAGTTTTTCTGTGCTTTTTCTCTGTGAATCCAGTAGCTCAGCAACAAACAAAGTTCAAGCCTTTAAAGAGTCAATCCCCCACCCCAAAAAAGAAGAAGAAGATAGACAGATTGCAAGATTTTGGGTTGCAAGGAGCTTTACCACCAGAGACTGGATTTCTCTTCACTCTGGCTGGATTTCTCCTCAGCCTTTTCTTATTCTTTTTGATCTTTTTTTTTTTTATCTGGTTGGCCCTCTTACAGAACAACAGATAGACAGAAAAGAAACAGAGATTTCAAAATAGAAAAAGGTTCCCAAAGAGAAGAAGAGATTTTCGAAAACAAACCCTAAATCAGAAGCCCCCAATCTGCTCTGATACCACTTGATGGAACCCTATATGGTTCTGAATCCCTTTGATGATCTAGAGGGTTGATCTGGGTCATTCTCCTTGTGGTTCTAAAACACACTGACTTGTTTTTGATAGATTGATGGATGGATTGTGGAAGAAGGTAGAGATGGTGATGGTTCTTCAGTGTTGATCTATGAACTGATCAGTCACTTGTGTAGTTGCGCCAGAGATCGTGAGCATCACACCCACAAACAATGATCTAAAGCAAAGTGCTTTGCAGAGAATTAACTCCTAAGCATACAATGTTCATAAGCTGAACAAGGGATTCACAGATTTGAAAGAGTTTTTAAACAAAAAGGTCAACGAATCTTATTGAGATCGTGCAGCATACATATATAGTCTTACAAGAATGTAGAAAGCTTAGAAATTATGTAGAAAAACTAGACAAAGACTTAGCTAAAAACTAGAAAATAAAGAACTAGGCAAGACTTGACTTTTGACCAGAATTAAGTTCTTCTTTGAATGACTCTTGGATGATCACGACCAGGACTTCTCTTTCTGGTATTTCTTGATGAGAAAGGCTTTGAAATGGACTGATCAATGGGCTGGTCAAATTTGGTGTAAAACAAACCCATATTGAATTTGTTATGATCTTTTCGTTGGGCTGAAAGAGGCCCATTTCGCCCAGCAAGTATATCAGCTCCTTCTTCAGTGTCAGCTTGCTCATTCAGCTTCAAACTAGTGTCACTCAGCTCATCCAGCTCGTCTACTCTCACTTCAGCTGGTTGCAGCTCATGCACACTCTCTTCAGCTAGTTTCGGGTCATCCTCAGTCTCCTCAGCTGGTTTTAGCTCGTCCAGACTCTGTTTCAGCTTGTCCTCTGTCTCTCCAGCTGGTTTTAGCTCAGTATGCTCGCCATTAATCCATCCTGGTTTGTCCTTTGTGTTGGAATTCATGAGTGTTTGTCTCATGTCAAGAGAGTATTCAGTTAACTTGTAACTGAATCCCCTTCAACCATACAACAGGAACTCACCATTCAAAGGAAGAGACAACCAACTAGTGGTTTGAATACTCTTAAACATAGCTTAAACACAGAACCAAATGTCCTAGAGAGTACACTGGTTATATGAAGAAAAGAAGCTCGAGTTTGAATCTATCCTTCTGCAGTAACACAACACTTTGAGTTTGTCTACTTAAGATGAAGAGGATTTAGAATCAGTAATCTAGAGCTTAAGAGAAGATAAAGAAGAGTTTAGAGTGAAGTTTACAAGTATTAGGCTGCCTTAAGAGAAATAGAGTTAAGGCAGCCTCTAAAACATAACTCTTAACTCCTTACATTGTGAATATTTTTTAGACACAAGCAAGGGAGAGAGAGCCACAAATTTAGACTGAAAGAACTTGTATTGATATTGGATTCTGGTAAGTGTTACAAGAGATGGTGAAGGTCTTTAAATAAACAATCACTTACAATAAACAATTAGTAAATCAGGGAATGAGTAAACAACTAATATGATGGGGATATGGAAGAGGCCTGGAAGATGTGGACAAGGGGAGGGATGACCATATGAGGAGAAAGGGACAGGAGAGAGGTTGGCACAGCCTGCTTGAGTGAAAGTAACATGTCTGCTCTTCTCCTTATGCATCACATGTGATCTTTCTTGCTTAATTCAAACCAGATCCTTTCTTTTGAATTTAAACTGGTTTTCTTGACTTCTCAGAGGTTCCCAACGTCCATAAATCTCCCCAACTCCTTTCTTGCCTTGCAAGGTAAGTTAGGTCATGATATTAGCTTGTGGAGCAAGACTGTGAAAACAAGCCCAAATCAGTTTTTCTTGATGCACTTGTCTTTTATCATGAACTAACTCTTTTCCTCTGGCTATTCTCTTCTTCATTTCAACACTCCCCCTCAAGCTTGACCATAGGAGATCCTTGGACAAGCTTGGAACTGAGAGCACTTGCCTCATTAAAAACCTAAGTGTGAAAAACCTCATTGGATAAAATCATCACTTAGGGAAAAAGAATGCAACTACCCTCAGCCTAGGGATTGGCCAGTGGGTTTATGAGTCTTATGATCAAGTTTAGGGACTCATAAACCCTGGATCATGGCATTACTTCAATTGCAAGCAATTACCAATGCCTTCCTTGCTTCATACTCAAAACTTCTTAGAACTCTCTATGTGGCTGGTTCTTTGTCTCCCCCTTTCTTCTGACCTCATGCCATCAACAAAGGGTTTGATCCACGACCAGACTCTTCATTATGAGATCCAAGTCCCTGATTCAAACAATGCACACACACATGCATCAACTCTCAAGGGGAAAACCTATTCAAACAAGAATAAGCATAGTTTTAGGTACTTCCTTTGCATAAGTTTCTGAAGAATGGACATTGGCTTCTCATATTTAACACCCCTCCTCAAGCTTGACCTGAGAATAAGAGTATGTGGTCAAGCTTGGAAGATGAGAGCCAATGATGATCACAACTGCCTTGAGACCACAGCCCTCTTGGCTTGAATGTTTGTCTTTTCTCTTCAGTGTACTTTCCTGTCCACCCTCTTGGCATTAGGTAAGTCACTTCTGAGAAATCTCTCCACTGTTCCATCATCTCTCAACCATCTTGGGAGTTAATGGCACAATTAGTGTCCAAAGGATTGATGGGCAGTGGGCAATCTCCATGGTCAGGAATATGCATCTTGTGCAGACTCTGATCAACATGGGAAACCTGTCAAACCAAAACTAAGACAAGCATCAGTAGACAACAAGAGATCAGAACATGGGTTTTCATCAAGTCTGATCTTTAAAACACATTTCAAACAAGCAATGGACAGATATCTCCATGATTCTGTCCTAGCAACACTCTCTGAATTTTAATCATCAAGACTAAGCATTCAGCCAAAAGGACAATTTATTTTCCTAAAGCTAGTAGCAAGAGAATCTTTCAAGACAGTTTAGCTTCAAGACAGTTTAACAACCTTAGGCAGATTCTAAACAAGAGATTCTGAGAATAGACAATTAAGTAACCAGAGAATAAGTAGAGAATAGAGAATGATGTAACCAGAGTATTAGTAGCCAGAGAATGGGAGAATTATGGAGAATAAGTAACCTAAGAATCAGAGAAAAGAGAATAGAGAATATAGAATTGCTCAAGAGTTCTAATGGACAGAGTTTTTCTCTGTTGTCTTGAGTTTTTCAAATGCATTAACAGCCAAGAGCATCCAATTTGGTGCTTTAGTAGCTGAAACACAATGGACCATTGGACAATTAATTTATCCACTGATCTTAGACATGTGCTACTGGAATAACTCATGGACTGATGTTTTCCAGGGCTTGCAACAAGAGAACCATCAGAATAACACATGAACAAGTGTTTCCTGTGGCTTAGACAACAAAGAAACCAATGGATCAAAACAGTTTGTCCACTGGTCAGAGAGATGCTCCATTAAGAATGAGCTACTATCCAATGGATAAAGCAGAATGGTGAAGCATTTACGAAACCTATCTCTCCCTCAAGCTTGATACACATATACTAGAAAGTATTGACCAAGCTTAAACAACATATGAAAGCACTAGCAAGAAACCTAATGACATGGGCTGTAGAAACATGGGCTTAAATGCATTCTTGGGCTTGCTTAATATTCCCCCGCAAATTTAGCGTGGATGTAACAGCAACGCTGAGTTTGAAAGTGCAGATGAAGATGACTTGAGATGAGCAAGAGTAGTTGAAGTAGGAGGCTTTTGATGTAGTCAAATGGCTCTTCTTCTCCATGGAAAACAGACTAAGTGTGAGATCTATTCAGGCCTATACTTGGAGAGAATCACATGGCTTCACTCAGAGGTTTCTTTTGAACTTGGAGAGATTAGTTGATCTCACTCAAGAGTATAATTGTGACCTTCTTGTCTCACTATGAATCTAGGCTTACTTTACCTATTTCTTACTATGTTTCATGAAGAAGCACAAACTCTCTTTCCACACTTACTAAACCATCCTATTAACTCTCTGATTCCCATCAATATACCACCAAAACTCTGTCTCTAAACAATCCAGACTTTCTCATTGGCATTTCAGCGAGCACTTTGTGTGCTTTAACAAAAAACCAGACTTTCTGCCACAAACCCATTGTTATAACCAGCCACAGCCTACTCATTTAACTTCACGTTCCAAACCTATAAATCTAAAACCAGCCAGCCAACAAGCTTAATCTATCAAGCAACGTTTGCTATCTTTGGTCTTGTCTTGGATGAAAGGGCATAGTACCTTTTGATTTTGAGCTGCTCCACTTGATTAAAGCTTCAACCTTTAACTCACTTGATGTAAAGAATATGCAGAGAGAAGACGTGTATATGAGCGGCTTTGTCACCGGACGACTCGAACACGGACTCTTCTCTTCAATGGATTCGATCTTGTGCCATGCAACAGATAGAGAAAGGAGAGAACTTGGCATGTCTTGTTTCTTTAAATAAAGCTCAAGTCTTGTTCCTCTGCTTGGGAGAAAAAGAAAAACTTGCAAAGTTTGGAGCTTTAGTGGTAGAGGTTGGTCGTATGTTGGAAGGTTCTGAGAAGAAAAACCATAGAGCCAAGGATTTACTCCCTGATGCTCTGATACCATGTTGGAATTCATGAGTGTTTGTCTCATGTCAAGAGAGTATTCAGTTAACTTGTAACTGAATCCCCTTCAACCATACAACAGAAACTCACCATTTAAAGGAAGAGACAACCAACTAGTGGTTTGAATCCTCTTAAACATAGCTTAAACACAGAACCAAATGTCCTAGAGAGTACACTGGTTATATGAAGCAAAGAAGCTCTAGTTTGAATCTATCCTTCTGCAGTAACACAACACTTTGAGTTTGTTTACTTAATAAGATGAAGAGGATTTAGAATCAGTAATCTAGAGCTTAAGAGAAGATAAAGAACAGTTTAGAGTGAGTTTTACAAGTATTAGGCTGCCTTAAGAGAAAGAGAGTTAAGGCAGCCTCTAAAACATAACTCTAAACTCCTTACATTGTGAATATTGTTTAGACACAAGCAAGGGAGAGAGAGCCACAAATTTAGACTGAAAGAACTTGTATTGATACTGGATTCTGGTAAGTGTTACAAGAGATGGTGAAGGTCTTTAAATAAACAATCACTTACAATAAACAATTAGTAAATCAGGGAATGAGTAAACAACTAATATGATGGGGATATGGAAGAGACCAGGAGGATGTGGACAAGGGGAGGCACGACCATATGAGGAGAAAGGGACAGGAGAGAGGTTGGCACAGCCTACTTGAGTGAAAGTGACATGTCTCCTCTTCTCCTTATGCATCACATGTGATCTTTCTTGCTTAATTCAAACCAGATCCTTTCTTTTGAATTTAAACTGGTTTTCTTGACTTCTCAGAGGTTCCCAACGTCCATAAGTCTCCCCAACTCCTTTCTTGCCTTGCAAGGTAAGTTAGGTCATGATATTAGCTTGTGGAGCAAGACTGTGAAAACAAGCCCAAATCCGTTTCTCTTGATGCACTTGTCTTTTATCATGAACTAACTCTTTTCCTCTGGCTATTCTAATCTTCATTTCAACACTCCCCGTCAAGCTTGACCATAGGAGATCCTTGGACAAGCTTGGAACTGAGAGCACTTGCCTCATTAATGAGAGTTTTAGAGAATTAATGTGAGATTTAGGGAGATTTATGAAGAGAGAAAGAGAATCCGAGAGAGAGAGAGAGTAACAAAGAGAATGGAAAGAAGTTCTTGTTTCCTTGATCGATTTAGAACTTGGTACATGTCTTTAAATAGACAAACAATATGATAAACAAATGAGACAAGTTGACTAGCTAAAAGAATAAACAAATGTGTCTGATCTATGGCAGGGGCTCGTCCAGCATTGTTGGAAAGTGACAGGTGATAAACGGCTCTCTCTCTTTGAATCTTTTATCTCCACCCGTGACTCTTTCCTCCAACGTCTCTTTGCTCCCTTGTCGACATTCCCACATGTTCTCCATAGAGTAAGCTTCCTTTCCTCTCAAGCTAGACCCATCCTTGTCTTCCAAGCCAAGTTAGGTTACGCCTTATCCTAACTGTACGGACAGGATCACTTGTTCTCCCTTGATCAGTTCGGATGCTCCTCTTGCTTTATTCTCTTCATCACCACCATACTTATCTCCTTTATTGCTTCATGTCAACACTTCCCCTCAAACTTGACCATAGGGACTGGTCAAGCTTGGAAACCATGAAGCATTCCCTCATTAAAACCTTTACTTGGAAAAACCACTTGGGATAAAAACCAAGCAAAGGAAAAACAATAGAATACTCCATGGTGAGGGGAAAAGTGACATAAAAGGTTTATGAGTCCAAGTCTTGGAAGTATGGACTCACAAATTTTACTGCTTGCCGCCTTGGTGATAATGTCAGCCAGCTGATCCTCACTTCTTATGTAGCATGGAAGTATCACTTGCTGCTCCACTGCTTGTCTCACCTTGTTGCAGTCTACTTCTATGTGCTTTGTCCTCTCATGGAAGACAGAGTTGGATGCAATGTGTATTGCGGCTTGGTTGTCACAATGCATAGTCATGGGAGTTGTAATCTCAATCCCCAAGTCGCCTAGAAGTCCTCTTATCCAGATAAGCTCACTGGTTAGCTTCCTAATGGATCTGTATTCTGCTTCAGCACTTGAGCAAGATACCACCTTCTTCTTCTTGCTTTTCCATGTGACCAGGTTCCCTCCAATGAAGGTGCAATATCCTGTGGTTGATCTCCTATCAACTCTATCTCCAGCCCAACCAGCATCACAATATCCTACAACCTCAGTAGTCTTGTTACATGCCATCCAAACTCCTTGTCCTAGCGCCTCTCTCAAGTATCTCAAGATCCTCTCCACCATGTTCCAATGATGCACCTTAGGAGCTCCCATGTGTTGGCTCACTTGGTCCACAGCAAAGCATATGTCTGGCCTGGTGATGGTTAGATAGATGAGCTTGCCCATCATTCTTCAGTACTTCTTGACATCTTTGTTTGAGTGGAAACTGGTTCAGGAACAATATAAAGAGAGAAGCGGGGCGAACAAAGACGTTTTATAGATCTGAGGTCAGTGATTACAAACGGGTGGAAAGAGTGACAAAATAGTCGGAGAAATACAAGGCGGCGAGTATCTATGAACTTATCAAAACCCTAGATCTAGCCGCTCGAGCGAGTATGTCGAGTTTTCGGATCCCCTTTTCCTCTTCTCTCTTTCCTCTTTATAGTACTTGTCTTGTTGTTCGCCCTAGGTCGGTGTGTGCCTTATTGGGCTTCCTCTTTGTTGGGCCTTGCTAGGGGGCTATACTGATGTGTGCTTAAATCGACTTTGTCTGTCGGTTTTAGTCGGTCGGCTAGAGAAACACTCCCAGTTAGCCGCTACCCTTACTTCACTCAGAAGCTGACGGGCTGCCAGGTCGAGATAGCCTCACTCGTTTGACCTTGAGGAGGGGTGTAACCCATCTCCTACAATAAGTCCCCCCCTAGTTCGCTTGTGAGCACCTTGGTGGTCTCAGCGAATTTGTGGGTCAGGTTTGATCGAATGGTGAGGTTTATTGCGTGAGCGCTTGCTTTGCTGACTTCTCTTTTTAGACGCATGTCTGAGCATACCGCAGAGATCATCCGGCGATCGTCGTGGTTGAATATCCAGCTAGGCATGTGTCGAGTTGAACGCGTCTTGAAGTCGACGCGGTTAGTCGATCGACTAGATATGTCTCAAGGAGGACATGCTTGGTCGTCGACCTGATTGTGCTTCGGGGAAGACGTATTTAGTCGATCGACTAGATATGTCTCAAGGAGGACATACTTGGTCGTCGACCTGATTGTGCTTCGAGGACGACGTGTTTAGTCGATCGGCTAGATGCGTCTCGAGGAAGGCGCGTTTGGTCGACAGCTTGGTTGCCTAAGGGATAGCGTGTTTAATCGTCGTCTCTATCGCCACTATGTTCGGGGAGCGAACTGGTTGAGACCAACTCCCTGTTGGTTAAGACCGGTTCAGTGGCGTACCGGTTAGTGGTAGCCGTTTGCTGGTTTAGGCGGTTTAGGCGAGAAGGGGTAACCGCCACGATTACCCTAATTGGGTTTTTAAGCCCAATTAGGCCCTTTTAGGCGTAATTAATGCTCTGGGGTTGCGCGCCTTATCTTTGCTATAAATGGCAAAGTTCTCAGCGATTCTGTCATTCTTCTCTGCAAACCCAGGTATTATCCTTTTCTCTCCCTTCTCTCTTCTTTCTCTCTTTAGATCTAGGGTGGTCCGAGTAATTGGGTAAGTTATGACGAAGAGTCGATTATCCCGAGAGGAGAAGGGGAAAGCCGTCGCGGTATGTTCCAGCCCGGTCAAGGGCGTCGCGTCTCGCGGGAGCCTTTTAGACGAGTTTAGTCTGATTCATCGAGATGCGATGCAAGATACCGAGAACCTCAGTATGTCTCAGCGCCTCTTAGTCGCTGACGCCCATAGGCTGGTCCAAGAGACTGAGCTAACCGATGACGAAGGGAGCGACGCAGGCGGTTCAAGCCGCGCGGATAGCGGGTCGAATAGAGGGAGCGACGAGGACAGTTCTAGTGGCGCGGGTAATCGGTCTGAAGGCAGCGACGGATCGGACTCATATGTCCTGAGTCAACAAGAGTTATGGGAAAGACACCGACGCGTTCCCTTCGATCAGATCGACTGCAGGCCGACCATCTACCATCCTGGCGGGATTTTTGAGGAGTTAACTGCACTTCCTGCGGAGCTCCTTCGAGATCCATGGGCGGAGGACCAGCGATGGGGAAACGTATTCGGAATGTGCTCTACTCACAGTTACGTGAGGGGTCTCCTGCGGTGTTACAGGGGAGCGGGCGTGACGTACATAATCCCGTCTGCCGAGCAGAGGCCTTGGTCTCCACCCATCGGCTACCAGTGCCTGTACGAATCGTATTTCGAGGATGATGCGAAGTTGTGGTTTCCCATCCCTCGGCTAATTACGTCGTACGTCAGGAGGCGCGGAATTGCAATCAGTCAGCTGAAGGTTGGTTCCATTCGTAACGCGGTCATGTTGATGGTGATGGGAGCGGATACCGATGTCTCAATGTCGGTGAGAGTCTTCGAGGAACTGACGACTACAAAAGTCGAACCCAACTGTCTGTTCTCGGTGAAGATGCGCCAGAGTTACAACGTTCTGACCGGGCATCCGAAGAAGACGAGGAACTGGCAACGATCGTATTTCTACGTCAAGGTGGACGAACATGCCTTCGCGGAACCGCTAGAAGAAGATTTTCCCGTCTTATGGACTAAGAAGATTGGTAGAGAGTGATAGTTGTACTCTTACTTTTTTCGCCGTCTTCCGACCTTCTTCTTCTTTGTTGTCAGGTCGTCATCCGAATACGATTGCATACCCGGAGAACTTCTTTGAGAGTGCGCAGATTATAGCCACACACAGCCACCTTCGTTGGCCAGACTTGAGTCGGGAGTGGATACGTCGCCAGCAGGCTCGTATCGCCAGAGGTACTCTTCTATCTATATATCTCGGTCACTAAGGGCATTTCGTGTACTGACGCACCTTCTCTTCGTGTCTGCAGTTGATTGGGAGTCAAGACAGCCGGTGATACTTGGCCCAAGGAAAACTCGCCTGAGCCTGTTTCCTCGGAAGCAACAGAAAATACTCAAGAAGGCGCGCGAAATGGAAGGGACCCCAGACTTGAGTGCTATGCTAAAGGGGAAGCTCGAACTTCTGAAGAAGTCGACTTCGAAGGCTACGCCGACTACACCGACTGAAGAAGTCGTCTCCCAGGAAGTCGATAGCTCCAACCCGAGCGACCAAATCGTTAATGCGGATTCCTCGGTCCCCAAACCGAAGAAGAAGAAATCGCAGAAAGAGAACGTGAAAACGCTTTCTGAGGAAAACGAGGCTCCTGGGGGAGAGCCCGTTCCTTTCGACGGGTCCGCGGAGGATTCCTCGGTGAAGAAGAAGAAGAAGAAGAGGTCGCGCGAGGATCCTGATGGCGGAGAGGATCTTACCGAGGGTTCTCCCAAGGAAGCACCGGAAGAGAAACCGAAGAAGAAAAAGCCGAAACGGAAGGGGTCCACCAAGAAGGCGCTGCAGTCCTCTGGTCCTGGAGAGAAGTCGGTTGCTCAGGAGTCTTCACTTGCTGGCGACGAGGTCGCAGTTCACGACCCGCAGGAGAAGGAAACTTTTGAGGATGTTTTGGCGAGAACGGGATCGTCTGGCGAGCCTCGTATCCTCCCTGCTCACGGTCAAGGGAGTGTTCCTCCACGAGTCAGTTCCTCCGAAGGTTCCCTTGGACAACGGGCAAGGATCGATTTCTCGGACCGTGTGGAATTTATCTACAACGAAAAGACCCCGTTGGTGTGCAACCCTAGCCAGTGCGCCGAACTCTCTCGACAGATCCGAGGCAGTACTCGGGAGATGCCAATGGTGGGAGATCTCTTCTTCAAAAACGACTACATCGATGCAGCGTTGGCAAGTAGACGGGTAAACTTTCTTCCTCGCCTTTCTTAGGAACTCTTGTCGCCCTTCTTTTGTTCAAGATTGGTATATCGACTCATGCTTTACTTTCATCTTTTCAGGCTGACAGGTGCATGAACGTTTTGGTTGAGAGATACGATACTGCGTTGAAGCAGACTATGGCCGAGTTGGGTGCGTCAATCAGACTTAGTAAGACGAGGCTCGGGACTATCGAGCAACTTAAAGCCGACCAAGAGCGCATCAGCAAAAAGACCCTCGAGGAGAAGGAGGTTCTTCGAGTGAAGTTTGAAGAGTTGGAGGCTGCGCTCAAGGCGGATCGCGCGGCTAAGAAGGTCCTGGCACGCGAGAAGGCAACCCTTGAGCAGGCCAATGCGGCCCTTGAGAGAGAGAAGGTTCAGCTGCAAGAAGAGAGGGATGCCGTTACTAGGAAGCTGATAGAGGAGAGGAAGAGGCTTCGGGACTCGCGCAGCCAGGAGGTGACCCGGGAGAGGGTTCGGGTTCAGTCGGCGATGACCGACAAGTTCAGCCGTGGTATCGATCGCGTTCGCACCTATCTGGCTAAGCGTGATCTCGCTGAGAGGGAGAAGAACCTTCTGGGGCAGGCCTCCGGGACAAGAAATTGCCTCGAAATGATCAAGGAGGCCAATCTTGAGATCACTCAAGAACTTGTCGACGTCTTCATTCAATAAGAAGCCGAGCATACCGCCAAAGTTGCGAAGCTTGACGTCGGACCGTTGCCCGAGGAGGACTTAGCTATTTCCCCACTCAATCTTCGTTCTCGGTTCGTAAATGAAGAGTTTATGGCTTCCCTCGATCCGTATGGATCGAACGAAGAGTTGGTTGGATCGGAGACGGCTTCTTTGCTTCGAACGCCTTCTGGGACGGAGATAGTCGTCGCAAGTCCGCGCCAGGAAGAGTCAGACTCGCCCCTTAACGATAGGACCGTCAATGAGGAGGACGTAGTGGTCGCCGATGTGGAGAAGATCGTTGAGGTCCATGACTCTTCTCAGGTCGAGGAGGAAAAAGCCGAGGACGCGGCAGGGTTACCTGCTTCCTCGCCTGTCGAGACGGGGGAGCCGCTACAGGAGTTAGGCGAGTTGGATGCCGCCGAGAAGTCACCTTCGCTGGTGCCTGATGGGCTAGCGGAGACGCGCGATGCGGAGAGAGGGGAGAAACAGGTGGAGTCGACGGGCGTTGAGGAGAGTCTTCCGACCGTTCAGGGAGTCGATGAAGTGGCAGAGGAGCAGGAAGTCGATTCGCCTATCTCCGCATGATTTTCTTTTTAGATTTGTACTGCTAGTTACTCCTTTCTTATTCCCCTTTTTTTATATATGGACTTGCTAGTTCTTTTGTAAGCTAGACAACCATTTTATCGGAATACGACGTTTTCAGCGGGCTCGTAGTTGTTTCTTCGTCTTGGGACTCATTTCGTACTTAAGGAACTTGAGTGTCCTCCGTAAATCTTACTCGAGTTGACCGAATCGTGAAATGCGAACATGTTAATGTGTTTTGTTGAGGGTAAAGGTTCCAGACCAGCTGACTATCTAAATAACGAGTTTAGTCGGCCAAACATTCACTCGTCATTCGGACAGTGGTTCGGATTTTACTCTCGAGTCGGTCAATGTACTGAGGACATAGGTGACACGTGACTCACTGGTCCCTCAGCTAAGTGTCTGATCAGGACAAGGCTGATTAGTGGGTGCGAGTATCGCGTTTTCGTCTGTTGACGAGAATACGGACATCGCTCCGGTCTCTTGTCGGGCCGTGGCCAAGAAATTTTTGGACTTTGATGTTGTTACAGCTGGACCGGTCAGGGCTGCCTACGTACCTCGGGAGAGGATCAAGCCGTTCGTAGTTCGATTTAACCGAGCAAAAGTGGCTTTGAGGCCGCATTTACTCGGGCGAGTAGAAGTGACACCAGGTGTGCATCTACTCGGTTTTTTTTTTTTTTTTTTTTTTTTTAGGAGTGACCCTTGGTCATCGTAGTCGAATGAAATAAGGAAAGGTAATATGTCGGCTCCCGACGAAATGGTCGAGCAAAAGTGGCGCTTGAGGGCGCATTTACTCGGCCGGGAAGTTGGCGATCTACGGATAGTAGCGTCGCAAGTGCATGGAGTTCCATGCTCTTGGAACGTCTTCGCCGCGGGAAGTTTGAAGTCGGTAGACGCCAGGCTTAACGACTTTGACTATCTTGTAAGTTTCCTTCCCACCGTGCTCCGAGCTTCCCTGCGTTGGGTTCCTTAGTGTTCTCGAAAACCTGACGCATGACTTGGTCGCCTATCTCAAGTGGTCTGGCCTTGACCTTCTTATTGTAGTAACTCTTGATTTGGTGCTGGTAGTTCTGGACTCGGAGCAGAGCTTGATCCCGGCGTTCCTCCAGTTCGTCGAGCGCGTGGAGGAGCATGTCTTCATTGAGCTCGGCGTGTTGCGGCATTGTGGAACGGCGGAGGCTACTGACGTTTACTTCAGCTGGGGCCATGGCTTTGACTCCGTATGCGAGAGAGAAGGGTGTTGATTTGGTCGCCCCCCTTGGTGTCGTGCGATGGCTCCAGAGGACTCCGTCCAGTTCGTCGGCCCAGTGACCCTTCTTCAAGTCCAACCGTTTTTTGATGCCATCCACGATGAGTTTGTTAGAAGACTCGGCCTGACCATTCCCTTGCGGGTATCTGGGAGTGGAGGGGCTTAGCCGAATGTTCCATTTTCTGAAAAACTCTTTGAAGTTTCCAGACATGAACTGTGAGCCGTTGTCGGTTACTATCTCGTATGGGAGACCATGGCGGCAAATGACTTTTTTCCAGACGAAACCGCGGACTTCCTTGTCGGTTACTTGAGAGAAGGCTTCTGCTTCGATCCACTTGGTGAAATAGTCGGTAAGGACTAAGATGAAGCGGCGTCCTCGAGAGCATACCATGGGACCGATGATGTCCATAGCCCAGCGCATGAACGGGTAAGGAGCGGTGGACGTCTGTAATACTTCGGTTGGGCAGTGGATAATGGGCGCATGTCTCTGGCATTTGTCGCAGCGACGGGAGTAAGATTCGCAGTCCGTGTTCATAGTCGGCCAGAAAAGGCCATAGTTTCTAATCTTCAAAGCTAATGCACGTCTGCCGTAGTGGTTCCCTCCCGCACCATCGTGCGTTTCTGCCATCTCGCGTCGGATTTCGTCGCCGTGAATGCATTTGAGTAGGACCCCGCTGGCGTTGTATCTGTAGAGTGCATCGTCCATGACGGCATAGTGAGCACTGCGCCTTTTGAGTCGCCTGGCCTCCCACTTCTCGGTTGGCAGGACGCCATTCGAGAGGTAGTTAATGAGCTCTAAGCGCCAGTCAACGGTCTGCTGGTCGGGCTGGGTCATCTCTGTGTCGTTGATGGGGGCGACGAAGGTAGCCGCCTCAGATGAAACGTTGATACTTGGTTCATCGATGTGATGTATCGGGATGGTTCTCTTAACTTGATCACGGAGCCTGCTGCCCAGGGCTGCTAGTGCGTCTGCACAGGCGTTATCGCCACGAGGTACCTTAGTGAGCTCAAAGGATTCGAACTCTCTTGCTAAGTCTTGGACGACGCGGAGGTAAGCGTCCATTCGGTCGTTGCGAGCATCGTAGTCTCCGTTGAACTGACTGGCGACTAGCTGTGAGTCACAATACGCGCTTAGACGTTTTGCTTTGATGGCCTTTGCCAAGCGAAGGCCGGCTGTCAATGATTCGTACTCAGCTTCGTTGTTCGACGCCGGGAAACCAAAGCTGAAAGACTGACGTATCAGCTCGCCAGTTGGGGATTGGAGTTGAACACCAGCGCCAGAGCCTTTGTTTGTTGAGGAGCCGTCGACATGCAGTATCTAGTGCTGGTTCGGGAGTTGTAAGTCCTGCTCTAGTTCTGGTGCCAGTTCAACGAGGAAGTCGGCTAAAACCTGAGCTTTCGCAGCCGTGCGATTCTTGTAGGTGATGTCAAGCTCGCCGAGTTCCACAGCCCACTTGGTGAGGCGACAAGCCCGGTTTGTGTTCTGCAGGACAGTGCGAAGGGGTTGATCGGTGAGTACCTCAACTGTGTGTGACTGGAAGTACGGGCGCAACTTCCTTGCTGCTTCTACTACGGCTAGGGCCATCTTTTCGAGGGTTGGGTAACGAGTCTCCGGCCCAGTCATGCGCCTGCTAGTGTAGAAGATCGGCTTTTGCTCCCCTCGATCCTCTTTAATGAGGACGCTACTAACCGCGGCGTTGTAAACTGCAACGTAGAGTGATAGGACGTCTCCTTCGTCTGGTTTGGCTAGGACGGGCGGGGTTGTGAGGTACTTCTTTAGTTGTTGGAAGGCTTCTTCGCACCTCTCGTCCCAAATGAATTTCTTATTTCCACGGAGAAGGTCGTAGAAGGGGAGACATTTGTCCGTCGATCTAGAGATGAATCTGTTAAGGGCGGCAATGCGACCAGTTAGCCGCTGGACTTCGCGGCTGTTCTTGGGGCTAGGAAGGTCGAAGACGGCTGATATCTGTTTTGGATTGGCTTCTATGCCTCGTTGGGTAACGATGTAGTCGAGGAATTCGCCTGAAGAGACTCAGAACGTGCATTTTGCCGGATTTAACTTCATTCCGTACTTGTTGAGCACTTCAAAACAGGCGCGCAAATGACCAAGATGATCTTCCGCGTGCAGTGACTTGACGAGCATATCGTCGATGTATACCTCCATGGTCTGACCTAGCTTATCTGCGAACATGCGGTTAACGAGCCGCTGGTATGTGGCGCCGGCGTTTTTCAGGCCGAAGGGCATGACTTTGTAACAGTATGTTCCTCGATCTGTGATGAAGGCCGTTTTTTCACGGTCATCAGGGTGCATCATAATCTGGTTGTAACCTGAGAATGCATCCATGAAGGTAAGCATCTCGTTTCCTGCGGTTGACTTTACGAGGCGGTCAATGCTGGGCAGCGGGTAGCTGTCTTTCGGACAAGCTTTGTTAAGGTCGGTGAAGTCGATGCAGACGCGCGACTTCCTGTTCTTCTTCTTCACTACTACTGGGTTAGCCAGCCACTCCGGGTAACGAACCTCTGTGATCGAGCCAGCCTTAAGTAGTCGTTCGACTTCTTCGTTCACTTCCTTCGATCGATCTGGTCCTAACTTGCGTCGCTTCTGACGGATGGGCTTGAACGTGGGGTCGACGTTAAGCTCGTGGGTTGTGATAGCCGGATCGATCCCTTTCATGTCCGATAAGGACCATGCGAATGTGGACACGTTATCCCTAAGGAACGTGAGTAGTGCCTGCTTTATGTCGTCGGTTAGAAGCGCGCCGACTCGTACCGTTTTGCTGGGATCGGAGTCGTCTATCGGCATCTCTAGGACCTCGTCCTTTTGGGGATAGGTTAAGCTGGTCGGACGAGAAACGGCGTTAACGAGGGATGGCGAGCGCTGTAGCTTGACGGTGGCTATCAGCAAGTCCCTGGCGGCTTGCTGGTCTCCACGGATGGTTTTGACTGTTCCGTCCACCCCGGGGAACTTGATGCACTGATGGTAGGTAGATGGTATTGCTTGCATCGAGTGTATCCAGGGGGTCCCAAGGATGACATGATAGGGTGCCTTCGTGCTAACCACAGCAAACTTAACCGTCCTGATAACGCCGCATGCTCGGACTGGAAGACGGATCGTGCCAAGAATGGTTTCCGAGGAACCGTTGAAACCGGTCAGCGTCCTTGATGAAGGTTTTACGTCGGCGAGATCGATTCCCATCTTTTCAAGCATTGCTCGAAAGATGAGGTCGACAGAGCTGCCTGTGTCGATCAACACTTTGGTTACATCATACTCTCCAATCTCAACGACGACTAGCAAGGGATCGTTGTGTGGGACGTGGACTCCGGTCAGGTCATCGGAGGAAAAGTTGATCGGAGTGTGGCTAGGCGGCTTCATGGGCCATCGTCTCGAGGCGGTTGCTTTGCGCCGGTAATCTTTGACTGAACGGACAGAGTCACCACAAGGTGACGAGCCGCCCAGGATGACGTTTAACCGTGGTCGTGCGATTGTTCGTTTAATATCTAAGAACGCACGAAGGTCCACGGAAACGCTCTGGTCGTCCGGCTTCAATGGCACCGGTTTTTCAGATGAAGTTGGTCGTTCCAGCCGCCTTCTAAGATCCGTTGTCTTGGAACGATTGAGCCGCACGCGTAAATTGGTTTCCTTGGCGTTAAGTTGGTCGCGTAGATCGGTGACAGGCGTGTCGGCCGACGGGGTAGGTTCGGCGGTTCCCGGACGTTGTGACTTGCTGGCTAGGAGCTTAAAGCGGAGATCAGCGCTGTTGATTTCGTCGCCCGTCGTCGCCTTGCGCTTGAGGAGGTTCCGCAATTCGCTTGGCGTTGGAGAGCAATCATCCTCATCGTCGAACGATAAGGGCTGCTGAGAACGTATCACTTCGATGCGTTGACGGTTCGCCGGTTGTTCTTCGTACGCCGAAGAGGCTTCTTTATCCGCGTCGTCTGCGGGTTTGTTATCTTAGCGGCGTTGCTCTCCGCCTTTACCGCCGGACTTCCGTTGAGCGCGCTTCTCCTTGTTTTTGGACCAACTTTGGCCTGATTTTTGTTTCGGTTTTTGAGGTTGAACTTTGAAGTCGCCGCTTTCAACTTTTGACAGGAATTGGGCGTACGCCATCCGACACTCAGACGTGTCGTGCCCTTTGACATCATGGTATTTGCTGTGCTTGGTGAGGTCAACTCCTTTAGAGGATCCTGCACCCGCAGTAGGTGGTGCGGGTAGTGTGCGTGGAGCTGGGGTGGCAGGACTAGCAGGATTTTTCAGGGCTGCAGTCTCGCGATTGTACACGTTCCATGGCTCGCTGCGTACCGAGAAGCTTGTGACTGGCCGGTTGTTTTCATCGACGACGAACAAGAGACCGTTCTTCGGATTGTTTTTATCGACGGGGGCGTGCTGGCATGGCTCCTGTTTTGCTTCAGCGGTCTTAGGCGTCGGCGTTTTTGCAACGCCATGTTTAACCAAAATAGCTTTGGTATCTTCCTCCATGCGGATAAAGTTATGTGAGCGGGCGATGGCGTCCTGGAGCGACGTGGAAGGGCTTCGATACAAGTCCTCTCGGAACTTGGAATCCAGATGCAGTGTGTTCATCAGGGCGTCGATGGCGATATGATCAGGGATGTCGATCCTGGACACGACCGATTTGAAGCGCTCCATGAAGTCGCGAAGGCTCTGGTCTTTTGTTTGCTTGAGGTTCCATAAGCTGGAGGCTGTCGTCTCTCGCTTAGAAAACATGATGTAGGTCTTCAGGAATGCCGACGAAAGTTCCCTGAAGCTGCTGATGGAGTTCTTCGAGAGTCCTGAGAACCAGTTTAAAGCTTGTTCGTGAAGTGTTTCCACGAACAGTTGACAGTAGGCAGCGTCCTTCTCGTCGTCGGGTAGTCGGACGCGAGCCATCGCGATGTTGAAGGCTGTCATGTGCTCCACGGGACAGCCGCCAGGTTTGTACTGTGGGACGCACATTTTTTCGATTTTTCGGAAGTTGACGTCAGTCAGCGCGCTGGTAAACGGTCTCGATCTGTGGAGCTGCGCTAGTGACCTTGTGAATGGTGGAGCTCATCTGCTGAAAGTTGAGTTTGAGCGCGGCTATCTCACGTACGGTCGTGAGATCTGGACCCGCTGAAGCTGCCTCTGCGGGGAGAAGCTCGGTGGGTTCTAACTCTGCGGGAGTGTCGTCGGCGACCGGAGCCGTAGGGTTGGTGTTAAAGAGTTGTCGTCGGAAAGGTCGAGGGTTACTCGTCTGCCCGACGGGAGCCGCTGTCAGCGCCGCAACGAGCATAGCGAGCTGAGCTTGGGTTTGCTTCTGTATCTCGTCCTGCTGAGCGAAGCGCGCCATGACCGAGCTCATGAAGAGGTGTCTCGGGCTCGGAGGGTGGGTTTGGCTCTTCCCTCAAGTCGCCGGAGGTGTTCGCGTCTCCGGGCATGGTTGATCTGTAACGCTACTTTATTCTTAGCCCCACGGTGGGCGCCAAATTGTTTGAGTGGAAACTGGTTCAGGAACAATATAAAGAGAGAAGCGGGGCGAACAAAGACGTTTTATAGATCTGAGGTCAGTGATTACAAACGGTTGGAAAGAGTGACAAAATAGTCGGAGAAATACAAGGCGGCGAGTATCTATGAACTTATCAAAACCCTAGATCTAGCCGCTCGAGCGAGTATGTCGATTTTTCGGATCCTGTTTTCCTCTTCTCTCTTTCCTCTTTATAGTACTTGTCTTGTTGTTCGCCCTAGGTCGGCGTGTGCTTTATTGGGCTTCCTCTTTGTTGGCCCTTGCTAGGGAGCTATACTGATGTGTGCTTAAATCGACTTCGTCTGTCGGTTTTAGTCGGTCGGCTAGAGAAACACTCCCAGTTAGCCGCTACCCTTACTTCACTCAGAAGCTGACGGGCTGCCAGGTCGAGATAGCCTCACTCGTTTGATGGACCTTGAGGAGGGGTGTAACCCATCTCCTACAATCTTCAAATGGAGTAGCTTCATACTCCCACTCTCGCAGTACCTTGTAGTCTTCTTCCAATGGTGTTTTGGCTTGTCTTCCTCCAAGGTCTCCTGCCTCCTTTAGAATGTCCAAGGTATACTTTCTTTGGGACAGGAACAATCCTTCTTTTGATCTGCACATCTCAATGCCGAGAAAATACTTCAGCTCTCCTAGGTCTTTAATGTCAAATGCGGCTTTAAGGGATGTCTTGGTTGAGTTGATCCCCTCCTTATCACTACCAGTGATAATGATATCATCCACATAGACTAAAATCACAACAATCCCTTGCTTGCTGGTAAGAGTAAAGAGTGTGTGATCTGCGTGAGACTTCACAAAGCCTTTTCCATTCAGTGTAGTGCTTAGCTTGTGGTACCAAGCTCTTGGTGATTGCTTCAAGCCATAGATCGCCTTTCTGAGTCTAAGGACATTCCCTGGTTTCGCCATCTCTTCCATTCCCGGAGGTAGCCTCATATAACTTCATCTTCTAGTTCACCTTGCAAGAAGGCATTCTTCACATCCATTTGCCAAAGATCCCACTCTAGGTTCACTGCCAATGAGAGAACAATCGGGCTTGTATGAAGCTTGGCCACTGGTGCAAATGTGTCTAGATAGTCTTCTCCATACACTTGTGTGTATCCTCTTGCCACCAGTCTGGTTTTTTTTCTTTCTGGCTTCCCATTTGCATGGTAGTTGATGGTATGTATGAGCCTTCTGGTCACGCTTTCTTTCCCTTTGGAAGCTCTGTCTCATACCAGGTGTTGTTCCTTTCCATGGCCCCCATTTCATCATCTACTGACTCCCTCCACTCATAATCTTCCATAGCTTATGCATATGTTCTTGGTATCCATTCCTGGTCCAATGAACCCACAAAGGCTTGATGTTCTTCTAGATAGTGAGCTAGGGAGCACTCGGCACTAGGTGAGTGAGCTACTGCCTCTGCATTGAAGTAGACTCTAGTGTTGATCTAGTTTGAGGCCAGCTTCTTGATCCTACTACTTCTCCTTAGTACTGGCTGTGCATCTTCATTCTGAGCTTCTTCTTCACCATCCAAGGTCTGATTCTGATCCCCCACTGCCTCCTCTTGGTCATGTTGCTCTTCTTGATCTTGAACATCTTCAGATACTGGTTCACTCTCATTTCCCCCCTCAGGATCAAGGGGAGCAACTTCTGGAAACTCAACTTCATCCGTAGTTGTCTCAGCTTGGTCCTGATGCAGCTTGGCCCGGTCTCTCCATAGGAACACTGACCCCAAGTCTCCTCGTGACCTGTCTGAGATTTTCAGCTCTATCTGATGCGGATTGAGACAGGTTCTCCAGCTCATTCCAGTCCTTGTTGTTGTAGTACCCTCTAGTCTCTACAAACATGATATCTCTAGACACCATGACTCTCCTAGTCTCTAGTTCATAGCACTTGTAGCCCTTCTGGTTTGGTGAATATCCAATGAACATTTCTCTTGTGCTCTTAGCCTCTAGCTTGTTCCTTAGTTCTCCTGGTTTCAAGACAAAAGAAAGACACCCAAACTCACGCATATGATCAATGGATGGTTTGGCTTTGTTCAATACCTCAAATGGAGAGTGATCTTGGAGAACTCTTGTGGGGATCCGGTTGATCAAGTAGCATGAAGTTAGGACCGCATCTCCCCAAATACTCTTGAGACACTTGTATGGAACATCATGCTCCTAGTGACCACCATGAGATGCCTGTTCTTCCTCTCGGACACACCATTTTGTTGTGGAGTGTATGGACAGCTGGTTTGATGGATCACACCATTTTTGGCTAGTGAGCTTTGAACGCATTGCTTGTATACTCCCCTCCATTATCTGATCTCAAAATTTTAATCTTGGCATTGTAATGGATAGAAACATATGTTTCAAAGTTTATGAATGCATCTAAGACCCTATCCTTTGATTGTAAGAGAGTGATCCATGTATACTTATATTTCTCATCAATAAAGGTCACAAAATACTTGTGATGTTCCCTAGAAAGACAAGGAGCTGTCCATACATCCGAGTGGATTAAATCAAAGCAGTTTTCATAAATTGTACTAGATTTAGGAAATACAGTTTTGCAATGTTTTCCTAAGATACAAGCTTCACAATATTTTTTAAATGAAATACTGGGCAACATGATGTTCAAAGCACGAGAGTGAGGATGTCCTAATCTAGCATGCCACATTACATCTTTAGGGAAATTAAAACTTGAATTGAAAGCAGCAGATAGATCGGATGCAAGCTTAGTGTCTTCTATCAAGTATAAGTTTCCCTTACCTACACCTTTGCCAAGCAACCTACAAGAGTCAATATCCTGAAAGTAGACATCATCAGGTGTGAATATAACATTGCAATTCAAGTCATTTGTTGCTTTCTTAACAGATAACAAATTAGAGGTGAAGCTAGGCATGTAGAAAGCTTTAGATTCTTTTTCAAATAATCTAAGATCACCTATGCCTTTAATTGGAACCTTGTTACCATCAGCTATCATAACATTTCCTAAGGCAGGAGTGACATTTTTAATTAGGCTTAGATCACTAATCATGTGGTGACTAGCCCCGGAATCAATCACCAATGGTTTGGTCATTTTTGAACTTTCTAAAGCTTTACCATTACCTGAAGCATTTAGTGAGAAACCAAGAGTGTTACCAGAGTTATCCTTGAGGATTTTGATGAGAGCCTCAATGTCTGAGCGCTTGATGGCCTCATCTTGGTTGGTCCTCATTGTGGAGTAACTACTGGACGCCAAAGCCTTGATATCCCCAGTTTCAGGTCCATTGCGGTTGATTGTTGGAGTGGATGGCTCGCCTACATCACCAGAGAAGTTGGCCCTTGCATCATTGGGTTGAAATTCATAGGCTTGAGATGTGGGTTGTTTACAAGAGTGTCTTCAAGAGTGTCTCCCACAGTTTTTTGGGAGTCTCACAGTAGCTGTAGGCTTCAAGAAGAGGGACCTCAAGAGATGCTTGTAGTACTAAGAGCACCATCAAGTCTTCTTGTACCCACTTCTTTGCATCAACCACGGCAAGAGCTTTCCCTTCACCTTCTTCTTCTTTGTCTTCATTGGTCACTGGCGTTGGACCATCATCAGTGATGTGACCCCAAAGCCCTAACCTTCCAATGGCAGTCTTCACAAGCCTAGACCACAGCAAGTAGTTTGAACCTCCTTTCAAAGCAACCGGGACAGTAACCAGTTCTTGGTGCAGCCTGGGTATGGCTTCTGCTCCTGGATCACTTGAAGGTAATGGAAGAGGGTTTTTCTTGGAAGGCTACTAGCTCTCCTTTGAACTATGGTCGACTCTCTGCTGCTGTCGAAGGAGAGATGGATAGCTACTCAAAGACACAAGATCACCTTGTATATTGTCTATGATGGTTTCACAAGGAATTTCTTCCTTTAAGTGAGATCAATGTTCCTTTAGCTGAACAGAGAAAGCAAGAGACAAAGGCAAGCAAAGCTGCTGGAAAATTCTTAGATTCAAAGTTAAGAAAATATGAAAGCTGCGTACAATGTTTTAAAGATGTCGACCCCTAACCCTAGAAGTAAACCGAGGTGGTTTAAATCTAATCTCTACCCCAATCCAATCGAAATTGGTTTATTTTAAAATCCTAATCCTACCCAAACTTGGTTTAATAATCCTAATTGTCTTTGGTTTAAATTAAATGAAAGCCTAATAAACTAAAACCAATACATTGCAATTAAATTAAACCAACAGGCTGGTTTATCTTGGACATCTCCTTTTGGACCAAGCCCCACGATTTTGATCAAGTCCTGGAGGATCTTCTCTTGTGCTCTCTGCCTGGCTCTAGTGACTGGTCCATTCCACACGCTGGCTAGTTCACTTGATACTCCTTTCTGGTTCTGGTTATCTTCAGTATCTTCAGCTTCACACCTCTCTTCTAAGGTAATCTCATCACTTGGCTCCTCCTCATCAGACTCACTAATCTCCTCTTCTATATCTCTGGTCATGGCTACACCATCCCCTCCTCCTTTAAAAGGATTTGACCTCAAATCCAAATCATCTGCAACAAAAGGATCCAAGTCAGAAATATTGAAACTAGAACTTATTGTATACTTACCTTCAAGATCAATCTGGTAGGCATTGTTGTTGATTCTTTTCAGCACTTTGAAAGGTCCATCTTTCCTTGGCAACAATTTTGATTTCCTCTCAACAGGAAACCTCTCTTTTCTCATGTGTATCCACACTAGATCACCCGGCTCTAGCACAAGCTCTTTCCTGCCCTTGTTCTTTTGCCGTTCATACATCCTGCTCCTCTCCTCTATGTTCTTCCTGACCTGCTCATGCAAAGACTTAACAAACTCGGCCTTTTGCTTGCCATCAAGGTTAGCTTGTTCTTTTAGAGGTAAAGCAAACAAATCAAGAGGAGACAATGGGTTAAAACCATAGACAACTTGAAAAGGTGACAGTTTAGTAGCTGAATGCATTGCTCTGTTATATGCAAACTCTACATGTGGTAAACAATCTTCCCAAGTTATAATGTTACTCTTAATGATGGCACGCAGAAGAGTAGACAAAGTCCTATTGACAGATTCAGTTTGTCCATCAGTTTGGGATGACAAGTAGTTGAAAACGATAGCTTAGTTCCCAACTTTCCCCACAGAGTTTTCCAGAAATAGCTAAGGAACTTAGAATCTCTATCAGAAACTATAATCCTAGGCATACCATGCAATCTAACAACCTCTCTAAAGAAAAGATCAGCTACCAAAGATGCATCATCAGTTTTATGGCAAGGTATGAAATGAGCCATCTTAGAAAACCTGTCAACAACCACAAAGATACTATCTCTACCTTTCCTGGTCCTAGGCAACCCTAAAACAAAGTCCATAGAGATGTCAATCCATGGTTCAGTAGGGATAGGAAGAGGCATGTACAAACCTGTTGGTTGAACCTTTGACTTGGCTTGCTTACACAACACACCTGGAGCACACCCTCTCCACATCTTTCTTCATACTCGGCCAGTAGAAGTGTCCTTGCAAAGGAGAGAGTGTTTTGGGGACTCCAAAGTGACCCATCAGCCCTCCTCCATGAGCTTCCCTGACATATAATTCTCTCAAAGAACCACAAGGAACACACAGGCGGTTATCATAGAAAAGAAAACCTTTTACTTGATATAATTTACCACTTAGCATGTTTCTCAGATTCCCTAAAGAGTTCCTTAAACTCAGGATCTTCATCATAGCAAGATTTAGTATGTTCAAAGCCTAAGAGCTTAGTTTCCATTGTTGATAAAAGAACATACCTTCTGGAGAGTGCATCAGCAACTACATTCTCCATACCTTGCTTGTAGTGGATGGCATAAGGGAATGTCTCAATGAACTCTACCCACCTAGCATGCCTCTTGTTCAGCTTCTGTTGCCCCTTGATATGCTTAAGAGATTCATGATCAGTGTGGATCACAAACTCCTTTGGCCACAACTAATGTTGCCACAATTGCAAAGCTCTCACCAAGGCATACAGCTCCTTGTCATAGGTTGGGTAGTTCAGTGTGGCGCCTCCTAGCTTCTCACCGAAATAAGCTATAAGCCTCTTTTCCTGCATCAAAACAGCTCCTATCCCAATACCAGATGCATCACATTCAATTTCAAAGGTTTTAGAAAAGTCAGGGAGTACAAGTAAAGGAGCACTTGTTAACTTCTCTTTAAGCATTTGAAATGAATCTTCTTGGGCTTGCCACCAAGTGAAACCTACACTCTTTTTGATTACTTCAGTGAGTGGGGGCAGCAACTGTACTGAAGTCTCTCACAAACCTCCTATAGAAGCCAGCAAGTCCATGAAAACTTCTAACCTCTCCAGTGGATTTATGAACCGGCCATTCCTTGATAGCCTTCACTTTTTCTTGGGCACCAATAGAACATGTACTGCACAAGGACTCATACTCTCCCTGATGTGGCCCTTCTCCTGTTGAAATGAAGAAGATAATAACCAGAGGAAAAGAGTTAGTTCATGATAAAAGACAAGTGCATCAAGAGAAGCTGATTTGGGCTTGTATGTACAACCTTGTTCCACAAGCTACCATCTTGACCTAGCTTACCTTGCAAGTCAAGAAATTAGTTGGGAGACATAATATGGACGTGGGGACATCTGATAAGTCAAGTAAACATGTTTGAATTTAAATAAGAGAGGCTGATTTGAATTTGAAAAGAAGAAGTCACATGGGTTGCTTAGGAGAAGCAGCTAGACCTGTCACTTTCACTTAACCAGGCTGTGCAAACCTCTCTCCTATCTCTTTCTCTACTTCTGGTCGTGCCTATCCTTGTCCATATCCTCCTGGCCTCTTCCATTTCCCCATTATATTAGTTTTTTAGTCATTCCCTTGTTTAATCATTGTTTATTGTAAGTGATTGCCTATATAAAGGCTTCACCACCTCTTGTAACAATTATCCAGTATCAATACAAGTTCTCTTAGTCTAATTTCGTGGCTCTCTCTCCTTTGCTTGTGTCTAAACAATATTCACAATGTAAGGAGTTTAGAGTTATGGTTTAGAGGCTGCCTTAACTCTCTTTCTCTAAAGGCAGCCTAATACTTGTAAAACTCACTCTAAACTCTTCTTTATCTTCTCTTAAGCTCGAGATTACTGATTCTAAATCATCTTCATCTTAAGTACACAAACTCAAAGTGTTGTGTTACTACAAAATGATAGATTCAAACTAGAGATTCTTTGCCATACATAACCAGTTTACTGTCTAGGTGATGTCTTGCATATTTACATGTTTTTAGCTATCATATCTTATGCATTTTTGCTCATTTAGGTTAGGCATTAGGCATCTTTAGGTCCATTTTGCATTCATTTGTCCTTATCAGGTGTTGGAGTATGCTTTGGTGTGATTTGAGGTGTTTGGAAGCCTTATGGCCCAAAAAGAGGTGAAGAATCAAGTTTGGCCATGAAAAGAGAAGTCAATCCATGATCTGATCAAGACAAAGATGAGCATGGACGGAGGCCTTAGACATATCTTCTGATGCTAAGATTTGGTGGAGATACAGCATTTTGAGTTAGCTTTCCAATGGAGGTGGTTTCAAGTCATTTGGAGCCATATTGGAGAAGTTATGATCGATTCATTGGAAGCATGTCAAGACACCCGACCTGGGCACCCGACCTAACCTACCCGCACGGGTTGGGCGAGAGATGATGGACGCCAGGGAGTGTACCCGGCCTCACACACCCGAGATGAGATCCCCGCACGGCTCCACACACCCGGCCACCACTACCCGCGTATGGAGTGCACCCGGTCAAGGACACACGGGCGAACGGACCCGCACGGCTTAGAGATCACGGACGGATGGACACCCGACCTGCACTTACCCGGGCACCTCGACTACTCCTTTCTACCCACGGACCAGGACACTCGGACGTCCCACAGTCCTCCTACCCGCGCACCAGAAGACACCCGACTAGTATCACCCGGCCAGCACCACCCGCACGTCCTGCCACCAGCTGGACGCCCACCACGCGGCCGAACACACCCGGCCTAAAGAGGCCGCACGGCTTGGACGCCGGACGAGCAGGACATACCCGGCTGGTCACACCCGGCCATGGACCAGTCCAGCCTGCCAGGGTGGCTCAGCTTCTTCCTTTCTTCCTAGCTTCTCATTGGTTGAAAATCAAGTTGGCCAAGGACCTTTTAGTAATTTTTATTTTATGTTTCTAAGGGTTTCCAAGCCCCATATAAATACTCTTGTATCCCCTTTGAGGGACTGATCTCATTATCTATCTAAGAACACATTAAACCTCTTGAGTAAAGTTTCATCTTGATTCATAATCTCATCTTGTCTTTGTGTTCTTGATTGTTTGATTTCATATCCTTTCTTTCTCTGTATGTTTAAGCTTAAATCTATCATGGGTTTAAGAGTAAGCATGTGGATTAGTGAGTAGATCCTTCTAAGATCCATGGGTTAGGGTGATAGAGAGTGATTAAGTTAGATCCAAGGTGCCTATTGTTAGATCTATCATTTCCTTGCATAGATTTGGTGTTTTTAAAGCTATATTTGAGTTGGCCTCTCAAGCATAGAGCTATAGGCATTTCATGCCCGGAAGGTGTTCTATGAAATGCCTGAACCAACTCATCTATGCTTTTAGCTTGCTTTGCCTAAGGGATTAGTTGTCAAAGGAGCTAGGATTGCTATTAGACTCATTCTCCATGTTTGCTTTGATCATTACAGCCAAAGGGATTTGGTGTACTTGGATGATCATTGCAAAAGAGCATTCATCTAGGGATAGAGCTTGTTTAGTTTTGTTGTCTAGGCATAAGGATTAGATTGACTGAAAAGTTAGCATCTTGGATTGAAGCTTAATCATTTGATATCAAGTCCCTACACCCATGGGTTTTGCTCTCCTCATAAGAAAGAAAGTTTGCTTTTTGTTGTGTTTTACTCATTGTTCTAGTTTAATCATCATTCTCTCTAATGGTTGCATTTAGATTAAGCATAGGCTTGCATTCCCTCTGTTTCATTGTCACTTAGGACTGGTTCGACAATCTTTTATACTACATCATTTGATTAGAATCTGAAAAGGCCTGTCATCAAATTGGCGCCGTTGCCAACTTCTAAGTTGATTTTGACATTGGGATTTAGTTATTTGCTTGAGACTAAGTCATTTTTATTTTTATTGTATCTTGTGATATTGGTTCTTGCCTCTTCTATCTTTGACTTTCAGGTGTATGATCACAAGAAGCAGAGGGGCATCTAACTTGGTTCCTACTGTTGAAGAGATTGCTGCACTTGAGAGGGAGATAGCAAGACAAAGAAGAGAAGTAGAGCAACAGGCTCATCTACAAAGGTTGGGGTTTGAGATGGAGAATCTGCCTCAAGATGGTGATGTTCCAGGGGGGAATGGTCCAAGAGCTGACAATCCAAGACCACCACGCCAGCCACATCACCAACCACGCCAAGCAAGAGCCATTGGAGCCTATGACCAACCTCACATTCATGGTCATAGGTTGGGAATCAGAGCACCAGCTGTGGAGAACAACAACTTTGAGATCAAAGCAGGCCTACTGCATTTGATTGAGAACAACAAGTTCCATGGCCTTGCTGTGGAGGATCCCCTTGATCACTTGGACACATTTGATAGCTATTGTAGCTTGTCCAAGATTAATGGAGTCTCTGAAGATGCTTTCAAGCTGAGGTTGTTTCCATTCTCTTTGGGAGACAAGGCACATCTATGGGAGAAGGCTGTTCCAAGTGACTCCATCACTACTTGGAATGAGTGCAAGAGAGCATTCCTAGAGAAATTCTTCTCTACCTCAAGAACAGCCAAGATCAGAAATGAGATCTCTAGCTTTCAGCAGAAGAACTTTGAGAGCTTTAGTGAAGCATGGGAGAGGTTCAAGGGCTATTGGTCTCAATGCCCACATCATGGCTTCACCAAGGAGAGTTTGCTTAGTACCTTCTACAGAGGTGCTCTACCAGAGTTCAGGAGCAGATTGGACACAGCCAGCAATGGGTTCTTCTTGGGCAGAACTGAGCAGGATGCTGAGGAGCTGGTGGAGAACATGGCCAGGAGTGACTCAGTCTACAGTGAGGAGCATGATAGGGCCAACAGAGGCACTGATGAAGATGATCAGCACACAAGAAAGACCCTGAAGTCTCTCCAAGAAAAGTTGGACAAGCTTCTTGTAGAGAAGGCTAAGCAAGAGCAGCTTCACTCCATTGGGAACCAGCAACAGAAACAGCCTGCTAGAACTACTGAAGTTCATGGTGTAGAAGGTCAAGAGGAGCTGTGCTTCATCAATTCTAATGGCACATGGTATAGGAAAGAGCCCAACTTCCAATACCAAAACAACTACCAGCAAAGACCTTACTACAACAATCACCAAGGAGGTTACCAAGCAAACCAGCCTACTCAGCCCCAAGGAAGCTCTTCTCCAGCTCAGGCTCCAAGTTCAAATTTGGAATCCATGTTCAAGCAACTCTTAGAAGCTCAAGAAAGAAATGCTAAGACCATTGGTGATGAGTTCAAGAACATCCATGCTAAGATAGATGGAACCTATTCTGACCTCAACAACAAGTACATGCAACTTGCCTCTCACCTCAAAGCTTTGGAGAGCCAAGTTACATCCATGTCTTCATCCTCCAAGAATCCAATGGGATCTCTACCAGGGAAACCAGAGAAGAACCCTAAGGACACTTGCAATGTTATCATCTCCACTTCTTCAGGGATTGCATTGAGTGATCATAAGAATGATGTTGATGAGATTGAGAGGCTAGTGCTTGGAAATCAGATTGAAAATGATAATAGACTGGTTGTGGCCACAGCTGAAGCTAGAGTTGTGAAGAGAGCTGATAAGAAGGTTCAAGGAAGGATTGATGAGCCTAAGGTTGAGAAACAAGTTGAGAAGAGTGCTAACCCCAAGCTGAAAGAAGTGAAGGAAGATGACAATGAGGTTGAGCTATCACCATATGATAAGCTCCCTTACCCTCAAAGGTTTCCCACCAAAGCTCAAAAGAAAGTGATCTCAAAGTTCCGGAAGGATCTTAGTGATATTGGAGTCAAGCTTCCAGAGATCAGCAATATGCATGCTGCTCATGTCCAAATGATGCTCATACAAGACATTCTCACCCACCAAGCTAAAGTGGCTGAGCTTTTGGACATCTCACTTCTGAAGATTGATCCACCAATCCCTCCCAAGTCCCTCCCTAAGCTTGAGTCTCAAGGGAAGTTCACATTGTCTTGCTCTCTTGGTAAACTAACTATGGATGATGCTCTTGTTGATAGTGGAGCTAGTGTGAATGTCATCTCCTTGGATATGGTGCAGCATATTGGGATTGAAAGCATGGAAACAGATACTCCTCCTCTCATCTTTGGAGATTCCTCTTCTACAACCCCACTAGGCATAATCAAGGACTTTCCCTTGAAGATTGGATCCTGCACCATACCTATTGACCTCACTGTTTTGAAGATGACATCTGAAGAAAGAGTCCCTTTGATCCTTGGCACTCCTTTCTTAACAACAGTTGGAGCTTGCATAGACTTTCCCAACAAGAAGGTCACCCTCATGCATGTAAACAAAGCTGTCTCCTATCCTCTCCAGCCCCCACTCGAATCAGACTATTGTGGGACAATAACTCGTGCTGCACAAGCTGTTGAGAAGCCCCAAGATGAAGAGGTTGTTGGAAAGAAAGAAGGTCTTGATGGAGAGTGTTCTAAGAAGTTGTGTGTTGAGCACTTGGAAAGTGCTAAAAGAGAGGGGATGGGTGGAACCTCAAAGGCCACTCATGGCAAGAAAAAGATAGTGAAAGAGCCTCATCCTCCACCTCTTGATTTGCTCTCACACACTCTCACACTCCATCCAAAGAAGCTCAAGGATGGAGCCATTGAGTACAAGATCAAGCATAAGGGTAGGTCCACACCATTCTCAAGTGCTAGAGCCATCATTACTCCTCAGCTCCAAGATGACCCTATCAAGCTTCAAGAGCTTCTCTCTCAAGTCCTCACCATCACACTTGAAGGTGGGAAGGATCCTCCTTCTCACTAGTCAAAGAGAAAAGGTAGTCAAGCTAAGTGACTCAAAACAAGCTCACTTGGGAGGAAGTCCCATGGTTATCCTTGTATATAGCTTTTCAATTTCGAATTTCCTTTTAAGTTTTTAATAAAAGTGGTCAAGATTTTCAGGTTTTTACAAGTACTAGAGGAGAGAAGAAAGGTGGTCAGCCACCTAAGCCCCATGATCCATGTAGCAGCCTCCTCTAGTTGCTATGAACCAAGCCAGCTTCTAGTCATGCCACAAGCACCATGCCCAACTCTCCTTGTGTGGTATTCCTCCAACCCTTTTGTATATACATTTGATTTTGCCTTGTTGAGGTACCTCTTACTCTCTTACTCACACAGAGACTGTGTGATTTAAGTGTGGGGGAGGTACCGGATATTTGATCCTGTTTGCTTTGTGATCTTGAGTCTCATGCATTGCATTGTACATTCATAAGTGCATAGAAAATCCAAAAAATTTTAAATTTTTGAACCATGTAGATTGCATCACTTGCATCCTTAAGATTGAGTCTAGAGCATATAGGTTGCATTCATTTGCATATGGAGCATTGCCTTGTAAAGAACGCTCGTTTGCACTGAATTTGGCACCCTAGTTAAACATATCAAGTAGCTTGAGCACCTTTTGAAAAAGCTTGCATGCTTTGAGCCTTGAAAACTCTTCTTGAAACTTGCTTGCTTGCTTGATATTGGCATTGTTCTTAAGACCAGTTCCATCCTGAACTTAGACTTGAATGAACTTAATCTCTCTTGCATATGGGCATTTGCATACTTGATCATGGATCTCATACACATTTGGGTTATCTTTTTCCATTGTACCACCCTTTGTTAACCCAAATGGCACTCCCTTACCCTTGAACCCTATCCATTCTTTGAAGCCTACATTGATTTGCTTGAGTGAGGCCTCTTTTGATAGCTTGTCATGTGCAAAATCTTGAGAGTATTGGGAGCGACATGGATTTGTTCTCATCTCTTGCTAGCATAGGGTCATCATTTGAGCTAGCTTCTAGGATGGTGAGTGAAGTGCTTGTTGCCTAATTGTTTACATTTTGGATTTGGGGATGTGACAAAGTTGAGATTGATGAGCAAAAAGTTTTGATAAAGAAAAGCCCTAGGGACCTAGAAATAATAAAAAAAAATGAAAAGCTCTTAGTTGAAGTCTTTGACCTTCCCCCTCATGCATATATATAAAAAAAAAAAAAAAAAAAAAAAAAAAAAAAGAAAGAAAAGAAAAGAAAAAGAAAAAAAAAAAAAAAAAAAAAAGATTCAATAAGATAGTGGGGAAGGAAAGATTTAAGAGTTAGAGTTTAGAATGTGAATAGAGGTCCTTAGAGGTAGCATCATGAGAAAGAAAATGTTCATTGGGTGAGTGATGTGAGTATGTTTTCATTTTGGGTTATGGGATGAATTAAGTGGGGTGTAGAACTTGTAATCACTTAGGATTTGGGTAGAATGATGAGGATGGATCCATGTATGCATGAATTGCTCCTAGTCTTAGATAAATTTTGCATAATGATCAAGCTCCTGGATTTTTGAGTGATTGCCACCTTGAAATGATGCATTGAACCCTCCTTTTCATCCATATTAGACCATTTGATCACCTAGCCAAATGATTGAGATCATGTGCCCATTTGTGAGACTTCACCTTGTGTGTGTGTGTGTGAATCAATGTGAGGGCTGGTTAAGAGAACATGTTGGTTGATAGGCATTGCATCTTGTGTAGAGGCATAAGAGTCATTGATAGGCCTTGTGAAGCTAGAGCATAATAAGAAAGTTTTGCTCATGCTATTTGCTATGTTTCTTTAGGATGTCAGGTTGAGTGCTATGAGTGTTTTTCCTGTGGCTTTGTTCCCATCCTTGCATCCACCCCCCTTGTGTTTGAAAAGTTTACTTGAGGACAAGCAAAGGTCTAGTGTGGGGGAGTTGATGTCTTGCATATTTACATGTTTTTAGCTATCATATCTTATGCATTTTTGCTCATTTAGGTTAGGCATTAGGCATCTTTAGGTCCATTTTGCATTCATTTGTCCTTATCAGGTGTTGGAGTATGCTTTGGTGTGATTTGAGGTGTTTGGAAGCCTTATGGCCCAAAAAGAGGTGAAGAATCAAGTTTGGCCATGAAAAGAGAAGTCAATCCATGATCTGATCAAGACAAAGATGAGCATGGACGGAGGCCTTAGACATATCTTCTGATGCTAAGATTTGGTGGAGATACAGCATTTTGAGTTAGCTTTCCAATGGAGGTGGTTTCAAGTCATTTGGAGCCATATTGGAGAAGTTATGATCGATTCATTGGAAGCATGTCAAGACACCCGACCTGGGCACCCGACCTAACCTACCCGCACGGGTTGGGCGAGAGATGATGGACGCCAGGGAGTGTACCCGGCCTCACACACCCGAGATGAGATCCCCGCACGGCTCCACACACCCGGCCACCACTACCCGCGTATGGAGTGCACCCGGTCAAGGACACACGGGCGAACGGACCCGCACGGCTTAGAGATCACGGACGGATGGACACCCGACCTGCACTTACCCGGGCACCTCGACTACTCCTTTCTACCCACGGACCAGGACACTCGGACGTCCCACAGTCCTCCTACCCGCGCACCAGAAGACACCCGACTAGTATCACCCGGCCAGCACCACCCGCACGTCCTGCCACCAGCTGGACGCCCACCACGCGGCCGAACACACCCGGCCTAAAGAGGCCGCACGGCTTGGACGCCGGACGAGCAGGACATACCCGGCTGGTCACACCCGGCCATGGACCAGTCCAGCCTGCCAGGGTGGCTCAGCTTCTTCCTTTCTTCCTAGCTTCTCATTGGTTGAAAATCAAGTTGGCCAAGGACCTTTTAGTAATTTTTATTTTATGTTTCTAAGGGTTTCCAAGCCCCATATAAATACTCTTGTATCCCCTTTGAGGGACTGATCTCATTATCTATCTAAGAACACATTAAACCTCTTGAGTAAAGTTTCATCTTGATTCATAATCTCATCTTGTCTTTGTGTTCTTGATTGTTTGATTTCATATCCTTTCTTTCTCTGTATGTTTAAGCTTAAATCTATCATGGGTTTAAGAGTAAGCATGTGGATTAGTGAGTAGATCCTTCTAAGATCCATGGGTTAGGGTGATAGAGAGTGATTAAGTTAGATCCAAGGTGCCTATTGTTAGATCTATCATTTCCTTGCATAGATTTGGTGTTTTTAAAGCTATATTTGAGTTGGCCTCTCAAGCATAGAGCTATAGGCATTTCATGCCCGGAAGGTGTTCTATGAAATGCCTGAACCAACTCATCTATGCTTTTAGCTTGCTTTGCCTAAGGGATTAGTTGTCAAAGGAGCTAGGATTGCTATTAGACTCATTCTCCATGTTTGCTTTGATCATTACAGCCAAAGGGATTTGGTGTACTTGGATGATCATTGCAAAAGAGCATTCATCTAGGGATAGAGCTTGTTTAGTTTTGTTGTCTAGGCATAAGGATTAGATTGACTGAAAAGTTAGCATCTTGGATTGAAGCTTAATCATTTGATATCAAGTCCCTATACCCATGGGTCTCACTCTCCTCATAAGAAAGAAAGTTCAATCTTTTATTGCATTTTTAATATTGTCTTAGTTTCTAAATCATCCTCTCATCTTGATTAGACTTAGATTAAGCATGAACTTGCATTCCCTTTGCATTGGAATCTCTTAGAATTGGATTGACATCTTGTATTCTACAACATTTGATTAGGACCTGAAAAGGCCTGTCATCACTAGGATCTTGGTTATTGTATAGGCTGTGTAAGAGGATTCAACCACCAGTTGGTTGTCTCCTCAAGTATGATGGTGAGTTACTGTTGTATGGTAGAAGGGGATTCAGTTACAAGTTAACTGAATTCACTCTTGACATGAGACAAACACTCATGAATTCCAACATGGTATCAGAGCTTGATTGCTCTTCTTTGGGATTAAACTCACCTATTTTCTTTCTGTTTTTGAATAAATCCTTTCTCTCCCACTCTGATATAGTGCTAGCTTGGTCAGTACTTGTTAGTATCTTGAATCAAGCTTGAGGAAGAGAAATATTTCAAAAAAAAAAAATGCTTCACAATTATGCTTTATCCATTGGATAATAGCTTTCTCTTAATGAAGCATCTCTTTGACCAGTGGACAAACTGTTTTGATCCATTGATTTCTTTGTTGTCTAAGCCATAGGAAACACTTGTTCATGTGTTATTCTGATGGTTATCTTGTTGCAAGCCCTGGAAAACATCAGTTCATGAGTTATTCCAGTGGCACATGTCTAAGATCAGTGGATAAATTAATTGTTCAATGGTCCATTGTGCTTCAGCTACTAAAGCACCAAACTCTTGCGGAGTATTGGTTGCTCCTGGCTGTTAATGCTTCCGCAAAACTCAAGAAAACAGAGCAAAACTCTGTCCATTCGAACTCTTGAGTAGATTCTCTATTCTCTATTCTCTCATTCTCTGATTCTCAGGTTACTTATCTCCATTATTCTCCCATTCTCTGGCTACTAATACTCTGGTTCATCATTCTCTACTCTCTACTTATTCTCTGGTTACTTATACTCTCTGGTTACTTAATTCTCCATTCTCACAATCTTGTTTAAAATCTGCCTAAGGTTGTTAAACTGTCTTGTAAGTTAAACTGTTTTGAAAGATTGTCTTGCTTCTGACCTTAGGAAAATAAAATTGTCTTGTTGCATGAATGCTTAATCTTGATGATTAGGATTCAGAGAGTGTTGCTAGGATAGAATCTTAATGATATCTGTCCATTGCTGCTGTGCTTATTTAAATTGTGTTTTAAAGATCAGACTTGGTGAAAACCAATGTTCTGGTCTCTTATTGTCTACTGATGCTTGTCTTAGTGTTGGTTTGACAGATTTCTCATGTTGATCAGAGCCTGCACAAGATGCATATTCCTGACCATGGAGAGATAGTTTGTGAGTAGACCATGTGGCGTAAAAGCTCATCTCAAGCTTGTCTCCTCCCCTATACTAGGAGTCAAGCTTGAGGGGGGCTGTAAATGAGTTTCCATGGCCTGTCTAGAAGCCATTGCATGAAAAACTCAACAAGGACAGCAACAACTTGGTGTTAGAACAGATGGCCATCAGAGACTACTTGACAAGAAGATCAGGTGGAGAGTCAAGCTGATTGGAATGCTATGAATCAGCTCAATCATGGAGTTGGAACAGTTACCTTCTGGTTGGGAAGCTATGGAGCAGCTTCAATATGGAGTTAGAACAGTTACCTTCAGTGGGGAAGTTATGAATCAGTCCATAGCATGTGTGCTAGTACCAAGTTGATGAAGCTTCAAGTTAAGAAGGCTGTGGTCTCAAGGCATTGGTGACCATCATTGGATCTCATCTTCCAAGCTTGACCACATGCTCTCATTCTCAGGTCAAGCTTGAGGAGGGGTGTTAATATGAGAAGCCAATGTCCATTCTTCTTATGCAAGGGAAGTACCTAAAACTATACTTATTCTTGTTTGAATAGGTTTACCTCTGGAGAATTGATGCATGTGTGTGTGCATTGTTTGAATCAGGTACTTGGAGTCATGAGAAGATTCTGGTCGTGGATCAAACCCTTTGATGATGGCAGGATGTCAGAAGAAAGGGGGAGACAAAGAACTAGCCAAATGAAGAGTTCCAAGCAGTTTTGAGTGTGAGGCAAGGAAGGCATTGGTGCCTGCATGCCATTGAAGTAAGGCCATGATCCAGGGTTTGAGTCCCTAAACTTAATCATAAGACTCTAAACCCACTGGCCAATCCCTTGGCTGAGGGTAGTTGCACTCTTTTTCCCTAAGTGATGGTTTTATCCCATGAGGTTTTCCACACTTAGGTTTTTAATGAGGCAAGTATTCTCAGTTCCAACCTTGTCCAAGGATCTCCTATGGTCAAGCTTGAGGGGGAGTGTTAAAATGAAGAAGAGAATAACCAGAGGAAAAGAGTTAGTTCATGATAAAAGACATGTGCATCAAGAGAAGCTGATTTGGGCTTGTATGTACAACCTTGTTCCACAAGCTACCATCTTGACCTAGCTTACCTTGCAAGTCAAGAAATGAGTTGGGAGACATAATATGGACGTGGGGACATCTGATAAGTCAAATAAAAATGTTTGAATTTAAATAAGAGAGGCTGATTTGAATTTGAAAAGAAGAAGTCACATGGGTTGCTTAGGAGAAGCAGCTAGACCTGTCACTTTCACTTAACCAGGCTGTGAAAACCTCTCTCCTGTCTCTTTCTCTACTTCTGGTCGTGCCTATCCTTGTCCATATCCTCCTGGCCTCTTCCATTTCCCCATTATATTAGTTTTTTAGTCATTCCTTTGTTTAATCATTGTTTATTGTAAGTGATTGCTTATATAAAGGCTTCACCACCTCTTGTAACAATTATCCAGTATCAATACAAGTTCTCTTAGTCTAATTTCGTGGCTCTCTCTCCCTTTCTTGTGTCTAAACAATATTCACAATGTAAGGAGTTTAGAGTTATGGTTTAGAGGCTGCCTTAACTCTCTTTCTCTAAAGGCAGCCTAATACTTGTAAAACTCACTCTAAACTCTTCTTTATTTCTCTTAAGCTCTAGATTACTGATTCTAAATCCTCTTCATCTTAAGTACACAAACTCAAAGTGTTGTGTTACTACAGAAGGATAGATTCAAACTAGAGATTCTTTGTCATACATAACCAGTTTACTATCTAGGATCTTGGTTATTGTATAGGTTGTGTAAGAGGATTCAACCACCAGTTGGTTGTCTCCTCAAGTATGATGGTGAGTTACTGTTGTATGGTAGAAGGGGATTCAGTTACAAGTTAACTGAATACACTCTTGACATGAGACAAACACTCATGAATTCCAACATCACCAGCAGATCATTGACTTGTTTCTGAAGCTCCTTGGTCTCCACAGGATTGGTCCTGTATGCTAGCCGGTTTGGTAAGGTAGCTCCTGGTACAAAGTCGATCTGATGTTCTATCCCTCTAATAGGCGGCAAGCCCATGGGATTGTCATCTGGAAACACATCTTTATACTCCTGCAAAAGACTTTCAATTTCTTCTGAAATTACAGGATCAGTGTTAGTAGAAGAGTTCAATAATTCTTTGTAAACTACTAATATCAAATTTGATTGTTCAATCACAGCAGTTTTGATATCTTTAGCAGTAGCAAATGAAGATTTGTGAGAATAAATCAGAGATTTAAGAGAGAAGCATTGTTACTAAAAGAGAGAGAGAGAGAGAGAGATGTGGACGAGATTGTAGAGAGAGAGAGAGTAGAATTGAGGAATCTATTTCCTTGATTGATTAACTTGCTGGAACCATTACATAAATAGGCAGATAAAATATCCTAGGAAAATATTAAAATAGGAATAAGACTAAACAAATCCAGATGAGTCCAAATGGACAGGTCCTTATCGTTCATATTGACCTCATCTCTCTTCCCACATGTGATCAGTCTCTCCAACGGTCTCATTGCCTTAGACTAGGCGAGTTGCTCCTCCTTGACACATTTCTGGATCACTCTTCTCTTCCTTGTCTTGTAAGGCACTTCAGAAACCCTTAGGTTGTACGGACAAGCTTGTGTACCAAGCTAACTCAACTCCTTGCTTAATACGTATGCACTGGTTCTCTTCTAGTCTCTTATTGTTGCAACATCACACTCCTTACACTTGCTGCTTATTTATTCTTCATGTCAACACTCCCCCTCAAGCTTGACCATAGGAAGTGGTCAAGCTTGGACGCCATGAAGCATTCCCTCATTAAAACCTTTACTTGGAAAACCCACTTGGGATAAAAACCAAGCAAAGGAAAAAGAGTAGAACACTTCATGGCAAGAGGATCAGTGACAAGTGAGGTTTATGAGTCCAAGCTTAGGATGAATGAACTCACAAACTTTGCTGCTGGCTGCCTTGGTGAATATGTCAGCTAGTTGATCTTCACTTCTAGTGTAGCATGGAAGTATCACTTAATGCTCTACTGCTTGTCTCACCTTGTGGAAATCCACTTCTATATGCTTTGTCCTCTCATGGAATACTGAATTGGATGCAATGTGTATTTCGGCCTGATTGTCACAATGCATATTCATTGGTGTGTTAATCTCAATCCCCGAGTCTCTTAGCAGCCCCTTGATCCATATCAGCTCACTTGTGAGCTTTCTCATTGACCTATACTCTGCCTCAGCACTTGAACAAGACACCACCTTTTGCTTCTTGCTCTTCCATGTGACCAGATTTCCTTCAATGAAGATGCAATAGCCTGTGGTTGATCTTCTATTAATCCTATCTCCAGCCCAATCAGCATCACAATACCCAACCACTTCAGTGCTCTTGTTACACGCCATCCATACTACCTGACCAGGTACTTCTCTTAAGTATCTAAAGATCCTCTCCACCATGTTCCAGTGATGTATCTTAGGGGCTTGCATATGCTGCCTCACTTGATTCACAGTAAAACACACATCTGGCCGAGTGATAGTGAGGTAGATGAGCTTCCCAACCACTCTTCTATACTTTTTGACATCAGCGAAGGGAGTTGCATCATACTCCCCCTCTCCTTGTAGCCTTCTTCTAATGGTGTCTTGGCCTGTCTACCTCCAAGGTCTCCTGCCTCATTTAAGATATCAAGTGTGTACTTCCTTTGGGATAAGAAAAGGCCCTCCTTGGAGCGGCACAATTCAATCCCTAGGAAGTACTTTAACTCTCCCAAATCCTTAATATCAAAGGCAGTTTTAAGAAAAGCTTTAGTTGAGGAGATACCTTCCTGGTTACTACCAGTGATGATGATATCATCCACATACACCAGGATGACTACAATGCCTTGGCTGCTGGTTAGTGTGAAGAGAGAATGGTCGGCTTGAGACTTCACAAAGCCTCTCCCATTGAGTGTCGTGCTTAGTTTATGGTACCAAGCTCTTGGAGATTGCTTCAAGCCATAGATAGCCTTCTTTAGTCTTAAGACATTCCCTGGTTTCACCATATCTTCTAGGCCAGGAGGTGGTCTCATATAGACTTCATCTTCCAACTCTCGTTGAAGAAAGGCATTCTTCACATCCATCTTCCATAGATCCCACTCTAGGTTGACAGCAAGAGACAGAAGAATCCTTATGGTATGCAGCTTGGCCACTGGTGCAAAAGTATCCAAGTAATCTTCACCATATACTTGAGTATACCCTCTTGCAACTAATCTGGTCTTTTTCCTTTCTGGTTTTCCATTGGCCAGATACATGATGGTGAAGATAAGCCTGCTTGTTACTGCTTCCTTGCCTTTGGGGAGCTCACTTTCAAACCAAGTATTGTTCTTGATCATGGCGCCTATCTCATCTCCAACAGATGCCTTCCACTCCTTATGTTGCATGGCTTCTTCATAGGTTTTTGGAATGTACTCCTGATCCAATTCACTGATGAAGAATTGATGTTCTTCTGGATATTGGGCAAGAGAACATGTTGCATTGACTGGATGAGCTACTGCCTTAGCATTAAAGTAGACCCTTGCGTTGATACAGTTTGAAGCTGGTTTCCTGTCTCTTGTACTCCTTCTCAAGGGCTGTATCTGCTCAGGTTCAGGTTCATTACTTGGCGCCTCATGTAAAGTCTCAACATCTGATTCTGATGGCATCTCATCTTGATCATGTGACACTGAGTTCTCTTCAGGTTGAGCTTGTGCATGTTGCTCATTGTTTCCACTGCCCCCCCCTCATGATCACGGTGAGATACTCCAACATCTTCTACTGTCTCATCTACAGCTTGTGTGGGCACCTTCCTGACCTTTTCTGGTGCATCTGGTAAACTGATCCCGTCTTTCCATTAAGACTCTCAGGTTGTTAGCTCTATCTGAGGCTGATTGAGATAAATCCTTGAGTTCTCCCCAGCTCTTCTCATCATAATAGCCTTTTTCTTCAATGAACTTAACATCCCTGGATACTAGAACTCTCCTGGTGTCTGGATTGTAACACTTGTACCCTTTCTGATGTGTTGAATTCCCAATAAACATTGCCTTTGTGCTCCTAGCCTCTAGCTTGTTCCTTAGTGCTCCTGGAACTAAGACAAAGCACACACAACCAAACACACGCAAATGATCTATGGAGGGTTTAGTCTTGTTCAGTACCTCATATGGTGTGGCATCATGAAGCACCCTTGTAGGAGTGCGGTTGATAAGGTAAGTAGCAGTGACAACTGCATCAACCTCTTAGGAACATTTCCATGAAACATCATGCTCCTGGCCACCTCCATTAAGGGCCTGTTCTTTCTTTCTGCCACACCATTTTGTTGGGGTGTGAAAGGACAGCTAGTTTGTTGGATAATCCCATGTGCAGCTAGATGTTGTTTGAAGGCTGTGCTAGTATACTCACCACCATTATATGATCTAAAAATCTTTATCTTGACATTAAAATGGTTAGTGTTATAGTTTTGAAAATTTTTAAAAGCTTCTAGCACCCTATCTTTTGGTTGCAACAGAGTGATCCATGTATACTTAGATTTCTCATCTATGAATGTCACAAAGTATTTATGTTGTTCTCTAGATGCACAAGGAGCAGTCCATACATCATAATGTACTAGATCAAAACAATTATCATAGATGGTCATTGATTTAGGAAACACATTCTTACAATGTTTTGCTAAGATACAAGCCTCACAATCACATTTAAAAGAAATACTAGGCAACAGTATGTTCAAGGCACGAGAATGAGGATGTCCTAATCTAGCATGCCATATTACATCTTTAGGGAATTGAGAAACAGAATTGAAATAGCAAGATAAATCAGCTACTGGCCGAGTGTCTTCAAGCAAGTAGAAGTCTCCCTTGGTCACACCTTTGCCAAGCAACCTACTAGACTCAATATCCTGAAAGTAAACCTCATTATGAGTGAATGTAACATGGCAGTTTAGATCATTAGTGGCCTTTTTAACAGAAACCAGGTTTAAAGCAAAGGTGGGCATGTAAAAGGCTTTAAACACTTTATCAAATAATTTCAATTCACCTATACCTCTTATTGGAATTTTATCACCATTTGCTATCATCACATTTCCTAGAGCTGGTTCCACATTTTTAATTAAACTAGAATCACTAATCATGTGGTGAGAAGCACCAGAATCAATAACTAATGGTCTAGTATTTTTAAAAATGTTATTAGAGCTATCAGCAGTGAGACAAGCATTGTGTGAGAAACCAAGAGTTTTAGGTATACCAGAGTTTTATTTCAAGGCCTTGATGAGAGCATCCAAGTCAGATCGCCTGATAGTCTCATCCTGGTTGTTCCTTACTGTGGAATACATTGATGTAGAGGCCATGGCACTTCCCCCACCATTGTTGTTGGAGCACATTGAGCTTGGAGTCACTGGTTCAATTCCATCAGCGGAGAGATGAGCTCCTGCATCCTGAAAGTGTGGCTCCTTGAACTGGTTTGGCTTCAGATAAGGGTGGAGAATCCAGCACTTGTCTTTCATGTGGCCTTTCTTCTTGCAGTGGTCACAGATCAAGACCTTCCTCTCATCTTGCTTGTAAGCTGCCTTGTTTGCCACTGCTTCCTCAGCCTGGTGAGCCATGGTTAATTCTCCTTTGCTTCCAAATAGCCCCATAGACCCTTCCTCCTTCTGGATTTGCGCACACACATGATCAAGGTCAGGTAACTTCTCAGCTCTCAAGATGTGCTTGATAAGGCCTCCATAAGATGGTTTGAGATTCAGCAGCAGCCCAAACACCTTATCCTCCTCACGCCTAAAGTTCAAGGTATCAGGGTCAGTGGTGTGAGGTCTGAGTAGCTCCAGCTCTGCCCAAAGAGACCTAAACTTGCCAAAGTGAGGTTGGAACTCTGTATCTCCTTGGCTGAGAGCATTCATAGCTCTTTTTACTTCAAATACTCTGGTGAGGTTGGATTGATTTCCATAAACCTTGTAGAGAGTATCCCACAGCTGCTTGGTGGACTCACAGTATGAGTAAGACTCCATAATAGCTGGGTCAAGTGAGCTTAGGAGGGCTGTGAGCACCATGAGATCCTCCTGACCCCATTTGTCTTCATCAGCTACCACCATCTCCTTTCCATCTTCTCCTTGGACAGTCTGTTTTGGAGCTGCTGTAGTTGAGACATGACTCCATAAACCTTTTTCTCCAAGGGCATTCTTTACCATCCTGGCCTATAAGAGATAATTAATCCCTTTCAAAGTCACAGGAATGGTTAGAGATCTGTTGTTGTCCATCTTCAATTCGCCAGGAACTCAAGAACAGAAGTATGATTTTTGAAAAACAAAATGAAGAACACCAAGAACAGAGAAAGAAACAGAACAAGAATTAAGAACAGAGTAATGCTTGTTTGCGGAAGTTAATAGGTTCAAGAGCTTTGTTGCTCTGATACCATGAAGATTTGTGAGAATAAAGGAGAGATTTAAGAGAGAAACATTGTTACTAAAAGAGAGAGAGAGATGTGGACGAGATTGTAGAGAGAGAGTAGAATTGAGGAATCTATTTCCTTGATTGATTAACTTGATGGAACCATTACATAAATAGGCAGATAAAATATCCTAGGAAAATATTAAAATAGGAATAAGATTAAACAAATCCAGATGAGTCAAAATGGTCCCCAATTGTCTTGGATCAGTGAGAAAGGGACAGGTCCTTAACGTTCAAATTGACCTCAGCTCTCTTCCCACATGTGATCAGTCTCTCCAACGGCCTCATTGCCTTAGACTAGGCGAGTTGCTCCTCCTTGACACATTTCCGGATCACTCTTCTCTTCCTTGTCTTGTAAGGCACTTCAGAAACCCTTAGGTTGTACGGACAAGCTTGTGAGTTATTAAAGAGACCTCTACTCTGTTCTTCACTGATTTGTGTTTGTGTGTGTATAGGCTCTAATGGAGCAGATGAGAGTTTGTTGATGGTGATTTGAGAGTGAGATTAATGTGAGATTTGGTAACCAGATTAGGAGAATAAGTGTATGAGAGATTAAGAGATTAAGTAACCAGAATAAGAGGTTAAGAGACTGAGAATAGAGATTAGAGAGTTTCTGTATCAAAGAACTTTCCTTCCATGAAGGAGGAGGGGAAACCCCACTCTCTCACTTAAGAGCTTATAATTTTCGCCCTATACATGTATTTATAAGCATTACATCTTGCAATCTCATAAACCTAAATCTAAGGTCTGATAATACTTGAAGTTTAAATGGACGGTGTAGATGAGCTGGTCTTCTTGCAATCTAAGTGGATAAGGAGAGCTGGTGCCTTTGCTTTAATTCAAACTGAGGCTGTGCTGTGATTGGTTCTCCTTAGGCTCCCTTGTATCAGTCCATAGATCAGTCTAGGTTCATGGTCGTGGCGGCCTTCCTCTTTACAGCTCCAGCCAGCCTGTCCATGCCCCAAAGTAACCAATCAGCTCCACACAGTATCTTCTTGATGCTTTCTTGATTCCCTTTGACTAGATTCAAACCTTGGTGCCTTATCCATACACTATGCACTTTTCACATCCTGAATAGTGACCCAAATGGTGAATAGTCGACCTGAATAGTGACTAGTATTTCACTATTCACTATTACACCAACTTGCCCAAACTTCTCTAATCTTACTGTGGTAACTCTCCAAAGTTACTGTGGTAACTTTGGAGTTACGGTCTCAACCAAATCTTATCCAAGTGATGTTTAAGTCCCTCCTGGACTTAAACCCTATCTTGCACAGCTTCATAGTACTCTTAGACTCCTCTGAAGCCCTTCCAGAACACTCCTGAAGTCTGCCAGACAATCTATGGAGATCTTGCCCTATTCTTGCATAAGACTCAAACTCAACTCAACACCTTTTCTTCTCAATTTCTTTTCTTCAAGTTAACAAAGCTTGTGTACCAAGCTAACTCAACTCCTTGCTTAATCCGTATGCACTGGTTCTCTTCTAGTCTCTTATTGTTGCAACATCACACTCCTTACACTTGCTGCTTATTTATTCTTCATGTCAACAGCAAAGAGGTTGAGTTTACTTACCTGTTTGGTCTCATCCAGTAACAAAGTCTTACCGGCTGCCTTGGTCTCCTCTCTTTTCCTTTTGAGATGCATTTGATCCTGGTGTACTTCTTGGGGTGTCATAGGTGCCAGGGTGACTTGTTTCTCCTTATGAACAAAAGTGTATCTGTTGGTGAAGCTATCATGTACTGATCTCTTGTCATACTGCCATGGCCGTCCAAGAAGAATGTGGCTAGCTTCAAGGGGTGCCACATCACAAGTGATCTCATCCTGGTACTTTCCCACTGATGGTGCGACCTGGATCAGCTTCAAATTCATGTTCTTGAATCTAATGCAAGTCCCAAAAAAAAAATGGGCCATATCACAGCCAAATGGGATTATTGGAGAGCTTATTGGCCTTATTCATGAGGTATTGGACCGAGAGAAGACTATGAGTCTTGATGAGGTCTTTATGAAGAGATGACTAACTTTGGACACTAATGGACGCCTAGTATGCAACCTAATTGACCAGGAAATGGCCTGGACAAACCTGGATGGACAGGAAATGGAATGGGAAAACAGACATGATCAAGAACTAGACTGGTCAAACCGATATGGGCGAGAAATGAGTTGAAAATGGAAGATGAAGAATCAGAGCTGGAAATGGAACATGAGGAGGATATTTATCATCCAAATGAGCCTATGGAGCAACTTGGTCGGACCTGGAACAAGATGTATTGAGGCCAAGAAAGAGTTGTGCGAAAAAGGCCTTTATCGGCCCAAAAAGTGGAAAGACAAGCCAGCTTGGATTATGATTGGCCCAAGAAGATTAGGCACGTCCAAGATGGTTTATTTTAAGTTTATTTGGGATTTTATTAAGTGTAAACTAATTAGGATTAAGTTTGGTTATTTTAAAACCAATTAGCAATATGATTAGGATATGGTTTTCATTAAACCGATTTGGTTTTGGTTTAGGTTTAGGGTTTTTTTCTAGCTTAGGATTTCGTTTTCTTCTTTATTATTTATGTATCCACGAGCCTCCATGGGCCATTAACCATTGATTGAATAAACTTAAGCTTTGTTGGCTCAACAACCGTCTCCGTGGAGACTTTCTTATCATTGTTCTTAGTGAACAACTTTTATCACAATAAGAAGAGTGATCTTCTGTGATCCATCCTAGACACCGAGCAGGGTGTACCTGTGTCCCAGGAGCAGCAAAACATCTTTAGAACATCTCATAGTTCTAAGGAGAAGACCATCTCCATCACCTTTCATCCACCCACGCCCCCTTCAAGTGATCCAGGGAGAGACAACCATTCCAGGACCGTACCAAGTGGTATCAGAGCCTGGTTGAAGGTTTGATGTTTTTTTTTTCTTAACCTAAATCACGTGATCTATCATATCCAGCAGTCTCTTATGTTTTCTTATGAAAGAAAAAGAAACATTGAAGAGAAAGCTGAGCTCAAAGCAACAAGGGAGTTGCAAAGAAGAAAAAACCAGATCCATATTCCACACTTCTATGGAGACTTTGACCATATACATACCTAGAATGGGAAAAGGAGATGAATTTAGTTATTAAGTGTCATGGGTACACAGCAGAGAAGCAGGTTCAATTGGCATCTACTGGTTTATGTGGTTATGCACTTGATTGGTGGTATCAGACAGCTAATACCAGGAGACACTATGGAGAGCAACAGATTTCTTCTAGGTATGAGATGAAGGCTGTCATGAAGAAAAGGTTTGTAGCCAAGAGGTATGGTCAAACTGATTTGGAAAGGATGCATCATAGCCAACCTGTGTCAGCTAAAGGATGTGTTAGAACACCAAAAGATGAGCCAAAGAAATACTATGGTGGTGAGGCACCAAGAAAATTGCAGCTCTATCAAGCATATCTTGAGGAATTGCAAAGCCCACAGTTCAAGCAACGCCTCATGAACATGATAGATCAATCACTCACTGCTGTGATGAAAACCCCACAGAAGAGGTCAGTACCACGTCCAGCATTAAGAGATGATGAGCTAAGTTGTTACCAGAAGGAACCAGCAGTGAAGGAAAGAAGAAACTGCAGCAAAACAGGGTGAGAGAGAACAAGATTTTGAATCAGAACCAACCACTATTTGTCAAGCAGACAACTTGGACAACCATCTGAAACAAGAGGAGAGATCATCAATTATATTTGATCACGTGCCTGGTCAAAACCAATCTGAAGAAGGAGTGCTAAATGGATCACCTAAAGCTCATGAATTGGCTATTTCAACTGTTGTTGAAGAAGGTGATATCATTGAATCTTTTTCTTGTGATCTGCTAACCAAACCTCCTGTATGGATTCAGACAAGTATAATGGAGCATCTGAAGTTTGTTAAGGGGCTGCAACACCTTGTTTTTGAACCAGGAGGGAGTTTGTGTGTGCATCAAAACATCAACAACACTCTGATTAAAATAGCAGCCGCATTAAAGCTTGATATGGAAGGGTTCTTGCATAAACAGGAAGAGCCAATGCTAGTTTCTGGGGAGTGTAAGATGAGATCTCGTTCCAGAAAGTCTATGATCAATGCTTGTGTTTGGTATCAGTGGAGAGAAGCTCAATCAGAAGCAATTGGATCTGAGCTACACAATGAGCAGAAATTGATTGCTGTAAGTGTTGTTTGTGATGAGCTTAGTCCTCCTGTAAAGCATCTGGGACGTGTGAAGGCTTTACAAGGGTTTTTGTTTGAGCCTGGAGGGAATATAAACGTGCACAAAGGATTTAACAACACCCTGGTCCAGAGAGAAACAAAGCAACTGAGATTGGACAGTCTATTCATCCTTAAAGAACTTGATTTGTGGACAAATCCTTTTAAAGGAGGAGAGGATGGTGCGACCTGGATCAGCTTCAAATTCATGTTATGGAAGCTAATGCAAGTCCCAGAAAGGCAATGGGCCATATCACATTCTAATGGGATTATTGGAGAGCTCATTGGCCTTATTCATGAGGTATTGGACCGAGAGAAGACTATGAGTCTTGATGAGGCCTTTATGAAGAGAGGACTGACTTTGGAAAATAATGGACGCCTATTATTCAACCTAATTGACCAGGAAATGGTCTGGACAAACCTGGATGGACAGGAAATGGAATGGGAAAACAGACATGATCGAGAACTAGACTGGTCAAACCGATATGGGCGAGAAATGAGTTAAAAATGGAAGATGAAGAATCAGAGCTGGAAATGGAACATGAGGAGGATATTTATCATCCAAATGAGCCTAAGGAACAACTTGGTCGGACCTGGAACAAGATGGATTGAGGCCAAGAAAGAGTTGTTCGAAAAAGGCCTTTATCGGCCCATATATAGCTTTCTTTAATCTCAAGACATTTCCTGGTTTCACCATGTCTTCTAGACCAGGAGGTGGTCTCATATACACCTCATCTTCCAGCTCTACTTGGAGAAAGGCATTCTTTACATCCATCTGCCACAGATCCCACTCCAAGGTTACAGCAAGTGATAGAAGAATCCTTATAGTGTGCCGCTTAGCCACTGGTGCAAAGGTGTCTAGATAATCTTCACCATAGACTTGAGTGTACCCTCTTGCCACTAATCTTGTCTTCTTTCTCTCTGGCTTGCCATTGGCTCCATACTTGATTGTGTATAGAAGTCGGCTGGTTACTGCTTTCTTTCCTTTGGGAAGGGCAGTCTCAAACAATGTTCTTAACCATGGCTCCCATCTCATCTCCAACTGATGCTCTCCACTCCTCATGTTGCACATAGCCTCTTCATATGTCCTTGGAATGTATTCTTGATCCAATTCACTGATAAAGACTTGATGCTCTTCTGGATAGTGGGCAAGTGAGCACACGTCACTGATAGGATGAGCTACTGCCTCAGCATTGAAGTATACTCTTGTATTAATCCAATTAGGGGCTGGTTTCCTGGCTCTTTTACTCCTTCTAAGTTGTATCTGTTCAGGTTCAGCTTCATTTTCTCCACTTAGCTCACCCATTTGTGTCTCAGCTTCTGATCTCTCATCTTGATCATGAGATACTGAGCTTTCTTCAGGTTGAGTTTGCACAGGTTCAGCTTGCTCAGTGTTATCACCCCCTTCAGGATCAAGGTGAGTATTCCCAACCTCCTCCACTGTCTCTTCAACAGTTTGTGGTGAAACCTCTCTGACCGGGGCTGGTGAGTTTGGTAAACTGACTCCAAGCCTTTCCATAATAACTCTCAGGTTATTAGCTCTATCTGAGGCAGATTGAGATAGATCCTTTAGTTCTTCCCAACTCCTCTTAGCATAATACCCTTGTGACTCCAGAAACTTAACATCCCTTGATACTAAGACCCTTCTTGTCTCTGGAACATAACATTTGTATCCTTTCTTATGTGTGGAGTAGCCAATGAACATTGCCTTTGTGCTCTTAGCTTCTAGCTTGTTTCTTAACTCTCCTGGAACAAAGACAAAACACACACACCCAAACACACGCAAGTGATCTATAGATGGTTTATTTTTGTTCAATACCTCATATGGTGTGGAGTTAAGAAGAACTCTTGTAGGTATGCGGTTGATTAGGTAAGTGGCAGTGACTACTGCATCTCCCCAAAACCTCTTAGGGAAATTGGCGTGAAACATTAAGCTCCTAGCCACTTCCATCAGATGCCTATTCTTTCTTTCTGCCACACCATTTTGTCACTACAAAAAAAAGGATGCATTGTGACGACCTCTTGAGACGAACTGTCTTTGGTCACAATATAGTGACGTTTTTAATACGTTGTTGTGACTGTGTTTTTTGGTCTTAATTCTGTAGTTTTTTCGTCACTATATTATGATGATGTATGTCGTTGCTATATTTAGTCACAACTAACGACGTAATTGTTACTATAGTTATAAACGTAATGGTCGTGACGGTATTGTGACTATTTGTATCATCACAAATTGGATACGAAATCGTGACGGCAAGATAAGTCTCTATTTGATACGGTATTGTGACTATTTGTATCATCACAAATTCGATACGAATGACAGCAAGATAACAATTAGGGGTGGGCACATCGGTTTAGTTTCGGGTTCGGTTTGGGTTCGGTTTGGTTTGGTTTGGTTAATTTGGGTTTTATAAAACTCCACCCAATTAAAACCAAAGTAGCTTTGGTTTGGGTTTGGTTCGGGTTTAGTTTGGTTCGGTTTGGTTTAGATTTAGTTCGGTTTGGTTTTGATTTAGTTCGGTTTACTTTATTATGGTGTAGTTTGATTCGGTATAGTTCGGGCTGGTTATAAAATATGATGGCTAATCAAATTAACGTAAAAAGACTTGTAAGCATTCCAAAATCTATAAACTAAAAGACTATTTGCATCTACTTTTTTGTTTTTATTGATCCTGCTATAACTCTGTTACATAATTTTATTTTTAGACAATGGAAACTGGAGAAGATGAACGAGATAAGACGACTACGATATAGATGCTTCTAGTTTTTAGATTTTGTTTTCAGTACAATCTTTAGGTATTAGAATTAGAGAATATATATATAATAGTATTATTCATTTATTTGAATCATATTTGAAATTTTTTAAGAATATATGGAAGTTAAGAAAATGTGAAAACGAAACTTTAACTAAAATTTACAATATGTTAATACATATATATACATATAAATATTGGGTTTATCGGTTTGGTTCGGTTTAAAACCAAACCAAACCGAACCATTCGGGTTGAGTAAAACATGAACCAATTGGGTTATGTAAAGAACACGGTTTGGTTTGGTTCGGTTTAACTTCGGTTGGGTCGGTTCGGTTCGGTTCGGTTTGGGTTTTTTGTCCACCCCTATATATCATACACTAAAAACATGCAGAAGATTAGTTTGTTTATCAAACGTTATTTGTAAATTGTATATGTGCATGACATTTGTGTTTACTATTTTCACAATGTAATTACAAAATCACGAAAATAAAAACATTATCTATATATTGTATCAGTTTTGTAAATATCTCATGTTTACTTTTTCACGATTGACTCAAGCCTTTGAGTCTATAAAAATAGTTGCATACCAATATTTTAAAAAAGGAGAGAAATACGTTTACAAACATATGTCAATGTTACATTTTTTTATTCAGTGCATAACTATTTATAAGGACTATAGTCCTTATCTAATATGGAATATACTTTATTATTTCCTTTTTATATTATTAATTAGAATCTTAATCTCTTTATACATACCATTCTACGACCTTTGAAAATAGAAAAGAGTCTAATTACAATTAGGATATAAATAAAAAGATTGTGTTGGTTCTACAAATAATCATTGAGAAGAGAAAAGAAAGATTCTCAAACCATCTACTGTCGAGGAGGAAAAATAAGCTCTCTGCTGTAGAAAAAATGTCACTAAATAATGATATTAAAACTGCAAGAAAGTGGATGTATGAAAGAATCGATGGCTCCACTAATCAAGTTTCAGAAACGTTTTGTCAAGGTTTAGAGAGGTTTATGGAATTTGCAAAGAGTCAACCTCTATTTCTCGAGAATGGCAAGCTATTTTGTCCATGTTATAAGTGTGACAATGGAAGATTACTGGAAGAAAAAACTGTATGGAGTCATCTATTTAATAGGGGTTTTACATGCAACTACTGGGTTTGGATTTCTCATGGAGAGAATTATAATATTCTAAACAATCCTGAGAATATAACTGCTAGTACTGAAGATGCTTCTGGTTTTGACTCTCAAACCGAAACAGTTAATCCTTACGTGTCAATGGTATCAGATGCATATGCAGATAGTAATAAGGAAACTTCATTCGATGAGAATATGGAAGAAGAGCCTAATGCTGAGGCTAAAAGGTTTTACAATATTTTGGGTGCTGCCAAACATCCAATTTATGAGGGATGTAAAGAAGGTCTTTCACAACTTTCTTTAGCAGCTCGGCTCATGAGTTTGAAGACAGATTATAATTTGCCTCAAAATTGTATGGATTCGATTTCTCAGATGATGCAAGAGTATTTGCCACAAGGTAACAATTCAATGAATTCTTACTATGATATAAAGAAGCTTATGCGGTCTTTAGGTTTACCTTATCAGAAAATTGATGTTTGCCAAGATAATTGTATGCTATTTTGGAAGGATTCTGCAAACCTAGAAAACTGTCTATTCTGCAAAAAAGACAGATATCGACCTACTCAAAAGTCTGGACAGAAAAAGGTTGCATACAACCAAATGTTTTATTTGCCGGTTGGTGATAGATTGAAGAGATTATATCAATCTAATAACACTGCAAGAGAAATGAGATGGCACGCAGAACATTCAATGAATGGTGGAGAAATGTGTCATCCTTCAGATGGAGAAGCATGGAAACATTTTCGTGAGGTATATCCTGAATTTGCATCTGAGTCAAGAAATATTTACCTTGGGTTATGCACAGATGGTTTTAATCCATTTGGTATGTCAGGACATAACTATTCGCTATGGCCTGTAATTCTGACTCCGTATAATATGCCACCTGAGATGTGCATGAAACAAGAATTTTTGTTTCTAACTATTCTAGTCCCTGGTCCTAATCATCCTAAGAGAAGTCTCGATATATTTCTTCAGCCACTGATAGAAGAGTTAAAAGATCTGTGGGTTAACGGGATTGAGGCCTATGATATTGCAACTAAGGAGAATTTTATCTTACGAGCTGTGCTTATGTGGACAATAAGTGACTTTCCTGCTTATGCTATGCTTTCTGGATGGACAACTCATGGTCGATTGGCATGTCCTTATTGTATGGACCAGACTGATGCATTTCAGTTGAAGAATGGTAGAAAAACAAGTTGGTTTGATTGTCATCGTCGTTTTCTACCAGCAGATCATAGCTATCGGAGAAATAAGAAAAATTTTAAAAAAGGAAGGGTTGTGAGCGATGATCCACCTCAGTTGCTTACAGGCGAGGAAATATGGAAATTGTGACTAATTCAATAAAAGTATCACTACAAATTTTACATCTAAATTAGTAGCTAATTAAGATGGATTTGTGATGTTTTTTAGTGAAGAATTGTGACGAATACATGACAAAATATAAGTACCTAATTAAGACTGATTTGTGACAAAAATGCATGACAATTTGAGTTAAGAAATCAGTAGCTTGTACGACGGAACTGTTACGAATTTTCAGTGACAATACATAACATATCTGAGACTACAAATTAGTAGCAAAACTAGACTGTTTAGTGACTACCTATTAGTCCTAAATTGTGACGTTTGGAGACTAATGTCTCGTCACACCGAGTTACGAAACGGAGACGATATAATGGTCACAAAAAATGACGGTTTTGTGACTTGATTATTAGTCAGTAATTGTCACTACTTTGTCACTTATATGTATCGTCACGACTTGTGTCGGACTTGTTACGGTCTCAATACGTCGCAACGTTGTTACGCTTTTGATACCAAAAGTATTTGTGACGATTGTATTGCAACCATGTACAAACCGTTACAAATACGTCACAATGTCGATATTGTGACGAAATATTTTTTATTGTGACGAAAAAAATCGTTACAATACACTCATTTTCTTGTAGTGTGTTGTGGAGTGTAAGGGCAACTAGTTTGTTGTATGATCCCATGAGCAGCTAGGTGTTGTTTGAAGGATGTGCTAGTATATTCACCACTATTATCTGATCTAAGAATTTTAATCTTGACATTGAAATTGTTAGCGATATAATTTTGAATTTTTTTAAAAGCTTCTAGCACCCTATCTTTAGATTGAAGCAGTGTGATCCAAGTGTATTTAGATTTTTCATCTATGAATGTCACAAAGTACTTATAATGTTCTCTAGATGAACAGGGAGCAGTCCACACATCAGTATGAATTAAATCAAAGCAATTATCATAGATAGTCTTGGATTTAGGAAATACACTTCTACAATGTTTTCCTACGATACAAGCTTCACAATCACTTTTAAAATTCATACTAGGCAACAGGATGTTCAAGGCATGAGAGTGAGGATTAGCATGCCACATTACATCTTTAGAGAATTCAGAAACAGAGATAAAAGCACTAGATAAATCAGAAGCTGGTCTTGTGTCCTCAAGCAAGTACAAGTCTCCCTTGGTAACACTTTTTCCAAGCAACTTACTAGAATCAATATCCTGAAAATACACACTATTAGGAGTGAAAGTAACTTGAAAATTCAAATCATTAGTGACTTTCTTAACAGATAGCAAGTTTGAAGCAAAGGTGGGCATGTAAAAAGCTTTAGATTCTTTATCAAATAGCTTAAGATCTCCTACACCTTTTATTGGAATTTTATCACCATTTGCTATCATCACATTTCCCAAAGCTGGTTCTATGTTTTTAATCAGATTTAAATCACTAATCATATGATGTGAAGCACCAGAGTCTATTACCAATGGTTTAGCTGATTTTAGAACATTTAAAATATCACCAGCAATGTGAGAAGCATTAAGAGAGATTCCAAGAGTTCTAGAGATACCAGATTCTTTTAGGGCCTTGATGAGAGCCTCCAAGTCAGACTTCTTGAGGAGCTCATCCAGGTTAGTCTTTGGTGTGGTGTGCACTGAGGTTGATGCCATAGCACTTCCTCCACCATGGCTGCTGAGCAGACTGAGTTTGGAGTCGCTGGCTCAACACCATCAGCTGAGAAGTTGGCTCTTGCATCCTGGTACTGAGATCTTGTCTCCTTGAACTTGTTTGGCTTAAGGTGGGGATGAAGGATCCAGCACTTGTCTTTCAGATGCCCCTTCTTCTTGCAGTGGTCGCATATCAGGGATTTCCTATCCTCTTGCTTGTAAGCAGCTTTGTTAGCTACTACTTCCTCAGCCTAGTGAGCCATGCTCAGGTCTCCCTTGCTTCCAAATAGACTTACAGAACCTTCTTCCTTCTGGATTTGATTACAAACATCATCTAGATCAGGGAGCTTATCAGCCCTTAAGATGTGCTTGATAAGACCTCCATAGGATGAGTTGAGAGTGAGCAGCATCCCAAAGACTTTATCTTCTTCACGCCTGGCTAGGAGTATTTCAGAATCCATAGTGTGTGGTCTCAGTATCTACAGCTCTGCCCAAAGAGATCTAAACTTGCCAGAGTGAGGTTGAAACTCCATATCTCCTTGACTGAGACCATTGAGTGCTTTCTTCACTTCAAAGACTCTTGTGAGATTGGAGACATTTCCATAAACTTTGTAGAGAGTATCCCACAGTTGTTTAGTAGTCTCACAGTATGAGTAAGACTCCATGATAGCGGTTCAATAGAGCTGAGGAGAGCTGAGAGCACCATGAGGTCTTCTTGACCCCATTTATCTTCATCAGCCACCACCATCTCTTTGCCATCTTCGCCTTGGACATTTTGTTTAGGAGCTGCTGCTGTTGTAGCATACTTCCATAAACCTTTTCTTCCAAGAGCTCTCTTCACCATCCTGGCCCAGAAGAGGTAATTAACCCCTTTCAAAGTTACAGGTATGTTGAGATGTTTGTTGTTGTTGTTGTTGTCTTCCATCTTCTCTTTCAAATCGCCAAGAACAGGAGAGAGAAAGCTTTAAGAGATGAAGAAAGTAAAAACAGAGTGATTTGCGGAAGTGAGAATAGGTTTCAAGAGCTTTGTTGCTCTGATACCATGAAAGTTTATGAGAATTATATGTGGGATTCATGAGAATTATCAAGAACAAGAGAGAGTATGCGATGAGGAATCCGAGAGAGAGAGAGGGAGAGATTGATATTGAACTAAGATGGAGAGAGTAAAGAGGAATTCATATTTTCCTTACTTGATTTGTTTGTGGTTACATGCCTAATATAGGCTACAAGAACTTGCAACAGGACAGAATGAGAAACAATAAACAAAGGGAGTCAAAGGAGGCAAGTTGGCTCGGACAGAAGGGATGATAGTGACATCTCGCCAACCTCTCTCCTCCTTAACAATACATGTGCTCTCTCTTTGGTTTCTAGCTCCAACGGTCACCAATCACTATTTAAATAATCCCATAGCTTTGGATGTGTCCCATGATATTTTTATAATCGACCAGACTCATTGCTTGCCTTGTATGCCAAGTTAGGGTAAGATAGACCCATCCTTACACTTGCATAAATCACACTGCCTTGAACGTTCCAGCCTAACTCTCTTGATCTCTTCTTTATGTCTATGCTTCTTATGTCTCTCTGATGCTTCTCTTGATGCCTTCATGTCAACACTTAGTGAACCGATTTTATCACAATAAGAAGAGTGATCTTCTGTGATCCATCCTAGACACCGAGCAGGGTGAACCTGTTTCTCAGGAGCAGCAAAATATCTTTAGAACATATCATAGTTCTAAGGAGAAGACCATCTCCATCACCTTTCATCCACCCACGCCCCCTTCAAGTGATCCAGGGAGAGACAGCCATTCCAGGGCCGTACCAGATTCTTTAGCAGCCACTTGTGGGGACTCTTCACGCCTATGCTGATCCTGGTATACACTAATCCCAAGTCCCTCTAGGATGTTTCTCAAGCTGGTAGCCGCATATGATGGTTGAGAGAGACCGTCAAGCTCTTCCCAATTCTTCCCATCATAATAACCTTTCTCTTCCATTAACTTTACTTCTCTGGAAACCATGACCCTTCTAGCAACTGGATAAAAGTATTTGTATCCCTTTTGGGATGAAGAATATCCAACAAACATAGTCTTGGTGCTCCTTTCCTCTAACTTGTTTCTCAGCTCACCAAGAACCATCACATAGCACACACACCCAAAAGTCCTCAAGTGATCTAGAACTGGTTTACTCTTGTTGAGAACCTCAAAAGGAGACTGATCCTTTAGAACTCTGGTCGGTATCGTGTTGATCAAGTAGCAAGCAGTCATCACAGCATCACTCCAATATCTCTTGGGCACACTCTTGTGAAACATCATAGACCGAGCAACCTCCATGAGATGCCTGTTCTTTCTTTCAGCTACTCCATTCTGCTGAGGAGTGTAAGGGCAGCTAGTCTGGTGTAGAATCCCATGTTGAGCTAGATGATCCTTGAATGCATGGCCAATGTACTCCCCACCATTATCAGACCTGAAAATCTTAATCTTGGCATGATATTGGTTATTAACATAGCTTTGAAATTTTTTAAATGCATCAAGGAATCTATCTTTAGTTTTAATGAGTGTTAACCAGGTGTTTGAGTTGAAGAGATCCATAAGTCTTCTAAAACAAGATGGAGGGGAACTCACCAAGCACATGGGAAAGTTTTGGATCTTTGTGGTCTGAGCTTGAGAGCTTAAGACCCAATACTACTGATCAAGAAGCCCTCATGGAGAGAAGGGAGCAAGATCAGGTCTTTGGGCTGCTAGTGACACTAGATCCATGTTACCAGGATGTGATCAAGCACATCTTGAGGTCACCAACTCTTCCATCCATGGAGGAATTATGTGCTCAACTTCAGGAGGAGGAAGGATCCTCGGCCTCTTTGGAGGAAAAGGAAAGGATGAGCTTTTTATAGCACACTAAGCTGAAGAGATACAAGCTAATAAGGCTGCTTACCGAGGTGATGGAAAGAAGTATGAGAGGTATGAGGGAAGCTGTGAGCATTGCAAGAGGCAGGGACATAAGAAGAGTCAGTGCTGGATTATCCATCCACACCTCAGGCCAAGCAAGTTCAACAAAGACAGAGAAGCAAGAGCCAACATTTCTACTGGAGCCAATGATACTGGCTCAGCAAGAGCAAGATCAAGTGCTAAGGGAAGTGAAAATGAAGGGCGTGCTATGACTTCTCATCAGTTGAGTGGAAAGAGCTTGGACCAAGAGGTGATTACTAAGGCTGACTCTGAGGCATTCATCCGACCTCTCAAGGAGTCTGGTAACAAACTCGGAAATACTCTTGGCTACTCATACTCTGCTCATACTATGCCTAGTACCACTGATAGGTTGCTAGACTTGTTTGAAAGATCATATACTGCTAAATCTCACACTAGTGTGTCTGATAAATTACTAGATGTGTCAGGGAACTTGAGAAGCACTCCTAAGACTCACATTGCTAGAAACATGCATAAACCATTGATTATTGATTCTGGTGCATCTCATCATATGATTAGTGATAATCACCTGATTAAAGATATAGAACCTGCTCATGGTCATGTCATGATTGCTAATGGAGATAGAATTCCTATTAAAGGCATTGGTAGCTTAAAACTGTTTGATAAGAATTATAAAGCCTTTTACATGCCTGAGTTCACTTCTAATTTTTTATCTGTCAAGAAATGCACCACTGATCTTCAATGCAATGTTATCTTTAGTCCTAATGATGTGAAGTTTCAGGATATTAAAAACAGTAAGTTGATTGGACAAGAAGCAACCAAGGGAGATCTTTATATGCTTGAAGACTTATCTCATATTTCTAGTTCCTGTTTCTCTTTTAGTTGAGTTTTGCCTATGAATAAAAATGCTTTGTGGCATGCTAGATGATGTCTTGCATATTTACATGTTTTTAGCTATCATATCTTATGCATTTTTGCTCATTTAGATTAGGCATTAGACATCTTTAGGCTCATTTTGCATTCATAAGTCCCTATTAGGTGTTGGAGCACACTTTGGAGATATTGAAGATGTTTGGGAGTCTTATGATGAAAAAGAAGGGTTTAAAGATGAACATGGACAGAGACCTTAGGAATACCTTCTGATGCTAAGATTTGGTGGAGGCATGGCAGTTTGAGTTAGCTTTCCAATGGAAGTGGTTTCGAGACATTTGGAGCCATATTGGAGGAGTTATGATCAATTGAGTGGAAGCACGTCAAGCCACCCGGGTAACCACACCCGAGCCAAACCATCAGGTCATGCTGGATGAGCTCAGTACGCGGCCCGTACCACCCGAGCACGAGGACCCGCACGGGATGAGAGCTGGACGACACGCGGGTGCACACAACTGGGGAGACTCACCCGCACGGGACGGACAAGGGACGGACGGACTGGACGACCAAGGACGCACCCGACCTTGCCTCACCCGCGTACCAGCAGACACCCGACAGCACCTGCCCGACCTGGACTACCCGCACGTTCAGACGAGCTCCGGACGCGTCCAGCACCACCCGGACCAGGACACTCGGACGTCCCACAGTCCCTCCTACCCGCGTACCAGCCTGTGCACCCAACTAGTATCACCCGGCCAGCACCACCCGCACGTCCTGCCACCAGCTGGACGCCCACCACGCGGCCGAACGCACCCGGCCTAGAGAGGCCGCACGGCCTGGACGCCGGACGAGCAGGACATACCCGGCTGGTCACACCCGGCCAAGGACCAGTCCAGCCTGCCCGGGTGTCCCACCCCCTTCCTTTCTTCCTAGCTTCTCATTGGTTGAAAATCAAGTTGGCCAAGGACCTTTTAGTAATTTTTATTTTATGTTTCTAAGGGTTTCCAAGCCCCATATAAATACTCTTGTATCCCCTTTGAGGGACTTATCTCATTTTCTATCTAAGAACACATAGACCTCTTGAGTAAAGTTTCATCTTGATTCATAATCTCATCTTGTCTTTGTGTTTTTGATTGTTTGATTTCAAATCCTTTCTTTCTCTATATGTTTAAGCTTGAATCTATCATGGGTTCAAGAGTAAGCATGTGGATTAGTGAGTAGATCCTTCTAAGATCCATGGGTTAGGGTGATAGAGAGTGATTAAGTTAGATCCAAGGTGTCTATTGTTAGATCTATCATTTCCTTGCATAGATTAGGTGTTTTTAAAGCTATATTTGAGTTGGCCTCTCAAGCATAGAGCTATAGGCATTTCATGCCCGGAAGGTGTTCTATGAAATGCCTGAACCAACTCATCTATGCTTTTAGCTTGCTTTGCCTAAGGGATTAGTTGTCAAAGGAGCTAGGATTGCTATTAGACTCATTCTCCATGTTTGCTTTGATCATTACAGCCAAAGGGATTTGGTGTACTTGGGTGATCATTGCAAAAGAGCATTCATCTAGGGATAGAGCTTGCTTAGTTTTGTTGTCTAGGCATAAGGATTAGATTGATTGAAAAGTTAGCATCTTGGATTGAAGCTTAATCATTTGATATCAAGTCCCTATACCCATGGGTCTCACTCTCCTCATAAGAAAGAAAGTTCAATCTTTTATTGCATTTTTAATATTGTCTTAGTTTAACAACCATCCTCTCATCTTGATAGACTTAGATTAAGCATGAACTTGCATTCCCTTTGCATTAGAATCTCTTGGAATTGGATTGACATCTTGTATTCTACAACATTTGATTAGGACCTGAAAAGGCCAATCATCAAATTGGCGCCGTTGCCAACTTCTAAGTTGATTTTGACATTGGGATTTAGATATTTGCTTGAGACTAAGTCATTTTTATTTTTATTGTATCTTGTGATATTGGTTCTTGCCTCTTCTATCTTTGACTTTCAGGTGTATGATAACAAGAAGCAGAGGGGCATCCAACTTGGTTCCTACTGTTGAAGAGATTGCTGCACTTGAGAGGGAGATAGCTAGACAAAGAAGAGAAGTAGAGCAACAGGCTCATCTTCAAAGGTTGGGGTTTGAGATGGAGAATCTACCTCAAGATGATAATGTCCAAGGGGACAATGGTCCAAGAGCTGACAATCCTAGACCACCACGCCAGCCACATCACCAACCACGCCAAGCAAGAGCCATTGGAGCCTATGACCAACCTCACATTCATGGTCATAGGTTGGGAATCAGAGCACCAGCTGTGGAGAACAACAACTTTGAGATCAAAGCAGGCCTACTGCATTTGATTGAGAACAACAAGTTCCATGGCCTTGCTGTGGAGGATCCCCTTGATCACTTGGACACATTTGATAGCTACTGTAGCTTGTCCAAGATTAATGGAGTCTCTGAAGATGCTTTCAAGCTGAGGTTATTTCCATTCTCTTTGGGAGACAAGGCACATCTATGGGAGAAGGCTGTTCCAAGTGACTCCATCACTACTTGGAATGTGTGCAAGAGAGCATTCCTAGAGAAATTCTTCTCTACCTCAAGAACAGCCAAGATCAGAAATGAGATCTCTAGCTTTCAGCAGAAGAACCTTGAGAGCTTTAGTGAAGCATGGGAGAGGTTCAAGGGCTATTGGTCTCAATGCCCACATCATGGCTTCACCAAGGAGAGTTTGCTTAGTACCTTCTACAGAGGTGCTCTACCAGAGTTCAGGAGCAGATTGGACACAGCCAGCAATGGGTTCTTCTTGGGCAGAACTGAGCAGGATGCTGAGGAGCTGGTGGAGAACATGGCCAGGAGTGACTCAGTCTACAGTGAGGAGCATGATAGGGCCAACAGAGGCACTGATGAAGATGATCAGCACACAAGAAAGACCCTGAAGTCTCTCCAAGAAAAGTTGGACAAGCTTCTTGTAGAGAAGGCTAAGCAAGATCAGCTTAACTCCATTGGAAACCAGCAACAGAAACAGCCTGCTAGAACTACTGAAGTTCATGGTGTAGAAGGACAAGAGGAGCTGTGTTTCATCAATTCTAATGGCACATGGTATAGGAAGGAGCCTAACTTCCAATACCAAAACAACTACCAGCAAAGACCTTACTACAACAATCACCAAGGAGGTTACCAAGCAAACCAGCCTACTCAGCCCCAAGGAAGCTCTTCTCCAGCTCAGGCTCCAAGTTCAAATTTGGAGTCCATGTTCAAGCAACTCTTAGAAGCTCAAGAAAGAAATGCTAAGACCATTGGTGATGAGTTCAAGAACATCCATGCTAAGATTGATGGAACCTATTCTGACCTCAACAACAAGTACATGCAACTTGCCTCTCATCTCAAAGCTTTGGAGAGCCAAGTTGCATCCATGTCTTCATCATCCAAGAATCCAATGGGATCTCTACCAGGGAAACCAGAGAAGAACCCTAAGGACACTTGCAATGTTATCATCTCCACTTCTTCAGGGATTGCATTGAGTGATCACAAGAATGATGTTGATGAGATTGAGAGGCTAGTGCTTGGAAATCAGATTGAAAATGATAAGAGACTGGTTGTGGCCACAGCTGAAGCTAGAGTTGTGAAGAGAGCTGATAAGAAGGTTCAAGGAAGGATTGATGAGCCTAAGATTGAGACACAAGTTGAGAAGAGTGCTAACCCCAAGCTGAAAGAAGTGAAGGAAGAAGACAATGAGGTTGAGCTATCACCATATGATAAGCTCCCTTACCCTCAAAGGTTTCCCACCAAAGCTCAAAAGAAAGTGATCTCAAAGTTCCGGAAGGATCTTAGTGATATTGGAGTCAAGCTTCCAGAGATCAGCAATATGCATGCTGCTCATGTCCAAATGATGCTCATACAAGACATTCTCACCCACCAAGCTAAAGTGGCTGAGCTTTTGGACATCTCACTTCTGAAGATTGATCCACCAATCCCTCCCAAGTCCCTCCCTAAGCTTGAGTCTCAAGGGAAGTTCACATTGTCTTGCTCTCTTGGTCAACTAACTATGGATGATGCTCTTGTTGATAGTGGAGCTAGTGTGAATGTCATCTCCTTGGATATGGTGCAGAATATTGGGATTGAAAGTATGGAAACAGATACTCCTCCTCTCACCTTTGGGGATTCCTCTTCTACAACCCCACTTGGCATAATCAAGGACTTTCCCTTGAAGATTGGATCCTGCACCATACCTATTGACCTCACTGTTTTGAATATGGCATCTGCAGAAAGAGTCCCTTTGATCCTTGGCACTCCTTTCCTCACAACAGTTGGAGCTTGCATTGACTTTCCCAACAAGAAGGTCACTCTCATGCATGTCAACAAAGCTGTCTCCTATCCTCTCCAGCCCCCACTCGAATCAGACTATTGTGGGACAATAAATCGTGCTGCACAAGCCGTTGAGAAGCCCCAAGATGAAGAGGTTGTTGGTAAGAAAGAAGGTCTTGATGGAGAGTGTTCTAAGGAGTTGTGTGTTGAGCACTTGGAAAGTGCTAAAAGAGAGGGGATGGGTGGAGCCTCAAAGGCCACTCATGGCAAGAAGAAGATAGTGAAAGAGCCTCATCCTCCACCTCTTGATTTGCTCTCACACACTCTCACTCTCCTTCCAAAGAAGCTCAAGGATGGAGCCATTGAGTACAAGATCAAGCATAAGGGCAGGTCCACACCATTCTCAAATGCTAGAGCCATCATCACTCCTCAGCTCCAAGATGACCCAATCAAGCTTCAAGAGCTTCTCTCTCAGGTCCTCACCATCACACTTGAAGGTGGGAAGGATCCTCCTTCTCACTAGTTCAAGAGACAAGGTAGTCAAGCTAAGTGACTCAAAACAAGCTCACTTGGGAGGAAGTCCCATGGTTATCCTTGTACATAGTTTTGAAATTTCAATTCTCTTTTAAGTTTTTAATAAAAATGGTCAAGGTTTTCAGGTTGAGCCAAGCACTAGAGGAGAGAAGAATGGTGGTGAACCACTTGAGCCCCATGATCCATGTAGCAGCCTCCTCTAGTTGCTATGAACCAAGCCAGCTTCTAGTCATGCCACAAGCACCATGCCCAACTCTCCTTGTGTGGTATTCCTCCAACCCTTTTGTATATACATTTGATTTTGCCTTGTTGAGGTACCTCTTACTCTCTTACTCACACAGAGACTGTGTGATTTAAGTGTGGGGGAGGTACCGGATATTTGATCATGTTTGCTTTGTGATTTTTGAGTCTCATGCATTGCATTGTACAATCATAAGTGCATAGAAAATCTAAAAAATTTTAAATTTTTGAATCATGTAAGATTGCATCACTTGCATCCTTAGAATTGAGTCTAGAGCATATAGGTTGCATTCATTTGCATATGGAGCATTGCCTTGTAAAGAACACTCGTTTGCACTGAATTTGACACCCTAGTTAAACATATCAAGTAGCTTAAGCATCTTTTGAAAAGCTTGCATGCTTTGAGCCTTGAAAACTCTTCTTGAAACTTGCTTGCTTGCTTGATATTGGCATTGTTCTTAAGACCAGCTCCATCCTGAACTTAGACTTGAATGAACTTAATCTCTCTTGCATATGGGCATTTGCATACTTGATCATGGATCTCATACACATTTGGGTTATCTTTTTCCATTGTACCACCCTTTGTTAACCCAAATGGCACTCCCTTACCCTTGAACCCTATCCATTCTTTGAAGCCTACATTGATTTGCTTGAGTGAGGCCTCTTTTGATAGCTTGTCATGTGCAAAATCTTGAGAGTATTGGGAGCGACATGGATTTGTTCTCATCTCTTGCTAGCATAGGGTCATCATTTGAGCTAGCTTCTAGGATGGTGAGTGAAGTGCTTGTTGCCTAATTGTTTACATTTTGGGTTTGGGGATGTGACAAAGTTGAGATTGATGAGCAAAAAGTTTTGATAAAGAAAAGCCCTAGGGACCTAGAAATAAAAAAAAAAAATGATGAAAAGCTCTTAGTTGAAGTCTTTGACCTTCCCCCTCATGCATATATAAAAAAAAAAAAAAAAATAAATAAATAAAAGAAAAAGAAAAGAAAAGAAAAGAAAAAAAAAAAAAAAAAAAAAAAAAAAAAAAAAAAAAAGAGATTCAATAAGATAGTGGGGAAGGAAAGATTTAAGAGTTAGAGCTTAGAATGTGAATAGAGGTCCTTAGAGGTAGCACCATGAGAAAGAAAATGATCATTGGGTGAGTGATGTGAGTATGTTTTCATTTTGGGTTATGAGATGAATTAAGAGGGGTGTAGAACTTGTAATCACTTAGGATTTGGGTAGAATGATGAGGATGGATCCATGTATGCATGAATTGCTCCTAGTCTTAGATAAATTTTGCATAATGATCAAGCTCCTTGATTTTTGAGTGATTGCCACCTTGAAATGATGCATTGAACCCTCCTTTTCTTCCATATTAGACCATTTGATCACCTAGCCAAATGATTGAGATCATGTGCCCATTTGTGAGACATCACCTTGTGTGTGTGTGTGTGAATCAATGTGAGGGCTGGTTAAGAGAACATGTTGGTTGATAGGCATTGCATCTTGTGTAGAGGCATAAGAGTCATTGATAGGCCTTGTGAAGCTAGAGCATAATAAGAAAGTTTTGCTCATGCTATTTGCTATGTTTCTTTAGGATGTCAGGTTGAGTGCTATGAGTGTTTCCTGTGGCTTTGTTCCCATCCTTGCATCCACCCCCCTTGTGTTTGAAAAGTTTACTTGAGGACAAGCAAAGGTCTAGTGTGGGGGAGTTGATGTCTTGCATATTTACATGTTTTTAGCTATCATATCTTATGCATTTTTGCTCATTTAGATTAGGCATTAGACATCTTTAGGCTCATTTTGCATTCATAAGTCCCTATTAGGTGTTGGAGCACACTTTGGAGATATTGAAGATGTTTGGGAGTCTTATGATGAAAAAGAAGGGTTTAAAGATGAACATGGACAGAGACCTTAGGAATACCTTCTGATGCTAAGATTTGGTGGAGGCATGGCAGTTTGAGTTAGCTTTCCAATGGAAGTGGTTTCGAGACATTTGGAGCCATATTGGAGGAGTTATGATCAATTGAGTGGAAGCACGTCAAGCCACCCGGGTAACCACACCCGAGCCAAACCATCAGGTCATGCTGGATGAGCTCAGTACGCGGCCCGTACCACCCGAGCACGAGGACCCGCACGGGATGAGAGCTGGACGACACGCGGGTGCACACAACCGGGGAGACTCACCCGCACGGGACGGACAAGGGACGGACGGACTGGACGACCAAGGACGCACCCGACCTTGCCTCACCCGCGTACCAGCAGACACCCGACAGCACCTGCCCGACCTGGACTACCCGCACGTTCAGACGAGCTCCGGACGCGTCCAGCACCACCCGGACCAGGACACTCGGACGTCCCACAGTCCCTCCTACCCGCGTACCAGCCTGTGCACCCAACTAGTATCACCCGGCCAGCACCACCCGCACGTCCTGCCACCAGCTGGACGCCCACCACGCGGCCGAACGCACCCGGCCTAGAGAGGCCGCACGGCCTGGACGCCGGACGAGCAGGACATACCCGGCTGGTCACACCCGGCCAAGGACCAGTCCAGCCTGCCCGGGTGTCCCACCCCCTTCCTTTCTTCCTAGCTTCTCATTGGTTGAAAATCAAGTTGGCCAAGGACCTTTTAGTAATTTTTATTTTATGTTTCTAAGGGTTTCCAAGCCCCATATAAATACTCTTGTATCCCCTTTGAGGGACTTATCTCATTTTCTATCTAAGAACACATAGACCTCTTGAGTAAAGTTTCATCTTGATTCATAATCTCATCTTGTCTTTGTGTTTTTGATTGTTTGATTTCAAATCCTTTCTTTCTCTATATGTTTAAGCTTGAATCTATCATGGGTTCAAGAGTAAGCATGTGGATTAGTGAGTAGATCCTTCTAAGATCCATGGGTTAGGGTGATAGAGAGTGATTAAGTTAGATCCAAGGTGTCTATTGTTAGATCTATCATTTCCTTGCATAGATTAGGTGTTTTTAAAGCTATATTTGAGTTGGCCTCTCAAGCATAGAGCTATAGGCATTTCATGCCCGGAAGGTGTTCTATGAAATGCCTGAACCAACTCATCTATGCTTTTAGCTTGCTTTGCCTAAGGGATTAGTTGTCAAAGGAGCTAGGATTGCTATTAGACTCATTCTCCATGTTTGCTTTGATCATTACAGCCAAAGGGATTTGGTGTACTTGGGTGATCATTGCAAAAGAGCATTCATCTAGGGATAGAGCTTGCTTAGTTTTGTTGTCTAGGCATAAGGATTAGATTGATTGAAAAGTTAGCATCTTGGATTGAAGCTTAATCATTTGATATCAAGTCCCTATACCCATGGGTCTCACTCTCCTCATAAGAAAGAAAGTTCAATCTTTTATTGCATTTTTAATATTGTCTTAGTTTAACAACCATCCTCTCATCTTGATAGACTTAGATTAAGCATGAACTTGCATTCCCTTTGCATTAGAATCTCTTGGAATTGGATTGACATCTTGTATTCTACAACATTTGATTAGGACCTGAAAAGGCCAATCATCACTAGACTAGGCTATCCACATGTTAGGGCTTTAAGCATTATGTTACCAGGTGTCATGTTTAAAAATGATGATTGTTAAGCTTGTATTTTGGGAAAACATTGTCAGACTGTTTTTCAAAGATCATCTACTATTTATGAAAACTGTTTTGATTTGATTCACTCAGATGTTTGGACAGCCCCTTGCTTATCTAGAGATGATTATAAATATTACGTCACATTTATTGATGAAAAATCCAAATATACTTGGTTAACACTCATTAAAACTAAAGATAGAGTCCTTAATGCATTTAAAAATTTTCAAAGCTTATGTTACTAAGCATTATCATGCCAAGATTAAGATTTTCAGGTCTGATAATGGTGGGGAGTACACTGGCCATGCATTCAAGGATCAACTAGCTCAACATGGGATTCTGCATTAGACTAGCTGCCCTTATACTCCTCAGCAGAATGGAGTCGCTGAAAGAAAGAATAGGCATCTCATGGAGGTTGCTCGGTCCATGATGTTTCACAGGAGTGTTCCTAAGAGGTACTGGAGTGATGCTGTAATGACTGCCTGCTACTTGATCAACAGGATACCGACCAGAGTTCTAGGTGATCAGTCTCCTTTTGAGGTTCTTAACAAGAGTAAACCAGTTCTAGATCACTTGAGGATTTTTGGGTGTGTGTGCTATGTAATGGTACCAGGCGAGCTGAGAAACAAGTTAGAGGAGAGGAGCACCAAAACCATGCTGGTTGGATATTCAACATCCCAAAAGGGATATACATGCTTTGATCCAGTTGCTAGAAGAGTTCTGGTGTCAAGGGAAGTAAAGTTCATGGAAGAGAAAGGTTATTATGATGGAAAGAATTGGGAAGAGCTTGAAGGTCTCTCTCAACCATCAGATGCTGCTGCTGGTTTGAGAAACATTCTAGAGGGACTTGGTATTGGAGTGTACCAGGACCAGAGTAGGGGTGAAGAACCTTCTCCAGTTGCTTCTGAAGAACCATCCCACTTTGAACATGCGGGGGGAAATGAATCAGAAGCTGGAAGTCTACCAGACCAAGATCAAGGCTCGGGTGAAGCTGGTAGTCTAGGAGATCACAGTTCTGATGTTCCTGTCCAAAGTGGGGAAGAGAATGCAAGAGAAGACCAGACTAGAAGACAAGAAGCTGGTGAAGAAGACCAAACACAAGAAGAGGAAGCTGTTGAGGAAGAAGTGGTTGTTCCTGATGAGGCAGAAGTGGTGGTACCTTTGAGAAGAAGCACACGGCAAAGGAAGGATCCTTCCAACTGGGTAAACACGAGAGTGTACTACAATGCCCAGGCTGTGGAGCATCCTTCCCAAGCAGTGTGTTCCTTTTCTCAATATCCTGAAGAGCATTGTGCTTTCATGACAAGCTTAGACAAGAGCTTTGTCCCAAGGTCATATGAAGAAGCAATGATGCATGAAGATTGGAAAGAATCTGTTGGGGATGAGGCTAATGCTATGATAAAGAATGACACTTGGTATGAGAGTGCATTGCCAAAAGGGAAGAAGGCAGTAACTAGTAGGTGGATCTTTACTATCAAATACAAGCCTGATGGAACTGTTGATAGGAAGAAAACAAGACTGGTGGCTAGAGGATACACTCAGACATATGGAGAGGACTACATTGACACATTTGCTCCGGTTGCTAAGCTGCACACAATCATAATAGTTCTATCTCTTGCTGTGAACCTTGAGTGGGGACTTTGGCAGATGGATGTGAAGAATGCTTTTCTTCAAGGAGAACTAGAAGATGAAGTTTATATGCATCCTCCTCCTGGTCTTGAGAGCCTAGTGAAGCCAGGAAATGTCTTGAGATTAATGAAGCCTATCTATGGGCTGAAGAAGTCACCTAGAGCTTGGTACAACAAACTGAGTACTACATTGAATGGTCGAGGCTTTAGGAAATCTGAGCTAGATCACACCCTCTTTACCCTCACCACTTCCTCAGGAGTTGTCTGCCTTCTTGTGTATGTGGATGATGTCATCTTAACCGGCAATGACAAAGAAGGGATTCAAGCCACAAAAGAGTTTCTGAAGTCAGTATTTGAGATAAAAGACTTGGGAGAGATGAAGTATTTCCTTGGGATTGAGCTGTGCAGATCAAAGGAAGGGTTGTTCATCTCTCAAAGAAAGTATACATTGGATATTCTGAAAGATGCTGGTGCTTATGGAGGAAGAACTGCTAGGATGCCTATGGAAGATGGGTATAAGATCCCACGTGAGGGGGAGAAAGAGAATGGCAAGCCATTCCATGATCCAAAGCAGTATAGGAAGCTTGTGAGGAAGCTGATATACTTAACCATTACAAGGCCAGATATATGCTTTGCTGTGAATCAAGTAAGCCAGCATATGCAAACTCCAAAGGAGCATCACTGGCGCATGGTTGAGAGAATTCTCATGTACCTGAATGGAACTCAAGGTCTTGGGATATGGATGGGCTGCAACAGAAGCACTGAAGTTGTAGGTTATTGTGATGCAGATTGGGCTGGTGATAGAGCTGATAGAAGGTCTACAACTGGTTACTGCACTTTCATTGGAGGAAACATGGTAACCTGGAAGAGTAAGAAGCAAAAGGTGGTATCATGCTCTAGTGCTGAGGCTGAGTATAGAGCCATGCTGAAGCTTACCAATGAGTTGGTTTGGATCAAGGGTATTCTTAAACACTTGGAGATAGATCAGTCAGCACCTATGACAATGCACTGTGATAATCAAGCTGCTATACACATTGCTACAAACTCAGTGTTTCATGAGAGAACCAAACACATTGAAGTTGACTGCCACAGGGTTAGGCAGATGATAGTAATGGGAGTAATCTTGCCATGTTACACAAAGAGTGAAGATCAGCTGGCAGATGTATTTACCAAGGCAGCTAGGCAGAAGACAATGGAGTCTATACCCATCAGGCTTGGACTCATTGATCTCTCGCCTAAGGGATAGTTATATACTCTCCTGATCATGAGATCTTTACTCTTTTTCCCTCATCAAAGTTTTGTCCCAATGGGTTTTCTTTGATGAGGTTTTTAATGAGGAAGATCTCATGGTCTTTCCAAGCTTGACTTGTTTCACATGGTCAAGCTTGAGGGGGAGTGTTAAACTTAGCCTAGGAGAGTAGGTGAATAATGAGATGAGGAGGTGCATAAGGTCAGGTAAAAATAAGTTACCATGCAGTAAAAATAAGTTACCATGCAGTAAAAATAAGTTACCATGCAGTAAAAGTAATATGGAGTTACTGTGAGGTAAAAAAAGGTGTCTATAGTGAATCAGACCGTTGAGGAAGAGAGCTGGGGGTCTTAGCCAGCTCGTGACAGGCTGGAAAGGGCAATAGCATCTGGTCCAAGATGCTCTTGGCATCAAGCATGTGAGCAATGCTGGCCGTCCATTTCAAATAGGCGCTCCACCTCCTTTTGACTCCACATGCTTGCATAGTGATCTTATCTTGACTAATCTCTTATTTCCCTTGCTATATATTTGTAACCTCTCTCATAATTCATAAAAAACGAGTTTTGTAGTCTCTCTCTCTCTTGTTCATCATGATAATCAAATATTCTTAAACCATGGGTTCTTAATTTCTTATCAAATCTCTACATAAATCTGTTCTCCTCTCTCTAATCTACCATTAATCTCTTAATACCATCTCTATTCTAAAATCTCATAAAGAAGAGGGACCTCAAGGGGCACTTGAAGCACTGAGAGCACCATCAAGTCTTCTTGAACCCACTTCTTTGTATCAACCACAGCAAGAGCTTTCCCTCCACTTTCTTCATCTTCATCTTCATTGGTCACTGGTGTTGGACCATCATCAGTGATGTGGCTCCAAATCCCTAACCTTCCAATAGCAGTCTTCACGAGTCTAGACCACAGTAAGTAGTTTGAACCTCCTTTGAAGGCAACCGAAACTGTAACCAGCTTGCTAAAGTTGTTTGCATCCATCTTCTCTTCTATGATCCGGAAATGACCTTCAAAGCTTCAAACTTGTAACTCAGCTCAAGAACAACATTACTAGACCTCAAGAACACACGAACTCAAAGAACCAGAACCAAAGATCTCAACTTTATCACAAGAGCTTCTTGGACACACCACAAGAACACACGAGAGCAAGAATAAGAGAAAGAAGGAAAGAGATCTCTTAATACCAAAGCCAACCTGGCTCTGATACCATAAAATCTTTTGAGAATAGAGATGGTATTAAGAGACTGATGGTAGATTAAGAGAGAGTACTGAGATTATAAGAGAGTTATAAGAAGAGATTAAGAGATTAAGTAGTAACCATGTTTAAGAGACTTTGAATATCATGATGAACAAGATAGAGAGTAGATAGAGAATCACAAACTCGTTAATCTTCAATTATGAGAGATGTTACAAATATATAGCAAGGGAAATAAGAGATTAGTAAAGATAAGATCACTATGCAAGCATGTGAAGTCAAAAGGAGGAGGAGCGCCAATTTGAAATGGATGGACAGCATTGCTCACATGATTGATGCCAAGAGCATCTTGGACCAGATGCTCTTGGACCACCAGTGCTCTTCCCTCAACGGTCTGATCACTATAGATACCTTCCCACTTAGCAAGAGACTTCTCAATGCTTTAACCATCCTCCTTTTACCTCACAGTAACTCCATATTACTTTTACTGCATGGTAACTTATTTTCACCTGACCTCATGAACCTCCTCATCTCATTATTCACATATTCTTCTATGCTAAGTTTAAAACTGATGAAACCAGGCCCATTTCTAGTCCAATTTTCGTCCAAAATAAAGGAGGGGAGCCTATCTTTTAAATTTGAACTTTAGTCTTTGTTTGTATTAATTGTTTTGTGTGTTTCCAAGAAGTTGTGCATGTACAGTCTTCTTTTCTTAATATGATGGACGAAACTCCCTAATAAAAATCATCAAACTCTTTTCTTTTCGAATCATTCTCTGAATCTTGTTTGATCAAAAGCTTGTCTAGTGTATTTTGGATCTTTGATCCTTACATTGCAGGCATGTCAGATAATCTGAGAGCCCTTTCCGCAACTCTTGGAAGTATCAACTCAATCCATTGCTTATTTTCACCATCACAACCATTGGAGAGCATTCAGGGACGTGATCATCTCATCCAGGATCACAACAAGTGGTATCAGAGCAGATCTCCATCAAAGGTTGTGTTATTCTGATTCTGCAAAAATTTTAAACTTTTCATATTTTCTAATCAGATCTGATATTAATCTTCATATCTAGTTTGTCTTTGCATTGATCTGTGTTGTTATAATCGAAATCTGATTAACTAGGGTTGTTGCCTATTGTTTCTGTGATTGAACTTTTCGAATCCTTGCATAGAACGGTATCAGTTTGATAGTTTGATCCGAAAATCAATCTAGGTTAAACCTGATCTTTCTGTTTCTTATGCTTTTGATCTTTGAATTCTGTGATCTCTTTTACTGGTTCTGTGATTGTTATTTTGATCAGGAGCCATGGGAGAAGAAAGCAATCAGAACAATGGAAAAAATAAACTCCTACTGGAAGCATTGACTGCTCAGATGACAGCCCAGATGTCTGCTTTAATGGATCAGAAACTAGAAAACTACCGAGCTGAGGTAGCCCATTCAGAACGTGAGAGAGCTAGAAGAACTCCACACCAATCTCCTTCAGAAATTGATTATGATTAATCTGAAAGGGGCGATGGCATCAGGGAAAGGAGGCGTGACAGAGAAGAAAGAACAATCAACAATGATCCGTTGGGAGGATTGAAGTTGAAGATCCCTGAGTTTAAAGGCACGGCTGATCCAGAAGAATACTTAGAATGGGAGAAAAAGATTGAGCGAGTATTCAACTGCAGAGACTACACTCAAGAGTACAAACTAAAGCTTTCTCCAACTGAGTTCAAGAGTATGCTTTGAGTTGGTGGGATAATCTAGTCACCGCAAGAAGAAGAGCTGGAGACTTTCCTGTTGAATCTTAGAACCAGATGAAAGTAATCATGAGGAAGAGGTTTGTACCCAGTCATTACCACAGAGAACTCCACTTCAAGTTCAGAACTCTTTCTCAAAAAGGACGAACAGTTGAGGAATACTACAAAGAGATGGAGACTCTTATGCTACTGGCTGATTTACAAGAAGATAGAGAGGCAACTATAGCCAGGTTCATGGGTGGTCTGAATCAAGATATCATGGACAGACTTGAGGTTCATCATTATGTGGAGATGGAGGAGCTTCTGCACAAAGCCATCATGTTCGAACAACAATTGAAGCGCAAAAGCTACAAGTCTGGTTATGGGAACAACAAACCGCACTACCATAAGGAAGACAAGACATGAGATTATAAGCCATTCTCTAAACCCAAAGAAGAACAGAGTGTCAAAGGAAAGGAAGTGGCCAATGCATCAAAATCCAGAGATATACAATGCTACAAGTGTAAGGGATATGGTCACTATGCCAGTAGTAGTTCCAACAAGAAGATAATACTCATCAGAGAGACTGGAGAGATTGAGTCAGAAGAGAATAATCCAAGTCTGATGAAGAAAGCGTGGAGCTACCAACTAAAGGAGAGTTACTTGTCACCAGGAGAACTTTGAATCTACAAACCAAGACTGAAGGGGATGAACAGAGAGACAATTTGTTCCATACTCGTTGCTTAGTCCAAGGCAAAGTGTGCAGTTTGGTTATAGATGGGGGTAGCTGTACAAACGTAGCAAGTGAAACCTGTTGAGATGAGGTAATAAAGAGTGGATATATTGAAAGAGGAAGAGATTTGAGGCAGACAGTAACTTTAGAGATTTACCATAGTAACTTTGATTTTACTGTGGTTACTGAGTTAAAGGCTTGGGAAGTTACCTAGCCTATCTTTGGAGAGTGGAGCACGCCTGAGGAGCTTTCTGGATAGGGAAGAGCAGTCTGGATAAGGTCTGGTCATAGCTGGAAAGGTACAGCACCTTTACAGCCTGTCTAAGCATGTGAAGCCTCACAGCCAAGCATTTGAAACCAGAAACTTTGACTCCACATGCTTCTTCTCTTCTTTCTTTACCTAGCTGTCGATTTGTATCCACTATATATATTGCGGTAACCTCATTGTATGGAGACTAATGGATCTATGAGTTTATCTCTCTAGATTTCACTATTCTCTCTATTCTCTCTAAATCTCTTAATCTCTTACATAAACCAATCTTATTCTCTCTTAATCTTTGTTTACACTCACTATATCTCTAAAACACAAAAGTGTTTATGGTATCAGAGCCTGGTTGCTCAAGGGAGTGAGTGTGGCTTGCAAAATCTGTGTGTGTCTTTCAGCTTGGTGTTATGAGTTATTCTTCATCTATCCGCTGTGCTCTTGGTGTTCTTGATGGAGACTGAAGATCCGAGCATGGAGAAGAAGCACAGATCTGGGATTTTGGTTGTTCTTGAAGGGGATAACTATGGGCGGTGGTCTAGATCAGCTAGAGCTGTCTTGGAAAGTCAAGGACTTTGGTGTAGTCATGTAAAGATGGGATCTTTGAAGGAGATAACCATGGAGAAAGGTCAGTTTACAAGTCTGAGTGATGAAGACAAGTGGATCCAAGAAGAGTTGATAGCACTTGAGATCATCCAAGGATCTCTCTCAGTTTCAATCCTTGAAGCTTATAGTCATTGTGAGATTACTAAGGAGTTATGGGAGAGTCTTGAAGCTGTGTTTGGGAAAAATTCTAATTTGTGTAGTCTTTGAAGTGAAGAGGGCTATTGAAGACCTGAGACAGGAAGAAGGTGAGTTCAATCAGCATATTGGGAAGTTTATGAGCTTGTGGTCTGAGCTGAAAGTGTTAAGACCAAGGTCCATAGATCCGGAAGTGCTACAAGAGAGGTTGGAGCAAGATGAAGTCTTTAGCCTACTTTTGAGTTTAAATCCAGTGTATAATCAGATGGTTGAGCACATACTTAGGGAAGACAAGCTTTCTGACCTGGAAAGTGTGTGTGAAAGAGTTCTAAGGGAGCAAGGTAACCATAAGGTGGTTGAAAGGGAAATGGAACATGAGTATATTGGAAAACCAATGCGCAGAAAGCAAAGAAGACTGAAGAAGGTATCTGAGAGTAAGAGATACAAGGAAAGGGTGCAGAAGAAGAGAAGGCAGTCTAGTAACTGCTTTAAGAGTGAGGCGCTTAAGAAGGTGGGGGAGTATGTCATCAAAGGAAGAGCTTTATACTCAGCACTTATGAGTGAATCAAGAGAAGCAGGAAGTGCAGCAAGTAAGAAGAAGATATCAGACGTTTTATACTCAGCTTTCATGGGTGAATCAAAGGAAGCAAGAAGTATAGCAAGTAACCAGAGGATATCATGCGAGGATAGACCTATCACCAAGGAAGAATGGGAGACATTCATAGCAAGCATTCAAGGTCTGGTTACCTCCAAGACCAGGAGTACAAATCCCATAGGTTCTAAACCAATTATCATTAATTCTGGAGCTAGCCATCATACGATCAGTGATAGAAGTCTGATGAGTGATATTAAGGCTACCACATGGTGTGTGATGATAGCAAATGGTGATAGGATTCCTATTGAGGGAATAGGTAACCTTAAGCTGTTTAAGAAAGACTCAGCTGCCTTTTACCTTCCTCGGTTCACATCAAATCTGATCTCTGTGAAGAGAGCAACTGTTGATCTGGATTGTCAAGTGGTGTTCAGGCCAAATGATGTTGAGTTCCAAGACTTAAAGACTGGTCGAGTTATTGGCAGAGGAGACAGTAGGAATGAGCTCTACCATCTACAAATGGCTAAGCTTCCTAAACCCCTTGATTGTGTTTGTTTGAGCAGTGCTACTGATAGGGTTGATAGCATTACTTGGCATGCTAGATTGGGACATCCTCATACTCGTGCAATTGAATTGATTCTGCCTAATATGTCTTTTAATCACTTGGAATGTGAGGCTTGCATATTAGGGAAGCATTGTAGAACTGTTTTCCCAACATCTGAGACTGTGTATGAAAAATGCTTTGATTTGGTTCATTCTGATGTGTGGACATCTCCTTGTGTGTCTAGGGACAACCAGAAGTACTTTGTAACATTCATAGATGAGAAGTCTAAGAATACTTGGGTTACTTTGCTTCCATCTAAGGATAGGGTGTTAGAGGCCTTTGTAAACTTCCAAGCATATGTTACTAACCATTACAATGCTACTATGAAGGTACTAAGGTCTGATAATGGAGGAGAATACATCAGTCATGCCTTCATGAATCATTTGGCAAGGCATGGTATTGTGCATCAGACCAGTTGTCCCTACACACCACAGCAGAATGGGGTGGCTGAGAGAAAGAACAGGCACTTGATGGAGGTGGCCAGATCAATGTTGTTCAATGGTAGTGTTCCAAAACGATTTTGGAGTGATGCTGTGCAGACTGCATGCTATCTCATCAACCGGGTACAACCAAGGTCTTGAAGAATTTGCCTCCTTTGGAAGTGTTGACCAAGAACAAGCCATACATAGATCATCTGCGAGTCTTTGGATGCCTGTGTTATGTCTTGGTTCCAGGGGAACAAAGAAGCAAGCTGGATGCAAAGAGTACTAAAGCCATGTTCATTGGGTACTCAACAACCCAGAAGGTGTTCAAGTGCTATGATCCAGACACAAGGAGGGTCCTAGTGTCAAGAGATATGAAATTTGTGGAGTCCAAAGGGTATTATGAGAAGGAGAAGTGGGAAGATTTGGAGGATCTGTCTCAAGCACCATCAGAGAAAACAACAACTTCGAGGATTGTATTGGAGAAGCTAGGGATAAACATGTCCCAGGATCAGGAACTTAGAAGGAGAGCACCTTATGACCAAGCTGAAGAATATGAAAGAACAATCCCTCTTGATCATGAGAGGGGGAATGGATCTGAATCAGGAGTGCAAGAGCAACACCAAGAGGATTCAGGTCATCATGATCAAGATGTGACACAAGGAGCAGAGAATTTGGCTCCGTCTAATGAGCAGGAAGAGTCTACTGAGCAGGAAGAGGTTACTGGTCCAAAAGAACAGTTTCAGACTGAGGTACAAGCTGAGGATCAGGTTCAACCATTGAGGAGGAGCACAAGGATAAGGAGGATCCTTCCAACTGGGTAAACACGAGAGTGTACTACAATGCCCAGGCTGTGGAGCATCCTTCTCAAGCCGTGTGTTCCTTTGCTGAGTTTCCTGAAGAGCATCAAGCCTTCATGATTAGTCTGGATGAGAGCTATGTACCAAGGTCTTATGAAGAGGCTATGGAGTTACAAGAATGGAGAGATTCCGTAGCTGATGAATCTAATGCTATGATCAGAAATGATACATGGTATGAGAGTGAGCTACCAAAAGGGAAGAGAGCAGTCTCAAGCAGATGGATGTTTACTATTAAGTATTTTCCAAATGGGAAGATAGATAGAAAGAAGACTAGACTGGTAGCAAGAGGGTTCACTCAGGCCTATGGTGAAGATTATGTTGACACCTTTGCACCAGTTGCCAAGCTTCACACCATTGGGATAGTCCTATCTCTTGCTGTGAATCTTGAATGGGATTTGTGGCAAATGGATGTGAAGAATGCTTTCTTGCAAGGTGAGCTGGAAGATGAGGTATACATGCTCCCACCTCCTGGTATTGAGCATCTAGTGAAGCCAGGGAATGTGTTGAGATTGAAGAAGGCAATATATGGGCTGAAGCAGTCACCTAGAGCTTGGTACAGGAAACTGAGTACAACAGTCAATGGGAGAGGGTTCAGGAAGTCTGAACTTGATCATACACTCTTCACACTTACTGGACCATTAGGGATCATCGTGATTTTGGTATATGTGGATGATCTGATTATCACAGGAACTGATAAGGCTGGGACTAAAGCCACTAAAGAGTTCCTCAAGTCTATTTTTGATATCAAAGACTTGGGAGAGATGAAGTATTTCTTGGGGATTGAGATACGCAGATCTAAGGAGGGCTTGTTTATGTCTCAAAGGAAGTATACTCTGGATATTTTGAAAGAAGCTGATGTGCTTGGGGGAAAGATAGCTAAGACACCCTTTGAGGAGGGATATAAGGTTATGCGTGAGGGGGAGGTTGAAGAGAAACAGCTGCTTGAGGATCCTAAGCTATACAGGAAGATGGTTGGCAATCTGATCTACTTGACCATCACTGGAAGATGGTTGATAGGATACTGAGGTATTTGAGTGGCACGCCTGGCCAAGGAGTTTGGATGGGGTGCAATGGCAGTACAGAAGTTGTTGGGTATTGTGATGCTGATTGGGCAGGAGATAGAGTGGACAAGAGATCAACTACTGGCTATTGTACTTTCATTGGAGGAAACCTGGTTACTTGGAAGAGTGAGAAGCAGAAGGTCATCTCCTGTTCAAGTGCTGAGGCTAAGTAAAGGGCTATGCTGAAGCTGACAAACGAGTTGGTATGGATCAAGGGTATCTTGAAGCATCTGGAGATTGAGCAGAGTACTCCTATGACAATGCACTATGACAATCAAGCAGCTATCCACATTGCTTCTAACTCAGTCTTTCATGAGAGGACGAAGCATATAGAAGTTGATTGTCACAAGGTGAGGCAGATGATTATCCTAGGTGTGATACTGCCATGTTATACAAGAAGTGAAGATCAGCTTGCAGATGTGTTTACTAAGGCAGCAAGATTAAAGACAATGGAGTCCATTCTCACAAGGCTTGGGCTCATTGATCTTACACCCGGGAGCTGATCCCCTTAGTCATGAGGTCTTCACTCGTTTTCCCTCATCAAGGTTTTGTCCCAATGGGTTTTCCTTGGTGAGGTTTTTAATGAGGAAGATCTCATGGCTTTCCAAGCTTGACTTGTTCCACATGGTCAAGCTTGAGGGGGAGTGTTGAGATGAGGTAATAAAGAGTGGATATATTGATAGAGGAAGAGATTATAGGCAGACAGTAACTTTAGAGATTTAGCACAATAACTTTGTTTTTACTTTGGTAACTGAGTTAAAGGCTTGGGAAGTTACCTAGCCTACCTTTGGAGAGTGTAGCACGCCTAAGGAGCTTTCTGGATATGGAAGAGCAGTCTGGATAAGGTCAGGTCATAGCTGGAAAGGTAAAGCACCTTTACAGCCTGTCCAAGCATGTGAAGCCTCACAGCCAAGCATTTGAAACCAGCATCTTTGACTCCACATGCTTCTTCTCTACTTTCTTTACCTAGCTGTTGATTTGTATCCACTATATATATTTCTGTAACCTCATTGTATGGAGACTAATGGATTTATGAGTTTATCTCTCTAGATTTCACTATTCTCTCTATTCTCTCTATTCTCTCTAAATCTCTTAATTCTTACATAAACCAATCTTATTCTCTCTTAATCTTTGTTTACACTCACTATATCTCAAGCTCGACCATATGGTGGAAAAACTTGGTCTGAAGATCATGAAGCGACCTACGGCTTACAAACTACAATGGCTTAATGATGAAGGGGAGCTAGAGATGAAACACCAGGTCAATATACCATTGTCCATTGGAAAATATGAAGATGAGATCTTGTGTGATGTCTTACCAATGGATGCTGGACATATACTTCTTGGGAAGCCTTGGCAATCTGACAGGAGGACCATTCATGATGGGTTCACAAACAGATACTCCTTTGAGTATAAGGGAAAGAAGACCGTTTTGGCACCATTAACACCTCAGGAAGTTCATCTAGATCAACTAGCCTTGAAAAAGAACAAAGTCTCAGCAAAATCAGAGAGCAAACAACCGGTCAGCCTATTGCTTCAACCAAAGGGAGGTTCTTTGCCACATTTTCTCTTTGTCTTTAAAGATTGTCTAAGCTTAACTAAGCCAGTGCAGGATCTTCCTAGCAAGATACAACTACTTTTGCAGGAATTTAAAGATGTGTTTCCAGAAGAAGCTCCACCAGGATTACCACCAATCAAAGGAATAGAGTATCAAATCGATTTTATCCCAGGAGCTTCACTTCCAAACAAGCCAGCCTATAGAACTAATCCATTGGAGACCAAGGAACTACAACAGCAAGTCAGTGAACTTATGGAGAAAGGTCATATCCGTGAGAGCATGAGCCCATGTGCAGTACCAGTCTTCCTTTTGCCAAAGAAAGATGGCAGCTGGAGGATGTGTGTCGATTGCAGATCCATCAACAATATCACTGTAGAGTATCGACATCCTATACCTAGATTAGATGATATGCTTGATGAATTGCATGGTTCTAGCATCTTTTCTAAGGTTGATTTAAAAAGTGGATATCACCCGATCAGAATGAAAGAGGGTGATGAGTGGAAAACTGCATTTAAAACAAAACAAGGGCTATATGAATGGTTAGTCATGCTGTTTGGGTTAACTAATGCACCTAGTACTTTCATGAGGTTAATGAATCATGATCTTAGAGCTTACATTGGTCATTTCGTGGTAGTATACTTTGATGACATCTTGATTTACAGCAAGAACTTGCCTGAACATATTGATCATCTTAGAAAGGTCTTGGAAGTGCTTAGGGCTGAAACATTGTTTGCCAATCTAAAGAAGTGTACCTTTGGAGCAGATAACCTTGTCTTTTTAGGTTTTGTTGTGAGTGCAGATGGGAGCCATAAAGGACTGGCTGAGCCCCAAAACTGTTGGAGAAGTAAGAAGTTTTCATGGACTAGCCGGTTTCTACAGAAGATTTGTCAAAGATTTTAGTACTTTGGCTTCACCACTCACCGAAGTAATCAAGAAGAATGTTGGGTTCAAGTGGGAACAAGCATAGGAAGAAGCATTCCAAGCCTTGAAAGAGAAACTCACCAATGCACCAGTTCTTTCTCTCCCTGATTTTTTTAAAACATTTGAAACAGACTGTGATGCATCTGATGTTGGTGTAGGTGCTGTGCTTATGCAGGAAAAGAAACCTATAGCTTTCTTCAGTGAAAAGATTGGAAGTGCTACACTGAACTACCCAACGTATGATAAAGAACTATATGCGCTTGTAAGGGCCTTGCAAACATGGCAACATTACCTCTGGCCCAAGGAATTCGTCATACATACAGACCATGAGTCTCTCAAACATCTCAAGGGACAACAGAAGCTCAACAAGAGACATGCTAGATGGATTGAATTCATTGAAACCTTTCCCTATGTGATCAGTACAAGAAAGGTAAGGAAAACATAGTTGCTGATGCACTATCTAGAAGGTATTTTCTCTTGAACACTCTTGAAACCAAGTTGCTTGGATTTGAGCATATTAAAACCTTATATGCTACTGATTCTGACTTTAAGATATATATGCTTCTTATGAAAAGTTTGGTCGAGGTAAGTACTACAAGAATGATGGGTTTCTATTCTTTGAAAATAGACTGTGTGTGCCTAACTCCTCTTTGAGAGAATTTTTTGTGAAGGAAGCTCATGCAGGTGGACTTGGGGGACAATTTGGCGTGGCTAAAACACTAAATGTAATGCAGGAACACTTCTATTGGCCGCACATGAGGAGAGATGTGTTGAGAAGAGTAAAGAGGTATAGGAGTGTTGAGAAGGAGTTAAGAGAGGAGAGGAAGTGTTTGGACAAGATGTGTACGGACATGTACGGATCCGTCTAAGAGATGGCCGAGTGGTTTGGACAAGTAAAACTTATCCCGGGTAAATGAGTAACTTGGGGAAGTTACCTTGCACCAATCCATCCGAACGTTGAGGAGAAAAGGGGAGGCTCTTCCTGACAGGCTGTCAGCAGCTGGAAAGAAGAGCAGACTAGTCAGAAGATGCTTTACACGTGTGGACCTCTCTATTGGCTAGCTGGACGCTCCTCCTTAGCCGTTTGGCACCAAACCTTATCCTCTTGTATTGAAACCCTTGTAAAGCTCTCATATATATATTTGTATCTCTTCTCATCAATAAGATTTATGCAGTTCTAAGTTCTTTACTCTCTGGTTCATAATGATTCTCGTTCAATCTCATTACTCTTAAACACTCTTGTTCAATCTTAATAACTTAATCTCTTCTCTATTCTCTTTATCTTCTATAATCTCTTAAAAATTATAAGATGTAGAAAAAGCTTGTAAAAGATGTATCATTTGCAAACAAGCTAAGTCCAAAGTTCAAACCCACGGTTTGTATACTCCTTTGCCCATTCCTTTGCATCCATGGCATGATATTTCAATGGATTTTGTGGTTGGATTGCCTAGAACTAAAACTGGAAAAGATTCTGTGTTTGTAGTTGTTGATATGTTCTCTAAAATGGCTCATTTCATTGCCTGCCATAAGACAGATGATGCTGTGAATGTTGCTAATCTGTTCTTTAAGGAAATTGTTTGACTTCATGGCATGCCTAGGACGATTGTATCTGATAGAGACACCACGTTTCTTAGCTTCTTTTGGAAAACCTTGTAGTCTAAGCTAGGAACTAAATTGTGTGATTTTACTACTTGTCATCCATGAAAGAAATTAAGAACCAGTGAAGAACCAGAGAGAAATGTGTAACAATGTGGCGAGAGAGAGAGAGAGAGAGAGAGAGAGAGAGAGAGAGATAGAGAGAGAGAGAGAGAGAAGGGAAGAGAGAGGAAGATCTCGTCTCTCTTCTCTCTTCACTCTCTCTCTCTTCTCCGCTCTCTCTCTCTCTCTCTCTCTCTCTCTCATCTCTCTCTCTCTCTCTTCTCTCTCTCTCTCTCTCTCTCTCTCTCTTCTCTCTCTCTCTCTCTCTCTCTCTCTCTCTCATAGAGGAGATAAATTCGAAACCATAAGGAGAGATAAGAAGGATTCATTCCTAATTCAGAAAGACTGATTTACAACCATATTTAAAGAAAAACAAGAAAGAGAGAAACTCAGGAACATACACTGGTCCATAGAGTGATCTCTGTCCTAACAACTCTTTTATTTGAAATTAAATACTTAAATAATCCCACTTGCACTCCCACTTGCTCAGACACTTTCCAACAGCTCTCTCCTACTTCTGAAGTTGTTTTGGGCGAGTTTAGACTTGCCTTGCCTTCTAAGGTAAGCTAGAGTAGGCTCTGAAGCTTGGACCTCAAGGCTGTATGGACTATTCTTATTTTTAGAGCATCTGGATTACTTTTTTTTTCCTGATCTTCTTTTTTATTCATGTCTTCATGTCAATACTCCCCCTCAAGCTTTACCATAAGGTATGGTTAAGCTTGGAACCCATGAAGACATCCTTCATTAAAACCTTTTTGTGTGAAAAACCCAATGGAAAAAAAACACAGAAGAGGAAAAAGAGTAGATGCTTCATGGCTTAAGGGGATCCTGGTCTGTCCAAGTCTATGAGTCCTAATCTTGGATGTATGAACTCACAGACCTTGGTGCTTGCTCCTTTGGTGAAGATATCAGCTAGCTGGTCTTCACTTGTACTATAGCAAGGTAGAATGATCTTCTGCTCCACAGCTTGTCTCACCTTGTGACAATCCACTTCAATATGTTTTGTTCTCTCATGGAAAACTGAGTTTGAAGCTATATGAATGGATGCCTGGTTATCACAGTGCATTGTGATTGGTGTTGTTGTCTCTATGCCCAAGTCTCTTAGCAAGTTTCTGAGAGTTTTAGAGAATTAATGTGAGATTTAGGAAGAGTTTATGAAGAGAGTAATAAGAACAAGAGAATCCGTGAGAGAGAGTGACAAAGAGAATAGAAGGATGTTCTTCTTTCCTTGATTGATTTGTCTATGGAAGCAACCCATTTATAGACCTCTTACAACAAATGTCGACATGAAAGAAATAATAAACAAAGAAGGTAAGACAAAAGGGAGATGGGCAGAGTGGTCCCGGATAGTGACAGGTCCTAACGGGTGGGAGAGAGTTTGAGACCTTAACAACACCCATGACCTGCTCTCTCAACGGCTCCCCACTTCCCATTGGCAACTAAAGACATTCTTCTTGCCTTCTTCCCATCTACATCCGCCTCTCTCAAGTCTTGCACATCAAGTTAGGGTTGACTTGTACAGACAGACTTGTCTTGCAAGGTAAGTTGATTCTTTGCTTGATCTGGATGTACTTGTTTCCCTCTTGCTTCTTACTTCATACTCCTCTCTTTATTGCTTCATGTCAACACTCCCCCTCAAGCTTGACAGTAGTGAGTGTCAAGCTTGTAAACCATGAAGCATTCCCTCATTAAAATCTTTACTTGGAAAAATCACTTGGGATAAAAACCAAGCAAAGGAAAAAGAGTAGAATACTCCATGGTGAGGGAATCAGTGACATGAAAGGTTTATGAGTCCAAGTATTGGAAGAATGAACTCACAAACTTTGCTGCTTGCCGCCTTGGTGAAGATGTCAGCCAGCTGATCCTCACTCCTTGTGTAGCATGGAAGTATCACTTGCTGCTCCACTGCTTGTCTCACCTTGTGGCAGTCTACTTCTATGTGCTTTGTCCTCTCATCGAAGACAGAGTTGGATGCAATGTGTATTGCGGGTTGGTTGTCACAATGCATAGTCATGGGAGTTGTGATCTCAATCCCCAAGTCGCCTAGAAGTCCTCTTATCCAAATAAGCTCACTGGTTAGCTTCCTCATGGATCTGTATTCTGCTTCAGCACTTGAGCAAGATACAACCTTCTGCTTCTTGCTCTTTCATGTGACCAAATTCCCTCCAATGAATGTGCAATAACCAGTGGTTGATCTTCTGTCTACTCTGTCTCCAGTCCAATCTGCATCACAGTATCCTATAACCTCAGTGCTTTTGTTGCAAGCCATCCACACACCTTGACCCGGAGCCTCTCTCAAGTATTTTAGGATCCTTTCCACCATGTTCCAGTGATGAACCTTGGGGGCTTGCATATGCTGGCTTACTTGATTAACTGCAAAGCACACATCTGGCCGAGTGATGGTTAAATAGATCAGCTTCCCAACCATCCTTTTATACTGCTTGACATCTTCAAATGGAGTATCTTCATACTCCCCCTCTCGCAATACCTTGTAACCTTCCTCAAGTGGTGTCTTGGCTTGTCTTCCTCCAAGGTCTCCTGCCTCCTTTAGAATGTCCAAGGTATAATTTCTTTGGGACAGGAACAATCCTTCCTTTGATCTGCACATCTCAATGCCGAGGAAGTACTTCAGCTCTCCTAGGTTTTTGATGTCAAATGCGGCTTTAAGGGATGTCTTGGTTGAGTTGATCCCCTCCTTATCACTACCAGTGATGATGATATCATCCACATAGACTAGAATCACAACAATCCCTTGCTTGCTGGTAAGAGTAAAGAGTGTGTGATCTGCGTGAGACTTCACAAAGCCTTTTCCATTCAGTGTAGTGATTAGCTTGTGGTACCAAGCTCTTGGTGATTGCTTCAAGCCATAGATTGCCTTACTGAGTCTAAGGACATTCCCTGGTTTCGCCATCTCTTCCATTCCCGGAGGTGGCCTCATATAGACTTCATCTTCTAGTTCACCTTGCAAGAAGGCATTCTTCACATCCATTTGCCAAAGATCCCACTCAAGGTTCATTGCAAATGAGAGAACAATCCGGATTGTATGAAGCTTGGCCACTGGTGCAAATGTGTCTAGATAGTCTTCTCCATACACTTGTGTGTATCCTCTTGCCACCAGTCTGGTCTTCTTTCTTTCTGGCTTCCCATTTGCAAGGTACTTGATGGCTACGCTGGAGAGTATACGCAAGGGAAATGGGCAGACAAGTAAAGTGTTATGGAGAAGAGTTGAGATCGAGTCAAGCATGGGAAATCATGAAGTGAAGAAAAGAAATGATTAAAGACCAAGGCAAAATTTTGGGCATGTATCATGATAGAGCGAGTTCGGAATCAGAAATCAAGATGGAGACCGAAGAAATAAAAAGGAAAACATCAAAGGCGAACCAACAAAGAAGCGCATCAAGTGATCAAGACCGCGAGACGAAGTGATCCAAGGAGAGATAGTCATCCAGAGGGAGCATGTCGTGGAGCTGAGCAATTGCACACATCAGAATTCGAGTACGAATTCTATTAAGGGGGGAGAATGTAATAACCCGCCCAAAGGGGTAAAATGGTCGAGATCAACAAAATCAGCATTTGAGGCCGAGCTTTTGGGAATCAAAGTATGAGGAGATATGATGAGTTTCCATCACAAAACATTTGACATGTTTCAGAGAAAACATAAGATTGGTCGAGCATCAACATAGTGGCCGAACCGCAGACAACAAGGATCGATCGAGATATTTCGAAGAACGAAGTGGTCAAAGAATTGATCGTGAGGGAATCTTAAGCTGCTCAACCATTTTAGACAATGTCTTAGATTGATCAGACGGATCTTTTGGAAGAATAAAAATTATGGAAGCACGACGTTTTAGAAGCACGACGTTTTTGAAGCCGACGTTTCTTCACCGCGAAGTTTTCCCGGAAAAATTTCGTATCACTAAAATATGATTCTGGAAGTCGGAAGCAGGACGGAAATTTAAACAGGACGGGAAATTAAGCAGGGCGGGAAGCAAGCACGACGGGAATCGAAGCACGACGGGAAAACCCGAAGTTAGCTAAAATCTCTAATTTCGGTATCATGAATTGTTCGAGGAAGCCGGACGCCCGGGAAATATTTTTCTTCAAATTCAGATATATTATGGAGTTTATTAAAAATATTCAGCGCATCAGAACGGTAGTGGACAATTATTCGGGATTGATCGCGGGCCGAAAATATGCCGGAAAGGTTGAAATCGCGTAAATAAACCGAGAAGCTCGAGGTGGCTTGGTCTAAGGGATAAGAACGTGGTGGCAACTTTCTAACCATCTGAGTGTCTTCAGAAGCTCAAGGTGTCACCGTGCATGGAAGCAGCACATGCAGCTTGACACACAGAAGCACGAGGTGCCGCTTAATCTGCAACCGAAGCATGCTGATCGACATGTGGGCACCGTGTGTCGCCATGCATGTGATCCAGACATGCTGATGGACATCTGGTCGTCCAGGCAGGAGAAGAGGTGTCACTTTGCATTAGTCCTGGCCATGCTGAAAGACATGTGGAGAACGAGCTGCCGCCGCGCATGCAACCGAAGCATGCTGATCGACACGCAGAGGGCGGTGTGTCGCAAACACTCCATCCTTGCTGAGAGACATGTGGACGTGGTGGTGTCTTCTGGAATGTAAAATAAGCATGCATCAGGGCATGTGGACGCCCGTGTGTCGCCACGCATGCGACCGGAAGCATGCGGGACGACACACAGTCGCTCGTGTGGATCGATCTTACTGGTCGATGAAATCTATAAATACCCCATGCCTCCCTTCAGTTTCATTCATCAATCTCACACCAAAAACACTCCAAATACTTGCCTAGAGAGAGAGAGAGAGAGAGAGAGAGAGAGAGAGAGAGAAAAATAAATAATTCTTTTTAATAGTGTAGTCTTTTCTGAAGACCGATAATCCTCCGAGAATGCGATTTCTGCCCAATCGAAGAATTTCTGCAATTGTTATGCGGAAGCTCTGCCCAAATCAATCCGTCCTCTCTATTCTTATTCTTTCATGATCAATTGGAAGTGCTGTCCAAGATCATTTCAGTTCTAAGGGTTCAGTTCAGTCGAGGTCATGGTTCTACTTTGCTCAGAATTCCGAAGGAATCGTCCAGCAGCTAGGGAAGGTTCTGCTCGAGTTGAGTTCAGTCCAGACCATTATCAAGGGAGGTTCTGTTCATGTTAAGATCATTCCAGTCCTGTCCATTCAAGACGTTCAGGTTGGGTTTGGCCAAGTTCTCTCCGATCAACCAGCTGCTTATCTGCATAGAACACTGTGAGTTATAATCAATTGTTTGCTAAGCTGTTTTCATGCAGGTTCCCGTTACTTGGAAGTTGGATCATGGCAGGAGGCCAGGTCTAAACTGAGTAACGGTTTGATTAGTTTATAGTAATGGTTAGGTTGATTAGTTAATAGCATGCTTAGTTATTGCTTGAGATCGTAGTAGCATGCTAATCGTTAGGTTGATTGGTTAGTTAGAGAACGTTGAATGCTTAGATGATATGGCTAGGTTGTGGATAGTTAGGTATTCTGGAATCAGTCTTTATGATAGATTCTAGAATTTGTTTGATTGTGTTGATTGTGATTATTGCTTAGAACCTTGGTTATATTACCGGGTTTAGTATTAGCTATATGTTAGCCATATAGGCATGTGTAGGAGTGATTAGTGTTTCCTCAACCTCGTACCTGGCGGGTTTCTGGTAACCCCTTATTCGCTGGGTCGAGAACACTCAGAGAGACGGGGTCATGGCCTATGGCTGAGTGGTTGCACGAAGAGGTAGTGACCGGCAGTGACCCGAACGTACTGTGGGCTGTCTCGCGGTGACCCGAACGTACTGTGGGCCGCGATCTTCGTGTGACAACCGGCAGTGGCCCGAACGTACTGGGGCTGTCGCGTGGTGATCCGAACGTACTGTGGGCCACGTTCGGTTTAAAGTTCCTTCTTCTGGCCTTTGTGGTAGGGAGATAGGATATTGCCGAGGATGATGAGGAGGAACACAAAGTAGTTATCTATATAGTATAAAGGGATTGGTAAACCCTAGTTTATCGATTTGCGAGTTTTAGCGACTATCTTATAGTATCGACATTTTACTCGTATTATTTTTCTGCTGCGGATTTCTGATTTGCTTATATAATTAGTATTATTGTTTTATGTTATTAGGTGAACCTCTCGCTTTAGATTTATTTGGGGTGGGATAGCGAGGGGTTGTATTTGTTAGTTGGGGATTGTAACTCACTGAGTAACATTAGGTTACTCACCCAACTCCGTTGTCCATTTTGTAGGTCGCTTAGGTAAAGGATGATCGGATAGCTTGGTGCTGGACGTTAGGACCGCCGGTGTAGATTTTCATGCTTTTTGTTAACGGTATTTTTGATAAGAGTTTAGTTGACTCGATTTGGCATTAGGCCGGGCCCAGTCTTGTTTATGTCAATGTATGGATATTTCTTAAATCAATAAAGCATTTGTTTTATATGCGCAACATGAGTACTCTGATATTTGACTAGTCCGGTCTAACACAACGTTAGGTCTTGGTACGGGTTGAAAAGCCTTAGGCCTCGATCTAACGGAAACCATTAAGTCAGGGTACAGGTTGCAAAGCCTTATGCCTTGATTTAGCGGGACGAGTTAGTGGACGAACTGGTCTAAGTTGCGGAGTAAATTCTGCAACATTGACCGGATTGTTCCTGACCCGTCACGTAGCGCTTCCGGATCAGGGTGTTGGGTTGGACGGTCAGTCATGTTCTTGTTTGATTGTTGGCTGGCCGGTTGGCCTTTCATCTCATCCCCTTGGCGTTGGTTGGTTCATCTGCCATGTTCTTGTTTGATTGTTGGCCGATGGGTCGACCTATGTCTAGGACGCTCCGGGGGTGTTACAACCACCATCTCCACGCCACCTTAATCTTGGATGGTTTTAGTTAGGGCTTCTCCACTGGACACATGGTTCCATAAACCCCGACCTCCAAGGGCTGTCTTGGCCAGTCTAGACCACAGCAGCTAGTTTACACCAGTTAGATTCACTGGAATAGAGACTTTAGAAGATTTTCCCATTTTTGGCAAATTCTGGAAATGAGAATGAAGACAACTCAAGAACAAGATGAACTTTGCCAAAAATAGAAATAAAATACAGAGAATTTGCGGAAGTAAAAAGAGATTTAGGTCTCAAGAGCAAGATTTCTCTGATACCATGAGAGTTTTAGAGAATTAATGTGAGATTTAGGAAGAGTTTATGAAGAGAATCCGTGAGAGAGAGTGACAAAGAGAATAGAAGGATGTTCTTATTTCCTTGATTGATTTGTCTATGGGAGCAACCCATTTATAGAACTCTTACAGCAAAAATGTCGACATGAAAGAAATAATAAACAAAGAAGGTAAGACAAAGGGGAGATGGGCAGAGTGGTCCCGGATAGTGACAGGTCCTAACGGGTGGGAGAGAGTTCGAGTCGTTAACCACACCCGTGACCTGCTCTCACAACGCTCCCCACTTCCCATTGGCAACTAAAGACATTTTTCTTGCCTTCTTCCCATCTACATCCGTCTCTCTCAAGTCTTGCACATCAAGTTGGGGTTGACTTGTACGAACAGACTTGTCTTGCAAAGTAAGTTGATTCTTTGCTTGATCCGGATGTACTTGTTTCCCTCTTGCTTCTTAGTTCATACTCCTCTCTTTATCGCTTCATGTCAACAGTTTCTGATCCAAATAAGTGTTGAACTGAAGAGCAGAATGGGGCATGTACATAAATAGGGCAAGCTCTTGAAGATCTTGAGAAGAGTTCTATGAAGCTTTATAAGTAAGGAGAAGCTGGTATAAGGTTGAGACAATGTCCTAGAAGGGTTCAGATACAAGTGGAGTAGCATGTGGAGGAGTTTGGGAGGAAATGGAGTATGGTGCAAAGTTAGGTGACATGTACGGACGGCCGTACGGACAGTGCGGATTGTACGGACATGGTCGACCCAAAACTTCCACATTCATCCATTTGAGCACATTTCAGAGATGTGCAAACTTAGGGCATGGGATGTACGGCCAAGGTGTCCGTACAGCATGGTCTGATCATGGCTTGAGTATCAAGGCAAAGAGAAGAGAGCATATAAGGCGGCTTAAGAGAGAAAGATCCGTTTGGCATTTCAAAATGCCTTAGGAAGTAACCCGGAAGGTGTTGCACTCTCTTAGCCGTTTTTGGATAAGGTTTCTTATCTATACAGCTTGTCCCAAGCAAAGGAGCAAGCTGGCGTGAGCTGTAAAGACCAAGGCTCTTCCTACACTCCTATTGGCCAAGCATGTGAAGATTCTGGTCCAAGCATTTTAAAATTAGGCTCCTCCTGGTTTGACTACACATGTGTGAAGTATCTGATTGTAAACCCTAGAAGAAAGCGTGTCACTTATTTAAATAGCTCAGTGTGGCGTGTTGTATTCTCTAAGAGAGAGAGGGGGGTTTCACCTCCTCCTTCATGAATGAAAAACTCTGTTCTTGGTTATGAAACTTTCTGAATCTCTCTAGACATTTAAACACTTAATCTCTCAGTCTCTTTAGTCTCTTTAATCTCTTTCTAGTCTCTTTATTCCTCATACAAATCTCTTTCTCATCAGACCCTCTCATTCAACTAGTTCAAGACCTTATCCAGCCTTTAATGGCGATTTCATACACATACATGACCAGGGCTCTGAAAATCTTTTAATAAGCTCACTGGTCAGCTTCCTCATAGCTCTATACTCTGCCTCAGCACTTGAACATGATACGACTTTCTGCTTCTTGCTCTTCCAAGTAACCAGATTGCCTCCTATGAAAGTGAAATAGCCTGTAGTAGACCTCCTGTCCACTCTATCACCAGCCCAATCTGCATTACAGTATCCTACAATCTTTGTGCTCTTGTTGCAACCCATCCATACACCTTGACCAGGAGCTTGCCTTAGATTTCTTAAGATCCTTTCCACCATATTCCAATGATGAACTTTAGGAGCTTGCATATGCTGACTGACTTGGTTCACTCAAAGAAAATATCCGGTCTTGTGATGGTAAGATAGATCAGCTTCCCAACCATTTTTCTGTAGAGTTTGAAGTCTCCAAATGGCTCATCTTCAAACCCCCCCCCCCCCCTCACGCAAGACCTTGTACCCTTCTTCAAGTGGTGTCTTGGCTGTTCTTTCCCTAAGCTTTCCTGCCTTGTTTAAGATATCAAGTGTGTACTTTCTTTGAGATAGGAAAAGCCCCTCTTTAGAGCGGCATATTTCTATCCCTAGAAAGTACTTCAGCTCACCCAAATCTTTAATAGCAAAAGCAGATTTAAGAAAAGCTTTTGTTGAGATGATACCTTCCTTGTCACTTCCTGTGATGATGATATCATCTACATAGATTAGAACTGCCACAATCCCTTGCTTGCTGGTGAGGGTGAAGAGTGTGTGATCAGGTTCTGATTTAACAAACCCTTTTCCATTAAGAATTGTACTCAGCTTGTGATACCAGGCTTTGGTGACTGCTTTAATCCATATATAGCTTTCTTCAACCTTAGGACATTCCCAGGCTTGACCAAATTTTCCATACCAGGTGGTGGCCTCATGTAGATCTCATCTTCCAGTTCTCCTTGTAGAAAAGCATTCTTGACATCCATCTGCCCCAATTCCCATTCCAAGTTCACAGCAACTGAGAGTAGAATCCTTATGGTGTGGAGTTTAGCTACTGGTGCAAATGTGTCTAGGTAGTCTTCTCCATAGACTTGAGTGTATCCCCTTGCCACCAGTCTTGTCTTCTTCCTCTCTGGTTGTCCATTTGCATTGTACTTGATGGTGAAGAGTAGGCGACTAGTGACTGCTTTCTTTCCTTTAGGAAGCTCAGTCTCATACCAAGTATCATTCTTGATCATGGCTCCAACTTCATCCCCAACAGACTCTCTCCACTCTTCATGCTCCATAGCTTCTTCATAAGTGGTTGGAACATATTCTTGATCAAGATTGGTGATGAAAGCTACATGCTCTTGAGGATAGCTTACAAAGGAACAGGCTGCTTGAATAGGATGAGCCACTGCATTGCTGTTGAAGTATACTCTGGTGTTGATCCAATTTGATGGATCTTTCCTCACCCTGGTACTCCTTCTCAATGGTTGAGTCTGCTCTTCTACCACTGCTTCTTCCTGTCCTTGATCACCATCATACTGATCTCCACTAGACTGATCCGATTCAGCTCCATCTTTATCATGAACTGATGCTGAATCCTCTTCTGGTTCTGGTTGGGATTCATGGTCATTGCCCCCCTCAGGATCAGGATGGACTGTCTCAACAACTGGTGCTACTTCTTCATTGTTTCCAGCCACTGGTGGTAATGGAGATGTCCTTGGCACCACACTGTTTTGAGGCTGGCTGATTCCTAAACTCTCCAGAATGGTTCTCAGGTTGTTTGCCTTATCTGATAGACCATGGGAAAGATCTCTGAGGCCGTCCCAGCTCTTCTCATCATAGTAGCCCTTTGATTCCACAAACTTTACATCCCTTGAGACCATTACCCTTCTGGAGTCTGGTAAGTAACACTTGTATCCTTTCAGAGTGTGAGAGTACCCAATGAACATAGCTTTGACACTCTTGGGATCAAGCTTGTTCCTTTGTTCACCTGGTACCAAGACATAGCACACACACCCAAACACATGTAAATGATCAATAGGAGGCTTAGTTTTGTTTAATATCTGAAATGGAGAGACATCTTTGAGGACTTTTGTGGGAACTCTGTTGATAAGATAGCATGCAGATACCACAGCATCTCCCCAAAATCTCTTTGGGACATTGGTGTGGAACATCATGCTTCTTGCAACCTCCATAAGATGGCGATTTTTCCTCTCAGCCACTCCATTTTGTTGTGGTGTGTAAGGGCAGCTTGTCTGGTGGATGATTCCATGTTTTGCTAAGGGTTGTTGAAAGGCAGTGCTAGTGTATTCTCCCCTATTATCAGACCTAAAAATTTTTATCTTGGAATTGAAATGGTTTGTGACATAGTTTTGGAAGTTTATAAAAGTTTCTATAACCCTATCTTTACTTTTAATCAGTGTGAGCCAAGTATATTTTGATTTCTCATCTATGAATGTAACAAAATATTTATGGTTTTCTCTAGGAACACAAGGTGCAGTCCAGACATCAGAGTGAACTATATCAAAACAATTCACATAAATAGTCATAGATGAAGGGAACACTGATTTATGATGTTTACCAAGAATACAAGCCTCACAAGTTTCATTTTGCAAAGATAGATTAGGGAACATTAATTTTAAAGCATGGGAATGAGGGTGGCCTAATCTAGCATTGCATAACACATCATTAGCTAAAACAGAAGCAGAATTAAAAGCATAAGTAGAATCTGATCTAAGCTTGGTATCTTCAATGAAATACAGCTCTCCCTTGCACATACCTTTGCCGAGCATCTTACTGGTTTTAATATCCTGAAAGCACACATCATTAGGACTAAACATAACATTGCAATTTAAATCATTAATTGCTCTTTTCACAGATAAAAGATTAGAAGCAAAGGCTGGCATGTAAAAAGCTTGAGATTCTTTATCAAACAGATTCAGATATCCTACTCCTTCTATTGGAATTCTATCACCATTTGCTATCACAACACTTCCTAGAACTGGTTTAATATCACTAATCAGTCTAGCATCCCTAATCATATGATGAGAAGCTCCTGAATCAATGATCAATGGCCTAGCAGTGTGAGATGCATTGTGAATAGAATTTAAAGCATTAATACTTTGGTTACAAGAGTTTGCATTGACAGCCTTGATCAAGGCCTCAATGTCTGACTTCCTGATGAAGGCATCCTCATGAGATGGCTGAGAGATGGCGTGATTGGTGGAGCCACCAGTGTGAGTTGTAGAGATCAAAGTTCTCCCATCATTTCCCAGGCGCATGGAGCTTGACGCTGGGTGCTCCTGAGCTCTTGCTTCCTGTGCTCTGGCCTGGCTGTATTTGTTGGCTGAGGCTGGCCTGAGATGAGGGTGAAGGATCCAGCAGTTGGCTTTGGAGTGTCCTTGCTTCTTGCAATGCTCACAAGTCACTGTCTTGTCTCCTCCTCCACTTGGTTTGAAGTAAGCTTTGTTAGCTGATGAACTCTCCATCTTCTCAGCCTTATGTGCCATTGACAGCTCCCCTTTTCCACCACCAAAGAGACCATCTGAGCCTATCTCCTTTTGAATTTGAGCACACTTCATCATAGCTTGGAAGCTCTTTTTCTCTCAAAATGTGCCTGACCACATCAGTGAAGCTTGGGCTGAGTGTGAGAAGTAGTCCAAAGATTTTATCTTGCTCACGCCTAGCTTCTAGTGTGTCAGGAACAGTGGTGCTTGGTCTTAGCATCTCCAGCTCAGACCACAGCTGGCTATACTTCCCAAGATGCTTGGTGAAGTCCCCTTCTTCTTGCTGCAAGCTGTTGATGGCTCTCTTCACTTCATAGATTCTGGTGAGGTTTGAAGTGTTGCCATATACTCTTTGCAAAGTATCCCACAACTGCTTTGGGGTTGCACAGTGTGAGTAAGTGTCCATAAGAGGACCATCAAGAGAGCTATGCAAGATAGACAGCACCATGAGATCTTCCTGACCCCATTTTCCTTCATCTACCACTACAATCTCCTTGCCATCTTCTCCTAGGGTGATTTTCTTTGGAGCTGAACTTGAAGTAACATGCTCCCAAAGACCTCTTCCTCCAAGAGCTGTCCTTGTCATTCTAGACCAGGTAATGTAGTTTCCTGGTCCCTTGAGTGTGACTGGAATGTGAACTGCTCTGTAGTGCTCCATCTCTTACAAGCTGGCACCAAGAATTTTATTTTTTGAAATTTCAAGGCTGGATTTGAGAGAGATCAACTCTGGAACTGAGAGAACTCAAGTGTAGAGAGAAGATAAACTCTCAAAAAATAGAAATAGAGACAGAACAGAGTGAGCACAGCTCAGAAATTTGAAGAAAACTCTCAAGAACACTCAAGAACTCAGATCTATTATCCACTGGATAAAAGGAATCTGTAGATAAATTTGTGAAACAAAGACAGAGAATCAAGAGAAAGTAAGGAACAGAGTAAGCTTGCGGAAGTAATTGTGGTAATCAGGAGCTTATGGCTCTGATACCATGAAAGAAATTAAGAACCAGTGAAGAAAACTCTCAAGAACACTCAAGAACTCAGATCTATTATCCACTGGATAAAAGGAATCTGTAGATAAATTTGTGAAACAAAGACAGAGAATCAAGAGAAAGTAAGGAACAGAGTAAGCTTGCGGAAGTAATTGTGGTAATCAGGAGCTTATGGCTCTGATACCATGAAAGAAATTAAGAACCAGTGAAGAACCAGAGAGAAATGTGTAACAATGAGAAAGAGGAGAGGGAGAGAGAGAGAGAGAGGGGGAGAGAGGAGAGAGAGAGAGACGGAGAGAGAGAGAGAGCTAGCTAGAGAGCTATCCTAGAGGAGAGCAGGAGATAGAGCATCTAGCGATCTATCTCTATCTCTCATCTCTCGAGCTCACTCGGCGAGAGCTCTCTAATTTCGACCCAGAGAGAGATAGATAAGAAGGATTCAATTTCCTTAATTCAGAAAGGCTGATTTACAACCATATTTAAAGAAAAACAAGAAAGAGAGAAACTGAGGAACACACACTGGTCCATAGAGTGATCTCTATCCTAACAGCTCTTTTATTTGAAATTAAATACTTAAATAATCCCACTTGCACTCCCACTTGCGCAGACACTTCCCAAAAGCTCTCTCCTCCTTCTGAAGTTGTTTTGGGCGAGTTTAGACTTGCTTTGCCTTCTAAGGTAAGCTAGAGTAGGCTATGAAGCTTGGAGCTCAAGGCTGTATGGACTATTCTTATTTTTCGAGCATCTGGATTACTTTTTTTTCGTGATCTTCTTTCTTATTCATGTCTTCATGTCAATAATCCACAGTCTGATGGACAAACTGAAGTTGTCTATAGGACATTATCTACATTTTTGCGTGCATTGATTAAAAAGAATCTTAGAACTTGGGAAGAATGCTTGCCACATGTAGAATTTGCTTATAATTATGCTAAACACTCTGCATCTAAGTTCTCTCCATTCGAAATTACCTTTTGATCTAATGCATTTACCTTTGAGTGAAAGAGTTAGCTTGGATGGACAAATGAAAGCTGAACTTGTTAAGCAGATACATGAGAAGGCACAGATCAATATAGAGAACAAAACCAAGTTGTATGCCAAGCAAGCTAACAAAGGGAGAAAAGAAATGATCTTTGAAGAAGGAGATTTATTTTGGATACGCCTGAGGAAGGATAGATTTCCTAATGAAAGAAAATCAAAACTCATGCCTAGATTAGACGGTCCTAAGTCACCAAGAAGATCAACGACAATGCCTATCAATTGGATCTTCAAGGTAAGTATAATGTGAGCTCAAGCTTCAATGTTACTGATTTGGTTCCTTATTATTCAGGTGAAACGGATTTGAGGTCAAATCCTTCTCAAGTGGGAGAGGATGATATGATCCTGACCAGCAATGGAACTAAGGAGAAGGAACAGCTTGAACCAGAACTTAAGGATGAAGAAGAAGACATCATGGAACAGTTCAAAGAAGGAGAAGCAAGAGACCAGGACTTGAGCATTCCACTTGGGCCAATGACTAGGTCGAGACAAGCAAGAATCCAACAAGCTTTCCAACGTCTACTCCACATTATTCAGAGCATTCTAAGGTGTGCTGATCCAACTACACTGGTTGTGATCCAAGCCACTTAGATTTTCATCAAGAGAGGTGTTGTGACTTGCACTCTTTTCCTTGGCTTAGTTTTGTCCCATTGGGTTTTCTAAGCAAGGTTTTTAATGAGGCTTGGTCACAACACTACACATTAGCCTCTTGATGAAACAAGGCCCATTTCTAGTCCAACTTTCGTCCAAAATAAAGGAGGGGAGCCTATCTTTTAAATTTGAACTTTAGTCTTTGTATTAATTGTTTTGCGTGTTTCCAAGAAGTTGTGCATGTACAGTCTTCTTTTCTTTATATGATGGACGAAATTCCCTAATAAAAATCATCAAACTCTTTTCTTTTCAAATAATTCTCTGAATCTTGTTTGATCAAATGCTTGTCTAGTGTATTTTGGATCTTTGATCCTTACATTGCAGGCAAGTCAGATAGTCTGAGAGCCCTTTCCGCAACTCTTGGAAGTATAACCTCAATCCATTGCTTATTTTCACCATCACAACCATTGGAGAGCATTCAGGGACGTGATCATTGTTGGGATGAGGAGCTGAGTTGAAGATAAAGAAAGGGTTTACATGAAGAGAAGAAGAGAATGGGAGTATGTGCACAAATAGGGTGAGCAGTACGGCCTGTACGGACAGCCGTACGGATCACTCAATCAAGACATCATCAGGCTAGATCACTCTACACATTCTGAGGTTGTGCAAACTTAGGGTGAAGTGTACGGACTTACTGTGTCCGTACAAGTGAGTTACCGCGGTAACTAAGTGAAGTGAAGCACAAGGAAGAAGATGGTTGATACTGCCTAGATGAGAAAGAAGGTTTGGTCTTGGTCTGATCCGAACGTTAGAGAGGATCAGATTGGCGCGTCCTGACAGCCTGTCAGCAGCTGGAAAGGAAGAGCTCTTTGGTCTTGGTCTCATACGTGTGGAGCTTTCTATTGGATGATTTGAATTAGACGCTCCACCCTTCTTCGACTACACATGCTTACCTTATCTTCTTAGCCTAATGAAACCCTTGTATCTGAGACTATATATATTGTAACCTCATCATTAATAAAGCTAAGAAAGTTGTGAAAGTATCTTATTGTTTTTTGAAATGTCTCTGTCTCTTAATCTCATATTAGTCTCTAAATCTTCAAATCTCTTCTCTAATCTCTCTTAAACTCTTTTATAATCTCTTTTATTTATCAAGATCTATAGAAATCTTATGGTATCAGAGCCAGGTTGGCTTATCAACCTGTGTTCTTGAGTGTCTTGAAGATCTACAGTGCTAGATCTTTGAAGAACAAGTCTCTTGGTCCGTTTGTGTTTCTCTTGGAGGTTTAGCTTCAAGGGGGTTCTTTTTGGTGTTTGTGAAGCTCAGAAGTGTTCTTTGGCTACTTGTGTGTGAGATCGTGATCTAAGGAGGAAGTCTTTGGTGTGTCATTTAAGAAAGTTCAAGTCTTTGAAGAGTTGGTGTGTCTAGTATTCAAGATCTAGTCTTTGAGCAAGCTTTTCAAGTCAAGCTGCTAGAAATGGAAGGAGGAATGAACATGAAGGTCTCGGTTACTTTCAAAGGAAACAACTACCTTGTGTGGTCTTGGATGGTGAGAACAGCTGTGGGAAGTAAGGGTTTGTGGAAGCATATCACTACAGGAGAGGCTCCAAAGCTCATTACTCAAGGAGAAGAAGGGGAGAGTGACTCAAGTGAAGCGCTTGAGAAGTGGGAGAAAGAAGACTGTATGGTGCTGTCCGCTCTTCATGCCTCCTTAGAGCCTGCTTTGCTTGATGCCTACAGCTACTGTGGAACAGCTAAAGAGCTGTGGGATACCTTGAAGAAAGTCTATGGGAGTACATCAAATCTTAACCGCGTGTTTGAGGTGAAGCAAGCTATCAATGGCTTAGTGCAAGAAGACATGGAATTCCCTAAACATCTTGGAAGATTTAGATCCCTCTGGTCTGAGCTGGAGATGCTGAGGCCGAGCACAACTGATGCGGATTGAAAGTTTAAAGAACAGAAAGATATTGAGTGTTTATGGAGAGATTTGATGAATATAGAATGTTTGAATGAGTTTCAATGTATGAAATGTATGAAGAACATGATGAACTTATAGAGAATAATGAAGAACTCGTGTTAATCTTATTAGGCAGAGTGATTACATATATATATGAGAGGAGAGAGCTAGGATAAGCACTATACAAAGCATGTGAAGTCAAAGATTAAGATAAGGCTAATTTGAAATGATCCAATGAGAGGCACCACACGCTTTAGCATCTTTGGCATCTAAGACCAAGATGCTGTCTACTTTCCAGCCTGTCCATAGCTGGAGACGCGCCTCTTCCTTTCTTCCAACGGTCAGATGGGTTTAGAGACTCAGCAATAGTGAACTGGCCGAGTAACTCCTCCAAGGTAACTTATGGATGGTGAATCCAAAGTTACTACGGCCTGTTGTACGGATGATCCAAACTTGCCCATTCTTCCATTTCTTATCCTTCCTCAATGCTTCATATCTTCACCAAGCAATGCCTCACTTCATATAATCACTCAGCAAGTCTTCTCTTCTTATTTCAACACTCCCCCTCAAGCTTGACAATGTGAAACAAGTCAAGCTTGGAAAGCCATGAGACCTTCCTCATTAAAATCCTCACCAAGGAAAACCCATTGGGACAAAACCATGGTGAGGGAAAAAGAGTAAAGATCCCATGACTAAGGGGATCAGCTCCTGCTAGGAGTAAGATCAATGAGCCCCAATCTCACATGTATGGACTCCATTGTCTTCTGCCTAGCTGCTTTGGTGAACACATCTGCAAGTTGATCTTCACTCCTAGTGTAGCAAGGTAAGATTACTCCCATTACTATTATCTGCCTCACCGTGTGACAGTCAACCACAATGTCCTTGGTCCTCTCATGAAACACTGAGTTACTTGCAATATGAATGGCCGCTTGATTGTCACAATGCATAGTCATTGGTGCTGATTGCTCTATCTCCAAATGCTTCAAGATGCCATTGATCCACACCAGCTCGTTTGTAAGCTTCAGCATTGCTCTGTACTCAGCTTCAGCACTAGAACAAGAGACCACCTTTTGCTTCTTGCTCTTCCAAGTAACAAGATTACCCCCAATGAAAGTACAGTAGCCAGTTGTAGATCTTCTATCAGCCCTATCACCAGCCCAATCAGCATCACAGTAACCAACCACTTCAGTGCTTCTATTACAGCCCATCCACACTCCTAGACTAGTGGTGCCATTTAGATACATCAGAAGCCGCTTCACCATGTCCCAATGATGCTCTTTTGGTACTTGCATATGCTGGCTCACCTGATTCACAGCAAAATAAATATCAGGCCGTGTGATTGTGAGATAGATCAGCTTACCCACTAGCTTTCTATAAAGCTTTGGATCATAGAAAGGCTTGCTGTCTTCAATCTTCCCCTCACGTGGGATCTTATACCCATCTTCAAGAGGCATCTTTGCTGTTTTCCCTCCAAGCATACCTGCATCTTTCAAAAGATCAAGTGCATACTTTCTTTGGGAAATGAATAATCCTTCCTTGGATCTACACAACTCAATTCCAAGAAAGTATTTCATCTCTCCCAAGTCTTTAATCTCAAAAACCGACTTGAGAAAGTCTTTGGTTTCTTGTATACCAATCGTATCACTACCTGTTATGATGATATCATCAACATAAACAAGTAGACAGATGATACATGATTTTGTGGTGAGAGTAAAGAGAGAGTGATCCAACTCTGACTTCCTAAAGCCACACCCATTCAAGGTAGTACTCAATTTGTTGTACCAGGCTCTAGGGGATTGTTTTAGACCATAGATGGCTTTCTTTAACCTCAAGACATTCCCTGGCTTCACTAGACTTTCTAAACCTGGTGGAGGATGCATATATACTTCATCTTCAAGTTCTCCTTGAAGAAATGCATTCTTCACATCGATCTGCCAAAGATCCCACTCAAGATTCACAGCAAGAGATAGGACTATTCTGATTGTATGCAGCTTGTTAACTGGAGCAAAGGTATCAATGTAATCCTCTCCATAGGTCTGAGTATATCCTCTTGCCACTAGCCTTGTCTTCTTCCTATCCACGGTTCCATCAGGCTTGTACTTGATAGTGAAGATTCATCTACTAGTCACTGCCTTCTTTCCTTTTGGTAACTCACTCTCATACCAAGTGTCATTCTTTATCATAGCATTAGCTTCATCTCCCACTGACTCTTTCCAATCCTCATGCAGCATTGCTTCTTCATAAGACCTTGGAACAAAACTTGCATCTAAGCTCATCATGAATGCACAATGTTCTTCAGGATACTGAGAAAAGGAACACACGGCTTGGGAAGGATGCTTCACAGCCTGGGCATTGTAGTTCACGCGAGTGTTTACCCAGTTGGAAGGATCCTTCCTTTGCCTTGTACTCCTTCTCAAGGGAACAGCTTCAGCTTCAGGCTCCACACTTGGTAACTCAACTACTGGTTCCATAACAGCTTCTTCTTCAGGTTCATGACCTGTGTTTTCAGGTTCAGGTTCAGCTTCATAACCTTGGTTTTGTTCTCCATCTTGTATCACACCTTGATCAGGAGAGGCTGAGATTTGATCTTCTTGACCTGTAGTCTCAGCATCATTTCCCCCTTCATGATCAATGTGGGATGGTTCTTCAGCTTTATTGCTGGTAGTAGCTTGCGTATCACTTCGATCCTGGGACATGTTTATCCCAATACCCTCTAATATCATCCTCAGACTTGAAGCTTTTTCTGAAGGTCTTGACAAGTCTGCCAAGTCCTCCCAACTGCTGCTTCCATAGTAACTCTTGTCTTCAGGGAACTTGACATCTCTTGAGACCAGAACTCTCCTTGTATCCGGATCAAAACACTTATACCCTTTCTGAGTAATAGAGTAGCTCACAAAGATTGCTTTAGTGCTCTTTTCTTCAAGTTTATTCCTCAGCTCACTAGGAACTAGCACAAAGCATACGCAGCCAAATACCCTCAAGTGTTCAATCATTGGCTTGGTCTTGTTTAGAACCTCATAAGGACACTGATCTTTCAAGACTCTGGTTGGTATCATATTGATAAGATAGCAAGCAGTTGTGACCGCATCACTCCAGAATCTCTTAGGCACTGGTTTGGAACATCATTGACCGAGCTACTTCCATTAGATGTCTATTCTTTCTCTCAGCAACACTATTTTGCTGAGGAGTATAAGGACAACTGGTCTGATGCACTATCCCATGTTGAGCTAAATAGTCCCTGAAAGCATGGCTTGTATACTCTCCACCATTTTCAGACCTAAAACACTTGATCTTGGCATTATATTGGTTAGAGACATAAGCCATGAAATTCTTAAATGCATCTAGGACCATGTCATTGGTTTTGATTAGAGTTAATAAGGTGTATTTAGATTTTTCATCAATGAATGTGACAAAGTTTTTGTAACTATCTCTAGAAATGCAAGGAGCAGTCCAAACATCAGAGTGAATTAAATCAAAGCACTTCTCATAGATAGTATTAGAATTTTGAAACACACTCTTACAATGTTTTCCCAAAATACAAGCTTCACAATCACTATTTTCAAATATGACACCTGTAACATTAAGCTCAAGGCTCTAACATGTGGATGTCCTAGCCTAGTATGCCACAATGCACCTTTATTAGGAATAGAACTCAACAAGCAACTAGAAACAGAAATAGGAGCAATGTCTTCAAGCAAGTAAAGGTCTCCTTTAGTCACTCCTTGCCCAATAAGCTTATTGCTCTCAATATCCTGAAACTTAACATCATTAGGACTGAAGATAACATTGCATTGCAGATTATTAGTGCACTTCTTAACAGATAAAAGATTTGAAGTAAACTCAGGCATGTAGAAAGCTCTAGAATCCTTATCAAACAATTTCAGATTTCCAATTCCTTGAATAGGAATTTTATCTCCATTGGCTATCATAACATGACCATGAGCAGGTTCTATATCTTTAATAAGACTATGATCACTAATCATATGATGAGATGCACCAGAATCCACAATCAAAGGTTTAAGCAATGGTTTTTGAGCAATGTGAGTACTAATGAATTCAGTTTCAATTTGCAAAGCCCGGATAGTATCAAGCAACCTATCACAGATACTAGGCCTTCTGTGAACAGCATAAGATTCACCAAGGGTGTTTCCGAGTGTGTTACCAGCCTCTTTGAGGGCTTTGATCAAGGCATCAATGTCGGACCTCCTTATCATCTCAGGATCCAAGTTCTTTCCAGCTGTATGATAAGATGTAAGAGCCTTTCCTCCACTTTCACCCACTTGAACAGATGGACCAGCTCCGGATGGACCAGACCCACTTGTTTCTGTAGAGAGGTTAGCTCTTCCCTCCTTGTCTCTGTTGAACTTAGGCGGCTTGAGATGAGTGATATCTTGCATATTTACATGTTTTTAGCATCCATATCCCGTGCATTTTAATCATATAAGTTAGGCATTAGGCATCTTTAGGTCCATTTTGCATTCATTTGTCCTTATCAGGTGTTGGAGTATGCTTTGGTGTGATTTGAGGTGTTTCGGAGTCTTATGGTCCAAAAAGAGCTGAAGAATCAAGTTTGGCCATGAAAAGAGAAGTCAACCCATGATCTGGCGAGACAAAGATGAGCATGGACGGAGGCCTTAGAAATGTCTTATGTTGCTAAGATTTTGTGGAGACACAGAAAATCGAGTTATCTTTCCAATGGAAGTGGTTTCAAGTCATTTGGAGCTGTATTGGAGGAGTTATGATCAGTTTACTAGAAGCACATAAAACTGGCCAGTAAGACTGGTCCGGGTACAGCTACCCGGTCAGGAGAGAAGCGCTGGATGAGACCAGGCCGGGAAGACTAGGCCGGGTTGGGCGGTTTGGATCAACCCCCGACCGTTTTTCACCCTCTTTTCCTATTGGTTGAAGCGTAATTGACCCTAGGAACCTTTTAGTATTTTTCTATGATGTTTTTAGGGCTTCTAAGCCTTGTATAAATACTCTTATATCTCCCAAAGTGGGAGTATCTCATTTTCTCTCAAGACTTTGCCTCATATTGTAAAAGCTTGAATCTTTTTATCATTTTAAGGAAGTTTTTCATCTCATATCTTGTTTCTCTTGATCATTAACATGATTAGCCTTGAATCTCCCATAGATTTAATGTTTCTCATGAAGATTAGAGAGTATACACACTTTGGATTCATGGGCTAGGGTGATTAAAGGTGATTAGTGAAGATCTAGGGTGTTTAGTGTTAGATCTACTTGTTTCCTTGCTTGTAGAGTGTTCTTCTTGCTATTTTGGAGTTGGCCTCTTCAAAATAGAGCTATAGGCATTTCATGCCCGAAAGGTGTTCTGTGAAATGCCTGAACCAACTCTCCAATGCTTTTAACGTTCTTTACCAAAGGGATTTTTTGTTAAAGGTGTTAAGATAGCTAATGGACTAGTTCTTAATGATTGCTTTCATATTATTCAACCTAAGAGATTAGATGCTTGAGATTTGTTAGTGAATGAGCATTCATCTGGAGATAGAGCTTCTTTAGAATTGTGTCTAGGCTTAAGGAGAGTGTTTGATTGATAGCTTGCCACCTCTAGATTGGATCTACATCACCTAAAGTCAAATTCCTAGTCCCATGGATTCCACCTTAGCATTTGATTGAGTTCTTGCACTTGTTTCTTGATTGGATTTGAGATCACCTTGTTTATATTTCTAGGATCTTAGCTTGTCACCTTCATCCATCTTCTTGTTTGCTTAGATTAAGGAAGTTTGTGTATTCTTGGTGCTATAAATATCTAGTCCTCTGTGGTTCGACAACCTTTCTATACTATCATTTGACTTGGGAGCCTTGAAACTTCCACCATCAAATTGGCGCCGTTGCCGGGGAACTAGTAGATTTATCATTAGGATTTCAATCTTTCTTGAGACTAAGCTTTATTTTCTCGCTTTGTTTTGCTTTTGTACAGTTACTAACTTTCTATTCTAGAATTTAAGTTTTGTAGTGATGGCTTCAAGCTACCTTGAAAAGCCACAAGAAGAGGAAGATCACATTGAAGATGAGCCATATGTCTATGTGGAACCACCACCCTTTGATATACGCATACTCACACCAGACCAAAGAGTGGAGTTGCATCGGCTTCAGAGAATGAAAGATAATTGGGGCAAGCCAATGAGATCCCTGGCACGAATGATTCGGGTAAACCTCATTAGGGATCGAGCAGAGTTTGAAGAAAGGGAGGTTACACAACATGAGTTTGATGTTGCTTATGACCTTAAAGAGGTAATGTATTGGGTTCCACCACTCCAGCTGGAAGGTACAAGCATTTCCACTTTAGAACTTCAACTTGAGGAAATTTGCTTGCCTTGTGGTGAGAATATTGCCCATGATCTTGATTCTCTTGAGCTCATCAATGAATGTCTTGATCTGATATGTGAAACTAGGAAACTAGATGAGTTGAGAATAGAAAAGCTTGTTAGAGATTATATTGAAGTTTGTTTTGACAAGAGTTATCTATGTTCTTCATTTGATCTTGAATCTGAGTTTTTCATTCTTAATGAACCTAGACCTCTTCTTGCACTTGCTGATCTAGGGGAAGAACTTGATGTGGATAAGCTCTTGCTTGAGATAGAAAACCCCCATGCTGAAAATTATCATGAGAATGTGAACATTGTGTTTTATTTGGTTGATGGAGATAGAGTTGACTACTTTGTTAAAACTTCGTTTGAGTCTGTAGTTGACTTTGTGTTTCCACCAAATGCTTTTGATTCTCATGACCATTTGAACCTCCAAGAGAATCTCATGATTCATGATACATCTTTAGTGAAGCTCTTTGATGAAAAATCTGTCTATTCTATAGACAGTAGTGTGCTCCTTTGCATACTTGGTTCGTTGTTCTCATAGGAGAAGGACCAAAGGTGCATTGGCTCAACCTTTTGATACTTATGATTATCAAGCACACAAAGTTAAGCTAGAGACTTAAAACAAGCGCGCTTAGGAGGCATTCCCATGTTTATCCATTTTATATATTTCTTTATCTTTCTTTCTTTTGAAGCTTTTTAATAAGGATAGTTGAGTTTTTTCAGGTTGGGTCTAAGGCTAGACAAAAGGTGAAAGGCGGCCAAGCATTGCAAGTCTAGACACCCGCCTTCACTTATCCGCTTCAGCCTATCTCTCCCGGTGGCACAAATCCGAGGCCAAGGGTCCTCTACCACCCAATTCAGCCAATAACTCCAAGTATGTGTCACTCCAACCCTTCTTGTATATACATTTGCTTTTGTCTTGTTGGGGTATTCTCCTTCTCTCTTACTCACACAGCGACTGTGTGATTTAAGTGTGGGGGAGATACCAGGTATTTGATCATGTTTGCTTTGTGATTGAGAGTCTCATGCATTGCATTGTACATTCATATTTGCATTAAAAAAAATAATTGAATCATGTAGATTGCATCACTTGCATCCTTAAGATTGAGTCTAGAGCATATAGGTTGCATTCATTTGCATATGGAGCATTGCCTTGTAAAGAACACTTGTTTGCACTGAATTTGACACCTTAGTTAAACATATCAAGTAGATTAAGCATCTTTTGAAAGGCTTGCATGCTTTGAGCCTTGAAAACTCTTCTTGAAACCTGCTTGCTTGCTTGATATTGGCATTCTTCTTGAAACCAGCTCCATCCTGAACTTAGACTTGAATGAACTTAATTTCTCTTGCATATGGGAATTTGCATACTTGATCATGGATCCCATACACATTTTGGTTATCTTTCCCCATTATATCACTCTTCGTTAACCCAAATGGCACTTCTATACCCTTGAACCCTTTCCATTCTTTGAAGCCTACATTGATTTGCATGAGTGAGGCCTTTTCAGATAGTTTTTCATGTGCAAAATCTTGAGAGTATTGGGGGCGATATGAATTTTTTCTCATCTCTTGCTAGCATAGGGTCATCATTTGAGCTAGCTTCTAGGATGGTGAGTGGGGTCTTTGTAACTTAATGGTTTATATCTTTGGTTTGGGATGTGACAATGTTGAGATTGATGAGCAAAAGAATATATTGAGAAAGAAAAGCCCTAGGGACCTAGATCAGAAAGTTAAGAAGCTCTTGGTTGATGTTTGAGACCTTCCGCCTACATAAAAAAAAAAGAAAAAAAAAGAAAAAGAAAAAGAAAGATTCAATAAGATAGTGGAGAAGGGAAAACAAAAAGTATTAAAGCTTAGAAATGTGAATTGTGAATAAAAGGGTCCTTAGTGGTTGAATCTTGAAGAAAGAAAATTGTTCATTGGGTGAGTGATGTGAGTATGTTTTTCATTATGGGTTATGGGATGAATAAAAGGGGTGTAGAACTTGTAATCACTTAGGATTGGGTAGAATGATGAGGATGGATCCATGTATGCATGAATTGCTCCTAGTCTTAGATAAATTCTGCATAATGATCAAGCTCCTTGATTCCTGAGTGATAGCCACCTTAAAAAGATGCATTGAACCCTCATTTTCATCCATATTAGACCATTTGATCACCTAGCCAAATGATTGAGATCATGTGCCCATTTGTGAGACTTCACCTTGTGTGTGTGTGTGTGAATCAATGTGAGGGCTGTTTAAAAGAACTTGTTGGTTGATAAGCATTGCATCTTGTGTAGAGGCATAAGAGTAACTGATAGGCCTTGTGAAGCTAGAGCATAATAAGAGAGTTTTTCTCATGCTATTTGCTATGTTTCTTTAGGATGTCAAGTTGAGTGCTGTGAGTGTTTCTTTTGGCTTTGCTTCCATCCCTATGTCTCTCCTCCTTGTGTTTTGAAAAGATTACTTGAGGACAAGTAAAGGTCTAGTGTGGGGGAGTTGATATCTTGCATATTTACATGTTTTTAGCATCCATATCCCGTGCATTTTAATCATATAAGTTAGGCATTAGGCATCTTTAGGTCCATTTTGCATTCATTTGTCCTTATCAGGTGTTGGAGTATGCTTTGGTGTGATTTGAGGTGTTTGGGAGTCTTATGGCCCAAAAAGAGCTGAACAATCAAGTTTGGCCATGAAAAGAGAAGTCAATCCATGATCTGGTCGAGACAAAGATGAGCATGGACGGAGGCCTTAAAAATGTCTTATGTTGCTATGATTTTGTGGAGACAAAGAAATTGAGTTATCTTTCCAATGGAAGTGGTTTCAAGTCATTTGGAGCTGTATTGGAGGAGTTATGATCAGTTTTCTAGAAGCACATAAAGCTGGCCGGGAAGACTGGTCCGGGTACAGCTACCCGTTCGGGAGAGAAGCGCTGGATGAGACCAGGCCGGGAAGACTAGGCCGGGTTGGGCGGTTTGGCTCAACCCCTGACCGTTTTTCACCCTCTTTTCCTATTGATTGAAGCCTATTGACCCTAGAGACCTTTTAGTATTTTTCTATGATGTTTTTAGGGCTTCTAAGCCTTGTATAAATACTCTATATCTCCCAAAGTGGGAGTATCTCATTTTCTCTCAAGACTTTGCCTCATATTGTAAAAGCTTGAATCTTTTTGTCATTTTAAGGAAGTTTTTCATCTCATATCTTGTTTCTCTTGATCATTAAAATGATTAGCCTTGAATCTCACATAGATTTAAGGTTTCTCATGAAGATTAGAGAGTAGACACACTTTGGTTTCATGGGCTAGGGTGATTAAAGGTGATTAGTGAAGATCTAGGGTGTTTAGTGTTAGATCTACTTGTTTCCTTGCTTGTAGAGTGTTCTTCTTGCTATTTTGGAGTTGGCCTCTTCAAAATAGAGCTATAGGCATTTCATGCCCGAAAGGTGTTCTGTGAAATGCCTGAACCAACTCTTCAATGCTTTTAACATTCTTTACCAAAGAAATTTGTTGTTAAAGGTGTTAAGATAGCTAATGGACTAGTTCTTAATGATTGCTTTCATATTATTCAACCTAAGAGATTAGATGCTTGAGATATGTTAGTGAATGAGCATTCATCTAGAGATAGAGCTTGTTTAGAATTGTGTCTAGGCTTAAGGAGAGTGTTTGATCGATAGCTTGCCACCTCTAGATTGGATCTACATCACCTAAAGTCAAATTTCTAGTCCCATGGATTCCACCTTAGCATTTGATTGAGTTCTTGCACTTGTTTCTTGATTGGATTTGAGATCACCTTGTTTATATTTCTAGGATCTTAGCTTGTCACCTTCATCCATCTTCTTGTTTGCTTAGATTAAGGAAGTTTGTGTATTCTTGGTGCTATAAATCTCTAGTTCTCTGTGGTTCGAGAACCTTTCTATACTATCATTTGACTTGGGAGCCTTGAAAACTTCCACCATCAATGAGGATGTAGAATCCAACACTGATTCTTCCTATGCCCGGACCTCTTGCAATGCTCACACACGCCTCCATACTTCCTCTCATCAGAACGGTAAGCAGCTTTGTCGGCTTGAGTTTCTTCAGCCTGATGTGCCATAGTCATGGTCTTCTTTCCTCTAAAGAGACAAGAGTTCCTTCTTCCTTTTGGAGCTGCGCACACACATCTTCCATATTTGGTAAAGTTGGTGACCTCAGAATATGCTTTATCACATCTTGATAAGCCGGATCCAAAGTCAGCATGAGACCGAACACTTGATTTTGCTCCTTCCTTTCCTTGATGACATCAAGATCATTAGTGCTTGGCCTCAAAGATTCAAGCTCAGACCATAAAGATCTGTACTTGCTCAAGTGTTTGGTGAATTCCTCTCCACTTTGCTTAAGAGTGTTGATAGCTTCCTTGATTTCAAACACTCGACTCAAGTTGGAGACATTCCCATAAGTCTTTTGGAGAGTTTCCCATAGATTCTTTGGAGTCTCACACTAGCTGTATGCATCCAAGATGGTGAGCTCGAGAGACCCTTGAAGTATGGACAGCACCATCAGACCTTCTTGAACCCACTTCTTCTCATCAACAACCGCAAGCTCCCTTCCACCTTCATCTCCCTCTTTGGCCACTGGTTTAGGAGCTTCATCAGTGATATGACTCCATAACCCTAGCCTTCCAATGGCTGTCTTCACAGAGAGAAAGAGAATCCGAGAGAGAGAGAGAGTAACAAAGAGAATGGAAGGAAGTTCTTGTTTCCTTGATCGATTTAGAACTTGGTACATGTCTTTAAATAGACAAACAATATGATAAACAAATGAGACAAGTTGACTAGCTAAAATAATAAACAAATGGGTCTGATCTATGGCAGGGGCTCGTCCAGCATTGTTGGAAAGTGACAGGTGATAAACGGCTCTCTCTCTTTGAATCTTTTATCTCCACCCGTGACTATTTCCTCCAACGTCTCTTTCCTTTCCTCTCAAGCTAGACCCATCCTTTTCTTCCAAGCCAAGTTAGGTCACGCCTTATCCTAACTGTACGGACAGGATCACTTGTTCTCCCTTGATCAGTTCGGATGCTCCTCTTGCTTTATTCTCTTCATCACCATCATACTTATATCCTTTATTGCTTCATGTCAACACTCCCCCTCAAGCTTGACCATAGGGACTGGTCAAGCTTGGAAACCATGAAGCATTCGCTCATTAAAACCTTTACTTGGAAAAACCACTTGGGATAAAAACCAAGCAAAGGAAAAAGAGTAGAATACTCCATGGTGAGGGGATCAGTGACATGAATGGTTTAGGAGTCCAAGTCTTGGAAGTATGGACTCACAAACTTTGCTGCTTGCCGCCTTGGTGAAGAGGTCAGCCAGCTGATCCTCACTTCTTGTGTAGCATTGAAGTATCACTTGCTGCTCCACTGCTTGTCTCACCTTGTGGCGGTCTACTTCTATGTGCTTTGTGCTCTCATGGAAGACAGAGTGGGATGCAATGTGTATTGCGGCTTTGTTGTCACAATGCATAGTCATGGGAGTTGTAATCTCAATCCCCAAGTCGCCTAGAAGTCCTCTTATCCAGATAAGCTCACTGGTTAGCTTCCTCATGGATCTGTATTCTGCTTCAGCACTTGAGCAAGATACCACCTTCTGCTTCTTGTTTTCCATGTGACCAGGTTCCCTCCAATGAAGGTGCAATAGCCTGTGGTTGATCTCCTATCAACTCTATCTCCAGCCCAATCAGCATCACAATATCCTACAACCTCAGTACTCTTGTTACACGCCATCCAAATTCCTTGTCCTGGCGCCTCTCTCAAGTATCTCAAGATCCTCTCCACCATGTTCCAGTGATGCACCTTGGGAGCTCCCATGTGTTGGCTCACTTGGTTCACAGCAAATCATATATCTGGCCTCGTGATGGTTAGATAGATGAGCTTGCCCACCATTCTTCTGTAATTCTTGACATCTTCAAATGGAGTAGCTTCATACTCCCCCTCTCGCAGTACCTTGTAGTCTTCTTCCAATGGTGTTTTGGCTTGTCTTCCTCCAAGGTCTCCTGCCTCCTTTAGAATGTCCAAGGTATACTTTCTTTGGGACAGGAACAATCCTTCTTTTGATCTGCACATCTCAATGCGAGGAAGTACTTCAGCTCTCCTAGGTCTTTAATGTCAAATGCGGCTTTAAGGGATGTCTTGGTTGAGTTAATCCGCTCATTATCACTACCAGTAATAATGATATCATCCACATAGACTAAAATCACAATAATCCCTTGCTTGCTGGTAAGAGTAAAGAGTGTGTGATCTGCTTGAGACTTCATAAAGCCTTTCCCATTCAGTGTAGTGCTTAGCTTGTGGTACCAAGCTCTTGGTGATTGCTTCAAGCCATAGATTGCCTTTCTGATTCTAAGGACATTCCCTGGTTTCACCATCTCTTCCATTCCCGGAGGTGGCCTCATATATACTTCATCTTCTAGTTCACCTTGCAAGAAGGCATTCTTCACATCCATTTGCCAAAGATCCCACTCTAGGTTTACTGCCAATGAGAGAACAATCCGGATTGTATGAAGCTTGGCCACTGGTGCAAATGTGTCTAGATAGTCTTCTCCATACACTTGTGTGTATTCTCTTGCCACCACTCTGGTCTTTTTTCTTTCTGGCTTCCCATTTGCAAGGTACTTGATGGTATGTATGAGCCTGCTGATCACGGCTTTCTTTCCCTTTGGAAGCTCTGTCTCATACCAGGTGTTGTTCCTTTCCATGGCCCCCATTTCATCATCTACTGACTCCCTCCACTCATCATCTTCCATAACTTCTGCATATGTTCTTGGTATCCATTCCTGGTCCAATGAACCCACAAAGGCTTGATGTTCTTCTGGATAGTGAGCTAGGGAGCAAACGACACTAGGTGGGTGAGCTACTGCCTCTGCATTGAAGTAGACTCTAGTGTTGATCCAGTTTGAGGCCGGCTTCTTTATCCTAGTACTTCTCCTTAGTACTGGCTGTGCATCTTCATTCTGAGCTTCTTCTTCACCATCCAAGGTCTGATTCTGATCCCCCACTGCCTCCTCTTGGTCATGTTGCTCTTCTTGATCTTGAACATCTTCAGATACTGGTTCAGTCTCATTTCCCCCCTCAGGATCAAGGGGAGAAACTTCTGGAACCTCAACTTCATCCATAGTTGTCTCAGCCTGGTCTTCTGGAAGACTTGGTCCTCCCTCATTATCTGATGCAGCTTGGCCCGGTTTCTCCATAGGAACACTGACCCCAAGTCTCCTCATGACCTGTCTGAGATTTTCAGCTCTATCTGATGCGGATTGAGACAGGTTCTCCAGCTCATTCCAGTCCTTGTTGTTTTAGTACCCTCTAGTCTCTACAAAATTGACATCTCTAGACACCATGACTCTCCTAGTCTCTGGTTCATAGCACTTGTAGCCCTTCTGGTTTGGTGAATATCCAATGAACATTGCTCTTGTGCTCTTAGCTCTAGCTTGTTCCTTAGTTCTCCTGGTTTCAAGACAAAACAAAGACACCCAAACACACGCATATGATCAATGGATAGTTTGGCTTTGTTCAATACCTCAAATGGAGAGTGATCTTGGAGAACTCTTGTGGGGATCCGGTTGATCAAGTAGCATGCAGTTAAGACCGCATCTCCCCAAAAACTCTTTGGGACACTTGTATGGAACATCATGCTCCTAATGACCTCCATGAGATGCCTATTCTTCCTCTCGGCCACACCATTTTGTTGTGGAGTGTATGGACAACTGGTTTGATGGATCACACCATGTTTGGCTAGGTGAGCTTTGAAGCATTGCTTGTATACTCTCCTCCATTATCTGATCTCAAAATTTTAATCTTGGCATTGTAATGGTTAGATACATATGTTTCAAAGTTTATGAATGCATCTTAGACCCTATATCCTTTGATTGTAAGAGAGTGATCCATGTATACTTAGATTTCTCATCAATAAAGGTCACAAAATACTTAGGATGTTCCCTAGAAAGACAAAGAGCAGTCCATACATCCGAGTGGATTAAATCAAAGCAGTTTTCATAGATTGTACTAGATTTAGGATATACAATTTTGCAATGTTTTCCTAAGATACAAGCTTCACAATCATTTTGAAATGAAATATGTTGGGGTCAAAAACGGTTATCTCGAAATCTACGGCTAAAGACCTCCCCGAAACTCAAAAGATTTCCCGCAAACGACTGACGAGGGAAAGATCGAACAACGAAAAAACCCACGGACGGCGAGACGGCCTGGCGCCGGCAGCACGCGGGACGCGGGCCGGCCTGGCGCCGGCGGCACCCGGCCTGGCGCCGGCGGCACGCGGGACGCGGGCTGGCCTGGCGCCGGCGGCACCCCGGCCTGGCGCCGGCGGCACGCGGGACACGGGCTGGCCTGGCGCCGGCGGGACGCGGGCTGGCCTGGCGCCGGCGGCACCCGGCCTGGCGCCGGCGGCACCCGTCACGCGGGCCGGCCTGGCGCCGGCGGCACCCCGGCCTGGCGCCGGCGGCACGCGGGACGCGGGCTGGCCTGGCGCCGGCGGTACCCCGGCCTGGCGCCGGCGGCACGCGGGACGCGGGCTGGCCTGGCGCCGGCGGCACCCCGGCCTGGCGCCGGCGGCACGCGGGCTGGCCTGGCGCCGGCGGCACGCGGGACGCGGCCTGGCCTGGCGCCGGCGGCACGCGGGACGCGAGCTGGCCTGGCGCCGGCGGCACCCCGGCCTGGCGCCGGCGGCACGCGGGACGCGGGCTGGCCTGGCGCCGGCGGTACCCGGCCTGGCGCCGGCGGCACCCGTCACGCAGGCCGGCCTGGCGCCGGCGGAACCCGTCGCGCGGGTCGGCCTGGCGTCGGTCCGCAGCCCTCGTCCTGGTCTCGGTCCTATCGTGCCCGGTTCGATCCCGCCTTAGCTTGTTTGGATCAGCCCTCGTGAGTTTGGTCCAATCAGGCTATGGCGGTTTACCCGATTCCACGAAACATCGGATAAACATCAAGTCATCGAAAGATAGCGGAAAACTCGGAGATAATTACAAAGACCGACGAAAATGGAACATTTCCGGAAGAGATAAGCTTGGGCCCAAAGGCGAGGCCCATCACCCTAAGGCAAACCGACCTAGAAGTGGGTATATAAGGAGAGCAAGAGCAGAAGAGAAAGGCATCCCGAAAATCCGAGAATTAGACTTAGAGCATCCTGCTAGCTTAGAAAAACTAGGGTTTAGGTAGTTAGACTAGCGGAGCAAGGCTTAGGACGTTTGGCTGCCTGCGACTCTATCTTTTTCTTTAAATCGCAACTCTCTTTGTCTTTCGGAGAATTCTTGTACTCATTTCTCTTATCTAATAAAACGCCTTCGGGCAAATAATTCAATTCCTATTTTTTGTCTTCTGTTTACTTTGTCGATTTCGTGTGGCAACGCAGAGAATCCGGACCTTCAGGGAAAGTCGGGTTCACTTGGCTTTCCTCCGCAATCTTATTTATCGAAAATTGACGGTGTGAATTTCGGTTCCCACAGTTTGGCGCTAGAAGGAGGGGGGGGACGGATCCTCTAACTCGAAAACCACCAATCGATCGAAGTTCAGTATGACTTCTTCGTCAGCCCGCAACATCGTATCTTTCGAGGATCGAGCAACGGCCCGAACGGTCAAACCTCACAACGATCTCCTCGTAATAGAACTCACGATCCAGGATATTGACGTAGGAAGGGTATTAGTCGACACCGGATGCTCGGCTAATATTATCTACAAAAGCACCCTCGAGAGGATGGGCGTCGATCTAAGCATCCTTACAGATGACCCCAGCCCGGTATTCGGACTCTCGGGAGAAATTATGACCCTCGGCTCAACTAACCTCCTAGTCAAAGCCGGGAGCGTCGCCAAAAACACGGAATTCCTGGTGATCGATGGTCCAACATCCTACAATGCGATAGTTGGAACTCCCTGGCTAAACTCCATGAGAGCGATCCCATCAACATTCCACCTATGCCTCAAGTTCCCAACGCCTTTCGGGGTCGAGACAATACATGGTAGTCACGGAGCAGCGCAGATATACCTCGCTACCGAACTAAAACGGAAAAACTCTGAAATCGAAACCTCTCGGAAAAAGCAAACGATTCACAACTCGCCGGAAACCTTCTGGCAGTCCCAAAGAGCTGAGGCCCTGGAAGGGAAGCGTGAACCAACCTGCGAGCCGGTGGTCTCAATCTGTCTCGACGATTCTTTCCCGGAACGGTGTGTCGAGATCGGAGCTAACCTCCGCGAACCAATGAAAGCAGAGCTCATCGCATGCCTCAAAAAGAACCTCAGTACGTTCGCGTGGGCTGCGGAGGATATGCCGGGAATCGACATTAGCGTAACATGTCACGAACTTAACATCGACCCAACTCACAAACCCGTAAAACAAAAAAGACGAAAGTTGGGACCTGAGCGTGCCACCGCAGTCAACGAGGAAGTCGAAAGACTCCTCAAAGTAGGGTCAATAACGGAAGTCAGATATCCGGACTGGCTTGCCAACCCCGTCGTGGTAAAAAAGAAAAACGGCAAATGGCGAGTCTGTGTCGATTTCACGGATCTGAATAAAGCCTGTCCAAAGGATTGCTTCCCGCTCCCACACATTGACCGACTGGTCGAAGCAACCGCGGGAAACAAGCTTCTGTCATTCATGGACGCTTTTTCCGGATACAATCAGATCATGATGAATCCCGATGACCGCGAAAAAACTGCGTTCATCACAGACCGCGGAACGTATTGCTATAAGGTAATGCCTTTCGGTCTTAAAAATGCAGGTGCAACATATCAGCGACTCGTCAACAAAATGTTTGCCGAACAACTCGGCAAAACTATGGAAGTATACATCGATGATATGCTCGTAAAATCTCTTGACGAACACGATCATATAGCCCACTTAGAGGAATGTTTTGCACGACTCAACCAGCATAACATGAAACTCAACCCGGCAAAATGTAGATTCGCAGTGGCATCGGGGGAATTCCTCGGATACCTCGTAACGTATCGCGGAATCGAGGCCAACCCTAAACAAATCGACGCGCTGATAGAAATGGCCTCCCCGAGAACCAAGCGAGAAGTCCAGAGGCTAACCGGAAGAGTCGCGGCTTTGAACTGTTTCATCTCGCGCTCCACGGATAAGTGCCTACCGTTTTACGAGACATTGAAGGGAAACAAGAAGTTCGAATGGTCCGAACAATGTGAAAAAGCTTTCCAACAATTGAAACATTACCTGGCCACACCACCAGTCCTCGCAAAACCGGTGGAAGGTGAACCTCTTTTCCTCTATATCGCAGTTTCCGCAACAGCGGCCAGTGGTGTCTTGATACGAGAAGAACGCGGCGAACAAAAACCAATCTTTTACGTAAGCAAGACGTTACTGGATGCGGAAACTCGATACCCTCTAATGGAAAAATTAGCATTCGCTATCGTAACCTCAGCAAGAAAACTAAGACCATACTTCCAGTCTCACACTATAGTGGTTCTCACCACGTTCCCGCTGCGGATAATCCTGCATAGTCCAAGTCAATCCGGTAGGCTCGCAAAATGGGCAATCGAACTAAGTGAGTACGACGTCGAATATCGCCCAAGGACGTGTGCAAAGTCTCAAGTACTTGCGGATTTCTTGGTAGAATTACCCACTAGAAACATGACTAACGAGGAACCAAACTCAACTTGGGTCCTCCACGTCGACGGATCTTCATCCAAACAAGGATCCGGAATCGGAATACGGCTCATTTCTCCTAACAGGGAAATCCTAGAACAGTCTTTCCGATTGGCTTTTCATGCTTCAAACAATGAGGCAGAATACGAAGCACTCATCGCAGGCTTGCGGCTGGCCCATGGGTTAAAAATCCGTAATATTCACGCTTACTGCGATTCTCAGTTAGTTGCCAATCAATACAGGGGAGAATATGAGGCAAGAGACGAAAGGATGGACGCATATCTGAAACTCGTCCAAGAACTGGCTCGAAATTTCAACCAGTTCGCCCTGACCAGAATTCCTCGCTCGGAAAACGCCCATGCCGACGCCTTGGCTGCCCTTGGCTCAAGCTCAGATCCAGGGCTCCAAAGAGTAATCCCGGTCGAATTCATCGAGCATCCGAGCATCGGACCACCAGTGGTCATCAATCTAATCCGGGACGAGATTGAAGATGCGGAAGAAGTCAAGGATCAGCCGGAAGCGGATGTGAACCCGACCGAGTACGGCTGCGACAGCCCTTGGTTAGAACCAATCTGAGCCTATATCGTGGATGGAACCTTACCCGCCGAAAAATGGGCGGCTCGTAAAACAAAAACCCAAGCGGCACGGTATGTCACGATAGAGGGAGAAATTTATAAGTGGTGTTTCTCTGGTCCTCTCATGGCATGCGCAGAAGGGGAAAGAGCGAGAAGAATCATGAAGGAGGTCCATTCTGGATCATGCGGAAATCATTCTGGCGGAAGATCTCTCGCGGTTAAAATCAAGCGCCACGGTTATTATTGGCCAACCATGGTAAAAGACTGCGAGAAATTCGCCCGGAAGTGCGAAAAATGCCAAAGGCATGCTCCGACAATCCATCAACCCGCGGAGATCCTCTCCTCAATCTCGTCCCCCTATCCTTTCATGCGATGGTCCATGGACATCGTCGGACCTATGCACCCATCAAAACAAAAGCGCTTCCTCCTAGTCCTTACGGATTTCTTTTCCAAATGGGTAGAAGCAGAATCCTACGCAAGTATCAAGGACACACAAGTCGAGAACTTCGTCTGGAAACATATCATAACTAGACATGGGGTCCCGTACGAAATCATAACAGATAATGGATCTCAATTTATCTCTACTCGATTCGAAGCATTCTGCGAAAAATGGAAAATACAACTTACAAAGTCAACTCCCAGATATCCGCAATGCAATGGACAGGCAGAAACCATCAACAAAACCGTCCTTGACGGACTCAAGAAACGCCTAGACGCCAAAAAGGGACGATGGGCAGAGGAGCTCGAAGGAGTTCTTTGGTCGCATCGTACAACCCCAAGACGGGCTACGGGTGAAACTCCATTCGCCCTCGTTTACGGAACGGAATGTATGATCCCCGCGGAAGTAGAATTCCCCGGAGTACGGAGAAGATTCCTCCCCGAAAGAGAGGATTTAAACGACGCTATGATGCTGGACAATCTCGACCTCATCAATGAGCGCCGCGACCAGGCACTCATTCGAATCCAGAATTACCAGCACGCTGCCGCAAGGTACTACAACTCAAACGTACGCCATCGCAGGTTCAAAGAAGGCGATTTAGTCTTACGCAAAGTCTTCCAAAACACTGCCGAACGAAACGCAGGGAAACTGGGAGCAAACTGGGAAGGACCGTACAAAGTCGTAAAAGTAGTCCGACCAGGCTCATACCAAATCGCAAACATGCAAGACGTCAAAATCCCGAGAACTTGGAATGCGATGCACCTCAAAAAATACTACCACTAAACGATAGAACGTGGTACAAAAGAACTACGAGATGGCTTGATCCCTAGACAAGGGTACGTAGGCAACTCGCCAATCGGCGGATTCAGCTATCCCCCCAATTTAAAAAAGGGGGGGAGTGGGTACGTATACTCGTATACTCCCACAAATTTCGAAGATTCTAAAATTTTTGAAACTTTTTCACGACTTTTTCAAAATCAGCCGAAACGGCCACAACAGCGGATCTAGTGTCCACTAAGCGATTATCACATCCAAAAACAAATCCCGGATGGCCAACACTTCACGAAGCATTGTGAATGTGGACGCTTCTCCCTGGGTCAAACTTACGCGACCCCTTGGAAACGACAGTTTTCTGGCTGCGAACATTCGCAAAAGACATCCCCAAAGCCCGCAAACGTTTCAACACGAGATGCGGCATAAGGAAAAATCAACCTTCAGCACTGCGAGACGTCGCTAACGCTTGAAGGACATTCTTTTCCGCAAAACATTGCAGACGAAATCTTCGTCTCTAAACATACAAACGCACCTCAAAACGGTATCATTTCGTTGTTGCTGATCACAACAAACGAACTCTAACGTCCTAAACAGACAAATAGCCGCCCTTCGAGGGGTAGGCTCTCTTACATCTGACAAGGATAAACATAGCGTGCTATACAAGAAATCCAAAATTTTGGTCTAGCTCTTCGTAAAGGAAGTAGCTCGACTCACGCCAAAACAAATCATATAAGCCGACAACAATTCGCGGATTTTAAACGGTACGAGTCAGGTTAAAATCGCAAACAGGCAAAACGAAAGCCGATTTGTCATCGCAAAGCCTCAGTCCGAGAGTAAACCTAGGTCTTGCCCTAAACCCAGCCACGCTGGATCTTGACATCTCACAGACATAGTATGGTATACGAGATCCAAAAATTTGTCTCTTCACTTAAGCCTATTCGTTTCACGAGTTTTTCGCGTAAATCGGTAAACCGCGGAAAATCTCGCTTTATGCAGACAATAGGTACGGTGATCATCGGGGAACTAGGAATGAGACGACAACTCACACCCTCTTTCTCATACTTCGAAAAAACTGAAGTTCGTAAATAATCGAAAACGTTTCATAGATTGAGACTGCTGAAATTCAAACAAAACCCCAAAAAAGGGGCAGGGATTCGAAGCCACCAACGGCCAGTCCCGGTAAATACATCATGGCCTCTTAAACGGCCGAAACACATAAAAAAACGAAATCCCAGAAAGGATTGATAAACCTAGGCGCTCCCAGGAGCGTCATCTTCATCCTCACTCGCGACGGGGACAGCCTCGCCGTCGCCTCCCTCGGTCGCATCGCCACTACCCGCATCGCCAACCTCGCAATCTTCTCCCGCGCGCTCCCGATCTTCTGAGTTTTCGGAGGTCGGAGCTAGGGTGCATTCAGCTTGCAGACCGGCGAGGATCGAATCGAAATCTCCCTCGGTGGCCGCCCACTCTCCTTTAAAGCCAAATCCCTCTTGCGGACGGCTATCAAGGACTCAAACAGGATGGCCATCCTCGTCAGACGACCATAGAAGTCGTCGCTGGCATCGGCAACCTCCGAGGATCTACGAGCGTTCATCTCCTCGTGAGCCTGAACCTTCTCCTGAAGACGGCGGACTTCCGAGGATTTACTCCTCTTCTCTTTCTTCACCTTGAGTAACGAACTCGCAGTCTTCCCAAGGTCGCGCTCAAGATCGCTGATACGAACCTCAAGCTGGGACGTCTGGGCGGCATGGGTGTCCTCGACAATCTGCAATGCGGCCTTAGTACGCTTCAGCGCTTCCTGCGACGACTCCAGCTCCTTCGATAGACGAATGACTTCCGACCCGCACTCGCCAAGCATTCCATCGATCAGAGACACAAACTGTCCGCAAAAAGGAAAGAGTAAGTATCATCGCAAAAAAAAAAAAAAAAAAAAACGGTGCAAGAATTACGGACAAAATCGAACCTTGGAACGATGACGCGCCAATGGCTCTGAGAGGTCGCTTTCCTCGCTCTTCGCACCCCGCTTCTTTTTCGCTCCGGACGCTGCGCCAGCTCTTGCCCTTCCCTTGGGCAGCGGCGCGGCACCAGCCGCTGGCAGTCCCAAGACAAGTTCCCTCTTCGCCGGGGGAAGAGGTGCAGATTCTATCGCGTCATCTCTTCCGGAGATCACGATCGGGGCAGTCGAAGAACCCGATGGATGGATCTGAACATCGAGAGTCTGTTCAGGAACAATAACCCCTTCTGTAGACGGGAGGGCATCGGATGGGACTTCGGAGCTAGGAACCAAAGGAGCAGGCAAAGGAGTTGGAGCCGCGGAAGAAACATCGGGCGTCTCAGTCCTCGCCCGCTTTGAGCCTTTCGCAGCACTACGCCGGGATAGCTTAGCCTTGAAAGAATCAAACCCATGAGTCAGGGACGTAATAGCCTCTTGGACGGCCTGAACGGCGGGAGCTTGACTGGCCGGAACCGACGGAGCTTGGCCGGCCTCGCCCATCTCAACATCAGAACCACTCTTTTCAACATGGGATGAAGACATTTTCTTTCTTGAGAGAGAAGAAGAGAGAATTTGGAAAGATGTGAAGAATGAGAAGAGAGGGTTGGCTACTTATAAGAAAAAAGGAGGAGAAGACACAGGTTCTCTGCGGAAAAATCCTTAGCCAAAGATTTCGATTTTAAAAAAAAATTCAGATCACTCGCCCGCAAAATCGTCTCCGACCTTACGGGCTGGGGGGCTAACTGTTGGGGTCAAAAACGGTTATCTCGAAATCTACGGCTAAAGACCTTCCCGAAACTCAAAAGATTTCCCGCAAACGACTGACGAGGGAAAGATCGAAAAACGAAAAAACCCACGGACGGCGAGACGGCCTGGCGCCGGCAGCACACGGGACGCGGGCCGGCCTGGCGCCGGCGGCACCCGGCCTGGCGCCGGCGGCACGCGGGCTGGCCTGGCGCCGGCGGCACCCCGGCCTGGCGCCGGCGGCACGCGGGACGCGGGCTGGCCTGGCGCCGGCGGCACCCCGGCCTGGCGCCGGCGGCACGCGGGACGCGGGCTGGCCTGGCTCCGGCGGCACCCCGGCCTGGCGCCGGCGGGACGCGGGACGCGGGCTGGCCTGGCGCGGCGGGACGCGGGACGCGGGCTGGCCTGGCGCCGGCGGCACCGGCCTCACCGGCGGCACCCGTCACGCGGGCCGGCCTGGCGCCGGCGGCACCCCGGCTGGCGCCGCGGCACGCGGGACGCGGGCTGGCCTGGCGCCGGCGGCATGCGGGACGCGGCCTGGCCTGGCGCCGGCGGCACGCGGGACGCGGGCTGGCCTGGCGCCGGCGGCACCCCGGCCTGGCGCCGGCGGCACGCGGGACGCGGCTTGGCCTGGTGCCGGCGGCACGCGGACGCGGGCTGGCCTGGAGCGGCGGACCCCGGCCTGGCGCCGGCGGCACGCGGGACGCAGCTGGCCTGGCGCCGGCGGCACGGGACGCGAGCTGGCCTGGCGCCGGCGGCACGCGGGACGCGGGCTGCCTGGCGCGGCGGCACCCGTCACGCAGGCCGGCCTGGCGCCGGCGGCACCCGGCCTGGCGCCGGCGGCACCGTCGCGCGGGTCGGCCTGGCGTCGGCCGCGGCCCTCGTCCTGGTCTCGGTCCTATCGTGCCCGGTTCGATCCCGCCTTAGCTTGTTTGGATCAGCCCTCGTGAGTTTGGTCCAATCAGGCTATGGCGGTTTACCCGATTCCACGAAACATCGGATAAACATCAAGTCATCGAAAGATAGCGGAAAACTCGGAGATAATTACAAAGACCGACGAAAATGGAACATTTCCGGAAGAGATAAGCTTGGGCCCAAAGGCGAGGCCCATCACCCTAAGGCAAACCGACCTAGAAGTGGGTATATAAGGAGAGCAAGAGCAGAAGAGAAAGGCATCCCGAAAATCCGAGAATTAGACTTAGAGCATCCTGCTAGCTTAGAAAAACTAGGGTTTAGGTAGTTAGACTAGCGGAGCAAGGCTTAGGACGTTTGGCTGCCTGCGACTCTATCTTTTTCTTTAAATCGCAACTCTCTTTGTCTTTCGGAGAATTCTTGTACTCATTTCTCTTATCTAATAAAACGCCTTCGGGCAAATAATTCAATTCCTATTTTTTGTCTTCTGTTTACTTTGTCGATTTCGTGTGGCAACGCAGAGAATCCGGACCTTCAGGGAAAGTCGGGTTCACTTGGCTTTCCTCCGCAATCTTATTTATCGAAAATTGACGGTGTGAATTTTGGTTCCCACAAAATACTGGGCAACATGATGTTCAAAGCACGAGAGTGAGGATGTCCTAATCTAGCATGCCACATTACATATTTAGGGAAACTAAAACTTGAATTGAAAGCAACAGATAGATCGGATGCAAGCTTAGTGTCTTCTAGCAAGTATAAGTTTCCCTTGCCTACACCTTTCCTGAAAGTAGACATCATCAGGTGTGAATATAACATTGCAATTCAAGTCATTTGTTGCTTTCTTAACAGATAACAAATTAGAGGTGAAGCTAGGCATGTAGAAAGCTTTAGATTCTTTTTCAAATAATCTAAGGTCACCTATGCCTTTAATTGGAACCTTGTTACCATCAGCTATCATAACATTTCCTAAGGCAGGAGTGACATCTTTAATTAGGCTTAGATCACTAATCATGTGGTGACTAGCCCCGGAATCAATCACCAATGGTTTAGTCATTTTTGAACTTTCTAAAGCTATACCATTAGCTGAAGCATTTAGTGAGAAACCAAGAGTGTTACCAGAGTAATCTTTGAGGATTTTGATGAGAGCCTCAATGTCTGAGCGCTTGATGGCCTCATCTTGGTTGGTCCTCATTGTGGAGTAACTGCTGGAGGCCAAAGCCTTGATATCCCCACTCCAGGTCCATTGCGGTTGATTGTTGGAGTGGATGGCTTGCCTACATCACCACAGAAGTTGGCCTCTGCATCATTGGGTTGATTTCTGAACTTCATAGGCTTGAGATGTGGGTGAAGAAGCCAGCACTTGTCCTTGCCGTGACCCTTCTTCTTACAGTGGTCACACACCCATACTTTCTTGTCCTCAGGTTTGAAATGACTTTTGTTGGCAGTCCCTTCTACTTGATTTGCTAGGACTAGCTCGCCTTTGCCTCCAAACAGCCCCACTGAGCCTTGTTCCTTCTGAATTTGAGCACACACCTCTTCAAGAGTTGGTAGCTTCTCAGCTCGGAGTAGATGCTTGATGAGGTCATTGTACCCCGGGTGAAGTGTGAGAAGAAGGGCAAAGACCTTGTCTTGCTCTCTCCGGTCATTGAGCACATTAGGGTCCACGGTACTTGGCCTCAGCATCTCTAGCTCTGCGCACAAAGCTCTGAACTTCCCAAAATGTTGATTGAAGTCCATGCTCTCTTGGTGAAGGGTATTGATAGCCTTCTTGACCTCAAACACTCGGCTGAGATTGGAAATGTTGCCATACACCTTTTGTAGTGTATCCCACAACTCTTTGGCTTTCTCACAGTAGGAGTAAGCTTCCAAGATAGATGGTTCCAAGCTGTTTTGGATGATTGACAACACCATGAGATCCTCCTGATCCCATTTATCATCCGCAGCCACCACCATCTCCACGCCACCTTTATCTTGGATGGTTTTAGTTGGGGCTTCTCCACTGGACACATGGTTCCATAAACCCCGACCTCCAAGGGCTGTCTTGGCCAATCTAGACCACAGCAGGTAGTTTACACCAGTTAGATTCACTGGAATAGAGACTTTAGAAGAGTTTTCCATTTTTTTGGCAAATTCTGGAAATGAGAATGAAGAACAGCTCAAGAACAAGATGAACTTTGCCAAAAAAATAGAAATAAAATACAGAGAATTTGCGGAAGTGAAAAGAGATTTAGGTCTCAAGAGCAAGATTGCTCTGATACCATGAGAGTTTTAGAGAATTAATGTGAGATTTAGGGATAATTTATGAAGAGAGAAAGAGAATCCGAGAGAGAGAGTAACAAATAGAATGGAAGGAAGTTCTTGTTTCCTTGATCGATTTAGAACTTGGTACATGTCTTTAAATAGACAAACAATATGATAAACAAATGAGACAAGTTGACTAGCTAAAAGAATAAACAAATGAGTCTGATCTATGGCAGGGGCTCGTCCATCATTGTTGGAAAGTGACAGGTGATAAACGGCTCTCTCTATCTTTGAATCTCTTATATCCACCCGTGACTCTTTCCTCCAATGTATCTTTGCTCCCTTGTCGACATTCCCACATGTCCTCCATAGAGTAAGCTTCCTTTCCTCTCAAGCTAGACCCATCCTAGTCTTCTAAGCCAAGTTAGGTCACGCCTTATCCTAACTGTACGGACAAGATCACTTGTTCTCCCTTGATCAGTTCGGATGCTCCTCTTGCTTTATTCTCTTCATCACCATCATACTTATCTCCTTTATTGCTTCATGTCAACACAGACACTTAGGAGAAGTACAAGGATCAAGAAACCTGCATCAAAATGGATCAACACAAGAGTATATCTCAATGCTGAAGCAGTGGCTCATCCAATAAGTGCAGTATGCTCCCTTGCCCAATATCCAGAAGAGCATCAAGTATTCATTGGGGAATTGGGTCAGAAATACATTCCAAGATCATATGAAGAGGCTATGCAACATGAGGAGTGGAGAGCATCTGTTGGAGATGAGATGGGTGCCATGATCAAGAATGATACATTGTTTGAGACTGAGCTTTCCAAAGGCAAGAGAGCAGTGACAAGCCGCCTTTTATACACCATCAAGTATGGAGCTAATGGAAAGCCAGAGAGGAAGAAGACAAGGCTGGTTGCAAGAGGATACACTCTGGTCTATGGTGAAGATTATCTGGATACTTTTGCACCAGTGGCAAAGCTGCATACTATAAGGATTCTTCTATCAATTGCTGTCAACTTAGAATGGGATCTATGACAGATGGATGTGAAGAATGCCTTTCTACAAGGAGAGTTGGAAGATGAAGTGTATATGCGACCTCCTCCTGGTCTAGAAGACATGGTGAAACCATGGAATATTCTGAGATTGAAGAAGGCAATATATGGCTTGAAGCAATCACCAAGAGCCTGGTATCACAAGCTGAGCACAACTCTCAATGGAAGAGGTTTTGTGAAGTTTGAATCTGATCACACCCTCTTCACCCTAACCAGTCAACAAGGCATTGTGGTCATTCTGGTATATGTGGATGATATTATCATCACTGGCAGTAACAAGGAAGGTATCAACTTGACTAAAGCTTTCCTTAAGACATCTTTTGATATCAAAGACTTGGGGAGTTAAAGTACTTCCTAGGGATTGAGATATGTAGATCCAAAGAAGGACTGTTCTTATCCCAAAGGAAGTACACTCTTGATTTGCTGCATGAGGCAGGTGATCTTGGAGCAAGAGTAGCAAAGACTCCACTTGAAGATGGCTATAAAGTATTGCGTGAGGGGGAGTTTGAAGACAAACCCTATGGAGATGTCAAACACTATAGAAGAATGGTTGGGACGCTGATCTACCTCACCATCACCAGACCAGATGTGTGTTTTGCAGTTAATCAAGTCAGTCAACACATGCAAAAACCCAAGATACATCACTGGAATATGGTGGAAAGGATCTTGATATCTAAGAGAAGCACCAGGTCAAGGAGTTTGGATGGGATGCAATGGAAGCACTGAGATCACTGGATATTGTGATGCAGATTGGACAGGAGATAGGGTTGATAGGAGATCAACTCCTGGGTATTGCACCTTTATTGGAGGCAACTTAGTCACTTGGAAGAGCAAGAAGCAGAAGATAGTATCATGTTCAAGTGCTGAGGCAGAGTATAGAGCAATGAGGAAGCTTACTAGTGAGCTCATTTGGATCAGGAACCTGTTAAGAGACTTGGGCATAGAGACTACATCTCCTATCACCATGCATTGCGACAACCAGGCTGCCATTCATATAGCATCCAACAGTGTGTTCCGTGAGAGGACTAAACACATAGAAGTGGATTGCCACAAAGTGAGACAAGCAGTGGAGCAACAAATCATCCTACCTTGCTTACACTAGAAGTGAAGACCAGCTGGCTGACATTTTCACAAAGGCAGCAAGCAGAAAAGTCTGTGAGTTCATCCATTCAAAGCTTGGACTCATAGAACTCACATCTAAATGACTCTCCTATCATGGAGACTTCTACTCTTTTTCCTTGGTGTGTTTTTGTCCCACTGGTTTTTGCACATCAAGGTTTTAATGAGGGAAGTTCTTCATGATTCCAAGCTTGACTGGTTCCCAAAGTCAAGCTTGAGGAGGAATGTTGAGATGAAGAAGAAATAAGGCAGTGTTGATATAAAGAAGAGATGAGCACACAGTTTGAAGAGAAGAAGTGAAGTCTGTCCGTACAACTCTCCTATTGTAACCTAGCTTGGATAGCAAGTCAAGGAAGGTAACCTGTGTCCCAAACACATGCGTCATGAGCCAAAGAGACGTTGGGGTTTGGTTGACCAGCTGCAAGAGTTAGAATGGATTTAAATAAGGAGATCACATGTTCTGCATAAGATATGTATTTTGTTCAGGACCTGTCACTATCTCTCCACCAGTGTGTTGTCCTCTTGTTTATTATTTTACTATTTTGCTTGTCTTTTATGTTAGGCAAGTTGCCTATATATTGTAAACATCCAGAATGAATTAATCTAAGGAATTATTCTCCTTCTCTCTCTCAATTTCGAAATCCACTCTCTCTCTTCCTCTCTCTCTCTTGTTCTTCATGTTCTTGAGTTTCCAGCAGTACTTTCTTGAGTTTCCAGCAATAAACTACCTATAAATCTCTTATTCTCACAAGGGGGAGTGTTGAGATGAGGAGCTGAGTTGAAGATAAAGAAAGGGTTCACATGAAGAGAAGAAGAGAATGGGAGTATGTGCACAAATGGGGTGAGCAGTACGGCCTGTACGGACGGCCGTACGGATCACTCAATCAAGACATCATCAGGCTAGATCACTCTAAACATTCTGAGGTTGTGCAAACTTAGGGTGAAGTGTACTGACTTACTCTGTCCGTACAAGTGAGTTACCGCAGTAACTAAGTGAAGTGAAGCACAAGGAAGAAGATGGTTGATACTGCCAAGATGAGAAAGAAGGTTTGGTCTTGGTCTGATCCAAACGCTAGAGAGGATCAGATAGGCGTGTCCTGACAGCCTGTCAGCAGCTGGAAAGGAAGAGTTCTTTGGTCTTGGTCTCATACGTGTGGAGCTTTCTATTGGATGATTTGAATTAGACGCTCCACCCTTCTTTGACTACACATGCTTACCTTATCTTCTTAGCCTAATGAAACCCTTGTATCCGAGACTATATATATTGTAACCTCATCATTAATAAAGCTAAGCAAGTTATGAGAGTCTCCTAAAGTTTTAAAATGTTTCTCTAGTCTCTCTAATCTCATATTAATCTCTTATCTCTTAATCTCTATCTTAATCTCTCTTTACTCTCTTCTATTATTCAAGATCTATAAAAATCTTAACTTCATCATAGCTTGGAAGCTCTTTTTCTCTCAAAATATGCCTGACCACATCAGTGAAGCTTGGGCTGAGTGTGAGAAGTAGTCCAAAGATTTTATTTTGCTCACGCCTAGCTTCTCTAGTGTGTCAGGATCAGTGGTGCTTGGTCTTAGCATCTCCAGCTCAGACCACAGCTGGCTATACTTCCCAAGATGCTTGGTGAAGTCCCCTTCTTCTTGCTGCAAGTTGTTGATGGCTCTCTTCACTTCATAGATTCTGGTGAGGTTTGAAGTGTTGTCATACACTCTTTGCAAAGTATCCCACAACTGCTTTGGGGTTGCATAGTGTGAGTAAGTGTCCATAAGAGGACCATCAAGAGAGCTATGCAAGATAGACAGCACCATGAGATCTTCCTGACCCCATTTGCCTTCATCTACCACTACAATCTCCTTGCCATCTTCTCCTAGGGTGATTTGCTTTGGAGCTGAACTTGAAGTAACATGCTCCCAAAGACGTCTTCCTCCAAGAACTGTCCTGGTCATTCTAGATCAGGTAATGTAGTTTCTTGGTCCCTTGAGTGTGACTGGAATGTGAACTGCTCTGTAGTGCTCCATCTCTTACAATCTGGCACCAAGAATTTTTTTTTTTTTTTTGGAAATTTCAAGGATGGATTTGAGAGAGATCAACTCTGGAACTGAGAGAACTCAAGTGTAGAGATAAGATAAACTCTCAAAAAATAGAAATAGAGACAGAACAGAGTGAGCACAGCCCAGAAATTTGAAGAAAACTCTCAAGAACACTCAAGAACTGATGAGGACCTCAAGTCAGTAGCTGGACCACCAGCTCATAAGATCAACCATACAAGCTACATTGGAGCCAGCGGCGACATAGGTGCATTCAAAGAAGGGTATCTTTGCGACCATGAAGAGTTTGACCGTGAAACCACTTCCTATAGATTCTCAACTCAACCTGAGCACGCTGCGAATTGGTTTCACTGCAAAAGGAGTAGTGGTCTAGGAGATATACCATTTACAAGTCAGGCTACCTACACTGCATCCGAACTGGTTCTATTTAAGGAAAATAATTCTTTGCTTAAGGAGTATGCAACTCAAACTCACGTGTGGAAACCAGGAGATCATCCACTACATCTAAGACCACTTGGAGAGTTGATACCATGCACTAAACCTCACTGGATCAGCCAGATTCTTCACCATCTCAACTTGCCATTTTTGGAGTCGATTTGCTTTAAATCCCAACGGCTAGTTTTCTCCGTTCTTGGCTGTGAATTGGCGATTTGTTTCTTCAACCAGAAGCTCCCAAAGGCTCCTAGGATATTCCCAAAGTTGTCCAGATACAAGAAGCTCATCCTTTGGCCAAGATTCTTTCATTTAAAGCCTAACGGCTAGTTTTCTTCTTTTCAGCAAGTTTTCTGTTTTTGTTTAGTTTTCTATGCCTTGTACTGAGCATTATATAAGCTCATTAGATATCACATTGCAACCCACGAATATTTTACCTAAGAAATAATAAACTTTTCAGTTTCTTTTCTTCAGAGTCTTTGTGCCTTTGAGTTATCTTGATCATCAAGCCTTGTGTGGATTCACTTGTCTTAGTGATTGGCGATTGAGACTGCTTGTGGAATCAGGCTTTTCTTCTTCGTGGTTGATTGTGGAATCAGTCAACACCCTGCTCTGTCCGATATCATCATCAAATCTCCCATCCAGCCGGTTTTAAAGTCGATTAGATCGATTGTACTAACCACCCCTCTTGTTTGATCGACCATCACTTTGATCCAAGAGTTTTGTGAGCCTTTGTCAGCCTAGGCTTGTATCATTTTTGGTATCAGAGATGAAGTTCCTTCAGCATCAGGTTATATCTATCATTGTCTCTTTTCATTTGCATTCGTTTTTAGTTTCATTTGTTTTGCATTCATAAATTAAAAAAAAAAAGTCACAAAAAAATTGTTTGCTCTTTGTTTCACTTAGTTCTGTTTTGCATAATCATATGAAACCCATAAGAAGTCATATTTGTTTCTGTTGCATCTAGTTTATCCTTTCATAAAACCACAAAACCAAATAAAGAAATCGTTTGTCATTTGCTGCATTTAGTTGTTAATTTCTTTCAAAAAAAAACCATTAAAAGTTGTGTTCTTCATTTGTTAATCATCCTGTCGAGTTTAGTTCTTTCTAGATCATTATTTTCATTCAAAAAGTCATAAAAACTTGTTAGTAAAGTTGCAATCCAAGTTTTCCTTTTTTTTTGGAAGAGTTTTCAAAAAAAATTTCCAAACTTGGCAATCATGTTAATTTTTTTTTCCAAAAAGTTTTTGCTTGCAAATTTTCTTTCCCTTTGTTTTATTTCGACCATTATAAACCAAAAAAAATAAAATAAAGTTTTAAGTAGTTTTGTTATATTTCTTTTACAGTTAAAAAAAAGGAAGATAAAATTTTCCTAATTTTGTTTATTCATCTTACCATATTTTGATACATCTTCTTCATTACCTTGTGCAAAGAACAAAAGCTCCAACGAGTTACAATGGCGACTGAAGAAGAAGCTGATGCGTACAATACTTCTGAAGTTGATTGGGGAGAGGAACTAGAATACTCATGGGACGAAAAAAGCTATGAAGAGTGCTATGAAGAAAACGACCAGTGTTGAGAGTCTTGGGCTGAAGATGGATATGAGGACGAACCATGTCGTGGAGAGCTTGATCCCAGGCCACCAGACCACTACACGAGCCATACCATCAACAAGGGCTATTCTAAACCTTGGATAAAATTTACAGATAAATTTTATGACAATAGTCCAAGAGTTTTACCTAAAACACTTGTGTTTTTTCAGGAAAAGAGAACTATTCCAGATGGGAAGAAGGCATGGAAAATTATTTTTGGGAGTACAGAGTTCCTGAACACAAGAAGCTGTCCATAGCATTAGACACCCTGGTAGGAAAAGCTTACCAATTGTGGCTTCAAGAGGAGAAATGCCGAACCCACTTCAAGGAACCAACTCCAGATTGGGAATATGTCAAAGGGTTGATGTATGAGCACTTCGCGATGAGTAGATTACCCCCAAGAACCTGTCCAAAACCTTTGGTTAAACTGAAACCGAAACAGCTACATGCTCATGAGGAAACTTTAAATTTCCACTATAGTTCAAATGATCAGTTTCGTTTGTATAAGTTTTCAGGAAGGAGTGAAGACCCTAGAAACTATGTTCAGTGGGAAGAGGACATGGAAAGTTACTTCAAGTGCAACTCCATTCCAAAAGGAGAATACTTGTCCTATGGTCTTAGGAATATTGATCGCGATATATCGACGAGCGAGAGAGAGAGAGAGAGAGAGGAGAGAGAAGAGAGAGAGAGATAGAGCGATCTCGAGAGAGCTCTCGCTAGCTCGCTCGAGAGAGAGAGAGAGAGAGAGCTCAGCTCTCTCCGCTCGC